>CM072218.1:108479226-108561726 GCA_036851935.1 Coregonus suidteri | reverse complement strand
TCCTCTGTCTGGAGACACAACTCACCACTATAACTGTTCCTCTGTCTGGAGATACAACTCACCACTATAACTGTTCCTCTGTCTGGAGATACAACTCACCACTATAACTGTTCCTCTGTCTGGAGACACAACTCACCACTATAACTGTTCCTCTGTCTGGAGATACAACTCACCACTATAACTGTTCCTCTGTCTGGAGATACAACTCACCACTATAACTGTTCCTCTGTCTGGAGATACAACTCACCACTATAACTGTTCCTCTGTCTGGAGACACAACTCACCACTATAACTGTTCCTCTGTCTGGAGATACAACTCACCACTATAACTGTTCCTCTGTCTGGAGATACAACTCACCACTATAACTGTTCCTCTGTCTGGAGATACAACTCACCACTATAACTGTTCCTCTGTCTAGAGATACAACTCACCACTATAACTGTTCCTCTGTCTGGAGATACAACTCACCACTATAACTGGTCTGTCTGGAGATACAACTCACCACTATAACTGTTCCTCTGTCTGGAGATACAACTCACCACTATAACTGGTCCTCTGTCTGGAGATACAACTCACCACTATAACTGGTCTGTCTGGAGATACAACTCACCACTATAACTGTTCCTCTGTCTGGAGATACAACTCACCACTATAACTGTTCCTCTGTCTGGAGATACAACTCACCACTATAACTGTTCCTCTGTCTGGAGATACAACTCACCACTATAACTGGTCTGTCTGGAGATACAACTCACCACTATAACTGTTCCTCTGTCTGGAGATACAACTCACCACTATAACTGTTCCACTGTCTGGAGATACAACTCACCACTATAACTGGTCTGTCTGGAGATACAACTCACCACTATAACTGTTCCTCTGTCTGGAGATACAACTCACCACTATAACTGTTCCTCTGTCTGGAGATACAACTCACCACTATAACTGTTCCTCTGTCTGGAGATACAACTCACCACTATAACTGTTCCTCTGTCTGGAGATACAACTCACCACTATAACTGTTCCTCTGTCTGGAGATACAACTCACCACTATAACTGTTCCTCTGTCTGGAGATACAACTCACCACTATAACTGGTCTGTCTGGAGATACAACTCACCACTATAACTGTTCCTCTGTCTGGAGATACAACTCACCACTATAACTGTTCCTCTGTCTGGAGATACAACTCACCACTATAACTGGTCTGTCTGGAGATACAACTCACCACTATAACTGTTCCTCTGTCTGTCTGGATACAACTCACCACTTAACTGTTCCTCTGTCTGGAGATACAACTCACCACTATAACTGTTCCTCTGTCTGGAGATACAACTCACCACTATAACTGTTCCTCTGTCTGGAGATACAACTCACCACTATAACTGTTCCTCTGTCTGGAGATACAACTCACCACTATAACTGGTCTGTCTGGAGATACAACTCACCACTATAACTGTTCCTCTGTCTGGAGATACAACTCACCACTATAACTGTTCCTCTGTCTGGAGATACAATCACCACTATAACTGGTCTGTCTGGAGATACAACTCACCACTAGACTGTTCCTCTGTCTGGAGATACAACTCACCACTATAACTACAACTCACCACTATAACTGGTCTGTCTGGAGATACAACTCACCACTATAACTGTTCCTCTGTCTAGAGATACAACTCACCACTATAACTGTTCCTCTGTCTGGAGACACAACTCACCACTATAACTGTTCCTCTGTCTGGAGATACAACTCACCACTATAACTGGTATGTCTGTCTGTCTGTCTGTCTGTCTGTCTGTCTGTCTGTCTGTCTGTCTGTCTGTCTGTCTGTCTGTCTGTCTGTCTGTCTGTCTGTTTAAGCTGTATTTTATAAAAGCCAATCTAACAACTTTGGCTATATTGCTATAGTGCCTGTCATATGTGTCCCCCTGAATCAATTATCCTGTGTTAAATACTATTACAGGTCTCCAGACTAACATTTTCCCGCTCGGACCCAAATCAGGATCTTATAAAGTCATTCATAGTGCTTTATTAAAGTGATGCTCCAGAACATTTGTATAATTTCAGCCATTACTTTTGAAAGTGATGATCTCGAGTCAAAACGGGTCCCTGTTTCTTGTGTGCTACGTCATCCAATTGTGTACTAAGTCATGTATTTCGTATGATATGTTAAGTCCTGGGGAAAAACATATTTATATTTTATTTTGGTGGGCAATTCGTATGCTATGTTACGAATGCAATTCGTATAATGTTACGAATTTGTTGTGCTTAAGATCCCGGACTGCATCTTTAAGAAGTGTAATACATAGACTATTGACTTTTTCAAGAAATACACTACATGACCAAAAGTATGTAGACGCCTGCTTGTCGAACATCTCATTCCAAAATCTTGGGCATTAATATGGAGTTGGTCCCCCCTTTGCTGCTATAACAGCCTCCACTCTTCTGGGAAGGCTTTCCACTAGATGTTGGAACATTGCTGTGGGGACTTGCTTCCATTAAGCCTCAAGAGCATTAGTGAGGTCGGGCACTGATGTTGGGTGATTAGGCCTGGCTCGCAGTCGGCGTCCCAATTCATTCCAAAGGGGTTTGATGGGGTTGAGGTCAGGGCTCTGTGCAGGCCAGTCAAGTTCTTCCACAACAATTTTGACAAGCCATTTCTGTATGGACCTCGCTTTGTGCACAGAGGCATTGTCATGCTGAAACAGGAAACGGCCTTCCCCAAACTGTTCCACAAAGTTGGAAGCACAAAATCGTCCAGAATGTCAGTGTATGCTGTAGCTTTAAGATTTCCCTTCACTGGAACTAAAGGGCCTAGCCCGAGTCACGGAAAAACTGCCCCAGACCATTTTTCCTCTTCCACCAAACTTTACAGTTGGCACTATGCATTGGGGCAGGTAGCGTTCCCCTGGCATCCGCCAAACCCAGATTCGTCCGTCGGACTGCCAGATGGTGATCTTTGATCTTTGACGCGTTTCCACTGATCCAATGGCAGCAACCTTTACACCACTCCAGCCGACTATTGGCATTGCTCATGGTGATCTTAGGCTTGTGTGCGGCTGCTCGGCCATGGAAACCCATTTCATGAAGCTCCTGACGAACATTTCTTGTACTAACATTGTTTCCAGAGGCAGTTTGGAACTCGTGGTGAGTGTTGCAACCGAGGACAGCGCTGCGCGCTTCAGCACTCGCCGGTCAGGTTCTGTGAGCTTGTACGCCCTACCACCTCGCGGCTGAGTCGTTGTGGCTCCTAGACGTTCCCACTTCACAATAACAGCACTTTTTGACCGGGGCAGCTCTAGCAGGGCAGAAATTTGACAAACTGACGTGTTGTAAAAGTGGCATCCTATGACGGTGTCATGTTGAAAGTCACTGAGCTCTTCAGTACAGGCCATTCTACTGCCAGTGTTTGTCTATGGAGATTGCATGGCTGTGTGCTCGGTTTTATACACCTGTCAGCAACGGGTGTGGCTGAACTGGCTGAATCCACTAATTTGAAGGGGTGTCCACATACTTTTGTATATAGTGTAAGTTGTTTCATCCAACACATCCAAGCAAGAATGCATGTATCAAGATATTTTGATGTGCATCCTAATGCAGTGATTGTAATACATTTTGGGTTCATATTTTGATATATTTAACTGTCAAAATAGGACTCCAGAATTTCCAGAATGTTTTTTTCAGAGGAGATTAATTACATACATTACCAGTCAAAAGTTTTAGAACACTGCATATGTATTTATATGTTGGATTCTTGACATACTGTATACATATACAGTACCAATCAAAAGTTTGGACACCCCTACTCATTCAACGGTTTTTCTTTATTTTTACTATTTTCTACATTGTAGAATAATAGTGAAGACATCAAAAGTATTAAATAACACATATGGAATCATGTAGTAACCAAAAAAGTGTTAAACAAATCAAAATATATTTTATAATTGAGATTCTTCAAAGTAGCCACCTGTCACGCCCTGATCGAGAGAACTCTCGTTGGTTGGGTCAGGGTGTGAGTTTTCTGTTGAGATCTATGTTAGTGTATTTCTATGTAGTAGATCTAGGTTGATCTTTCTATGTTTGGCCGGGTGTGATTCCCAATCAGAGACAGCTGGTCGCTCATTGTCTCTGATTGGGGATCATACTTAAGTAGCCTGGTTGCCTACTTTAGTTGTGGGATCTTGACTTGTGTTTCTGTTAGGCTTGTTGTGTGTATAGCCCATAGGACTTCACGTTACGTTGCTTTTGTTATTTTGTCAAGCGTTTATCGTTATTAATAAATATGTACGCATACCACGCTGCACCTTGGTCTGACCCGTCTCTCAACGATCGTGACACCACCCTTTGCCTTGATGACAGCTTTGCACACTCCTGGCATTCTCTCAACCAGCTTCATGAGGAATGCTGTTCCAACAGTCTTGAAAGATTTCCCACATATGCTGAGCGCTTGTTGGCTGCTTTTTGGTAACTGTGGAAATCTCTCTCGGACAAGGAGACAAATGCTATATGAGGTGTTGCATTAACACTGACAATGTGTAACAGCGTTAGCACTAAGAAGAGAGTTAATTTAACACTCAAAGTGTAGACCCGAATAGACACTGGGCCAGTGTTGATTTAACGCTGGAGAATTGGATCTGTATAGCAATATCTTATACCGCTCCAATCCATTCACTCTCTGCTCACATCACCGTACTTACTTACTTATCTCCCTCTCTCCCCCTCCTTCTCCCGCTCTCTCTCTCTCCTCATCTCTCCCTCTCACCCCCTGCTCTCACCCTCTCTCTCGCTCTCCCCTCTCTCTCCTCTCTCTCTCCCTCTCTCTCCCTCTGCTCTCCCCTCTCTCTCCCCTGGGCTCTCTCCCCTGCACAGAGGAGAGGCTCCCGCTCTCTCTCACCTCTCCTCTCTCTCCCCTCTCTCCCCTGCGGTCCGCTCTCTCTTCTCTTTCTCCAACCTCCATGGTTGATTTTTCCACGTTGTGCAAGGCCAGGGTATTTTAATCAATCTGATGTGCCGACGTAAAAGGAAACAACATGCAATGTTGACGGCTAGGCGGCATCACTGGTGAGGAGGTCTACAGACAGCATCACTGGAGAGGAGATCTACAGACAGCATCACTGGAGAGGAGGTCTACAGACAGCATCTCTGGAGAGGAGGTCTACAGACAGCATCACTGGAGAGGAGGTCTACAGACAGCATCACTGGAGAGGAGGTCTACAGACAGCATCACTGGAGAGGAGGTCTACAGACAGCATCACTGGAGAGAAGGTCTACAGACAGCATCACTGGAGAGGAGGTCTACAGACACACACACACACACACACACACACACACACACTAGGCCGTGTTATTCGTGTCATGCTCAGTGATTTAGTGGGGCAGAGGGCAGAAATTTCCAGAAGCAGCTGTGTGCTCTGTTTCCCTCTCCCTCCCTGCCTTCCCAGCATGCTTGGCTCGATGCCCAGGCTTACTCAAACTCACATTCATCCCCACTCTTATAAATATCCTACCTCCCTCCCCTTCTCTTCCTCCCCCCGCTGTCCCTGACTCTCTTCTCTCTCTCTCTCCCCCCACTCCCCCCCCCCCCCTCTTTCTCTCTCTCTCTCTCTCTCTCTCTCTCTCTCTGAACATATCCCATGGCTCAACAGACAAACTGAATGATGGGCTCGTTCTTCACACCACACAGAGAGAGGGAGGGAGATTTGGAGAGAGTTTCCACTTTCCTCCTCTGTACCTACATCATTACACAGCACCAGATGTGACTACAGTATATTATTAACATGATTTGATGAAGGCAGTGCTTTGCTGAACCTGTCTTCCATGTCTGACCTATTACTGGATCCTTGGAGGAGAAATAGAGGGTCTTCAGCATCAATGACATCATAGAGGGTCTTCAGCATCAAATAGAGGGTCTTCAGCATCAATGACAAGAGAAACCATGTGGACACATGACAGAACAGAAGAGGACCTAGTACCGAGCCCTGGGGGACACCAGTAGTGAGACATTAAAGAGGACCACATAGTGAAGACATTAAACGAGACCTACAGAGGGGGACACCAGTAGTGAGACATTAAAGAGGACCTAGTACCGAGCCCTGGGGGACACCAGTAGTGAGACATTAAAGAGGACCTAGTACCAAGCCCTGGGGGACACCAGTAGAGAGACATTAAAGAGGACCTAGTACCGAGCCCTGGGGGACACCAGTAGTGAGACATTAAAGAGGACCTTTCCTCTCCAGTGATACAGACACTTCTCTCCCTGTCCTGTTATCACTGGAGAGGAGGTCTACAGACACTTCTCCCCCTGTCCTGTTATCACTGGAGAGGAAAGGTGGGAGACAACTATAGCGCCTCACCTCAGGATATTCCATAAAGTTACCTTCTCCTCTCTATCTACCTCCTCTCTCTCTCTTCTCCTCTCTCTCTCCTCCTCTCTATATCTCCTCCTCTATCTCTCCTCTCTCTCCCTCTCCTCTCCTCTCTCTCTATACATCCTCCTCTCACTCCTCCCTCCTCTCATACAACTCTCTCCTCGATCTCGAAGAAGCGCTCTCCTCCTCTCTCTATATCCTCAGGAGCCTCTCTCTCCTTTTCTCTATTTCATCCTACTCTCTAATCTCTCCTCTCTCTCTCCTCTCCCAATTATCTCTAAACTCCTCGAGTCTCTCCTCCTCTTCTCTCGCTCTAAGAGATAGCCTTCTCTCCTCTCTCCTCCTCTCTCTCTTTCCTCCTCTCTCTCTCCTCCTCTCTAGTCTCATCCACTCACTCTCGATCCTCGAAGAAGAAGAGAGTCTAGAGTCCTATGTCCTAATCTCGTAGTAGTGTCCTCCTCTCTCTCTCCCTCTGGGGTATTAGATCTCATCCTCCTCCTAGCATCTCTCTAAGCCTCCTCTCTCTCTACTCCTCTCGATCTCTCCTCTCGCCTCTCTGTCTCAGCCTCTCCTCTACTATCTCTGCATCTCTGCTCTCTCCTCCTCTCTCTCCTCCTTCTTCTCTCCTACCTCTCTCTCCTCTCTCAACTCTCTTTCTCCTCTCTCTCCTCCTCCTCTCAATCTCCTCCTCTCAGTCATCTCCTCTCTCATCCTCCTCTATCTCTCCTCCTCTCTCTTGTCCTCTCCTCTTCTCTGTCCTCCTCTCTCTCCTCTCTTTTTCCTCCTCTTTCTCTCCTCCTTTTCTCTCTCCTACTCTCCTACTCTCTCTCACCTCCTCTCTCTGTCTCATGCTCTCTCTTTTTTCCACTCTCTCCTCCTCTCGCTCTCCTGTTCTTTTTCTCTCCTCCTCTCTCCTCCTCTCTCTCTTTCCTCCTCTCTCTCCTCCTCTCTCTCTCCTCCCCTCTCTCCTCTCTCTCTCTCCTGTTCTTTCTCTTTCCTCCTCTCTCTCCTCCTCTCTATCTTCCCTCCTCTATCTCTCTTCCTCTTCTCTCTCTCCTGCTCTCTTTCTTTCCTCCTCTCTCTCTCCTCCTCTCTCTCTCCTCTTCTCTCTCTTTCTTCCTCTCTCCTCCTCTCTCTCATTTTCTCTGTCTCATCCTCTCCCTATTTCTCCTCCTCTCTCTCCTGCTCTCTTTCTTCCTCTCTCTCCTCTTGTCTCTCTCCTCTTCTCTCTCTTTCATTCTCCCTCTCTCCTCTCTCGCCTTCCTCCTCTTTCTCTCCTCCTCTCTCTCTCCACCTCTCTGTCTCATTCTCTCCCATATTTTTTCCACCTCTCTTTGTCTCATCCTCTCCTCCTCTCTCCTTCCCTCTCTCTCTTCTCTCTCGCTCCTCTCTCTCTCTCTCTCTCTCTCTCCTCCTCTCTTTCTCTCTACTCTCTCTCGCCTCCTCTCTCTCTTCGCCTCTGTCTTCCTCTGTCTCTCTCTGCTCTCCTCCTCTCTCACTCTCCTCCTCTCTATCTCTCATACTCTCTCTCTCACCTCCTCTCTCTATCCTCCTCTTTCCTCTTTCTCTCTCCTCCTATCTCTGTCCTCAACTGTCTTTACTCATCTCTATCTCTCCTCTCTCTCTCTCCGCCTTTCTCTCTCTCCTCCTCTCTCCTCCTCCTCTCTCTCTCCTCCTCTCCTCTCTCTCTCCTCCACTGTCTCCTCCTCTCTCTCTCGCTCCTCCTCTTGCTCCCTCCTTACTCTCCTCCTATCGCTTCTCCTCTTCTCTCTCCTCCTCTCTCTGTCTCATACTCTCTCTATATCTCGCCTCTCTCTCCTCCTCTCTCTCCTCCTCTCTCTCTTTCCTCCACTCTCTCCTCCTCTCTCTGGTCTCATCTTCTCTGTCTCTCCTCCGCTCTCCTCCTCTCTCTCCTCTCTCTCTCTCTCTCTCTCTCCTCTTCTCTCCTCTCTCTCTCTCTCTCTCTTTCTCATCCTCTCTCTATCTCTCCTCCTCTCTCTCTCCTCCTCTCTCTCTCCTCTTTCTCTCTCTTTCTTTTTCTCTCTCTCACTACTCTCCTCTCCTTTCCTCTCTCTCCTCTCCTCTGTCTCATCTCTCTCTCTCTCCTACTCTCTCTCTTCCTCCCTCTATCTCCTCCTCTCTTGCTCCTCCTCTTCCTCCTCTCTCTTCTCTTTCCTCTCTCTCTCCACCTCTCTCTCCTCTTCTCTCTCTCATCTCCTCGATCTCTCGTTCTCCTCTCTCTCCTCGTCCTCTCGCTCTCTCCTCTCCTCTCTTTCTCTCTCGCTATCTTTTCCTCTCTCTCTCCCTCTCCTCTCTCCCCCTTTCTCTCGTCTCTCTCTATCTCTCCTCTCATCTTCTCTCTCTCTCTCCTTCCTCTCTTTCTAATCCTCCTCTCTTCCTCTCTCTCCTCCTTCCCTCTCTTTCCTCTCCTCTCTCTCTCTCCTCTCTCTCTCTCTCCTCTCTCTCTATCTCTCTCTCTCTCTCTCGCCTCCTCTCTTCTCTTTCTCTGTTCTCCTCTCGCTCTCTCTCCTCTCCTCTCTCACTCTCCTCTCTATATCTCTCTACTCTCTCTCTCACCTCCTCTCTCTATCCGCCTCTGTCTCTTTCTCGTTCTCTCCTCCTCTCTCACTGTCCTCAACTGCATTTCTCTAGCTCATCTCTATGCTCTCTCCTCTCTCTCTACGCTTTACTCTCTCTCTCTCTCCTCTCTCCTCCTCTCTCTCTCTCCTCCTCTCTCTCTCTCTCTCTCTCTCCACTTTCCTCCTCTCTCTCTCTCTCCTCCTCTTCTCCCCTCTATCTCTATTCTCTCCTCTATAGCTCTCCTCTTCTCTCTCCTCCTCTCTCTGTCTCCTACCTCTCTATATCTCGTCCTCTCTCTCCTCCTCTCTCTCCTCCTCTCTCTTTCCTCCTCTCTCTCCTCCTCTCTCTGTCTCATCTCTCTCTCTCTTCCTCATCTCTCTCCTCGTCTCTCTCCTCTCTTATCTCTCTCTCTTCTCTCTCCTCCTCTCTCGGTCTCATACGTTCTCTCTATCTCTCCTCCTCTCTCTCTCCTCCTCTCTCTCTCTCACTCTCCTCCTCTCTCGTTCCTCCTCCGCTCTCTCCTCCTCCTCTCTGTCTGCTCCTCTTCTCTCTCCTCCTCTCTCTCTCCTCTCCTCCTCTCTCCCCTCTCTCCTCCTCTCCTGTATCTCATCTTCTCTGTCTGCCTCCTCTCTCTCTCATTCTCTGTCCTCCTTCTCTCTCCTCCTCTCGCTCTCCTCCTCTCGCTCTCCTCCTCTCTCTCTCCTCATCTCTCTCTCCTCCTCTCTCCTCCTCCTCTCTCTCTTCCTTTTTCTCTCCTCCTCACTCTCTCTCCTTTCTCTCTCCTCCTCTCTCTGTCTCATCTTCTCTCTCTCTCCTTCTCTCTCTCCTCCTCTATCCTCCACTCTTGCTACTCCTCTCGCTCCTTCTCTCTCTCTTTCCTCCTCCTCTCTCCACCTCTCTCTCTCTTCCTTTTTCTCTCGTCCTCTCTCTATCTCGTCCTCTCGCTCTCCTCCTCTCTCTCTTTCCTCCGCTATCTAATCCTCTCTCTCTTCCTCTCTCTCCCCCTTTCTCTTTCTTCCTCTATCTGTCTCATCTTCTTTCTGTCTCATCCTCTCCATATTTTTTCCACCTCTCTTTGTCTCATCCTCTCTCCCTTTCTTCCTCTCTCTCTTCCTCTCTCTCTCTCTCTCTCTCTCTCTCTTCTCTCTCTCTCTACTCTCTCTCGCCTCCTCTCTCTCTTCTCCTCTGTCTCTCCTCTCGCTCTCTCTCCTCCTCTCTCACTCTCCTCCTCTATATCTCTCAT
This sequence comes from Coregonus suidteri, assembly GCA_036851935.1. Lineage (NCBI taxonomy): Eukaryota > Metazoa > Chordata > Actinopteri > Salmoniformes > Salmonidae > Coregonus > Coregonus suidteri. The sequence continues at coordinate 108,551,534 of CM072218.1, read as the reverse complement.
ACTCTCTCTCTCACCTCCTCTCTCTATCCTCCTTTTCTCTCTCTCCTCCTATCTCTGTCCTCAACTGTCTTTACTCATCTCTATCTCTCCTCCTCTCTCTCTCCGCCTCTCTCTCTCCTCCTCTCTCTCCTCCTCTCTCTCTCCTCCTCTCTCTCTCTCCTCCACTGTCTCCTCCTCTCTCTCTCGCTCCTCCTCTTGCTCCCCTCCTTATTCTCTCCTCCTATCGCTCTCCTCTTCTCTCTCCTCCTCTCTCTGTCTCATACTCTCTCTATATCTCGCCTCTCTCTCCTCCTCTCTCTCCTCCTCTCTCTCTTTCCTCCACTCTCTCCTCCTCTCTCTGTCTCATCTTCTCTGTCTCTCCTCCTCTCTCTCCTCTCTCTCTCCTCTCTCTCTCTCTCTCTCTCTCTCCCTCTCTCTCTCTGTCTCATCCTCTCTCTATCTCTCCTCCTCTCTCTCTCCTCCTCTCTCTTTCCTCCTCTCGCTCTCCTCCTCTCTCTCTCTCCCCCTCTCTCTCTCTCCTCCTCTCTCTCTCCTCCTCTCTCTCTTTCCTCCGCTCTCTCCTCCTCTCACTGTCTCATCTTCTCTGTCTCTCCTCTCTCTCCTCATCTCTCTGTCCTCCTCTCTCTCCTCCTCTCGCTCTCCTCCTCTCGCTCTCCTCCTCTCTCTCTCCTCTTCTCTCTCTCCTCCTCTCTCTCTCTTCCTCTTTCTCTCCTCTCTCTCTTTCCTCCTCTCTCTCCACCTCTCTCTCCTCATCTCTCTCCACCTCTCTCTCTTTCCCCTTCTCTCTCTCCTCCTCTCGCTCTCCTCCCTCTCTCTCTCCTCCTCTCTCTCTCCTCCTCTCGCTCTCCTCCTCTCTCTCTCTTCCTCTCGCTCTCCTCCTCTCTCTCTTTCCTCCTCTCTCATCCTCTCTCTCGCCTCCTCTCTCTCCTCCTCCTCTCTCTCTCCTCTCTATCTCCTCCTCTCTCTCTCTCCCTCTCTCTCTGTCTCATGCTCTCTCTATCACTCCTCCTCTCTCTCCTCCTCTTCTCTCTCTCCTTTACTCTTTCTTTCCTCCTCTCTCTCCTCCTCTCTCTCCTCTTCTCTCTCTCCTTTGCTCTTTCTTTCTTCCTCTCTCTCTCCTCTCTCTGTCCTCCTGTCTTCCTCTGTCTCACTCTTTACTCTTCTATATCTCTCATACTCTCTCTCACCTCTTCTCTCTTACCTCCCCCTCTCTCTCCTCCTCTCTCCTCCTATCTCTGTCCTCCACTCTCTCTCTTCCTCTCTCTCCTCTCTCTCTCCTCCTCTCTTTCTCTCCTCTCTCTCTCTCCTCCTCTCTCTGCCCTCTGCTCTCTCTCCTCCTTTCTTTCTTTCCTCCTCTCTCGCTCCAATTACCTTCAGAAGTCACATAATTAGTTAAATAAAGTCTGCCTGTTTGCAATCTAAGTGTCTAAGGAGCAGCATTAAATCCATTATTAACAAATGAAAAGAATATGGCACCACAACAAACTTGCCAAGAGAGGGCCGCCCACCAAAACTCATGGACCAGGCAAGGAGGGTATTAATCAGAGAGGCAACAAAGAGACCAAAGATAACCCTGAAGGAGCTGCAAAGCTCCACAGCGGAGATTGGAGTATCTGTCCATAGGACCACTTTAAGCCGTACACTCCACAGAGCTGGGCTTCATGGAAGAGTGGCCAGAAAAAAGCCATTGCTTAAAGAAAAAAATAAGCAAACACGTTTGGTGTTTGCCAAAAGGCATGTGGGAGACTCCCCAAACACATGGAAGAAGGTACTCTGGTCAGATGAGACTAAAATTGAGAACACCATCCCCAGTGAAGTATGGTGGTGGCGGCATTATGCTGTGGGGATGTTTTTTTTTAAATCTTCAAAGTGGTTGGCATGTTGTGTAAATCAAATGATACAACCCCCCCAAAAAAATCCATTTTAATTCCAGGTTGTAAGGCAACAAAATAAGAAAAATGCCAATGGGGGTGAATACTTCTGCTAGCTACTGTACACAGTCATTGAACACTAGTCACTTTAATAACGTTTACATACTGTTTACCCACTTCATATGTACAGTTGAAGTCGGAAGTTTACATACACTTAGGTTGGAGTCATTAAAAGTCGTTTTTCAACCACTCCACACATTTCTTGTTAACAAACTATAGTTTTGACAAGTTGATTAGGATATCTACTTTGTGCATGACACAAGTAATTTTTCCTACAATTGTTTACAGACAGATTATTTCACTTATAATTCACTGTATCACAATTCTAATGGGTCAGAAGTTTACATACAGTAAGTTGACTGTGCCTTTAAACAGCTTGGAAAATTCCAGAAATTGATGTCATGGCTTTAGAAGCTTCTTACAGGCTAATTAACATAATTTGAGTCAATTGGAGGCGTACCTGTGGATGTATTTCAAGGCCTACCTTCAAACTCTTTGCTTGACATCATGGGAAAATCAAAATAAATCAGCCAAGACCTCAGAAAAAAATTGTAGACCTCCACAAGTCTGGTTCATCCTTGGGAGCAATTTCCAAATGCCTGAAGGTACCACGTTCATCTGTACAAACAATAGTAAGCAAGTATAAACACCATGGGACCACGCAGCCGTCATACCGCTCAGGAAGGAGACGCGTTCTGTCTCCTAGAGATGAACATACTTTGGTGCGAAAAGTGCAAATCAATCCCAGAACAACAGCAAAGGACCTTGTGAAGATGCTGGAGGAAACGGGTACAAAAGTATCTATATCCACAGTAAAACGAGTCCTATATCGACATAATCTGAAAGGCCGCAAGGAAGAAGCCACTGCTCCAAAACCGCCATAAAAAATCCAGACTATGGTTTGCAACTGCACATGGGGACAAAGATCTTACTTTTTGGAGAAATGTCCTCTGGTCTGATTAAACAAAAATAGAACTGTTTGGCCATAATGACCATCGTTATGTTTGGAGGAAAAAGGGGGATGCTTGCAAGCCGAAGAACACCATCCCAACCGTGAAGCACGGTGGTGGCAGCATCATGCTGTGGGGGTGCTTTGCTGCAGGAGGGACTGGTGCACTTCACAAAATAGATGGCATCATGAGGAAAGAAAATGTGGTGGATATATTGAAGCAACATCTCAAGACATCAGTCAGGAAGTTAAAGCTTGGTCGCAAATGGGTCTTCCAAATGGACAATGACCCCAAGCATACTTCCAAAGTTGTGGCAAAATGGCTTAAGGACAACAAAGTCAAGGTATTGGAGTGGCCATTACAAAGCCCTGACCTCAATCCTATAGAACATTTATGGGCAGAACTGAAAAAGCGTGTGCGAGCAAGGAGGCCTACAAACCTGACTCAGTTACACCAGCTCTGTCAGGAGGAATGGGCCAAAATTCACCCAACTTATTGTGGGAAGCTTGTGGAAGGCTACACGAAACGTTTGACCCAAGTTAAACAATTTAAAGGCAAGGCTACCTAATACTAATTGAGTGTATGTAAACTTCTGACCCACTGGGAATGTGATGAAAGAAATAAAAGCTGAAATAAATCATTCTCTCTACTATTATTCTGACATTTCACATTCTTAAAATAAAGTGGTGATCCTAACTGACCTAAGACAGGGAATTTTTACTAGGATTAAATGTCAGGAATTGTGAAAACTGAGTTTAAATGTATTTGGTTAAGGTATATGTAAACTTCCGACTTCAACTGTATATACTATATTCTAGTCATGGTTCATCCTATATAACTACTACTGTCCACTCCATATGTATATACTGTATTCTAGTCATGGTTCATCCTATATAACTACTGCTGTCCACTTCATATGTATATACTGTATTCTAGTCATGGTTCATCCTATATAACTACTGCTGTCCACTCCATATGTATATACTGTATTCTAGTCATGGTTCATCCTATATAACTACTGCTGTCCACTTCATATGTATATACTGTATTCTAGTCATGGTTCATCCTATATAACTACTGCTGTCCACTTCATATGTATATACTGTATTCTAGTCATGGTTCATCCTATATAACTACTGCTGTCCACTCCATATGTATATACTGTATTCTAGTCATGGTTCATCCTATATAACTACTGCTGTCCACTTCATATGTATATACTGTATTCTAGTCATGGTTCATCCTATATAACTACTGCTGTCCACTCCATATGTATATACTGTATTCTAGTCATGGTTCATCCTATATAACTACTGCTGTCCACTTCATATGTATATACTGTATTCTAGTCATGGTTCATCCTATATAACTACTGCTGTCCACTTCATATGTATATACTGTATTCTAGTCATGGTTCATCCTATATAACTACTGCTGTCCACTCCATATGTATATACTGTATTCTAGTCATGGTTCATCCTATATAACTACTGCTGTCCACTCCATATGTATATACTGTATTCTAGTCATGGTTCATCCTATATAACTACTGCTGTCCACTTCATATGTATATACTGTATTCTAGTCATGGTTCATCCTATATAACTACCGCTGTCCACTCCATATGTATATACTGTATTCTAGTCATGGTTCATCCTATATATAACTACTGCTGTCCTCTTCATATGTATATACTGTATTCTAGTCATGGTTCATCCTATATAACTACTGCTGTCCACTTCATATGTATATACTGTATTCTAGTCATGGTTCATCCTATATAACTACTGCTGTCCACTTCATATGTATATACTGTATTCTAGTCATGGTTCATCCTATATAACTACTGCTGTCCACTCCATATGTATATACTGTATTCTAGTCATGGTTCATCCTATATAACTACTGCTGTCCACTTCATATGTATATACTGTATTCTAGTCATGGTTCATCCTATATAACTACTGCTGTCCACTTCATATGTATATACTGTATTCTAGTCATGGTTCATCCTATATAACTACTGCTGTCCACTTCATATGTATATACTGTATTCTAGTCATGGTTCATCCTATATAACTACTGCTGTCCACTCCATATGTATATACTGTATTCTAGTCATGGTTCATCCTATATAACTACTGCTGTCCACTTCATATGTATATACTGTATTCTAGTCATGGTTCATCCTATATAACTACTGCTGTCCACTTCATATGTATATACTGTATTCTAGTCATGGTTCATCCTATATAACTACTGCTGTCCACTTCATATGTATATACTGTATTCTAGTCATGGTTCATCCTATATAACTACTGCTGTCCACTCCATATGTATATACTGTATTCTAGTCATGGTTCATCCTATATAACTACTGCTGTCCACTCCATATGTATATACTGTATTCTAGTCATGGTTCATCCTATATAACTACTGCTGTCCACTCCATATGTATATACTGTATTCTAGTCATGGCTCATCCTATACTAACTACTGCTGTCCACTCCATATGTATATACTGTATTCTAGTCATGGTTCATCCTATATAACTACTGCTGTCCACTTCATATGTATATACTGTATTCTAGTCATGGTTCATCCTATATAACTACTGCTGTCCTCTTCATATGTATATACTGTATTCTAGTCATGGTTCATCCTATATAACTACTGCTGTCCACTCCATATGTATATACTGTATTCTAGTCATGGTTCATCCTATATCACTACTGCTGTCCACTCCATATGTATATACTGTATTCTAGTCATGGTTCATCCTATATAACTACTACTGTCCACTCCATATGTATATACTGTATTCTAGTCATGGTTCATCCTATATAACTACTGCTGTACACACCTTTTATATTCACATACTGTCTATACACAGCATTCACTTGCATACTATATATATTTATATTCAAGATTCTGGGCCGAATGCTAATTTCCTCTATCCATTTTGCCATGGGGTTTTGTACTGTGTATTCAACAACTATATTCTCAACATACCTGTAGCTCATTTTAATATTTCTACTGCTGTACATTACATTTTAGTTACACTTTTTATACACACTGCATATTTATTGATATACTGGATATACTGGGTGTGTGTCGTGGTGGGGGTGTGGGTGGGGGTGGGGGTGTGGGTGTGTGTCGTGGTGGGGGGTGGGGGTGGGGGTGTGGGTGTGGGTGTGTGTTGTGGTGTGGGTGATGGTGGGGGTGGGGGTGTGGGTGTGTGTTTGTATCGTGGTGGGGGTGTGGGTCGTGGTGGGTGTGTGGGGTGGGGTGTGGGGGGGGTGTGGGTGTGGGTGTGTGTCGTGGTGGGGGTTGGGGTGGGGGTGTGGGTGTGTGTCGTGGTGGGGGTGGGGGTGGGGGTTGGTTCTTCTATCCATGTGGGGACCTAAAATCACCAAAAGTCCCCACAAGGATTGTAAAACAAGGAATATTCTCCCTCGTGGGGTTAGTGGTTAGGTTTAGGGTTTGGGTTAGGGTTACGAGTCAAGGGAAAATAGGATTTTTAAAACGTGGACAGAAGAACATAATGTGTGTGTGTTTTGTGGTGGGGGTGTGTACATGCATGCGTGTGTGTGTGTGTTGTGTGTTGTGATGGTGGTGGTGTGTGTGTCTTGGTGTGTGTGTGTGTGTGTGTGTGTGTGTGCGTGTGTGTGTTGTGGTGGTGGTGTGTGTGTGTCTTGGTGTATGTGTGTGTGTGTGTGTGTGTGTGTGTGTGTCTGTGCGTGCGTGCGTGCATGCGTGTGTGTGTTGTGGTGGTGGTGTGTGTGTGTCTTGGTGTGTGTGTGTGTGTGTGTGTGTGTGTGTGTGTGTGTGTGTGCGTGCGTGCTTGCGTGCGTGTGTGTGTTGTGTGGTGGTGGTGTGTGTGTGTCTTGGTGTATGTGTGTGTGTGTGTCTTGGTGGTGGTGTGGGGTTGTACCCAGAATGGATTTGAGCTTTAGCTGAGAATTTCTCCCAGAATGCTATGTGAAGCCTGTGTGTGTCTAATAGTGCTGTGGGATTCCTTGGGGTTGTATGCTACTGTCAGTAGAATGTTCCAGATGATGTTGGACAACCCATCCTCATAAAGGAATGTGTTCCGCTAGCCTGGATTCCACATCTCTTTGTGTCGTTTTACCAACTCCATTGCCACAACTACATCTAGTGTTCCAGGGGCATAATATGTAGTCAAATGATGCCACCTTTTTAATGAGGTTTGGTCCTCATCTAACGGCTTAAAACACCAATGCTCTGGCCCATGATCAGAATGGTCCTCAGCTAACGGCTTTAAACACACCAATGCTCTGGCCCATGATCAGAATGGTCCTCATCTATTGGCTTTAAAACACCAATGCTCTGGCCCATGTTCAGAATGGTCCTCATCTATTGGCTTAAAACACCAATGCTCTGGGCCCATGATCAGAATGGTCCTCATCTAACGGCTTAAAACACCAATGCTCTGGCCCATGATCAGAATGGTCCTCATCTATTGGCTTAAAACACCAATGCTCTGGCCCATGATCAGAATGGTCCTCATCTAACGGCTTAAAACACCAATGCTCTGGCCCCATGATCAGAATGGTCCTCATCTATTGGCTTAAAAACACCAATGCTCTGGCCCATGATCAGAATGGTCCTCATCTATTGGCTTTAAAACACCAATGCTCTGGCCCATGATCAGAATGGTCCTCATCTAACGGCTTTAAAACACCAATGCTCTGGCCCATGATCAGAATGGTCCTCATCTAACGGCTTTTAAAACACCAATGCTCTGGCCCATGATCAGAATGGTCCTCATCTATTGGCTTAAAACACCAATGCTCTGGCCCATGATCAGAATGGTCCTCATCTAACGGCTTAAAACACCAATGCTCTGGCCCATGATCAGAATGGTCCTCATCTAACGGCTTAAAACACCTAATGCTCTGGCCCATGATCAGAATGGTCCTCATCTAACGGCTTTAAAACACCAATGCTCTGGCCCATGATCAGAATGGTCCTCATCTATTGGCTTAAAACACCAATGCTCTGGCCCATGATCAGAATGGTCCTCATCTAACGGCTTAAAACACCAATGCTCTGGCCCATGATCAGAATGGTCCTCATCTAACGGCTTAAAACACCTAATGCTCTGGCCCATGATCAGAATGGTCCTCATCTAACGGCTTAAAACACCAATGCTCTGGCCCATGATCAGAATGGTCCTCATCTAACGGCTTAAAAACACCTAATGCTCTGGCCCATGATCAGAATGGTCCTCATCTAACGGCTTAAAAACACCAATGCTCTGGCCCATGATCAGAATGGTCCTCATCTAACGGCTTAAAACACCTAATGCTCTGGCCCATGATCAGAATGGTCCTCATCTAACGGCTTAAAACACCTAATGCTCTGGCCCATGATCAGAATGGTCCTCATCTATTGGCTTAAAACACCAATGCTCTGGCCCATGATCAGAATGGTCCTCATCTAACGGCTTAAAACACCTAATGCTCTGGCCCATGATCCTGATTCTACCAACTATGCCAAATGTAACACAGGGGAGGTTGATATTGCCACAAACAGACAGCAAAAACTGTTCAGAAAAGCAGACTATAGCAGTATTCTGTGTGTATGTTCGCTCCACTCTGACAGGATGACATTAGATGAATGATTAAAAAATGTTTATTAATGACTCTGTAATTAATAATCTTCCCTCATGCTTCATATATGTGTCCTTGTGTGTGGTGTGTCTGTGCGTGTGTGCGTGCGTGTGTGTGTTGTGGTGGTGGTGTGTGTGTGTCTTGTGTGGTGTGTGTGTGTGTGTGTGTGTCTGTGTCTGTGTGTGTCCTGTGTGTGGTGTGTGTGCGTGTGTGCGTGCGTGTGTGTGTGTTGTGGTGGTGGTGTGTGTGTGTGTCTTGGTGTGTGTGTGTGTGTGTGTGTGTGTCTGTGTGTGTGTGTCTGTGAAGTGTGTGTGCGTGCGTGTGTGGTGTGTGTGGTGGTGGTGTGTGTGTGTGTCTTGGTGTGTGTGTGTGTGTGTGTCTGTGTGTGTGTCTGTGTGTGTGTGTGTGTCTGTGTGTGTGTGTGTGGTTGCGTGTGTGCGTGCGTGTGTGTGTTGTGGTGGTGTGTGTGTGTCTTGGTGTGTGTATGTGTGTGTGTGTGTCTGTGTGTGTGTGTCTGTGTGTGTGTGTCTGCTGTGTGTGTGTGCGTGCGTGCGTGCATGCGTGTGTGTGTTGTGGTGGTGGTGTGGTGTGGTGTCTTGGTGTGTGTGTGTGTGTGTGTGTCTTGGTGGGGTTGTGGGGTTGTACCCAGAATGTATTTGAGCTTCAGCTGAGAAATTCTCCCAGAATGCCATGTGAAGCCTGTGTGTGTGTCTAATAGTGCTGTGGATTCCTTGGGGTGGTATGCTACTGTCAGTAGAACGTTCCAGATGATGTTGGACAACCCATCCTCATAAAGGAATGTGTTCTGCTAGCCTGGATTCCACATCTCTTTGTGTCTTTTTACCAACTCCATTGCCACAACTACATATAGTGTTCCAGGGGCATAATATGTAGTCAAATGATGCCACCTTTTTAATGAGGTTTGGTCCTCATCTAACGGCTTAAAACACCAATGCTCTGGCCCATGATCAGAATGGTCCTCATCTAACGGCTTAAAACACCAATGCTCTGGCCCATGATCAGAATGGTCCTCATCTAACGGCTTAAAACACCAATGCTCTGGCCCATGATCAGAATGGTCCTCATCTAACGGCTTAAAACACCAATGCTCTGGCCCATGATCAGAATGGTCCTCATCTATTGGCTTTAAAACACCAATGCTCTGGCCCATGATCAGAATGGTCCTCATCTAACGGCTTAAAACACCAATGCTCTGGCCCATGATCAGAATGGTCCTCATCTAACGGCTTAAAACACCAATGCTCTGGCCCATGATCAGAATGGTCCTCATCTAACGGCTTAAAACACCAATGCTCTGGCCCATGATCAGAATGGTCCTCAGCTAACGGCTTAAAACACCAATGCTCTGGCCCATGATCAGAATGGTCCTCATCTAATGGCTTAAAACACCAATGCTCTGGCCCATGATCAGAATGGTCCTCATCTAACGGCTTTAAAACACCAATGCTCTGGCCCATGATCAGAATGGTCCTCATCTAACGGCTTTAAAACACCAATGCTCTGGCCCATGATCAGAATGGTCCTCATCTATTGGCTTAAAACACCAATGCTCTGGCCCATGATCAATGCTCTGGCCCATGATCCTGATTCTACCAACTATGCCAATGTCACACAGGGGAGGTTGATATTGCCACAAACAGACAGCAAAAACTGTTCAGAAAAGCAGACTATAGCAGTTTTCTGTGTGTATGTTCCCTCCACTCTGACAGGATGACATTATATGAATGATTAAAAAATGTTTATGAATGACTCTGTAATTAATAATCTCCCTTCATGCTTCATGTAACATCCCCCATTCTCATTGTGCTCCAGTCACTCATCACTTCTCAGCACACAACTATGGACGCGTCCCAAATGGGATCCTATACTCTGTACGGTGCACTACCAGGGTCCCGAGTGCACCACTGAGAGTAGAAGAGGAAGTTGTCACATGTCATGCTGTAGAGGAAAGAGATGAATAGCTGTTGTTGTGTCATTCGTTTCATTAACGTTTAGATTCAGATGTGTGTCCCGAATAGCACCCTGTTCCCTGCATAGTGCACTACTTTTGACAATGTCCCATAGGGCTCTGGTCAAAAGTAGTGCACTATAAAATGCATAGGATGCCATCTGGGATACACCCTCGGAGTGTTGGAGAGGCTGTTCGGAGTTTTGGGAGTATGCTACGTTTAATACAGAACGACAGGCAGTTTAACATCCTGCAACTGGCTTCACGCTGTCTCAACAGTGAATGACATCAGGCAGTTTAACATCCTGCAACTGGCTTCACACTGTCTCAACAGTGAATGACATCAGGCAGTTTAACATATTGCAACTGGCTTCACACTGTCTCAACAGTGAATGACATCAGGCAGTTTAACATCCTGCAACTGGCTTCACACTGTCTCAACAGTAAATGACATCAGGCAGTTTAACATATTGCAACTGGCTTCACACTGTCTCAACAGTAAATGACATCAGGCAGTTTAACATCCTCAACTGTCTTCACACTGTCTCAACAGTGAAATGACATCAGGCAGTTTAACATATTGCAACTGGCTTCACACTGTCTCAACAGTAAATGACATCAGGCAGTTTAACATCCTGCAACTGGCTTCACACTGTCTCAACAGTAAATGACATCAGGCAGTTTAACATCCTGCAACTGGCTTCACGCTGTCTCAACAGTGAATGACATCAGGCAGTTTAACATATTGCAACTGGCTTCACGCTGTCTCAACAGTAAATGACATCAGGCAGTTTAACATACTGCAACTGGCTTCACGCTGTCTCAACAGTGAATGACATCAGGCAGTTTAACATCCTGCAACTGGCACACTGTCTCAACAGTAAATGACATCAGGCAGTTTAACATCTGCAACAGCTTCACGCTGTCTCAACAGTCAGACATCAGCAGTTTAACATATTGCAACTGGCTTCACGCTGTCTCAACAGTGAATGACATCAGGCAGTTTAACATCCTGCAACTGGCTTCACACTGTCTCAACAGTAAATGACATCAGGCAGTTTAACATCCTGCAACTGGCTTCACGCTGTCTCAACAGTAAATGACATCAGGCAGTTTAACATATTGCAACTGGCTTCACGCTGTCTCAACAGTGAATGACATCAGGCAGTTTAACATCCTGCAACTGGCTTCACACTGTCTCAACAGTAAATGACATCAGGCAGTTTAACATATTGCAACTGGCTTCACACTGTCTCAACAGTGAATGACATCAGGCAGTTTAACATCCTGCAACTGGCTTCACGCTGTCTCAACAGTGAATGACATCAGGCAGTTTAACATACTGCAACTGGCTTCACGCTGTCTCAACAGTGAATGACATCAGGCAGTTTAACATCCTGCAACTGGCTTCACACTGTCTCAACAGTAAATGACATCAGGCAGTTTAACATATTGCAACTGGCTTCACACTGTCTCAACAGTGAATGACATCAGGCAGTTTAACATCCTGCAACTGGCTTCACGCTGTCTCAACAGTAAATGACATCAGGCAGTTTAACATATTGCAACTGGCTTCACGCTGTCTCAACAGTAAATGACATCAGGCAGTTTAACATCCTGCAACTGGCTTCACGCTGTCTCAACAGTAAATGACATCAGGCAGTTTAACATATTGCAACTGGCTTCACACTGTCTCAACAGTGAATGACATCAGGCAGTTTAACATCCTGCAACTGGCTTCACACTGTCTCAACAGTGAATGACATCAGGCAGTTTAACATATTGCAACTGGCTTCACACTGTCTCAACAGTGAATGACATCAGGCAGTTTAACATCCTGCAACTGGCTTCACACTGTCTCAACAGTGAATGACATCAGGCAGTTTAACATCCTGCAACTGGCTTCACACTGTCTCAACAGTGAATGACATCAGGCAGTTTAACATATTGCAACTGGCTTCACACTGTCTCAACAGTGAATGACATCAGGCAGTTTAACATCCTGCAACTGGCTTCACACTGTCTCAACAGTGAATTTAACCAACTGAACTTGGTTACACTACTATCCATTTAAATGTTTTTTCAGGTCACACCTTATTTTCTGCGGCACATTCTAATTCAGCTATTGCTGACAGTGTTTTCCTCTATCTTGTAAAGCTACTAGCTGCCACATAACATTGGTTCAATTCATCTATTTTCATCACATGACTCTGAGGACAAAGGCTCGTATAACCACTCTCTGTTATTTCAGCCTCTCATGTGATCTGCTGCTAGACAAAAGAGCTGCTCTTCTCTCAGCCCTTTAACATAATGCTGCCCTAACATCCTCTACAACCCAGAGAGAGAGAGGGAGGGAGAGAGAGAGAGAGAGAGAGAGAGAGAGAGAGAGAGAGAGAGAGAGAGAGAGAGAGAGAGAGAGAGAGAGAGAGAGAGAGAGAGAGAGAGAGAGAGAGAGAGAGAGAGAGAGAGAGAGAGAGAGAGAGAGATAGAAAGCGCATAATGCCTCCCTTACATGCTCCCCAGCCCAGAGACAGACACAGACAGGGTCTGTTAGCAGTGAAACAAAGGTCAATTAGAACATCACATCACATGTTCAGCCCACAGGAAGATATGAGACAGGGATTCTGATTTAAAAAAAAATAAAAAACGACCATCTTTGTTTCTACGGAGAAAAGACCCCATTGTTGTTGTTGTTGTGATGTCATCATCATGCTTCATCATCGTCCAGTCAAAGAGCTCCAGATTGATCATGTGATCATGGATCTACTCAGCTATGTTTCCTCAGCATCAGGAGCTGGAGGACATCTTTGGAGGGGAGATTATTCTTGTCATGCATGGATACACACATGCACACTTTTCATTATAACCTCGCTGACATCAGCAGTGGTCTAGTCTTCTAGTTGTCAACAGCAGTCTAGTCTCTTGTCTTGACCCATTGTCCCATTAAGGAGCTGTTCTCAGCTGTTCTCAGCTGTTCCTGTACCATTATCCCATTAAGGAGCTGTTCTCAGCTGTTCCGGCACCAGCAGGCAGCTCAGGGCTCTGTGATCTGTGTCAGGTTGAACCATTACTACTGTTTGGGACAGGCTATGCAGACCCAAACCAGATGGTACTGACAGGAACATCTGAGGAAGTAGGGCATTGGGTTACCACATGGCTGCTACATAAAATGTGTCACTGAGGGAAGCACCCCAGCAAACTCCTGTAGTTCAGTTGGTAGAGCATGGCGCTTGCAACGCCAGGGTTGTGGGTTCGATTCTCACGGGGGGCCAGTATGAAAAAAGTATGCACTCACTAACTGTAAGTCGCTCTGGATAAGAGCGTCTGCTAAATGACTAAAATGTAAATGACCCCATTGGCCCCATATCTGGTGGGCAAAGTGGGCAGGGGATAGCCCACACCAGTACTACACAGGCTAGACTACACCAGCCCAATACAGGCTAGCAGCCCACACCAGCCCACACCAGCCCAATACAGGCTAGCCCACACACCAGCCCAACACAGGCTAGCCCACACCAGCCCAACACAGGCTAGACTACACCAGCCCAATACAGGCTAGACTACACCAGCCCAATACAGGCTAGCCCACACCAGCCCAATACAGGCTAGACTACACCAGCCCAACACAGGCTAGACTACACCAGAGTTTTGAGCCCCACCTGTTTAGCTAATCTTCTAACATTTTTGCACGTTATTTTTGCATTAATACGTGCCACATATCAGTTTGCAAACAATGAAAAAAAAAGAAAATAATTGAGTTAATAAAGCCGCATACAAACATGGTCTCTTTTTTGCTTTCTTGAGTAAAGGCAGCTCCAAAATGGAGATGTTTCAGTCTAGCTCACTGCTTTCTGTGGTGGAGGGGCAGCCAGCGGAAAATACAGAGTGTAGGGGTTGGTAATGTTCTCTAGCTGCGCCGTGATTGGCTCAGTGTTCTGTCACTCATGGGGACACTACGTCACCGCAACATCTACAGGGAGAGCAACAAAATTCAAGATTTACATTAGAAGTGCCCATCCAAGAAGGCTCAAGGTCATTGGCCAGAGATAAAATGTCATCAAATCACGTTATATCTACCGTAGCTTTGATTGGACTGATCATGTCAACATCATACTTTCAAAATATTAGCTAGCAAGCTAGACAAGCAGTCATCATCATGAATCACGTTGACAATCTACTGGCAAGTCCTTTTCAATCCTTGTCATATGAAGAGAAATTATCGATAAAACGTATCGGTGCTCATCGGCCATTGGACATAAACATTACACAACAAGTTGGAAATCGCAAATTCAACAATGAGTGGTTTGGAAGGAATCAGTGGCTAACTGCAAGCATTGCAAAGCAATCACTAGCCTGCTATTCAGTGGAGAGAGTGTGTGGTCCAAGTCTGGGATTAAGGGTCTCTTTTCCAAGCTTAAAAGGATAAACATTCACATGCAACACCATCGGACAGAAAGGGTTGAATACATTGGCCATGTTGTCAATCCAGTATGACTTCTGCCGTGTTCAAAACAACTGGAAACTCGGAACTGGGAAATCTCAGACTTCAGTGAGTTCAAGACAACTGGGAACTTTAAAAAAATGAGCTCCGACTGGGTAAATACGTTTTGAACGGTCATCCAACTCGGAATTCCAAGTCGGGAATCTTCTGGCCTCTTTCTAAAGCTCCGACCTGAAGATCACCGACGTCATGATTCAACCTTGTTTTTTTCCGAGTTCCCAGTTGTCTTGAAAGCACCATAAATCCAGAGAACGACAGACTTTGATGACAAAGTTTGATGGCAAAATTTGCCCACAAGAAGGACCGCTGCGCCACCTTCCTGTTCAAGTGAGCACAGAACAACAAGGTGAGTCCAAAAATGTATTGTATGCTGCTGCATAGTGATATAATATGCCATATGTATACTAACTGTAGTAAGCTGTTGTTTAGTAAGCTGTTAGTAGCCCATGTGCCTCACCCTAATAATGAGGTCCCTTTTCCCCTCATAACTTAGCCTACTGTTCTGACTTGGTGGTGCACATGTAGCCTATAGCCTGTTTTAGAGAAATGTAATCATCTAATATTGTAAGAGCTTTCATTGTCTGCTTATATGCCCCCTTTATTTATCCTACGGTTCTGACTTGGTGTACAGGGAGAACACTGGAAGAACTGCCCATGTTCTGAATTCTGTCACTGCACATTTCAAAAGTGCTGTATTAAAATTATTTGATAGTTATCCTTTCAAAGTAACGCGAATGTATGTATTTTAAGACGATTACTGATGTCATGAGTCAATAGTGCTACCTGTCAATGATGTTAGAGGGCCAGTATAAATATGATTTAAATGGTTTGACCATCCAGTTCTGTTTACATTTGATTGATATATCCAGACAAAATACGTACCTGACAACCTCCGGAGGTGGCAGGAAGATCTGATCACAATCAGATTACAATGTGTCTTTTAATAGTCTACACCTGTCTAAAAATGTGGGTAGAATCAGAACGTGGACAAGATCAGGACGTAGCACCAGGTCTAAACGGGGCTTCTTAGTGCTGTCTTATAAGCAAAACATGATCTAATCCGTGAACTGCTATTCATCTTCACAACACAACACAACCCCTGTGCCAACAGTTATGTAATCCTCCTGGAGGATAATGTGTCTGGCCCAGAGCTCCTCTGAATGTTAACCTCCCGGAGGGAGAACACGTTTACAAACAGCAACCTCCCTCCATCAATATGGATCAGCCAGTGGAAAGAGCTGGGACCTCCACAACAACAACAATCACATGACCTGCCCTGTACGTATTGGTTGGCTCTTAAGGGGTGTTGATGTTTAGAGAGGGAATGGAAACTCACTCTAATCTAATGCATTCTGCCACTTTGGGATCTAGTGGTACCTAGCAGATATGAAGAGCTGTGAAGAGAGCGACAGAGATAGACCATGATGCTCTTTACACAAGTGTCAATCTGTTCTCTCTGCCTGGGACGCTGCATGACCAAGGTCCGCCGGTCTGAGTGTCTCTCAGGGCTAGACTGCTGAAAGGTAATGGTGGGGGTTTGGGGGAGCTGGTGCATTTGACATGCTCTATGAAGATATAGGAGTTGGCAAGACAGCACAAACAGATTTGGGACCAGACTACTCGACATACTCTATACATTTTTTTGAAGGCCTATCTGTCTGAGTTAGGTGCTTGAATGTATTTTTTTTTTTTGAAGAAATATAGCTTCTACTGAAGTGTTACATGTTTTATGCAAGAATAACCTAAATAGACATACGAGAACAACTGAACTAAAAACGACAAACTCATTTATTACACAAGACAGAGGCCATCTTTGACAAGTGTGTGTTCCAGGCAGATACAGTTAGAGACTCTTGCTATTTAGTGGCGCAGCGGTCTGAGGCACTGCATCTCAGTGATAGAGGCGTCACTACAGACCGAGTGGCGCAGCGGTCTGAGGCACTGCATCTCAGTGATAGAGGCGTCACTACAGACCGAGTGGCGCAGCGGTCTGAGGCACTGCATCTCAGTGATAGAGGCGTCACTACAGACCCTGGTTCGATTCCAGTCCTATAGGGCGGCGCACAATTGGCCCAGCGTCGTCCGGGTTTGACCGGGGTAAGCCGTCATTGTAAATAAGAATTTGTTCTTAGCCTAGTTAAATAAAGGTTAAATAAAAAAAATATATATATAAACAACACCTAGAGATCTTCAATCATTTGAGAATAAATTGGATGACCTAAGATTACGGTTATCCTACCAACGGGACATTAAAAACTGTAATATCTTATGTTTCTCCGAGTCGAGGCTGAATGACGACATGGACAACATACTGCTAGCGGGCTATACGCTACATTGGCAGGATAGAACGGCTGACTCCGGTAAGACAAGGGGTGGCGGTCTGTGTATATTTGTAAACAACAGCTGGTGCACAAAATCAAATACTAAGGAAGTCTCGAGGTTTTGCTCGCCTGAGGTAGAGTATTTTATGATAAGCTGTAGACCACACTATTTACCAAGAGAGTTTTCATCTATATTTTTCATAGCTGTCTATTTACCACCACAAACCGATGCTGGCATTAAGATTGCACTGAATGAGCTGTATAAGGCCATAAGTGAACAGGAAAACGCTCATCCAGAGGCAGCGCTCCTAGTGGCCGGGGACTTTAATGCAGGGGAACATAAATCCGTTCTACCTAATTTCTACCAGCATGTTAAATGTGCAACCAGAGGAAAAAAAACTCTAGACCACCTTTACTCCACACACAGAGACGCATACAAAGCTCTCCCTCGCCCTCCATTTGGCAAATCTGACCATAACTCTATCCTCCTGATTCCTGCTTATAAGCAAAAACTAAAGCAGGAAGCACCAGTGACTCAGTTAATAAAAAAGTGGTCAGATGACGCAGATGCTAAGCTACAGGACTGTTCCGGGATTCTTCAGATAGCATTGAGGAGTACACCACATCAGTCACTGGCTTCATCAATAAGTGCATCGAAGATGTCGTCCCCACAGTGACCGTACGTACATACCCCAACAAGAAGCCATGGATTACAGGAAACATCCGCACTGAGCTAAAGGGTAGAGCTGCCGCTTTCAAGGAGCGGGACTCTAACCCGGACGCTTATAAGAAATCCCGCTATGCCCACTGACGAAACATCAATCAGCCAAAGAGTAAATACAGGACTAAGATTGAATCGTACTACACCGGCTCTGACGCTCGTCGGATGTGGCAGGGCTTGAAAACTATTACAGACTACAAAGGGAAGCACAGCCGCGAGCTGCCCAGTGACACAAGACTTCCAGACGAGCTAAACCACTTCTATGCTCGCTTCGAGGCAAGCAACACTGAAGCATGCATGAGAGCACCAGCTGTTCCGGATGACTATGTGATCACGCTCTCCATAGCCGATGTGAGTAAGACTTTTAAGCAGGTCAACATTCACAAGGCCGCAGGGCCAGACGGATTACCAGGACGTGTACTCCGAGCATGTCCTGACCAACTGGCAAGTGTCTTCACTGACATTTTCAACATGTCCCTGACTGAGTCTGTAATACCAATATGTTTCAAGCAGACCACCATAGTCCCCGTGCCCAAGGACACTAAGATAACCTGCCTAAATGACTACCGACCCGTAGCACTGACGTCTGTAGCCATGAAGTGCTTTGAAAGGCTGGTCATGGCTCACATCAACACCATTATCCCAGAAACCCTAGACCCACTCCAATTTGCATACCGCCCCAACAGATCCACAGATGATGCAGTCTCTATTGCACTCCACACTGCCCTTTCCCACCTGGACAAGAGGAACACCTACGTGGGAATGCTATTAATTGACTACAGCTCAGCGTTCAACACCATAGTGCCCTCAAAGCTCATCAATAAGCTAAGGATCCTGGGACTAAACACCTCCCTCTGCAACTGGATCCTGGACTTCCTGACGGGCCGCCCCCAGGTGGTAAGGGTAGGTAACAACACATCTGCCACACTGATCCTCAACACGGGGGCCCCTCAGGGGTGCGTGCTCAGTCCCCTCCTGTACTCCCTGTTCACCCTTGACTGCATGGCCAGGCACGACTCCAACACCATCATTAAGTTTGCCGACGAATTAACAGTGGTAGGCCTGATCACCGACAACGATGAGACAGCCTATAGGGAGGAGGTCAGAGACCTGGCCGTGTGGTGCCAGGATAACAACCTCTCCCTCAACGTGACCAAGACAAAGGAGATGATTGTGGACTACAGGAAAAAAAAGAGGACTGAGCATGCCCCCATTCTCATCGATGGGGCTGTAGTGGAACAGGTTGAGAGCTTCAAGTTCCTTGGTGTCCATATCACCAATGAACTATCATGGTCCAAACACACCAAGACAGTCGTGAAGAGGGCACGACAAAGCCTATTCCCCCTCAGGAGAATGAAAAGATTTGGCATGGGTCCTCAGATCCTCAAAAAATTCTACAGCTGTACCATCGAGAGCATCCTAACTGGTTGCATCACCGCCTGGTATGGCAACTGTTCGGCCTCCGACCGCAAGGCACTACAGAAGGTAGTGCGTACGGCCCAGTACATCACTGGGGCCAAGCTTCCTGCCATCCAGGATCATGGCTACCCGGACTATTTGCACTGCCCCCCCACCCCCACCCCATCTTTTTACGCTGCTGCTACTCTGTTTATTAGTTATGCATAGTCACTTTAACTAACTGTAACTGTAACTGTACATATTACTTCAATTACCTCAACTAGCCGGTGCCCCCGCACATTGACTCTGCACCGGTACCCCCCTGTATATACAGCCTCCCTACTGTTATTTTATTTTACTTCTGCCCTTTCTTCTCAACACTTTTTTGTTGTTGTTTTATTTTACTTTTTATTTAAAATAAATGCACTGTTGGTTAAGGGCTGTAAGTAAGCATTTGACTGTAATGTCTGCACCTGTTGTATTCGGCGCATGTGGCCAATAAAATTTGATTTGATTTGATTTGATTTGAGATGACGTACCCTGTAATGTTTAGTAGACTCTCTCCCTCATACTGATACTGAGGAATGCTGTTCTATTAATATAAACGGTACCACTGATTCTGCCATTGAAATCGCATCTGGCATGTCTCTTGTGATGATCCCAGCCACACTGACGGATGTGTTGACTTGACAACTGCGTCAGAGTTTTGAACAAACCTTCCCCCCCTTTGTTCCATGCTGGCTGAAGACCCAGCTAGCCAGTAACTAGCTAACACCAGACAGATGAAGACCTAGCTAGCCAGTAACTAGCTAACACCAGACACAGATGAAGACCTAGCTAGCCATTAACTAGCTAACACCAGACAGATGAAGACCTAGCTAGCCAGTAACTAGCTAACACCAGACAGATGAAGACCTAGCTAGCCAGTAACTAGCTAACACCAGACACAGATGAAGACCTAGCTAGCCATTAACTAGCTAACACCAGACAGATGAAGACCTAGCTAGCCAGTAACTAGCTAACACCAGACAGATGAAGACCTAGCTAGCCATTAACTAGCTAACACCAGACAGATGAAGACCTAGCTAGCCAGTAACTAGCTAACACCAGACAGCTGAAGACCTAGCTAGCCATTAACTAGCTAACACCAGACAGATGAAGACCTAGCTAGCCAGTAACTAGCTAACACCAGACAGATGAAGACCTAGCTAGCCAGTAACTAGCTAACACCAGACAGATGAAGACCTAGCTAGCCATTAACTAGCTAACACCAGACACAGATGAAGACCTAGCTAGCCAGTAACTAGCTAACACCAGACACAGATGAAGACCTAGCTAGCCAGTAACTAGCTAACACCAGACAGATGAAGACCTAGCTAGCCAGTAACTAGCTAACACCAGACAGATGAAGACCTAGCTAGCCATTAACTAGCTAACACCAGACAGATGAAGACCTAGCTAGCCAGTAACTAGCTAACACCAGACACAGATGAAGACCTAGCTAGCCAGTAACTAGCTAACACCAGACACAGATGAAGACCTAGCTAGCCAGTAACTAGCTAACACCAGACAGATGAAGACCTAGCTAGCCAGTAACTAGCTAACACCAGACAGATGAAAGGGGAAACATATATGTACACTATATATACAAAAGTATGTGGGCACCCCTTTAAATTAGTGGATTCAGCTATTTCAGCCACACCCGTTGCTGACAGGTGTATAAAATCGAACACACAAACATGCAATCTCCATAGTAAAACATTGGCAGTAGAATGGCCTTACTGAAGAGCTCAGTGACTTTCAACGTGGCACCATCATAGGATGCCACCTTTCCAACAAGTCAGTTTGTCAGATTTCTGCCCTGCTAGAGTTGCCCCGGTCAAATGTAGGTGCTG
The DNA here is from genome assembly GCA_036851935.1 of Coregonus suidteri. Lineage (NCBI taxonomy): Eukaryota > Metazoa > Chordata > Actinopteri > Salmoniformes > Salmonidae > Coregonus > Coregonus suidteri. The sequence continues at coordinate 108,530,212 of CM072218.1, read as the reverse complement.
TTATTGTGAAGTGGGAACGTCTAGGAGCAACAATCAGGGTCACACAGAGTGTTTCTTGGTAGTCTTAAACAAATATACTTTGAAACAAAAGTATACACCTCACACACAGGGTTATGGCCTTAAAAATACGACACCTTGTACCATGTCAGATATAGAGTTGAAATGTATTACATTTTGAGTTTGCATCCCAATATTACACTTTATATACATCACAGAAGACTGAAATATAACAAAACAGTTTGACATAAAAACACCTGATTTTCTTTTTTGAAATTAATTATGAAATTATGAAAAATATGAATAACATTCCACACGAGGCCACTAGTTGACTGCAGGAAAGGACAACGTGGTACCACTGATGCTGCCTGGAGGAATGCTGTTCTGTTAATATAGGTGGTACCACTGATGCTGCCTGGAGGAATGCTGTTCTGTTAATATAAGTGGTACCACTGATGCTGCCTGGAGGAATGCTGTTCTATTAATATAAGTGATACAACTGATGCTGCCTGGAGGAATGCTGTTCTGTTAATACAAGTGGTACCACTGATGCTGCCTGGAGGAATGCTGTTCTGTTAATACAAGTGGTACCACTGATGCTGCCTGGAGGAATGCTGTTCTGTTAATATAAGTGGTACCACTGATGCTGCCTGGAGGAATGCTGTTCTATTAATATAAGTGGTACCACTGATGCTGCCTGGAGGAATGCTGTTCTGTTAATATAAGTGGTACCACTGATGCTGCCTGGAGGAATGCTGTTCTGTTAATACAAGTGGTACCACTGATGCTGCCTGGAGGAATGCTGTTATGTTAATACAAGTTGTACCACTGATGCTGCCTGGAGGAATGCTGTTCTGTTAAAATAAGTGGTACAACTGATGCTGCCAGGAGGAATGCTGTTCTGTTAATACAAGTGGTACCACTGATGCTGCCTGGAGGAATGCTGTTCTGTTATTACAAGTGGTACCACTGATGCTGCCTGGAGGAATGCTGTTATGTTAATACAAGTGGTACCACTGATGCTGCCTGGAGGAATGCTGTTCTGTTAATACAAGTGGTACCACTGATGCTGCCTGGAGGAACGCTGTTCTGTTAATACAAGTGGTACCACTGATGCTGCCTGGAGGAATGCTGTTCTGTTAATATAGGTGGTACCACTGATGCTACCTGGAGGAATGCTGTTCTGTTAATATAGGTGGTACCACTGATGCTGCCTGGAGGAATGCTGTTCTGTTAATATAGGTGGTACCACTGATGCTGCCTGGAGGAACGCTGTTCTGTTAATACAAGTGGTACCACTGATGTTGCCTGGAGGAATGCTGTTCTGTTAATATAAGTGGTACCACTGATACTGCCTGGAGGAATGCTGTTCTATTAATATAAGTGATACAACTGATGCTGCCTGGAGGAATGCTGTTCTGTTAATACAAGTGGTACCACTGATGCTGCCTGGAGGAATGCTGTTCTGTTAATACAAGTGGTACCACTGATGCTGCCTGGAGGAATGCTGTTCTGTTAATATAAGTGGTACCACTGATGCTGCCTGGAGGAATGCTGTTCTATTAATATAAGTGATACCACTGATGCTGCCTGGAGGAATGCTGTTCTGTTAATACAAGTGGTACCACTGATGCTGCCTGGAGGAATGCTGTTCTGTTAATACAAGTGGTACCACTGATGCTGCCTGAAGGAATGCTGTTATGTTAATACAAGTGGTACCACTGATGCTGCCTGGAGGAATGCTGTTCTCTTAAAATAAGTGGTACCACTGATGCTGCCTGGAGGAATGCTGTTCTATTAATATAAGTGGTATCACTGATGCTGCCTGGAGGAATGCTGTTCTGTTAATACAAGTGGTACCACTGATGCTGCCTGGAGGAATGCTGTTCTGTTAATACAAGTGGTACCACTGATGCTGCCTGGAGGAATGCTGTTATGTTAATACAAGTGGTACCACTGATGCTGCCTGGAGGAATGCTGTTATGTTAATACAAGTGGTACCACTGATGCTGCCTGGAGGAACGCTGTTCTATTAATATAACTGGTACCACTGATGCTGCCTGGAGGGATTCTAAGATGACATGTTGAATTGTTTTAAGATGGTCATACTATGGATCATTAGGTATTTGATATAGAATTTTAGGACCCCTTTAGGTATAAAAACAAATAGCCCAGATTAATGCATTTAATAACACAGTCATAAATGGAAAAAAAATACAGTTAAAAAATGAAAGGTTTTGAAGTGTCTGTCCTAAATTCAGGAAATATATATATATATATATATATATATATATATATATATATATATATATATATATATATATATATATATATATATATATATATATATTTTTTTTTTTTTTTTTACGCATATTGAACCCCTTTTTTGGCACAAAACTACCTTTATCCTTTCATTCATTGTTTTCTACCGGTAGCGGTTACCTTCAGATGAGTCCAGAAACTTGTGGGATCATAGAGCAAATAGTGCTGCCACGATCGTGTTTGTGCTAGTCTCCACTTTCCACAGAGTGGTCATAATAGTTTGTCAGACGCTAGAGACGTTTTTGTGAGAAGACCGATTTGTCGGGATGTCTCATGGTCTGACAAACACCGCTTTAGCTCTAACACCTTTCACCACTAATTAGTAAGGAACTCCCCTCACCTGGTTGTCTAGGTCACTAATTAGTAAGGAACTCCCCTCAACTGGTTGTATAGGTCACTAATTAGTAAGGAACTCCCCTCACCTGGTTGTCTAGGTCACTAATTAGTAAGGAACTCCCCTCACCTGGTTGTCTAGGTCACTAATTAGTAAGGAACTCCCCTCACCTGGTTGTCTAGGTCACTAATTAGGAAGGAACTCCCCTCACCTTTGTTGTCTAGGTCACTAATTAGTAAGGAACTCCCCTCACCTGGTTGTCTAGGTCACTAATTAGTAAGGAACTCCCCTCACCTGGTTGTCTAGGTCACTAATTAGTAAGGAACTCCCCTCACCTGGTTGTCTAGGTCACTAATTAGTAAGGAACTCCCCTCACCTGGTTGTCTAGGTCACTAATTTGTAAGGAACTCCCCTCACCTGGTTGTCTAAGTCACTAATTAGTAAGGAACTCCCCTCACCTGGTTGTCTAGGTCACTAATTAGTAAGGAACTCCCCTCACCTTGTTGTCTAGGTCACTAATTAGTATGGAACTCCCCTCACCTGGTTGTCTAGGTCACTAATTAGTAAGGAACTCCCCTCACCTGGTTGTCTAGGTCACTAATTAGTAAGGAACTCCCCTCACCTGGTTGTCTAGGTCACTAATTAGTAAGGAACTCCCCTCACCTGGTTGTCTAGGTCACTAATTAGTAAGGAACTCCCTCACCTGGTTGTCTAGGTCACTAATTAGTAAGGAACTCCCCTCACCTGGTTGTCTAGGTCACTAATTTGTAAGGAACTCCCCTCACCTGGTTGTCTAGGTCACTAATTAGTAAGGAACTCCCCTCACCTGGTTGTCTAGGTCACTAATTTGTAAGGAACTCCCCTCACCTGGTTGTCTAAGTCACTAATTAGTAAGGATCTCCCCTCACCTGGTTGTCTAGGTCACTAATTAGTAAGGAACTCCCCTCACCTGGTTGTCTAGGTCACTAATTAGTATGGAACTCCCCCTCACCTGGTTGTCTAGGTCACTAATTAGTAACTTTTTCTTTTTTTTTCTTTTTCTTCTGGAACTCCCCTCACCTGGTTGTCTAGGTCACTAATTAGTAAGGAACTCCCCTCACCTGGTTGTCTAGGTCACTAATTAGTAAGGAACTCCCCTCACCTGGTTGTCTAGGTCACTAATTAGTAAGGGACTCCCCTCACCTGGTTGTCTAGGTCACTAATTAGTAAGGAACTCCCCTCTCCTGGTTGTCTAAGTCACTAATTAGTAAGGAACTCCCCTCACTTGGTTGTCTAGGTCACTAATTAGTAAGGAACTCCCCTCACCTGGTTGTCCAGGTCACTAATTAGTAAGGAACTCCCCTCACCTGGTTGTGTAGGTCACTAATTAGTAACGGACTCCCCTCACCTGGTTTGTGTAGGTCACTAATTAGTAAGGAACTCCCTCACCTGGTTGTCTAAGTCACTAATTAGTAAGGGACTCCCCTCACCTGGTTGTCTAGGTCACTAATTAGTGAGGAACTCCCCTCACCTGGTTGTCTAGGTCACTAATTAGTAAGGGACTCCCCTCACCTGGTTGTCTAGGTCACTAATTAGTAAGGAACTCCCCTCACCTGGTTGTCTAAGTCACTAATTAGTAAGGGACTCCCCTCACCTGGTTGTCTAAGTCACTAATTAGTAAGGGACTCCCCTCACCTGGTTGTCTAGGTCACTAATTAGTAAGGAACTCCCCTCATCTGGTTGTCTAGGTCACTAATTAGTAAGGAACTCCCCTCACCTGGTTGTCTAAGTCACTAATTAGTAAGGAACTCCCCTCACCTGGTTGTCTAGGTCTTCATTGAAAGGAACAGCAATACCCAGAATACACTAGGCCCTCCATGGAACGAGTTTGACCCCCCTGCTGTAGGGGAACCTTTTTATATTGATTCTTTGAATAACCCTTTGTTTAAACGTTTGTATGGTTCTTCATTACACTGTTAGAACCAAAGGGTTCTTCATGACACTGTTAGAACCAAAGGGTTCTTCATGACACTGTTAAACATTTCCCAGTTACTGGTTGCAGTGAAAATACGGTAAAAATACAACAAGCTACAGTTTCTTTGTTGTTGTTGCTAGATTAAGGTATTAATGCGGTAAGGGACAGTATGCTGCTGTATTCCGATGACTTGTGATCAGTAACCTGACCTGCCTGCTCCCCCACCGGGTCTGTGGGTATGATAGAGATTAGAACCAATAGACATTCTGTCATTTGTCCCTATGGGGGAACCCTTTTGGGAGCCACGTAGAACCATTTAATTTTTTAGAACCCTCTCACAAGGAACCCAGATAATTGTTTTGTCCCTGTAGGAGAATCCAATTGGGTTCTACGTAGAACCATGTCATAAAGAATCCTCTGGTTGCACGATTCTGTCATCTGTTCATATGGAGGAACCCTTTTGGGAGCCACGTAGAACCCTATGATTTGTCCCTGTAGGGGAACCTTTTTGAGTTCCATTTAGAACCCTCTCATGAAGAACCCTCTGGTTACAGGTAGAACTAATGATAGGTTCTACAGTTATACTTATACCACTGAAAACCCTCCCACTTGCTGGCCAATTGATTTTCTTGTGGAGCTTTCATTCAATTGGGTTTTCAGTACATTTATCTAAAGCCATCCCTTTAAATTTGGTGTACCTTTAATTTGATTTTTTTTTGACAGACTCACATGAATATATGGAGAGAATGGTTCAGAATATTAGGGATCAATTAAAGAAAGCCATGTAAATACATATTTGTTTCCTTTTCAGCCCCAATCGGTAGATTTAAAAATACTCTTAAGAATATCTTGAATATTATTTAGGATTAGGAACGTATTTATGAATACAAAAAGAAAAACAGGTTTGGAGAGCATTTAAGAATGAAATATATCAGTGAATAAAAAATACAGTGGTTTAATTAATCGTGAAAGTTTCCATATTCAATTGTTGAACCCATGAAATATTGGAAGGTGAGAAATGTGTACAATAGGGGTTGAACAGCAGTCCTATAAATCCACCCCAATAATCCTCAATAATCATGGAACTGTATGATAACGGTTCAGTTGTCATTAACCGTGCTCCAGGGTTAAACTGTTACGTATGGTCTGCGTTACATAAAGATTCAAACAGGCTACACGTCGCAAAGTATTGCTCAATGTTAGCCTAAGATGATCCACTATTGCCAGCGGTCCTCAGAAACAACCACAGGAACGTGACAGAGGAAAGAAAGGTCAACAAACAATGTATCTGTGGTGAATGATGGACGGAGTCAGGCGCAGGAGTAAAATAACCGGATGCAGATTTATTCCTTCCAGACGTACAATGCGCCTACAACGGCAATTGAAACAGGTACAGGGGAAACAATCCTCCCTGACCAAACACAGTCTCAGAAAATACAATAAATGTAATGACACAGGGGAAAATCAACCCTGGCAAAATAAATGAGAGAGTATCTCAACCGAGCTACTCTCCTCCCACATAGAACAATCACTCACAAAGACAAGGAGAACAGAGGGAACACTTATACACAGACAAATTAAGGGAATGAGCACCAGGTGTGTGTGATTGACAAGACAAGACAAGTGGAGTGATGATAAATGGGAGCGGCAGTAGCTACTAAGCCGGTGACGACGAACGCCGAAACCTGCCCGAACAAGGAGGGGAGGCAGCCTCGGAGGAAGTTGTGACAGTAACGTAATGATGTAAAATGTAAATAAGGAAACAAACACTAGTGACAGTTATAAATGTGGGTATAACTGACGGGGGCTACCGATAGCGGCTAATATTTAACATCATACAAATTGTAAAAAACACAGTAAAAAGTCTGGGCATATAATTAAAAATGTTATAGAAATCATAAATCAGCTCAGTAGGTTTGGCGCTATAGTGTAATTTGAGCATGGCTACATTTCATATCTGAAAGTTATAAGGCCAGCATTTCATAAACTTCACCGTGGAAAAGTTGATATGTTGATGTGCTTCAGTTTGCTGCCATATGACTGGTTTCGCATTTTTCTCCTACGATCATAAGGTAAAATAGATCAAACAATTGTTATTTATATTTACAATTCCCTTATCCCAAACGGCTTACTCATTTACCTAGCTCTTATCAATAGCTCTTATCAATAGCTCTTATCAATAGCTCTTATCAATAGCTCTTATCAATTTCCAAATCACAGTGCTGGTGTTGTTTCTATCGCAAAAAATAAAGTAATTGTTGTTCCACTTGGAACCGACAGGTTGCTTGATCTTATTCATCATTTTATCGCGCGTAAAGGTGGTGGAATTATGAGGGAATTAAGTCAAGGTCAGAATATATCTGTAGATGCACCTCCACCACACCTTCATTTATTTGATCTCCACCCCAAACGAATAAAGGTTGAATAGCATCGTATTCTCATGCTTAAGTTCAAGGTCAGAATACAGGTAGAGAAACAAGTGTATAAAAAGGAGTTACCTTCCCCAATGTGCGCAAAATCTATTATAATGGTACATTTTTTCTACCCAATACATTCAATGTAAGGTACAATCATTACTGCATTGTAGGTGGGGCAATGTGCTGGCGGGGGATCATTAGCATAGTTTGGGGGCATAGTCTAAAATATGTTGTATTTGTGCCAACCGTTAGTGGAAGTGTTGTACCAGTTAAAGTGGTTTCATAGTTATGTTGACGAAAGCAGTCCATTCCCAGTTCTACAATCTTTGTAAGAGTGTCCCAGCTAGCACAGTTGGTTCCTTGGAAGTTGTGGGAATGTATGTTTTTGGTTTCACATTGGTTGTGGGAATGAAGCCATACGTTTCCTGACTGGTGAAACTGGTTCTGAGAATTTTTTGGTTCCTTTAAAGTTTTCCTGGGAGGTTTTATTAACGCTCTGAGAATTGAAAATATTTAGTTATTTGGAGGTTTTTCAATAACTTAAAACTTTAACTTAATGTTTCGGTAAGACTTTTAATAACACTGCTAGCTTACTTTGGGTTAACATTTTATAAACTACAAACAAAGATAGGACACATATAAATTAATTTCCTTAGGCATTAATCATGCAAAGACATGTCTTATTTTTTTTCAAGGGGTAGATCAGCTTTAATATTGCAGATAGATTGTAACTTCCATCAACGTAATTGTCTGCATCACTTCCAATCCCCCATGTTTATATATATATATACAGTGGGGGAAAAAAGTATTTAGTCAGCCACCAATTGTGCAAGTTCTCCCACTTAAAAAGATGAGAGAGGCCTGTAATTTTCATCATAGGTACACGTCAAATATGACAGACAAAATGAGAAGAAAAATGTATGTCTTATTTTGAAAGAACAAATAAGTCAAATCAAGAACGAATTGAGAATAAATCAATTGCATCAGATAGATTTGTATATATAAAATATCACACACACACACACACACACACACACACACACACACACACACACACACACACACACACACACACACGTATATACATTTATAAAGAATTAATTGTTAATAGTTTGCTTGTTACAATGTTGGCTAGTTAATAAATTACATATATGCACTCACATATTTTATTTTGTAGTATTTGCGTGCGCTTCCTCTTCAGGCAGCAAAACCTGTCGATGTGCCCTTGAGCAAGGCACTTAACCCTATTTGCTCCTGTAAGTCGCTCTGGATAAGACCGTCTGCTAAATGACACATTTATTTATTTTTTATTTAAATATGACTTGGCACTGTAAGTTGTGTTCAGCTTCTTTTACCACTGGAAAATATTTATTTAAACACTGCAGACTGCAGCACAGCCACTTTTCTAAAATTAGCCCACTCCCATGCCTCCATGATGATTGCATGTGCACATTTCAGACACTTAGTGCACTGAGTACACATCTGTCAAGATATCATATTCAAGAACATAACAGGAATGCAAAGGAGATTCAGGAACTTGTGACTTTCAAGTGTCCTTTATGCACATTTCAGCAACCTTTTTCTGAGTATGTACTCCTCAGTCACATAAGAACACACTTAAAAAAGCATGAGACAGTGGTATGCCCATACAAAGGTTGTAACTATAGCACAAATGTATACGCTTCTTTTAATTCCCATAAAAGTAGAGTGCATCAAGCGAGTCTTGCGTCAGACTTTGGTAGTGACATTGTCTATGAACATACTCAGAATCTCCAAGCCACCAAACTCTAACGTCACTATTGATGTGGATGAAGAGTGTCCAGTCCGGAGCACAGAAATGCAGGATGATGAGCAGTGTGATACTTCAAAACTAAAAAATCAGCTCAAACTTAATGCAGCGTCTTTATTTCTAAAGATGCAGGCTATCCTTCATGTGTCAAACACAGCTTCACAAGAAATAGTTGATCACTTGAATCAGATCTTCTCTTTATCTCAGCCATTGATCAAGGATGCAATTATATATTATATATATTGCAGAGACATGGTCACAATATCACAGATTCCACACTCAATGAAGTCGTCAGTGCTGTCATGGACTCTAATGTTGTATTTAGTGCAACCTCCAAAGGTGCAGAGTTGTCCTCTTATAAAGCGAAGGAAAGACATTTATAGAGCACAACTATCCATTGGTAATGCCAGTAGAGTACCATTTAGAAGCACCTGGTCATACCATCATGTATGTTCCAATCCTTCCAATGACTCAGGAGCTGTTTAAAAACACAGATGTCCTGAGCAACATCGGAGAACCAAACACTGAGCCTGGTTATTATTATGTGTCATATCGTGATGGCTCTCATTTCCAGGAAAATGAGTTACTCTCAACAGAAGATCTACACCTAGCAATACAGCTATATTTTGACGATCATGAAATCGCTAACCCTCTCGGCACATCACGTAAAGTTCACAGTGCCGTATACTGGGTCCTATCAAATGTGCCGCCCAAGTATAGATCAGCAATGCACACTATACAATTGGCCATGCTAGCTAAAGTGACAGACCTCCAGAAATATGAATATGCAGCTGTACTTTCTCCACTGGTTTGTGATGTTCACACACTTGAACAGGATGGTGTGTTCATTGAATCTGTTGGTCAGAATGTGAAAGGCACCGTCTTCTGTGTTTCTGCTGACAATCTGGCTGCACGTGGGTTAGGTGGCTTTTTGGAGTCATTCAGAGCAGATTATGTTTGCAGATTCTGTATGGCCACAAGTGAACAGTTTCAAACAACTGAGGTAAAAAAGGAGGAATTTGTCCAGAGAACCAAAGCGAGTCATGACATTCATGTACAAAATGTCCTCCAAGATGAGAGTTCAAGCAGCCAATTTGGGGTTAAAGGTGATTGTGTCTTCCGTGAGTCACTTGAGCACTTCCACCCTATCACAGGTTTTCCTCCAGATCTACTACACGATCTTTTGGAAGGAATCGTTACAGTTGAACTTGCACTTTGCATTAGAGAAATGATTCGGCTTAATTCACTTCACTTTAGAGTATTTGAACCAAAGGATCACATCATTCCCCACATCAGCACACTGATAAAGTAAATAAACCTCATCCAGTTCCCAAAACATTCATGACCCGGAAAACAATTGGAGGCAACGGGCACGAAAATGCCACGCTGCTCAGACTACTTCCGTTACTTGTAGGCAGTAAAGTACCAGAAGGTAATGTTGCATGGGAGGTTTTGATGGACTTGAAAGAGTTGGTGGAATTAGCATTGTGCCCATCATTTTCTGATGAAACATTGGACTATTTTGTTTGCAAAATCAGTGACCACAGACAGATCCTACAAGAGGCTTTCCCTGAGTTTAGGCTTCGTCCTTAACATCACTATGTGGAGCATTACCCCACCTTAGTTAAGTGCTTTGGGCCCCTGGTGCATGTTTGGACCATGCGATTTGAAGCTAAACATCGCTTCTTCAAAGAGAGTGGTGCATGACGCTCAAAACTTCAAAAATGTCTTGAAGACACTGGCAATCAGACACCAACACATGATGGCATATCACCTTGGTTCACCATCGTTTTTCAAACCAAAAAACGCAAACATCCAGGGTTGACTCTGTTTTGGTTTCAGCTCTACCAGAAGTAGCTCAGGCTCACATTAGAGGACAAACAACTAGTGACACTGTCTATCGTACATCAAAGGTGACCATTGATGGCACAGACTATTCCAGTGGCATGTTTGTGTCAGTTGGAATCAGTGGGGGACTGTCAAAATTTTGCAGATTAACACAGATCTACCTTGTGAATCACAATGTTTATTTTCTCTGTTGTGATTATGACTCCTGGTATGTAGAGCATCTTCGATCCTATGAGCTGTCAGCCATACAGGGAAGCATGTCTATCCACCTGCAATCTGACTTCAATGATACAATCCCACTCTCTGCATACAAGATTGATGGCTTGCTGCTGTTGACTCCCAAGAGGTTCATACAAGTGAGACAAAATTAAGACCACTCTATGGTAAGTAATTCTTCATAAAATCATTAATTGTTCATTTATTGGAAAATGTGGTCGGTATAATCAATCATTATATAAATCAACATTAGGGCTGACCCCCAAAAAAAATCAAAGCTTTGTTCGTTGCCATGGTAATCGATCATGAAGTCTATTTTTTAATTTTTTTCCCTTTTTGACACCGGTTCTCATCGGCAATTGTTACATTGAAATGAGTAGGCTACTTGGCATCCTGGAAACCTGCCTGATACGTTTTGGAGACATGCAGTGTTTGTTTTGCCATACATTCATTATGTCCGCCAGCCTCCCCCCGAAGCTCAGATTAAGATCGATTTTATGTCGACGAATAATCGATTGTCTAAATATGGTAATCGGGACAGCCCTAATCAACATACATGACCTGCATTTTGGAATTGCACTTTTTGGTAACACATTCTAAAGAACATGTCTATAATGCATTAAAAGCACAAATATATCTGGCTAATGTTATGGTAGTTATAATGTACTGTGGAACCCAGGTCTCAGATTTTTCTTTCAAACACTGTCACTTTGGCATGGAGGTATAAAGCATTATGAATGCTGAACACGTTGGAGGTTGTCATTAATGATTATAAACATTTAGAAAGCCTTATAAATGCACTATAATGTCTGTGTGCTGATGTGTTTTTAACCTCCAAATCTCTTCATTTATTAAAGTGATGGCAGCTGAAGCCCCACAAAACATGATCTTTCGTGTCATCGAGGCAGACCGTGTTAGAAAATTAAAACTCAGCTCCCGTCCAGCCTCTGTTGATGCAGTGATTGAGATTTTAAAAGAACAACTGGAATTGGACTGTGACTTCAGTTTGCAATACAAAGATCCAGACTTTGATGGAAAACTCACTTGCCTTGTTGACATTTACCACAAAAAGCCTGTGTTCATATTTCAGTTAGACAGGATTCCAGTTCTCTTGCATCAACTGATACCCTTTCAGATGTGTCATCCCCAGAACGTCTGAGCAGATGGCCTCCAGGTCCTTTTCAAATTCCCACATTTGCATTTGACGTTGAGCTAACACTTAGAGATGGGAATGCTGAATTTGAAAAGAATGAAAGACCTCTTCAGTTGTCAAGGGACCAAAAGCACAATATTTTAGACAAACTGGCATCTACCATATATGGTTTTAAGGCTTACCCCAGTGATAAAGAGATAGCAATGGTGGCTGAAGCTCTTGTGAGAAGCAGGATCTGACAATGGGTGGAATGGCTGGAAGAACAGCATCAAGTTTAAAATGGGCAATTACAGGACCAAGATGAGAAGGGCTGGATGTCAGGAGGTCGCTGTAAATGCTGGGAAAAGAAGCCGAAAAAACCCTGAGAATGAACCTTCACACTCCAACATCAAAAGGCCTAAGCGTGCAGAGGTCAACTTTCTGCCTAACTTTCCTCAAGGAGAGGATCCCTCAAGTCTTGACCTTTTGAGGCAGGCTATTGTTGAGGAAGTAAAGAAGACTGAGAGAAACCTACCCCTTATTAGTAAGATGATGCAGAACATGTTTTGCCTTGCGACGACAGATTATTGTAATGTCCTGCCCACCGGTGAAAGAGCTAATCGACCTCTGGCCTGCTCTTCATATGCAGTCTGAGGTAAAATCATCGTCGATTTAATTAATAAATTCATTTTGTAGGTTATTTTTTCTGTTTTTATCTTTGCTACTGTATGTCACATTGTGTGTAATGTTGCCTAATTTCATTCATCATAAAATAAATAATTACTGTTACTGTCCTTTCCTCATATATGCAGAGTTCCTAACGGATAACTAACCAGAACCTACCTAACACTTTCTATGCCGAGTTTGATCGCCACACTCCTCGTTTGATGGCCTTATTTAGACAGAAAGCTTCCAAAACTGGAAAGACTGCAGATGCTTTGGCAAACATTTTCAAAGTCCATGATACACAGGTGATTGTACATTTCACAGGTAGAGTCTTAGTGTAATGTTGGGAGTTTAATGCTTCAAATAAGCTTTTGAATTCCACAATTGCACCAGTCAGCAGGTTATTAGTGGATTTATGTGCAGATATCGGTAATTAATAAATTAATAATTAGTTGGGACTGTTTGTCATTGGGTTTGATTAGTAAACTTGTCACAACACTATTTTAATCTTCTTAGGAATTACATGATGTCCACACAAGGCGTACCACTGTTCTCCATGCCCTTCCTGATTATCTACTAGAGGAAGTCTCTGGATTTTTCAGAACATGTGTGGTAAGTCCCAGTAAAGAGATATCAGGCCTATTAACAAATTAATATATTAGTTTCATTTCCAACACACTAGAATTTCTGTATATGTACCAGTGTTTCAACTACAAACCTCTGGCAAGATGTTTATAAGTGTGAAGTGTCATTTTGAGCCCATTACAGCATCAAAAAAATAAACTGCAAAGAAAATCAAGTAGCCGTCATTAGCCTCACAGTGGAACACATAAAAGTAATCTCACTTTCTCAGCAACGAGAGCACAACGCAGCAGAATGAACAGGAGTCTTTCAGACTTGTGTATTTATTGTTATTTATATGACATCCAGCTAGGGGTGGAACAGTACACAGAAGTCACGGTTCGGTTCATACCTCGGTTCAGACATCACGGTTCGGTTTGGTACAATGGAGGGGAAAGCAAAACAAAAATGCAGAAGGCCATTTTTTTTTATTGTGCATGTCTCAGGCTGTCCACTGAGCTAGCTGTAACAGCTTGAAGTGTATAAAGTAAGATGTAAACGGTAAACAAGAAGTACCCTGCATCATCTCCAGACTCCATCTGTAACTTGGAAACAAAATAAGACAATCAGCTAGTAGTGTGATATGGGAGGCAAGCGCTGCTCTCATATGCCAATGCACAGAGCAGGGATGTTAAAAGAGCAGTTGACGAGTTTTGGTGTTAGCTTCACACGCTAACGGCGAAGCTACCAGCTAATGGCGGAGCTAACAGCTAACGGCGGAGCTAACAGCTAACGGCGGAGCTAACAGCTAATGCCGGAGCAAACAGCGAATCAAACGGGCCTGGAGGCCATTTGTGGTCGAGGCGAGAAGGGATACAGCGATGTCCGTGTTTGGTTGTATTTGGAAGGGACTAGTTCGCTTCATGCGGACTCTTCATTTGGACTGGACTGACTGACTCGACATGTAGGCGGGGCTCGGGAGCTTCAGAGCTAAGGGCAGGGCTACAGATTAGGTGTCCCTAAAGAACTGCTTGTCTAACAGTAGTTCCGCATTACATTAATTAATTTGCACTCAAGTTTTATTTATTTTTATACCGTGTATTCTCCGTGTAAATTCATGTACCGTACCGAGACGCCCGTACCGTTTCGGTTCAATACAAATACATGTACCGTTCCACCCCTACATCCAACTGTAATCAAAATTGCCACAGCCATAGTTTCAGTAAATGTGATTAGTATTTAAAAATTTTTTAAAGGATGATATGGATGAGCCAGACCTGTGGGATGCATCAGTGGTCCTCCTTACAACAGTCAGGGATGATGCCACAAGCCCAGTTCACTACCACCCAGTGAGAGTCTCTGTCGTCCTAGAGGGTGATGTGGTTGTCAATCTCCCCAGGCTTGCTGATGCCTTCCTGGTAATGTTCGGCCTGATTTATGCACAACATCTCAGCTATCCCAAGGGACTGACAAACACTTTTGAGTTCACACAGAACATCTTACTTGGTCTTGATGACTCTAAACTGTCACCCAAGCTGCAGACTCTTAAAAATGAGCTGATGTTGTATGTGTAACTGAAGATCCAAAATGGTGGATTCTGATGGCTCACTCTGTTAGAGCATTGTCCACAATGAGAATATGTCATGTCAGGTCCATGTTGAATACTGTTCAACTGTTGATGTTAAAGTTGCTGCTCTACTCAACTGGTTTTCAGCCAAATGGCACAAAGTACACACTGTCTTTGTACTTGTTAATGTACATTATATTGTTGTTAAACTGAAATGCAGGGTTGAATTAAGTGTTAATATTTGGAGGATATTTTTATTCATAATTCAAATTGAAAGTCCAAAGAGAAAACGAAGCGAGATCAAATTAAAAATATTATTATTTTACTACACTACTAGGAAAAATCATGCCATAATTAAATTTAAAAAGTCAAATTTAAAATGCAAAGCTTCAACTGTCAGCTGGAAGTCGTTTCAGACCCTCCCACCAGCTGTTGGGCCACGCCTCCTCATTTAAATTGACACCTCTTCTCCTCTCCTCACTTCTAAATGAAAAGCTTAATGTTAAATCAAAATGTAAAAGGTGAATCTTAAAATGTCAATGTCAAATGTAAAATGTAAAATTCAAAAGATAAAATGTCAAATTGAAAATTATAAAGGGGAAAGGCTAAAATAAAAAATTATATTTGAGATTTTAATTGAAGTATTTCCATTTAAGTTTTTACATCATACATTTAATTATGGCATGATTTTTCCTAGTAGCGTAGTAAAATAATACTATTAATTTGATCTTGCTTCGTTTTCTCTTTGGACTTTCAATTTGAATTATGAATAAATATATCCTCCATATTTATACACTATGGCATTTTGTTTTTAAAAGGTGTACTGTATACACTGCTCAAAAAAATTAAGGGAACACTAAAATAACACATCCTAGATCTGAATGAATGAAATAATCTTATTAAATATTTTTTTCATTACATAGTTGAATGTGCTGACAACAAAATCACACAAAAATGATCAATGGAAATCAAATGTATCAACCCATGGAGGTCTGGATTTGGAGTCACCCTCAAAATTAAAGTGGAAAACCACACTACAGGCTGATCCAACTTTGATGTAATGTCCTTAAAACAAGTCAAAATGAGGCTCAGTAGTGTGTGTGGCCTCCACGTGCCTGTATGACCTCCCTACAACGCCTGGGCATGCTCCTGATGAGGTGGCGGTTGGTCTCCTGAGGGATCTCCTCCCAGACCTGGACTAAAGCATCCGCCAACTCCTGGACAGTCTGTGGTGCAATGTGGCTTTGGTGGATGGAGCGAGACATGATGTCCTAGATGTGCTCAATTGGATTCAGGTCTGGGGAACGGGCGGGCCAGTCCATAGCATCAATGCCTTCCTCTTGCAGGAACTGCTGACACACTCCAGCCACATGAGGTCTAGCATTGTCTTGCATTAGGAGGAACCCAGGGCCAACCGCACCAGCATATGGTCTCACAAGGGGTCTGAGGATCTCATCTCGGTACCTAATGGCAGTCAGGCTACCTCTGGCGAGCACATGGAGGGCTGTGTGGCCCCCCAAAGAAATGCCACCCCACACCATGACTGACCCACCGCCAAACCGGACATGCTGGAGGATGTTGCAGGCAGCAGAACGTTCTCCACGGCGTCTCCAGACTCTGTCACGTCTGTCACATGTGCTCAGTGTGAACCTGCTTTCATCTGTGAAGAGCACAGGGTGCCAGTGGCGAATTTGCCAATCTTGGTGTTCTCTGGCAAATGCCAAACGTCCTGCACGGTGTTGGGCTGTAAGCACAACCCCCACCTGTGGACGTCGGGCCCTTATACCACCCTCATGGAGTCTGTTTCTGACCGTTTGAGCAGACACATGCACATTTGTGTGACCTGCTGGAGGTCATTTTGCAGGGCTCTGGCAGTGCTCCCCCTGCTCCTCCTTGCACAAAGGCGGAGGTAGCAGTCCTGCTGCTGGGTTGTTGCCCTCCTACGGCCTCCTCCACGTCTCCTGATGTACTGGCCTGTCTCCTGGTAGCGCCTCCATGCTCTGGACACTACGCTGACAGACACAGGAAACCTTCTTGCCACAGCTCACATTGATGTGCTATCCTGGATGAGCTGCACTACCTGAGCCACTTGTGTGGGTTGTAGACTCCGTCTCATGCTACCACTAGAGTGAAAGCACCGCCAGCATTCAAAAGTGACCAAAACATCAGCCAGGAAGCATAGGAACTGAGAAGTGGTCTGTGGTCACCACCTGCAAAATCAGTCCTTTATTGGGGGTGTCTTGCTAATTGCCTATCATTTCCGCCTGTTGTCTATTCCATTTGCACAACAGCATGTGACATTTATTGTCAATCAGTGTTGCTTCCTAAGTGGACAGTTTGATTTCACAGAAGTGTGATTGACTTGGAGTTACATTGTGTTGTTTAAGTGTTCCCTTTATTTTTTTGAGCAGTGTAGTTTTGGGAAGTACATTTTTATCAGAAAGGAAAGCTCTTCATTGATACATTTTCACAAATAAATAAACTGTCCTCAAAGTTTCAGGCTACTTTACTTTAGTAAAGTAGCCACCTTTCTAGTTGGAAACAGTGTTATAGGGACTTTATTTTCTTCTGAGGATGGGATGTTTATTCAGTTATGGAAATTGATCAAATAATTTTTATTGTCTTATTAATATTGTTAATTTTGCTTTTCGAGTTTGAATTAATTTTGTAAAACTATACAGTGCACCCTGAAGTTGCTAGATTTGAACCAGATAGCCAAAGGAAGGCTACACACTGCCTTTGTACATGTTTAATGTACCGTTTTGAAATTTTAGCAGTTTTAGTTGTGAAGAATTTACAAGCAATTTGTTTATACATTGCTGCACTGCAAGTTTACAACCAGATGGCCAAAAGTGTGCCTTTGTAATTGTTTATTTAATTATCTTTTTAATTCTTAATTATTTTTATTACTATTATTGTTATATTACTATTATTATTAAATACATTGTTTCATTTTGTGCTAAAAGACACAGGTGTGGGCAAATAATCTTTCTAAACTCTAATTTATGGTCACTACCCAAGACTTGCTGATGCCCCCCTGGTAATGTTGTATTAACAGTTTATAAGCTATTTGTGACATAATGATATTTTCTTAATGTAATTTTAGCTTTTCTGAGTTTGAATATTTTCTACTATTACATAGTTAATCTTAAAGTATAAACAAAATGGCCAGAAGTAGACTTGTTAATTGTTATTTTTTATTTCTGTATTTCTGTATTTTTATTTTTTCATATATTTTTTTGCTAAAAGACTGGGCAAGAAAAGTTTCTACTAAACATCTGAATAGAAAAAATATTTACTTTTAATTTGATGTTTTTTTCTTTGACTTTTAAGTCAAGAGTACTTATTATTTTTAAGGCAATCAGTTGCCACAAATATTTTAAGTTTGGTGGTAAATTATTTTGAGTTGTAACAAGTCTATGTTTTTGAGTTATGGGTAATCAGAAGATTGATTGAAAAAACTAATAAATGTTAAGTTAATGAAACATAAATATCCTGAGTTTTCATGCTTGAAATTATTAAGTTCTCTTGAGTTATTGCAATGAGAAAGATGAATAAATATTCTGAGTAGCATAAACTGAAAATGTTTGAGTTGGCTTAATCAGTAAATTTAATTTAATTATAATTTAAAATTACATTTAACATGAACTCCAAATATATAAGCGATGATATACTCAAATGTTTGAGTTTATGAACTCAAAAAAATTGTGGCAACTGATTGCCTCACTTTTTTAAAGTTCTGCTTACTTATTTGGGTTTACAGTGTATACACACATACATACATATACAGTGAGGGAAAAAAGTATTTGATCCCCTGCTGATTTTCTACGTTTGCCCACTGACAAAGAAATGATCAGTCTATCATTTTAATGGTAGGTTTATTTGAAAAGTGAGAGACAGAATAACAACAAAAAAATCCAGAAAAACGCATGTCAAAAATGTTATAAATTGATTTGCATTTTAATGAGGGAAATAAGTATTTGACCACCTCTCAATCAGAAAGATTTCTGGCTCCCAGGTGTCTTTTATACAGGTAACGAGCTGAGATTAGGAGCACACTCTTAAAGGGAGTGCTCCTAATCTCAGTTTGTTACCTGTATAAAAGACACCTGTCCACAGAAGCAATCAATCAATCAGATTCCAAACTCTCCACCATGGCCAAGACCAAAGAGCTCTCCAAGGATGTCAGGGACAAGATTGTAAACCTACACAAGGCTGGAATGGGCTACAAAACCATTGCCAAGCAGCTTGGTGAGAAGGTGACAACAGTTGGTGCGATTATTCGCAAATGGAAGAAACACAAAATACCTGTCAATCTCCCTCGGCCTGGGGCTCCATGCAAGATCTCACCTCGTGGAGTTGCAATGATCATGAGAACGGTGAGGAATCAGCCCAGAATTACACGGGAGGATCTTGTCAATGATCTCAAGGCAGCTGGGACCATAGTCACCAAGAAAACAATTGGTAACACACTACGCCGTGAAGGACTGAAATCCTGCAGCGCCCGCAAGGTCCCCCTGCTCAAGAAAGCACATATACATGCTCATCTGAAGATTCAGAGGAGAACTGGGTGAAAGTGTTGTGGAAAGATGAGACCAAAATCGAGCTCTTTGGCATCAACTCTACTCACCGTGTTTGGAGGAGGAGGAATGCTGCCTATGACCCCAAGAACACCAGCCCCACCGTCAAACATGGAGGTGGAAACATTATGCTTTGGGGGTGTTTTTCTGCTAAGGGGACAGGACAACTTCACCACATCAAAGGGACGATGGACGGGGCCATGTACCGTCAAATCTTGGGTGAGAACCTCCTTCCCTCAGCCAGGGCATTGAAAATGGGTCGTGGATGGGTATTCCAGCATGGCAATGACCCAAAACACACGGCCAAGGGAACAAAGGAGTGGCTCAAGAAGAAGCACATTAAGATCCTGGAGTGGCCTAGCCAGTCACCAGACCTTAATCCCATAGAAAATCTGTGGAGGGAGCTGAAGGTTCGAGTTGCCAAACGTCAGCCTTGAAACCTTAATGACTTGGAGAAGATCATCAAAGAGGAGTGGGACAAAATCCCTCCTGAGATGTGTGCAAACCTGGTGGCCAACTACAAGAAACGTCTGACCTCTGTGATTGCCAACAAGGGTTTTGCCACCAAGTAGTAAGTCATGTTTTGCAGATGGGTCAAATACTTATTTCCCTCATTAAAATGCAAATCAATTTATAACATTTTTGACATGCGTCTTTCTGGATTTTTTTGTTGTTATTCTGTCTCTCACTGTTCAAATAAACCTACCATTAAAATTATAGACTGATCATTTCTTTGTCAGTGGGCAAACGAACAAAATCAGCAGGGGATCAAATACTTGTTTCCCTCACTGTACATACACATACATATTTAAAATATATATATATATATATATTCCCCTTTATTACTTTCCAACCCCACCACCCTTTCCCTAATTGGAGTAAAGTAGTGAACAACAATGCTTATGCCTCTACTTCCAGCTTATACTTACTATATACATTTTAGGGACACAGTCAGTTTTATAATAATTATATTTTGTTAGTTTTTTCTCCTGAATTTCCTCTACCCTCAACCTCTCTGATCATTTTCATGATGTCCATCCGGTTTGCTTCTATATGCCATATATGCTTTCTAACTGTGCTCTTTCACAAAAGCTCCCAACATACAACCTATATACAGTGGGGAGAACAAGTATTTGATACACTGCCAATTTTGCAGGTTTTCCTACTTACAAAGCATGTGAGAGACGCAATCTAAAACAAAAATCCAGAAAATCACATTGTATGATTTTTAAGTAATTAATTAATTTGCATTTTATTGCATGACATAAGTATTTGATCACCTACCAACCAGTAAGAATTCCGGCTCTCACAGACCTGTTAGTTTTTCTTTAAGAAGCCCTCCTGTTCTCCACTCATTACCTGTATTAACTGCACTTGTTTGAACTCGTTACCTGTATAAAAGACACCTGTCCACACACTCAATCAAACAGACTCCAACCTCTCCACAATGGCCAAGACCAGAGAGCTGTGTAAGGACATCAGGGATAAAATTGTAGACCTGCACAAGGCTGGGATGGGCTACAGGACAATAGGCAAGCAGCTTGGTGAGAAGGCAACAACTGTTGGCACAATTATTAGAAAATGGAAGAAGATCAAGATGACGGTCAATCACCCTCGGTCTGGGGCTCCATGCAAGATCTCACCTCGTGGGGCATCAATGATCATGAGGAAGGTGAGGGATCAGCCCAGAACTACACAGCAGGACCTGGTCAATGACCTGAAGAGAGCTGGGACAACAGTCTAAAAAAAACCCATTAGTAACACACTACGCCGTCATGATTTAAATCCTGCAGCGCACGCAAGGTCCCCCTGCTCAAGCCAGCGCATGTCCAGGCCCGTCTGAAGTTTGCCAATGACCATCTGGATGATCCAGAGGAGGAATGGGAGAAGGTCATTTAGTCTGATGAGACAAAAATAGAGCTTTTTGTTCTAAACTCCACTCGCCGTGTTTGGAGGAAGAAGAAGGATGAGTACAACCCCAAGAACACCATCCCAACCGTGAAGCATGGAGGTGGAAACATCATTCTTTGGGGATGTTTTTCTGCAAAGGGGACAGGACGACTGCACCGTATTGAGGGGAGGATGGATGGGGCCATGTATCGTGAGATCTTGGCCAACAACATCCTTCCCTCAGTAATAGCATTGAAGATGGGTCGTGGCTGGGTCTTCCAGCATGACAACGACCCGAAACACAAAGCCAGGGCAACTAAGGAGTGGCTCCGTAAGAAGCATCTCAAGGTCCTGGAGTGGCCTAGCCAGTCTCCAGATCTGAAACCAATAGAACATCTTTGGAGGGAGCTGAAAGTCCGTATTGCCCAGCGACAGCCCCGAAACCTGAAGGATCTGGAGAAGGTCTGTATGGACGAGTGGGCCAAAATCCCTGCTGCAGTGTGTGCAAACCTGGTCAAGACCTACAGGAAACGTATGATCTCTGTAATTGCAAACAAAGGTTTCTGTACCAAATATTAAGTTCTGCTTTTCTGATCTATCAAATACTTATGTCATGCAATAAAATGCAAATGAATTACTTAAAAATCATACAATGTGATTTTCTGGATTTTTATTTTAGATTCTGTCTCTCACAGTTGAAGTGTACCTATGATAAAAATTACAGACCTCTACATGCTTTGTAAGTAGGAAAACCTGTAAAATCGGCAGTGTATCAAATACTTGTTCTCCCCACTGTACTTATTATGGACACAGCGTGCTTTACATTAGTTATCTTGTTGTTATTAGTAGTTGTTATTAGTCTATACTTATTATGGACACAGTATGCTTACATTTCTTTTTTATTGTGGCACAGCATCAGTGAGATTCGAACCCATAATCTTCTGTTCTCTATCCATGGAATTAGTCCACTGCACCACCAGGATGGAGCTAGCATGCTGTGTTTTTTACACATACAAAGCTGTTCATTTAAGTCTATGGAAACAGACCCCATTTCAATGGAATCGAGCTCTCATCAAGCGTAACCAACACACCCGAACACACTTACCAAGAATAGAGGATCGAGACAGTTTTGTTGATGCTGTGAACGGAATGTATATGTTTTTAAATAACATTCTTAGAACGTTCTTTGAACGTTACAAAAGTTTTCTTGTGGGTTTTATGGAAAGTTTTCCTCATGTTCTGAGAATAGAATTTTGAGCTTCTTGTGGTTAATATGTACAATTAAAAAATATATATTATATTCCCAGAATATTGCCAAGAACTTACATAAAAGACAACCATATTTTATTTGAATGTTCTGAGAACATCGCTTAAGTCACAACATTTTTTAGAACTTTCCCAGAATGTAGTAAAAATATGACATTAAATAGAACCCACATGGGAACTTGTGTGGAATGTTCTGTGGAAGTCCTGAAATTCCTACAGAAAAATGTTGTTACTTAACGTTCTCTGAACTATTTGAGAACATTCCCAACCATTTCCTAGAATATTAGGTGGCCTATTGGGAGAGTGGCTTTCAGATTGTTATTTTTGGTCACCCGTGAGAGTAAATGTCAGTAGTGTTCATCATGTTATCTGGAGACATTTGAAACCCCACCTCTTTAAGGAATACCTGGGATAGGATAAAGTAATCCTTCTACCCCCCCAAAAAATAAAATAAAATAAAAAATAAAAAATAAAATAAAATTGTAAAGTGGTTATCCCACTGGCTATAAGGTGAATGCACCAATTTGTAAGTCGCTCTGGATAAGAGCGTCTGCTAAATGACGTAAATGTAAATGTAAAATGTTAAGTTTGTACACTGCAAATGTATATTTTCCTTCAATATTGTTGCACATGACATATTTTAATATACATGTAATAACATCATTATTTAAATATTAGAATACAATGGTAACTCTCCCAACATTGGGATATCTATCTCATACTCTTGTGTAAGCTACACAAGTGTCAGTGCTCAACTGCAATATTTGACTACAATACAACAGAACATGACCGGAATGACATTAACTCTCACGGGTGGACAAAAATAACTAGTTGAAAGCCACGCCGCTACTAAGCCACGCCTCCAATCTTCTGATCTGACCCGGTGGGTCATAGCTCAATAACCCAGCATCAACAACCCAACTAAGTGACCCAACTGGCAAGGTCAAAATAACCCAATGTGTGTTCTGTCCAATACTTACCCAAATTGTGTTGTTTTTAAAGCCAGCATGTTTTCTATATGTGTAGTAGCTATGAGGGGAGAAGAGAAGGAGAGAGAAAGAGAAAGAAAAGAGAAAGGAAGCCAGGTTGGTCATATAGTATTTGCAGTTTGATGTGTGCTACTGTTCAATTGATGCTGCAGTAACGTGACTTGATGCTTGTTCTCTTGATATGTTCTAGATACAAAGACAGGCATGTTTCATGTTTCTCCTTGTATCTCTGGACATTCATCATACTACGAAGCACAACTGACTGAGACAGACAAGAGAAAGACCTGAGTGATACTCTGAAAATGTTTCAAAGCCAACACCTGTCTGCACAGAGAGGAGAGGAGAGGAGAGGAGAGGAGAGGAGAGGAGAGGAGAGGAGAGGAGAGGAGAGGAGAGGAGAGGAGAGGAGAGGAGAGGAGAGGAGAGGAGAGGAGAGGAGAGGAGAGGAGAGAGCCTTATTTCAACTTCTGAGACAGATGGGAACGAGAGAGGGTGATGGAGGGAGAGAGAGCAAGGCTCGTGAAAAACGACAGAAGACAGAAAAAGACAGAAGACAGAAGAAAGAAGACAGAAGACAGACAGACGACAGAAGACAGACGACAGAAGACAGAAGAAGACAGAAGAAGACAGAAGAAGACAGAAGAAGACAGAAGACAGAAGAAGACAGAAGACAGAAGAAGACAGAAGAAGAAGACAGAAGAAGACAGAAGACAGAAGACAGAAGACAGAAGACAGAAGACAGAAGACAGAAGACAGAAAAAGACAGAAGAAGACAGAAGACAGAAGACAGAAGACAGAAGACAGAAGAAGACAGAAGACAGAAGACAGAGACAGAAGACAGAAGACAGAAGAAGACAGAAGACAGAAGAAGACAGAAGAAGACAGACGGTAGAAGACAGAAGAAGACAGAAGACAGAAGAAGACATAAGACAGAAGAAGACAGAAGACAGAAGACAGACAAAGACAGAAGAAGACAGAAGAAGACAGAAGAAGACAGAAGACAGAAGACAGAAAGACAGAAGAAGACAGAAGACAGAAGACAGAAGACAGAAGACAGAAGAAGACAGAAGAAGACAGAAGACAGAAGACAGAAGACAGAAGACAGAAGACAGAAGAAGACAGAAGACAGAAGACAGAAGACAGAGACAGAAGAAGACAGAAGACAGAAGAAGACAGAAGAAGACAGACGGTAGAAGACAGAAGAAGACAGAAGACAGAAGAAGACATAAGACAGAAGAAGACAGAAGACAGAAGACAGAAGACAGACAAAGACAGAAGACAGACAAAGACAGAAGACAGAAGACAGACAAAGACAGAAGAAGACAGAAGACAGAAGAAGACAGAAGACAGAAAGACAGAAGACAGAAGACAGAAGACAGAAGACAAAGACAGAAGAAGACAGAAGAAGACAGAAGACAGACGACAGAAGAAGACAGAAGACAGAAGAAGACAGAAGACAGAAGACAGAAGACAGAAGAAGACAGAAGACAGAAGACAGAAGACAGAAGACAGAAGACAGAAGACAGAAGACAGAAGACAGAAGAAGACAGAAGACAGAAGACAGAAGAGACAGAAGACAGAAGACAGAAGACAGAAGACAGAAGAAGACAGAAGACAGAAGACAGAAGACAGAAGACAGACAAAGACAGAAGAAGACAGACGACAGACGACGGACGACAGAAGACAGAGACAGACAGAAGACAGAAGAAGACAGAAGACAGAAGAGAAGAAGAAGACAGAAGAAGACAGAAGACAGAAGACAGAAGACAGAAGACAGAAGACAGAAGACAGAAGACAGAAGACAGAAGACAGAAGAAGAGACAGAAGAAGACAGAAGAAGACAGAAGAAGACAGAAGACAGAAGACAGAAGACAGAAGAAGAAGAAGACAGAAGACAGAAGAAGAGAAGACAGAAGACAGAAGACAGAAGACAGAAGACAAAAAGAAAGAGAAGACAGAGAAGACAGAAGAAGACAGAGAAAGAAGACAGAAAGAAAGAAGAGAAGAAGAAGAAGAAGAGAGAAAAGAAGACAGAAGACAGACAAAGAAGAAGAAGAAGAAGACGAGAAAGACAGAAGAAGACAGAAGACAGAAGACAGACAGACGACAGAAGAGAGACAGAGACAGAGAGAAGAAGACAGAAGAAGAGAGAAGAACAGAAAGAAAGAAGACAGAAGAAGAAGAAAGAGAGACAGAAAAGACAGAAGAAGAGAAAGAAGACAGAAGACAGAGAGAGAAGAAGAAGACAGAAGACAGAAAAGAAAAAAGAAGAGAAGACAGAAGACAGAAGACAGAGAAAGAAGAACAGAAAAGAAGAAGACAGAAGACAGAAGAAAGAAGAGAGAGAAGAGAAGAAGAGAGAAAGAAGAGAGAAGACAGAGAAAGAAGAAGAAGAGAGAGAAGAGAAGAAAGAAGAAGACAAAGACAGAAGAAGAATAAGACAGAAAAAGAAGACAGAAGAAAGAAGACAGACAAAGACAGAAGAAGAGAGAAGAGAAGACAGAGAAGAAAAAAGAGAGAGAGACAGAAGAAAAGAAGACAGAAGAAAGAGAAAAAGAGAAAAGACAGAAGACAGAAGACAGAAGACAGAAGAGAGAAGAAAAAAGAAGAGAAAGAAAGAAGACAGAAGAAAGAAGAAAGAAAAGAAAAGACAGAAGAAAGAAGAAGAGAAAGAAAGAAGAAAAAGAAAGAAAGAAGAAGAAGACAGAAGAAAGAAAGAGAGAAAAGAGAAGAAACAGAAGAAGAAAAGACAGAAGACAGAAAGAAAAGAGAAAGAAGACAGAAGACAAAACAGAAAGAAAAGAGAAGAGAGAAGAAGAAGAAGAAGAAAAGAAGACAGAAGAAAGAAGAAAGAAAAAGAAGAAACAGAAAAAGAAAGAAGAAAGAGAGAAAGAGAAGACAGAGAGAAGAAGAAGAAAGACAGAAGAGACAGAAGACAGAAGAAAAAAGACAGAGAGAAGACAGAAACAGAAGACAGAGACAGAAGACAGAAGAAAGAAGAAAGAAAGAAAGACAGAAGAAAGAGAGAAGACAGAAGAAGAAGACAGAAGACAGAAGACAGAAGAAGAAAAAAAGACAGAAGAAGACAGAAGAAAGAAGACAGAGAGAGAAGACAGACAAAGAAAGAAAAAGAAAGACGACAAGAAGACAGACAGAAGAGAAGACAGAAGAAAAGAAGAGAAAAGACAGAAGAAGACAGAAGAAGACAGAAGAAGACAGAAGAAGACAGAAGACAGAAGACAGAAGACAGAAGACAGAAGAAGAAGAAGAGAAGAGAGAAGAAGACAGAAGAAACAGAAGAAACAAAAAGAAACAGAAGAAGAAGACAGAAGACAGAAGAAAAGAGAGAGAGAGAAAGAAGACAGAAGACAGAAGACAAGAAGAGAGAAGAGAAGAAAGAAAGACAGAAGACAGAAAGAAGACAGAAGAAGACAGACGGTAGAAGACAGAAGAAGAAGAAGAAGAGAAGAAGACAGAAGACAGAAGAAAACAGAAGACAGAAGACAGACAAAGACAGAAGAAGACAGAAGAAGACAGAAGAAGAAGAAAAGAAGAAAGAGAGACAGAACAGAAAGAAGAAGAGAGAAGAACAGAAGAAGAAGAGAGAAAGACAGAAACAGAAGAAAGAAAACAGAAGAAGAAAGAAAGACAGAAAGAGAAGAGACAAAAAAAGAGAAAAAAGAAGAAGACAAAGAAGACAGAGAAAACAGAGAGAGAAGAAGACAGAAGAGAGAAAGAAGAGAAGAAAGAAGAAAACAGAAAACAAAAAGACAGAAAAAGAAAGAAGAGAGAAGAAGAAAGAAGAAGAAAAAGACAGAAGACAGAAGAAGACAAAGACAGAAGAAGACAGAAGACAAAGAAGAAGAAAGAAAAGAAGAAAGAAGAAGAAGAAAGAAGAGAGAAGAAGAAGACAGAAGAAGAGACAGAAAAGAGAAGAAAAAGAAAGAGAAAAAAAGAAGAAGAGAAGAAGAAGAAGACAGAAAGAAGAAAAAGAAAGAAGAAGAAAAAGAAGAGAAGAGAAGAGAGAAAGAAGAGAGAAAGACAGAAGAAAGACAGAAAGAGAAAAAGAAGAAGAAAGAGAAGAAGAGAAGAAAAAGACAGAAAAAGAAGAGAGAAGACAGAAAAAAGAAAGAAAGAAGAAGAAGAGAAAGAAGAAGAAGAAAGAGAGAGAGAAAAGACAGAGAGAAGAAGACAGAAGAAGAAGAAAGAAGAGAAAGAAAGAAGAAGAGAAGAGAAGAAAGAAGAAAGAAGAGAGAAGAAAGAAGAAGACAGAAGAAGAAGACAGAAGACAGAAAGAAGAAAGAAGAAGAAAAAGAAGAAGACAGAAGAAGAAGAAGAGAAAGAAGAAGAAGAAGAGAGAGAAGAAGAAGAGAAGAAAGAGAAAGAAAAAGAAGAAAGACAGAAGAGAGAGAAAAAGACAGAGAAAAAAGAGAGAGAAAAAAGAGAGAGAAGAAGAGACAAGAGACAGAGAAAGAAGACAGAAAAAGACAAAAGAGAAAAGACAGAGAAGAGAAGAAAACAGAAGACAGAAGAGAGAGAAGACAGAGAGAAGGAAGACAGAAGAAGAAGACAGAGAACAGAAGAAGAAGAAGAACAGAAGAAGACAGAAGAGAAAGAAGACAGAAGACAGAAGAAGAAGAGAAGAAGACAGAAGAAAAAAGAGAGAAAGACAGAAAAGACAGAGAAAGAAGAAAAAGAAGAAGAAGAAAGAGAAGAAGAAAAAGAGAGAAGAAGAAACAGAAACAAAGACAGAAGAGAAGAAGAAGAGAAGAAGAGAGAAAGACAAAAAAGACAGAAGAAGAAGAGACAGAAGAGAAAAAGAAGAAAAAGAAAACAAGAAGAAGAAAAGAAAAAGAGAAAGAGAGAAGAGAGAAGAAAGAAAAGAAGAAGAGAAAAGAGAGAAGAAGAGAGAAAAGAGAAAGACAGACAGAAGAAGAGAGAGAAGAGAAGACAGAGAGAGAGAGAGACGACAGACAAAAAAGACAGAAGAGAGAAAAGAAGACAGAGAAGACAGAAGAGAAGAAGAAAAAAAGAAAAGAAGAAGAGAGACAGAAAGACAGAAGAAGAAAGAAGAGACAAGAAGAAGAAGAAGAAACAGAAGACAGAAAGAAGAGAAGAGAAGAGAAGAGAGAAAGAAGAGAGAAGAGAAAGAAGAAGAAGAAAGAGAGAAAGACAGAGAGAAGAAAGAAAACAAAAAGAAGAGAAGAAAGAAAAGAAGACAAAAAAGAAAGAGAAAAGAAGAGAAGAAGAGAGAAAAAGAGAGAAAAGAAGAGAGAAAAGAAAAGAGAAGAAGAAGAGAAAGAGAGAAGAAGACAGAAGAGAGAAGAAGAAAGAAAAAGAGAAAACAGAAAAGAAAGAAGAAGAGACAGAAGAGAGAGAGAAACAGAAGAAGAAGAAAACAGAAGAAAGAAGAGAGAAAAAGAGAAAAGAAGAAAGAAGAAAAAGAGAAAAAACAGAAGACAGAAGAAGAAGACAGAAGAAGAGAAGAGAGAGAAGAAAGAAGAAGACAGAAAAGAAAGAAGACAGAAGAAAAAGAAGAGAGAAAGAAGAAGACAAGAAAGAAAAAGAAGAGACAGAAGAAAGAAAAGAAGAAGACAGAAAAAAGAGAAGAAGAAGAAGAGAAAAGAAGAAGACAAGAGAGAGAAGAGAGAAGAAAGAAAAAAAGAAGAGAGACAGACAGACAGAGAAAAAAAGAGAGAAAAAGAGAGAAGAGACAGAAGACAGAAGAGAAAGAGAAAGAAGAAGAAGAAAGAGAAGAAAAAAAAAAAGAGAAGAAAGACAGAAGAAAGAAGAAGAAAAAAGAGAACAAAGAAGAGAAAAGAGAAGAGAGAAAGAAGAAGAAAAGACAGAAGACAGAAGACAGAAGACAGAAGACAGAGAGAGAGAGAAGAGAGAAGACAGAAGACAAAAAGAAAAAAAGAAAGAGAAGAAGAAAAAAGAGAGAAGAAAGAAGAGAGAAGAAAGAAAAAGAAAAAGAAGAAGAAGAAGACAGAAGAAGAAGAAAGAAGAAAGAGAAAGAAAGAAAGAAAGAAGAAGAAAAAGAGAGAGAAAAGAGAGAAAAGAAGAAGAGAAAAAAAGAAAAAGAAAGAAGAAAAACAGAAAGAAGAAAGAGAAGAAGAAGAGAGAGAGAAAGAGAAAAAAAAGAGAGACAGAGAAGAAGAAGAAGAAGAAGACAGAGAGAAGAGAAGACAGAAGAGAGAGAAAAGAGAAAAGAGAGAAGAAGACAGAAAAAAAGAGAAAAAGAGACAGAAGAAAGAAGAAGAAGAGAAAAGAAAAAGAAAGAAACAGAAGAAAGAAAAGAAAGAGAAGACAGAAGACAGAAGAAGAAAAAAGAAAGAAACAGAAGAAAAAAGAAGAAGAAAAAGAGAAAAAGAAGAAAAGAAGAAAGAAGAAAGAAGAGAGAAGAAGAAAGAGAGACAGAGAGAGAGAAGAGAGAAAGAAAAAAGAAGAAAGAAGAGAAGAAAAAAAGAAGAAGAAGAGAAGACAGAAAAAAAAAGAGAAGAAGAAGAAGAGAGAAAGAAGAAGAAGAGAAGAGAAGAAAAAGAAGAGAAAAAGAAAAAAAAAAGAGAAAGAAAAGAGAAAGAAAAGAAGAAGAAAAAAAGAAGAAGAAAAAGAAAAGAAGAAAAGAAGAAAGAAAGAAAGAGAGAAAAAAAAAAAACAGAAGAGAAAAAGACAGAAAAAAGAGAAGAAGACAGAAAAAAAGAAAAAAGAAGAAGAGAGAAGAGAAAAAAAGAAGAAGAGAAAGAAGAAGAAAGAAAAGAAAAAAAAGAAGAGAGAGAGAAGAAAGACAGAAAAAGAGAAAAGAGAGAAGAAGAAGAGAAAAAAAGAAAAAAGAAAAAAGAAGAAGAAAAAAGAAAGACAAAAAAGAAGAAAAAAGAAGAGAGAAAAAAGAAAAAAAGAAGACAGAGAAGAAGAGAAGAAGAAAGACAGAAAAGAAAAAGAAAAAGACAGACAAAGAAAGAAGAAGAAGAAGACAAAGAAAGAAAAGACAGAAAGAAGAAAAAAAAGAAGAAAGACAGAAAAGAAGAAGAAAGAGAAGAAAGAAGAAGAGAAGAAGAAAGAAAAAAGAAAGAGAGAAAGAAAAAGAAGAAGAAAAGAGAGAAGAAAAGAAAAAAAGAGAGAGAAGAAAAAAAAGAAGAAAAAAGAGAGACAGAAAAGAAAAAGAGAGAAAGAAGAAGAAGAAGACAGAGAGAAAAAAAAAAAGAGAGAAAAAAAAGAAAGAAAGAGAAGAAAGAAGAAAAACAAGAAGAGAAAGAGAGAAGAAGAGAAGAAGAAGAGAAAGAGACAGAAAGAAGAAGAAAAAGAGACAGACAGAAAGAAAAGAAGAAAGAGAGAAGAAAGAAAAAAAAACAGAAGAAAAGAAAAAGAAGAGAAGAAGAAAAAAGAAGAGAAGAGAAAAAAGAGAGAAAAAAAGACAGAAGAAAAAGAGAGAAAAAGAGAAAAGAAAGAGAGAAAAAAAAAGAGAGAAGACAAAGACAGAAAGAAGAGAGAAAAAAAGAAAGAGAGAGAGAAGAAAGAGAGAAGAAAGAAGACAGAAAAAGAGAAAGAGAAGAAAAGAAAGAAGAAGAGAAGCAAGAAAGAAGAAAGAGAGAGAAAGAAAGAAAGAAAAAAAGAGAAGACAAAAAAGAAAAAAGAAGACAGAAAACAGAAGAAAAAGAAGACAGAAAAGAAGAAAAAGAAGAAAAAAGACAGAAGAAGAGAGAGAGAGAGAAAGAAGAAGAAAAAAGAAAAAGAAGAAGAAGACAGAACAGAAGAAAAGACAGACAGAGAGAAGAAAAAAGAGAAGAGAAAAGAAGAAAAAAGAAGAGAGAGAAAACAGAGACAGAAGAAGAAGAGAAGAGAGAAAAGAAAAAAAAAGACAGAAGACAGAAGAGAAAAAAAAGAAAAGAAAAGAGAGAAGAGAGAAGAGAGAAAGAAAGAGAAAGAAGAAGAGACAGAAGAGAGAAAGAAAGAAAAAAGAGAAGAAGACAGAGAAAGAGAAAAAGAGAGAGAAGAGAGAGAGAGAGAGAGAAGAAAGAGAAAAGAAGAAGAAAGAAAAAGAAAGAAAGACAAAAAGAGAGAGAAAAGACAGAAGAAAGAGAGAAAGAAAACAGAGACAAAAAGACAGAGACAGAAAAGACAGAAGAAAAGAGAGAAGAAGAGAGAAAGAGAGAACAGAAAGAAAAAAAAAGAAGAAAGAAGAAGAGAAGAAGAAGAAAAGAGACAAAGAGAAAACAAAGAACAAAGAGAGACAGAAGAGAGAAGAGAAAAGAAAGAAGAGAGAAAAAAAGAAAAAGAAGACAGAAGAAAAGAAAAAAAAAGAAAGAAGACAGAAGAAGAAATAAGAAGAAAGAGAAAGAAAAAAAAGAAGAGAAAGAAGAAAGAAAGAAAAAGAAAAAAAAAAAGAAGAAGAGAGAAGAAAGAGAGAAAAAGAAGAGAGAAGAAAAAGAAAGAGAAGAAAGAAGAAGAAAAGAAGAAAAAAAGAGAGAAGACAGAAGAGACAGAAGAGAGACAGAGAGAAAAAAAAAAAAAGAAAGAGAAAAGAAGAAGAAGAAGAAAGACAGAAGAAGAAAGAAAGAGAAAGAAAAAGAAGAAGAAAAAAGAAGAGAAAGAGAAGAAGAAGAAGAAGAAGAAGAGAAAGAAGAGAGAGAGAGAAAAAAAGAAGAAGAAGAGAGAGAAGAGAGAGAGAGAAAAAAAAAAAGAAAAAAGAAAGAAGAGAAAGAAGAAGAAGAGACAGAGACAGAAGAAAAAACAAAGAGAAAAAGAGAGAAAGAAAACAGAAGAAAGAGAGACAGAAGAGAGAGAAGACAAGAGACGAAGAAGAAAAGACAGAGAGAGAGAAGAAAAGAGAGAGAAGACAGAGGAAACAGAAGAGAGAGAGACAGAAGACAGAAGAAAGAAAGAAAGAGAAGAAAGAAGAGAGAAAGAAGAAAGAGAAGAGACAGAAAAGACAGAGAAGAAGAAGACAGAAGAGAAGAGAGAGAAGAAGAAGAGAGAAAGAAGAGAGAGAGAGAAAGAAGAAAAGAAGAGAGAAGAAGAAAAGACAAAAGAGAGAGAGAAAAAAAAAAAGAAGAAGAAAGAAAAAGAGAAAAAGAGAGAGACAGAAGAAAGAAGAGAAGAAGAGAGAGAGAAAGAAAAAGAGAAGAAGAAGACAGAAGAAGAGAAGAAGAAGAGACAGAAAAGAAGAAGAGAAGAAGAAAAAGAAGAAGAAGAAGAGAGAAGAACAGAGAGAGAAGAAAAGACAGAGAGAGAAGAAGAAAGAAGAAGACAGAAGAGAAAGACAGAACAAGAGAAGAAAGAAGAGAGAGAGAAGAGAGAGAGAGAGAAGAGAAGAGAGAGAAAGAGAGAGAGACAGAAAGAGAAAAGAAAACAAAGAGAGAGAAAGAGAGAAGAGAGAAGAAGAGAGAAGAGAGAGAGAAGAGAAAAGAAGAGAGAGAGAAGAAAGAAGAGAGAAGAAGAGAAGAAAGAAAACAGAAGACAAAAAGAGAAAAAGAGAGAAGACAGAAGACAGAAGACAGAGAGAGAAAGAAGAGAGACAGAGAGAAAAGAAGAGAGAAGAAGAGAGAGAAGAAGAAGAGAGAGAAGAAGAAAAAAAAGAGAAGAGAGAGAGAAGAGAGAGAGAAGAGAGAGAGAGAGACAGAAGAAAGAGAAGAGAGAGAAAGAAGACAGAGAGACAGAAGAGAGAAAAGACAGACAGAAAGAGAGAGACAGAGAGAGAGAGAGAAGAGAAGAAGAGAGAAAGAAGAAAGACAGAGAGAGACAGAAGAGAGGAGAGAAGAGAAAGAAAAGAGAAGACAGAAGAAGAGAAACAGAAAGAAGAGAGAGAGAGAGAAGAAGAAAAAGAAAGAAAGAAGACAGAAGACAGAAGAAGAAAAAAGAGAAGAAGACAAAGAGACAGAAGAAAGAAGAGAAAGAGAAGAAGAAAGAGAAAGAAAGAGAGAGAGAGAAGAAGACAGAGAGAGAGAGAAAGAGAGAAGAAAAGAAGAGAGAAAAGAAGAAGAGAAAAGAGAGAAGAAGAGAGAGAGAAGAAGACAGAGAGAGACAAAAGAAGAAGAGAGAAGAGAAGACAGAAGACAGAAGACAGAAGAAGAAGAGAAAGAAAAAGACAGAAAGAGAAGAAGACAGAAGAGAGAAGAAGAGAAAGACAGAAGAAGACAGAAAGAGAGAAGAAGACAGAAGACAGAAGAGAGAGAGAGAGAAGAGACAGAAGACACAGAGACAGAGACAGAAAACAGACGGAAGAAGAAGAAGAGAGAGAAGAAGAGAGAAGAGAGAGAGAAAGAGAGAAGAGAGAAGAGAGAAGACAAAGAAGACAGAAGAAGAAGAGAAAGAGAGACAGAAGAGAGAAGAAAGAAAAGAGAGAGACAGAAGAGAGAAGAGAGAGAGAGAAAAAAAGAAGACAGAGAGAAAAGAAACAGAAGACAGAAGAAGAAAAAAGAAGAGAGACAGAAAGAAGAAGAAGAGAGAGAAGAGAAGAGAAGAAGAAGAGAGAAGAGACAGAAAGAAAGAGAGAAGACAGAAAAGACAGAAAAAAAGAGAAAGAGAAGAGAGAAAGAAGACAGAAAGAGAAGAAGAGAAGACAGAGAGAAGAGAGAGAGAGAAAAAGACAGAGAGAAAGACAGAGAAGAAGAGAGAGAGAGACAGAAAGAGAGAAAAGAGAGAAGAGAGAGAGAAGAGACAGAAAGAAAGAAAAGAAGAGAGAAAAAGAGAAGAGAAGACAAAAGAGAAGAGAAAGAAGAAAGAAAGAAGAAGAAGAAAGAAGAGAAAAAGAGAAAGAAAGAGAAAGAAGAGAAAGAGAAGAGAAAGAAGAGAGAAGAAGAAGAGAAGACAGAGAGAGAAGAAGTCAGAAGAAAAGAGAGAGAAAAAGAAAGAAAGAAGACAGAAGAAAGAGAAAGAAGAGAGAGAAAGAAGA
This sequence comes from Coregonus suidteri, assembly GCA_036851935.1. Taxonomy (NCBI): domain Eukaryota; kingdom Metazoa; phylum Chordata; class Actinopteri; order Salmoniformes; family Salmonidae; genus Coregonus; species Coregonus suidteri. The sequence goes on along the minus strand of CM072218.1, from coordinate 108,495,793 downwards.
AGAGAGAGAGAGAGAGAGAGACAGAGAGAGAAGAGAAGAAAGAGAGACAGAGAGAAGAGACAGAAGAAGACAGAGAGAAAGAAAGAGAGAGAGACAGAAGAAGAAGAAAGACAGAAGAAGACAGAAGAGAGAGAGAGAAGACAGAGACAGAAAAACAGAGAAAAAGAAGAGAAGAAGAGAGAGAGACAGAGAGAGAAGAGACAGAAGAGAGAGAGAGAGAAGAGAAGAAGACAGAGAGAGACAGAGAGACAGAAGAGAGAAGACAGAAGAAAGACAGAAGAAAAGAAGAGAGAAGAGAGAAGACAGAAGACAGAAGACAGAGAGAGAGAAGAGAGAGACAGGAAGAGAGAGAGAGAGACAGAAGAGAGACAGAGAGAGAGAGAAGACAGAGAAGAGAGAGAGAAGAGAAGAAGACAGAAGACAGAAGAGAGAGAGAGAGAGACAGAGACAGAAGAGAGACAGAAAGACAGAAGACAGGAAGAGAAGAAAAGAGAGAGAAGACAGAGAAACAGGAGAAGAAGACAGAGAGACAGAAAGAGAGAAGAAAGAAAGAAAGACAGAGAGAAAAAGAAGACAGAAGAAGAAGAGAAGAAGACAGACAGAAGAAGAGAAAGAAGAAGAGAGAAAAAGAAAGAAGAAGAGAGACAGAAAGAAGAAAGACAGAAGACAGAAGAAAAGAGAGACAGAGACAGAGAGAGAGAGAGAAGAAGAAGAGACAGGAAGAAGAAGACAGAAGACAGAGAGAAAGAAGAGAGAAGAAGAAGAAGAAGACAGAGAAGACAGAAGAAGAGACAAAAGAAGACAGAAAGACACGAAAGAGAGAGAAAGACAGAAGACAGAGAGACAGAGAGAGAGAGAGAGAGAAAGAGAAGACAGAAGAAGAAGAAGAGAAAGAGAAGAAGAAGAAGAAGAGAAACAGAGAAGACAGAAAGACAGAGAACAAAGAAGAAGAGAGAGAAGAAGAAGAAGAAAAAGACAGAAGAAGTCAGAAGACAGAGACAGAAAAAGACAGAAGACAGAAAAGACAGAAGAAGAAAAGAAGAAAGACAGAAGAAGAAGAGAGAGAAGAAGAGAGAAGACAGAAGAGAGAAGAAGACAAGAGAGAGAGAAAGACGAGAGGAAGACAGAAGACAGAGAGAGAGAAGACAGAGAGAGAAAAAGACAGAAGACAGACAGAAGAAAGAGAGAAGAGAAGACAGAAAGAAAGAGAGAAGAAGAAAGAAGAAAGAAGAAAGAAGAGAGAGACAAAAGAGAGAGAGAAGAAGAAAAAAAAGAAAAAGACAGAAAGAAGACAGAAGAAGAGAGAAAGAAGACAGAGAGAGAGAGAGAGAGAAAGAAGACAGAAGAAAAGAAGAGAGAAGAGAGAGAAGACAGAAGAAGAGAAAAAGAAGAAGAAAAAGAAGAAGAAGAAGAGAGAAGACAGAGAGAAAGAAGACAGAAGACAGAAGAGAGAAGAGAAAAGAAGAAGAGAAAGAGACAAAAGAGACAGAGAGAGAAGACAGAGAGACAGAAGACAGAAAAAAAAGACAGAAGACAGAGAGAGAGAGAAGAAGAAGAAGAGAGAGAAGAAAGAAAAACAGAAGACAGAAAAAAGAAGAAGAAGAGAAAGAAGAAGAAGAAGAAACAGAAGAAGACAGACAGAAGAGAAAAAAGAAGAAGACAGAAAGAGAGAAAGAAAGAAGACAGAGAGACAGAGAGAAAAGAGAGAAAGAGAGAGAGAAAGGAAGAGAAGACAGAAGACAGAGAAGAAGAAGAGAGAGACAAAAGAAAGAAGAGAAGAGAAGAAGAGAGAAAGAAAAGAGAGAAGAAGAGAGAAGAAGAAGAGAGAAGAGACAGAAGAGAGAGAGAGAGAGAGAAAGAGAAGAGAGAAGACAGAGAAAGAGAGACAGAAGAAGAGAGAGAGAAAAAGAGAGAGAGAGAAGAGAAAGAGAGAAAGAGAGAGAGAGAGAAAGAGAAGAGAGAGAAGACAAAAGACAGAGAAGACAGAAGAGAGAGAGAGAAGAAGACAGAAGAAGAGAGAGAAGAAAAGAAGAAGAAAGAGAGAGAAGACAGAAGACAGAAAAAGACAAGACAGAAGAGAGAAGAGAGAAGAGAGAGAAGAGAGAGAGAGAGAGAGAGAGAGAGAGAGAGACAGAAGACAGAAGACAGAAGAAGAGAGACAGAGAGAGAGAAGAGAAAGAGAGAAGAGAAGAAGAGAGAAGAGAGAGGACAGAGAGAGAAGAAGACAGAAAGAAAAAGAGAGACAAGAGAGAGAGACAGACGACAGAAAGAGAGAAGAGAGAAGAAGACAACAGAGAAGACAGAAGAAGACAGAGGAAGAAGAAAGAGAGAAGAGAGAAGAGAGAGAAAAGACAGAAAGAGAAAGACAGAGAGAAGAGACAGAGACACAGAGAGAAGAAAGAGAGAAGAGAAGAGAAAGACAGACAGACAGAAGACAGACAGAAAGAGAAGAGAGAAGACAGACAGACAAGAGAAAGAGAGAAGACAGAAGAGAGACAGAAGACAGAAGACAGAAGAAGAGAGACAGAAGAAGAAAGAAGACAAGAAAAAGAAGAGAGAAGAGAAGAGAGAAGAAGAAAGAGAGAGAGAGAGAGAAGAAAACAGAGAAAAAGAGAAGAGAAAGAGAAGAAGAAGAGAGAGAGAGACGACAGAAGACAGAAAGAAGACAGAGAAGAAGAAGACAGAAGAAGAGAGAAAGAAGAAGAAGAAGAAGAAGAAAGAAGACAGAAGAAAGAGACAGAAGAGAAAGAGAGAGAGAGAGAAGAGAGAGACAGAAGAGAGAGACAGAAAGAGAGAGAGAGACAGAGACAGAAGACAGAAGACAGAAGAAGACAGAGACAGAAGAAGAAGAAGAAAAGAAGAAAACAGAAGAGAGAGAAGAGAAGAGAGACAGAAAAAGAAGAAGAGAAAGACAGAAGAGAGAAGAGAAAAGAGAGAGAGAGAGAGAGAGAAGACAGAAGAGAGAGAAAGAAGAAGAGAGAGAGAAGAAGAGAAGAAGACAGAGAAGACAGAAGAGAGAAGAAGAAAGACAGAAGAAAGAGAGAAGAGAAGAGAGAAGACAGAGAGACAGAGAGAAGAGACAGAAGAGAGAAGAAGAGAGAGAAGAAGAGAGAAGAGAGAGAAGACAGAGAGACAGAAGACAGAAGGAAGAGAAGAAAACAGACGACAGAAGACAGAGACAGAGAGAAGAGACAGAGAAGACAGAGACGAGAGAGAGAGAGACAGAAGACGAGAAGACAGAGAGAGAGAGACAGAGAGAAGACAGAAAGACAGAGAGAGAAAGAAGAGAGACAGAGAAGAGAGAGAGAGAGAAGAAAGAAGACAGAAGAGAAGAAGAGAAGAGAAGAAGAGAGAAGAAGACAGAAGAAGAAGAAGAAGAAGAGAAGAGAAGAGAGAAGAGAGACAGAGAGAAAGAAGAGAGAGAGACAGAGAAGAGAGACAGAGACAGAAGACAGAGACAGAGAGAAGAAGACAGAGAGAGAGAGACAGAGAGAGACAGAGAGAGAGACAAAGACAGAGAGAGAAGAAGACAGAAGAGAGAGAAGAGAAAGAGAGACAGACAGAGAGAAGAAGAGAGAGACAGAGAGAGAAGAGAGAGAGAGAGAGAAAAGACAAGAAAGACAGAGAGAGAAGAGAGAGAAAGAGACAGAAGAGAAAGAGAGAAAGAGACAGAGAGAAGAGAGAGAGAGAAGAAAAGAGAGAAAGAGGAGAAGACAGAGAGAAAGAAAAGAGAAGAAGAAGAGAGAGAAGAAGAGAGAGAGAGAAGAGAAGAGAAGACAGAAGAAGACAGAGAGAAAGACAGAGAGAAGAGAGAGAAGAAGAAGAGAAGAAGAGACAGAAGACGGAGAGAGAGAGAAGAGAGAGAGAGAAGAGAGAGAAAAAGAAGAGAGAAAGACAGAGACAGACAGACAGAAGAAAGAAGAGACAGAAAGAGAGAAGAAGAAGAGAGAAGAAGACAGAAGAGAGAAAAAAGAGAACAAGAGAGAGACAGAGAAAGAGAGAGAAAAGGAAGAAGAGAGAGAGAAGACAGAAGACAGAAAAAGACAGAAGAAAGAGAGAGAAGAGAGAGAGAAGAAGAAGAAGAAGACAGAGAAGAGAGAGAGAGAGAGAAGAGGGAGAAGAAGAGAAGAGACAGAGAGAGAGAGAGAGAAGACAGAGAGAGAGGACAGAAAAAAAGACGACAGACAGAAAGAGAGAGACAGAAGAAGAGAAGAGAAGAAAGAAGAAGAAGAGAGAGAGAGACAGAAGACAGAAGAGAGAAAGAGAGAGAGAGAGAGAGAAGACAGAGAAGAAGAGAGAAGAGAGAAGAAAGAGAGAGAAAGACAGAGAGAGAGACAGGAGAAGAGAAGAGAGAGAGACAGAAGAAAGAAGAGAGAGAGAGAGAGAAGAGAGAGAGAGAGAGAGAAGAGAGAAAGAGAGAGAAGAAGAGAGAACAGAAGAAGAAGACAGAAAGAGAGAAGAGAGAGAAGAGAAGACGAGAGAGAGAAGAAGAGAAGACAGAGAAGACAGACAAAAGAGAGAGAAGAGAAGGAGAGAGAGAGAAGAGAAGAAAGACAGAAGACAGAGACAGAAGACAGAGAGAGAGAGAGAGGAGAGACAGAGAAGAAGAGAGAAAGAAGAGACAGAAGAGACAGACAGAAGAGAGAGACAGAAGACAGAGAGACAGAGAAAGAGAAGAAGAAGAAGACAGAGAAGACAGAAGAACAGAACAAGAGAGAAGAAGAGAGAGACAGACAGAAGACAGAGAACAGAGAAGACAGAGACAGAAGAAGAAAGAAGACAGACGACAGAAAGAAAGACAGAAGACAGAGAGAGACAGAGAGACAGAAGACAGAAGAAGAAGAGAAGAGAAAAGACAGAGAGAAGACAGAAGAAGAGAAAAGAAGACAGAAGAAAGAGACAGAAGAGAGAGAGACAGAGAGAGGGAGAGAGAGAAAGACAGACAGAAGACAGAGAGACAGAAACAGAAGACAGAGAGAGAGACAGAAGAAGAAAAGAAGAAGAGACAGAAGAAGACAGAAAGAGAAGAAGAGAGAAGAAGACAGAAGAAACAGAAGAGAAGAAAAAGACAGAAGAAGAGAGAGAGAAGAGAGAGACAGAGAGAGAGAAGAGAGAGAAGAGACAAAGAGAAGACAGAAAGACAGAGAAGACAGAAGAAGACAGAGAGAGACAGAAGAGACAGAGAAAGAGAGAGAGACAAGAGAAGACAGAGACAGAAGACAGAAGAGAGAGAAAAGACAGAAGAAGAGACAGAGACAGAGAGAGAAACAGAGAAGAAGAGAGAAAGAGAGAAAGACAGAGACAGACAGAGACAGAAGAAGAGAGAAGACAGAGAGACAGAGAAGAGAAGAAGAAGAAGAAGACAGAAGACAAGAGAGAGAGAGAGAAGACAGACAAGAGAGAGAGAGAGAGAAGAGAGAAGACAGAAGAGAAGACAGAGAGACAGAAGAGAGAAGAGAGAGAGAGAGACAGAAGAAGACAGAAGAAGAGAGAGAAGACAGAAGACAGAGACAGAAGAAGACAGAAGAGAGACAGAGAAGAAGACAGAGAGAGAAGAGAAGAAGACAGAAGACAGAAGACAGAAAGACAGACAGAGACACAGAGACAGACAGACAGAAGACAGAAGAGAGAGACAGAGAGACAGAGAGACAGAGAGAGAGAGAAGACAGAAGACAGAGACAGAGAAGAAGACAGAAGACAGACAGACAGAAGACAGAAGAGACAGAAGACAGAGAAGAAGAGAGAAGACAGAAGAAGACAGAACAGAGAGACAGAAGACAGAAGACAGAAGAGAGAAGACAGAAGAGAAGACAGAAGACAGACGACAGAAGACAGAGAGAGAGAGACAGAGGACAGACGGAAGAAGAAGACGGAAGAAGACAGAAGACAGACGACAGAAGACAGACGACAGAAGAAGACAGACGACAGAAGAAGACAGAAGACAGAAGAAGACAGAAGAAGACAGAAGAAGTCAGAAGACAGACGACAGAAGAAGACAGAAGACAGACGACAGAAGACAGAAGGAGACAGAAGACAGAAGACAGAAGACAGAAGACAGAAGAAGACAGAGACAGAAGAGACAGAGAGACAGACAGAAGACAGAAGAAGACAGAAGAGAGAAGACAGACAGAAGACAGAAGAAGACAGAAGACAGAGAGACAGAAGACAGAGACAGAAAGACAGAAGACAGAAGACAGAAGACAGAAGAAGACAGAAGACAGAAGACAGAAGACAGAAGACAGAAGACAGAAGACAGAAGACAGAAGAAGACAGAAGAAGTCAGAAGACAGACGACAGAAGAAGACAGAAGACAGAAGAAGACAGAAGTCAGAAGAAGACAGAAGACAGAAGACAGAGACAGAAGACAGAAGACAGAAGACAGACGACAGAAGACAGAAGAAGACAGAAGAGACGACAGAAGACAGACGGAAGAAGAAGACGGAAGAAGACAGAAGACAGAGAGAGAAGACAGAAGAGACGACAGACGACAGAAGAAGACAGAAGAAGAGAAGACAGAAGAGAGAAAAGACAGAAGAGAAGAGAAGAAAGAAGTCAGAAGACAGACGACAGAAGAAGACAGAAGAAGAGAAGACAGAAGAGAGAAGGAGACAGAAGAGAGAAGAGAGAAGAAAGAAGAAAGAAGAAGACAGACAGACAGAAGACAGACAGAAGACAGAAGAAGACAGAGACAGAAAGACAGAAGAGAGAAGAAGACAGAAGAAGACAGAAGAAGACAGACGACAGACGACAGAAGAAGACGGAAGAAGACAGAAGACAGACGACAGAAGACAGACGACAGAAGAAGACAGACGACAGAAGAAGACAGACAGACAGACGACAGAAGAAGACAGAAGAAGACAGAAGACAGAAGACAGAAGTCAGAAGACAGAAGACAGAAGACAGAAGAAGACAGAAGAAGACAGAAGAAGACAGAAGACAGAAGAAGACAGAAGAAGTCAGAAGACAGACGACAGAAGAAGACAGAAGACAGAAGACAGACGACAGAGACAGACGACAGACGACAGAAGACAGAAGACAGAAGACAGAAGACAGAAGACAGAAAACAGAAGACAGAAGAAGACAGAAGAAGACAGAAGAAGACAGAAGACAGACGACAGAAGAAGACGGAAGAAGACAGAAGACAGACGACAGAAGACAGACGACAGAAGAAGACAGACGACAGAAGAAGACAGACAGACAGAAGAGACAGAAGAAGACAGAAGACAGACAGAAGACAGAAGACAGAAGACAGAAGACAGAAGACAGAAGACAGAAGAAGACAGAAGAAGACAGAAGAAGTCAGAAGACAGACGACAGAAGAAGACAGAAGACAGAAGACAGACGACAGAAGAAGACAGAGACAGAAGACAGAAGACAGAAGACAGAAGACAGAAGACAGAAGACAGAAGACAGAAGAAGACAGAAGAAGACAGAAGAAGACAGAAGACAGAAGAAGACAGAAGAAGACAGAAGAAGACAGAAGAAGAAAGACAGAAAAAGACAGAAGAAGTCAGAAGACAGACGACAGAAGAAGACAGAAGACAGAAGAAGACAGAAGAAGACAGAAGAAGACAGAAGAAGACAGAAGACAGATGACAGAAGAAGACAGAAGAAGTCAGAAGACAGACGACAGAAGAAGACAGACGACAGAAGACAGAAGAAGCGGAAGACAGAAGAAGACAGAAGACAGAAGACAGAAGACAGAAGACAGAAGACAGAAGAAGACAGACGACAGACGAAGACAGAAGAAGACAGAAGACAGAAGACAGAAGACAGAAGAAGACAGACGACAGAGAAGACAGAAGAAGACAGAAGACAGAAGAAGACAGAAGACAGAAGACAGATGACAGAAGACAGAAGACAGAAGAAGACAGAAGAAGACAGAAGACAGAAGAAGACAGACGACAGACGAAGACAGAAGAAGACATAAGACAGAAGAAGACAGAAGACAGAAGAAGACAGAAGACAGAAGACAGAAGAAGACAGACGACAGACGAAGACAGAAGAAGACATAAACAGAGAAGAGAGAAGAAGACAGAAGACAGAGACAGAAGACAGAAGAAGACAGAAGAAGACAGAAGAAGAAGAAGACAGAAGAAGACAGAAGACGAAGACGACAGAAGAAGACAGAAGACAGAAGACAGAAGACAGAAGAAGACAGAAGAAGACAGAAGAAGACAGAAGAAGACAGAAGAAGACAGAAGACAGACGACAGAAGAAGACAGAAGACAGAAGACAGAAGAAGACAGAAGAAGTCAGAAGAAGACAGAAGACAGAAGACAGAAGACAGAAGACAGAAGACAGACGACAGAAGACAGAAGACAGAAGACAGAAGACAGACGACAGAAGACAGAAGACAGAAGAAGACAGAAGACAGAAGAAGACAGAAAACAGAAAACAGAAAACAGAAGACTTTCTCTATGCTGTTTCATTCATGACATCAATCTTCCCTCCCAGCTTGCATTAAAAGTAGCTTGTTATGTCACAACGTTACTTACTATGGAAAGTAACTCATTACATTACTTTTTTCGTTACCAAAAACATTTAAAAAATGTATTTTATACTAACACAATTGCTCAGAGAAAGAGATTTTGAATAACTAGCAATACCTTTTATTCTCAAAAAGGTAAGGGATAAAAATTATTGACATCCCTGTTTTCAAAACCTTTCAACACCTCAGTTTGCGAGGATAATGGCACTGAGCCTTTTTTCTAAACTGTTTTATGAGATTGGAGAACACATTAGGAGGGATCTTAGACCGTTCCTCTATACAGAATCCTTCCAGATCCTTAATATCCTTCGTCTGCTCTTATGAACCGCCCTCTTCAGTTCAAACCACAGGTTTTCAATGGGTTTCAAGTCCGGAGACTTAGATGGTCATTGCAAAATTTTGATTTTTTATTAACCAATTAACAATTTCTTTGTGGATTTTAATGTGTGCTTGGCGTTATTGTCTCCCTGGAAGATCCACTTGTGGCCAAGTTTCAACCTCCAGGCAAAGGCAACCAGGTTTTTGTCTAAAATGTCCTGGTACTAGGTAAAGTTCATAATGCCGTTGACCTTAACAAGGAATCCGGGACCAGTGGAAGCAAAATAGCCCCAGAACATGAAAGCTCCACCACCATATTTAACAGTAGCTATGGGGGTTATTTTCTGCTGATACGTTCTCATTTCAAACAAACCCACTGCTAGTGTGTGTTGCCAAAGAGCTCTGTCTTCATGTCATCTGACCAAGTACCAGACCCGTCGCCAGACCTCAGTCTTAAGAGGGGCATATGAAATTCATGGGAGGGCAGGGCACAATTATTATTAGCCTACAGTACGTATATTTAATAATAAATTCCCTCAAGGGGGGGGGGGGGGGGGGGGGGGCACAAGCATTTTTGGGGGCGGGCCCGGCCCCCTATGGCCCGCCCATAGCGACGGGTGTGCCAAGTACCAACGCTGTTTAGCAAACTCCAGGCATTTACATTTGTTGGATGACAATTTTGTTGGCATACAATATAGCTCAGTATTTTATTTCTTTATTTTATACAGTCATTTTTGTTAATTTAAACCCACTGTGCTCCTTAATAGGTGGACAACTGGCTACCAATCTGTTTTTTACACACAGATACGAACTGGGCGGAGAGATTCTGCGTAACTATACGATCACATTGTATAATTGTAGTGACCTTTCCTTTATATTAATGGTGAAGACAGCTGGAGTAATGTCAACTCTTATCAACTGACTACCTTGATCACCTAGCTACGATGTGTGCTTTATTACCAGACAATAAACGGGGCCCTGAGCCCGATGGTCCTGTGTCTGAGTGTGAATCAGTCGGGATTTAAAGGTAACATCTGTCCTTTTCTTCTACCAATTCAAAGTCATGTGAAAACTTTCACCATAAAGGCTGTTGTCTCTCTACCAGCTACCGTGCAAGCTACACTGGGGCTGGGGCTGGGGCAGGGGCAGGGGCAGGGGCTGGGGCAGGGGCAGGGGCAGGGGCTGGGGCAGGGGCTGGGGCGGGGGCTGGGGTTGGGGCTGGGGCTTGGGCTTGGGCTGGGGGCTTGGGCTGGGGCTTGGGCTGGGGCTGGGGCTGGGGCTGGGGCTGGGGCTGGGGCAGGGGCTGGGGCTGGGGCTGGGGCTGGGGCTGGGGCTGGGGCTGGGGCAGGGGCTGGGGCTGGGGCTGGGGCTGGGGCAGGGGCAGGGGCAGGGGCAGGGGCAGGGGCAGGGGCAGGGGCAGGGGCAGGGGCAGGGGCAGGGGCTGGGGCTGGGGCTGGGGCTGGGGCTGGGGCTGGGGCAGGGGCTGGGGCTGGGGCTGGGGCTGGGGCTGGGGCAGGGGCAGGGGCAGGGGCAGGGGCAGGGGCAGGGGCTGGGGCTGGGGCTGGGGCTGGGGCTGGGGCTGGGGCTGGGGCTGGGGCTGGGGCAGGGGCTGGGGCTGGGGCTGGGGCTGGGGCTGGGGCTGGGGCAGGGGCTGGGGCTGGGGCAGGGGCAGGGGCTGGGGTAGGGGCTGGGGCTGGGGCTGGGGCTGGGGCTGGGGCAGGGGCAGGGGCAGGGGCTGGGGCTGGGGCTGGGGCTGGGGCTTGGGCTGGGGCTGGGTTCGTGCAGAAACCGGAAGAGCGCCAACCACGACAATGTAGCCTAGGGGGAGGGATTTTTATTTTTTTATTTGCACCAACAAAGAAAAAGGGAAATAATATAGTAAAAAATAACTAAGTAACTGATAATGTAATTTTTTGTACATTATTTTTTTTAACAGCTTACTCGTTACCACTAAACAGTAAGATGAGTAATCTAACGCATCACTATGTCATGCGTTACCCCAACACTGAACGTAATTCACCTGTCCCAATTCAAATACGGGATTATTATTTGCCCCTGATATAGATATCTGCTTATGGACAAGCCATTATGTTTTATCAAGAGTCCACTGTGCTTTGCCTTCACTAAAGTGATGTCACTATAGATACATGTGTTCAGACAAGTTTCACCTGATCTCCAGATAGCCAATAAAACGCCAGAGCATACATTCATTCAGGGGAGTAGAAAAGGGAGAAAGAGATAGAGAAATAGAGCGAACTGAACTCCAAATAATGAACATTTTAGCCCCTGAAAATTGTGAATAGCTTTAAAACTTTGGACTGTTCAAAGCAATAATATTCTTATATTCTTATGGCAGGCTGAGATTGTGACAGCAGAGACCAGTGCCAGTGTCCACTCTGTCAGGAGAGATTCCCGAGAAGACCTGAGCTTTGTGTCAACACAACACAACACATAAAACTCAGAAAGGTTATTGGCTTTAAAAGTGAGACAGGCTGACCCAGCCCCCAGTGAGGCCTGAAGAAGTACCTGGTAGTTTAGAGGGAGAATCAATGGCCTCAGTACTCTGGTTGGTGAACCGGTTGGTCTGGTGCAGTCAGTATATCAACAGTCTCACCTGAAACCTGGTCTGAGAGGAGCATCATGCTCTCAGACACAACAGATTACAGACCCAGAGGGGGAAAAGACATGACCTGCAACCCTTAGGGAGAATGACATGACCTGCCACCCTGGGAGAATGACATGACAACAACCCTGGGAGAATGACATGACAACAACCCTGGGAGAATGAGGTCCAGGAGAGACTAGAGAAGATTAATGGTCCAGGAGAGACTAGAGAAAGTTAATGATCCAGAAGAGTAGAGAAGATTAATGATCCAGAAGAGTAGAGAAGGTTAATGATACAGGAGAGTAGAGAAGGTTATGATCCAGGAGAGACTAGAGAAGGTTAATGAGGTCAAACACTCAGTGGAGCTCAGCAAGAAAGCTGCAGACAAAACATCAGTTTATCATTTTATCAGTTTATCATTTAATCAGTTTATCAGTTTGCAGTTTGTCAGTGTCCTGAAGCTCCTGACTGAGAGAATCAAGAAGAAACAGAACGCGGCAGAGAGACAGGGCCTCCCTGTAGATTAGAGGAAGGGCCTCCCTGTAGATTAGAGACAGGGCCTCCCTGTAGATTAGAGACAGGGCCTCCCTGTAGATTAGAGGAAGGGCCTCCCTGTAGATTAGAGACAGGGCCTCCCCGTGGATTAGAGACAGGGCCTCCCTGTAGATTAGAGACAGAGCCTCCCTGTAGATTAGAGGAAGGGCCTCCCCGTGGATTAGAGACAGGGCCTCCCCGTGGATTAGAGGAAGGGCCTCCCTGTAGATTAGAGGAAGGGTCTCCCTGTGGATTAGAGACAGGGCCTCCCTGTAGATTAGAGGAAGGGTCTCCCCGTGGATTAGAGACAGGGCCTCCCTGTAGATTAGAGGAAGGGTCTCCCTGTGGATTAGAGACAGGGCCTCCCTGTAGATTAGAGGAAGGGCCTCCCTGTAGATTAGAGACAGGGCCTCCCTGTAGATTAGAGACAGGGCCTCCCTGTAGATTAGAGACAGGGCCTCCCTGTAGATTAGAGGAAGGGCCTCCCTGTAGATTAGAGGAAGGGCCTCCCTGTAGATTAGAGACAGGGCCTCCCTGTAGATTAGAGGAAGGGCCTCCCTGTAGATTAGAGACAGGGCCTCCCTGTAGATTAGAGGAAGGGTCTCCCTGTGGATTAGAGACAGGGCCTCCCTGTAGATTAGAGGAAGGGCCTCCCTGTAGATTAGAGACAGGGCCTCCCTGTAGATTAGAGACAGGGCCTCCCTGTAGATTAGAGGAAGGGCCTCCCTGTAGATTAGAGACAGGGCCTCCCTGTAGATTAGAGGCAGGGCCTCCCTGTAGATTAGAGACAGGGCCTCCCTGTAGATTAGAGGAAGGGCCTCCCTGTAGATTAGAGACAGGGCCTCCCTGTAGATTAGAGACAGGCCTCCCTGTAGATTAGAGGAAGGGCCTCCCTGTAGATTAGAGGGCCTCCCTTAGATTAGAGACAGGGCCTCCCTGTAGATTAGAGGAAGGGCCTCCCCGTGAATTGGTGCTGGCCCAGCAGAGAGGTCTTGTTGCTACACAGGAGAACATACCTCTGGACCTGAGTCAGAGAGGTCTTGTTGCTACACATGGTAACATACCTCTGGACTGAGTCATAGCAGCAAACCCTGGCCTCTCTCATGCTGCATAATGCTGTGCACACAGGAGGAAGTCAAAGGATGTTTCACAGTCTGATAGGGCGTAGAGGGGAGTTAATTAACCCGTCAAGAGCACCATGCAGCAAGCTATACATAACACAACTAGATAGATCTGAGTCTATCCCAACTGGGACAGAACAGTGAGAACTCAATTCTATACAAAACTTTTGAGAAGCCTCAATAACAAAAATGACCAACTTCTGTCGACTGATCTTTCAATCTTCTGCATGGTCGTATTCTGAACTGGTGCCAAAGATTCCTGCCCATTCTATAAAAAAAAACTAACGTCCTGGTGCTTATAACAACAACGTTTCAACAGAAACAAACACAGGGTCTTTCGTCAGTTCTTTCCGTAAAGTCAGTGGCAGTTTAACTGTTGTGTGTGGGGAGGCTTGGCAGGCCTGACACAGGAAGGAGAGGAGGCACCACTGTTCTAAGATAATTAACTGACCAAGAAGAAGAAGAAGAAGAAGAAGAAGAAGAAGAAGAAGAAGAAGAAGAAGAAGAAGAAGAAGAAGAAGAAGAAGAAGAAGAAGAAAGAATGTTGGCATGTTGAGGCTGTAAGACACTGTAAAATATAGTATTTGGATCAACCCCAAAAAAATTACTTAAACTGGTTACAAATACATTATTTAGGTTTTTTCAAGGGAAACCAAACATTGGATTAAATGCCAACTGTTTCGTTTGATTATTACCGAACCTACCAGTTGGTGAAACCTATTTCTTTCAGCACTCAACTTAATTCCTCCCTTTGGTAAATCCTAATGAATAACAAATACAAACCAATATTTATTGTAAATACAGCTCATTTTTTTATCTTACGCCAAGTAGATTTTTCTACTTTTGTGACAACCTATCCAAATGACTTCAGCTGGTTTACAAGCAATTAAGAAATGACAGTGGTTGCCAATAACATGAAATAATGAATCCAAACTGATCTTTAAATAAAACTTTCACATGTATTGGCCACAATATTGTAGCCAAATGGTGACATATATAATTGTTTTAAGATGGTCTTCCCATGGATAATTTAGCTATTTGATTATGAATTTTAGGACCTCTTTAGGTATATTATTAGTTTGTAGGCCAAACCGTTTGGACTCTACAGCAGTGTAGCAAGGTCTACTTGAGAAGCAGCCCATGCAAAACATTTAAAGCGTAAACTGATGGATTTTGATGAGGATTTTTATATTAGGTTACTTTTATTGACGCACCGGTGTGTCGATAGACTATGGGGTTTTTAAAGCCTCAAAGGATAAGATGATCCAACTTTCAAAACGAGGTCTTTTTTGTCTAGCCTCAGAAGTCAACTAACTAGCTAGGTAGCTGGTTAGCCTTCTAGAACATTCACTCGTTTGTTTGTAAACAATTAACAAGCTAGTTAGCTACCACATGTTCTTGTCAAACTGTCAACAGAGTAGCTAGCATGCAGAAATATATGCAGAATAACAGTCTAAAAACCACTTGAGAGGAACTAAATCAGGTGGTTTGAAAAGTGTTGTAGACCTGTCTCGAGACCGTCTTTTCACAGGTGTCTGATACATTTGTACTCAGTCTTGACTCTGTCTCGGACAGTGAGGACACCTAATTTCTTCCAGAGACCAGCCAACACCAGCGGAGTAAAACACTCATATTTATCAGCTTCCATTCAGTAAGCGCATAAAACCGCTTGGCCAGGCCAAATACATACACTCCTTTCTTGAAACATTAATACCTGAACATAGACATGTTTGCACAGAGGCGGACCTATTGGACCTAGGCATTCAGTGTGTGACAGGTTCATTGTCACTCCCTGATCTGTTTCACCTGTCTTTGTGATTGTCTCCACCCCCCTCCAGGTGTCTCCCATCTTCCCCATTATCCCCAGTGTATTTATATCTGTGTTCTCTGTTTGTCTGTTGCCAGTTCGTTTTGTTTCGTCAAGCCTACCAGCGGTTTTCCCCTTGCTCCTGTCTTTCTCTAGTTCCTGTTTTCTAGTTTTTCCTGGTTTTGACCATTCTGCCTGCCCTGATCCTGAGCCTGCCTGCCGTTCTGTACCTTGTCACACCACCCTGGATTATTGACCTCTGCCTGCCCTGACCCTGAGCCTGCCTGCCGTTCTGTACCTTGTCACACCACCCTGGATTACTGACCTCTACCTGCCCTGACCCTGAGCCTCCCTGCCGTTCTGTACCTTTTGGACTCTGATCTGGATTACTGACCTCTGCCTGCCCTTGACCTGTCGTTTGCCTGCCCCCTGTTTTTGTAATAACCTTTTGTTACTTCGACACTGTCTGCATCTGGGTCTTCTCCTGAAACGTGATATTCGTGACGCTAAAAGGACAGCAACGGTAACACTCATGTAGGAGAGTGCACTTTTTGTTAAACAAAGGGCCAGTGATGTGGTGGCCGGTGTACGAAGGTATAAGCCGTATACCCACTTTTTTTGTTGTAATGATGCGTATCAAAGAAGTGTAGTGGAGATATACAGTGGGGGAAAAAAGTATTTAGTCAGCCACCAATTGTGCAAGTTCTCCCACTTAAAAAGATGAGGCCTGTAATTTTCATCATAGGTACACTTCAACTATGACAGACAAATTGAGAAAAAAAAATCCAGAAAATCACATTGTAGGATTTTTTATGAATTTCATTGCAAATTATGGTGGAAAATAAGTATTTGGTCACCTACAAACAAGCAAGATTTCTGGCTCTCACAGACCTGTAACTTCTTCTTTAAGAGGCTCCTCTGTCCTCCACTCGTTACCTGTATTAATGGCACCTGTTTGAACTTGTTATCAGTATAAAGGACACCTGTCCACAACCTCAAACAGTCACACTCCAAACTCCACTATGGCCAAGACCAAAGAGCTGTCAAAGGACACCAGAAACAGTAGTAGTGGTCTACCAGTTTTGTTCTATTTCAGTATTCTGTGATGTATATAAAGTGTAATATTGGGATGCAAACAAAAAATGTAATATATTTCAACTCTATATCTGACATGGTACAAGGTGTCTTATTTTTAAGCCCATAACCATGTGTGTGAGGTGTATACTTTTGTTTCAAAGTATATTTGTTTAAGAATACCAAGAAACACTCTGTGTGACCCTGATTCATCCCACTGCAGTAAAATGTTAACTACTTGTTGAAAGATATTCTTGAAAAGGGAGAAGCTAAGCAATTAGCAACAACATCCTCTTCAGGGGGGGGGGGGGGGGGGGGGGGGGGGGGGGGGGGGGGGGGTGATGCATAAACACATTTAGCATCTCCTGGCTTCCACGCGTAGCCTACAAGCCACTGGTGCCCTTTGGAACATCTACATTAAAAAAAGTCTAATAAATCCATGTAATATAGCCTACACCATCACAATACATCCATTATTTATTTTAGACAGGTCTAAAGAAACAGGATATGAAGAAAATGTAGTCTATTTCAGAAGAACAGAATAGCATACTCTGAGTTGTCCTTATGTTAGGTCCTGATCTGGCTATGCCATATGGCTGTGGGCTACACTAGTTCAT
>CM072218.1:108369877-108476226 GCA_036851935.1 Coregonus suidteri | reverse complement strand
TGCTACTACTACTACCACTACTACTATTATTACTACTGCTACTACTACTGCTACTACTACTACTACTACTACTACTACTGATGCTACTACTACTACTACTACTACTACTACTACTACTACTACTACTACTGACACTACTACTATTACTACTGCTACTACTACTACTACTACTACTACTATACTACTACTACTACTACTACTACTACTACTACTACTACTACTACTATTATTACGGCTGCTACTAATTGTACTACTACTACTACTGCTGCTGCCTCTACTACTACTACTACTACTACCACTGCTAATACTTCTACTGCCAATGTTACTACTGCTACTACTACTACTACTACTACTACTGCTACTACTGCTACTTACAGTGTAGTCATTACCCCTTTACAGTGTAGTCATTACCCCTTTACAGTGTAGTCATTACCCCTTTACAGTGTAGTCATTACCCCTTTACAGTGTAGTCATTACCCCTTTACAGTGTAGTCATTACCCCTTTACAGTGTAGTCATTACCCCTTTACAGTGTAGTCATTACCCTTTTTACAGTGTAGTCATTACCCCTTTACAGTGTAGTCATTACCCCTTTACAGTGTAGTCATTACCCCTTTACAGTTGTAGTCATTACCCCTTTACAGTGTAGTCATTACCCCTTTACAATGTTCCCTCAGAGCTACTGTACCATCAGAGGTGAGTAACATCTTTGACATCCATGGAATGATACAAAAATCTAAAACGTTCAAACATTTATATTGCTATATTGAATATATAATATATATTTGAATGAAGGACCCTTTCATATCACCTCACTTTGTCTTTGTTTTTCTTTTCTTTGTATTGAGGTTTCAATGATAAAACTAAATCGACAAAAACCCACCAGACAGCAACACATGTTACAAGTACAAGACATTTTTTTTTTATTACATTTAAAGATACAGTATAATTAATTGGCTCTTCTCCTATAGCTCTGTCAACCTCGCCAGATTCAGGTCAGATCTTTTCTTTGCATTGCTTGAGCAAACATCAGAACAGCTCTACTTAAACATAGTTTCTCTACGTAACATTAGGAAATAATTAAAACAGAAAATGAGAATTATATTTTTGCCACTTAGTCTGATTGCTTGACAGGAATGATGACCAGCCATCATAAGAACCAGGGATAGAAGTATGGATAGAGTTTCTCAGTGACGGTCTGACCAGTCAAGCAGTAGATGTGAGAGCATGTCATAGGAGACCTGACCCTCCTCATTATCCACAAACACCACCACCTTCTGGGGCTTCTGTCTCAGGGAGAGGCTGACAGGGGGGCCAGAATAATCTCTATTCTACAGCCCAGTACCCATTACCAGGGCCCAGTTATACCTGCCCCTACTTGAGGGGTATACTACAAAGCTGGATCAATGAGTTAGCTAGCGAAATTTGATAAGCAACCAGAAATAACCACTAATTTTATGGTTAATTAAAAAAAGCTAAACTTAGATATGTCTTTTTGTTTGTTAAATCAATTCAACCATACCCATTTCGAAGCTTATCTCAGGGCCGTAACCAGGATTTGAGTTTTATTGATGTCCGGAAGGGGATCAATAAAACTGCTGTATGTTCTTTCACCTCACTCGATCTACAAACACAGGGGGGAAATATAAAAAATGAATCACCTGACACGTAGATTCAGCGACTGTTCAGTCAGTTGTAATGATGAATTGCATAAAATCATCCACTAAAAAATCATCAAGATGTCTCTTTTCTCAAATTAAATAACATTCAAATGTGTATTTCTAGGCATTACCAATCAAGCACCGTACAAACAGACATCAATGGAGTACACAGATGATCGCATTATCACATTCACATGAATTATTAGAATATGACTTATGATTCTGTATTAATATCAGTGATGTAGTGGTAAACTAATAGTGGGTAATGGGTCAACTATAAACTCCAGTCGGTGATCGAGATAAGACAAACAACCACCAATATAAACAAACATTTATGACATTTTTAGAACTGTATTGTTTGCATGTTGATTGTATTTTAATGTAGGCCTATAGGGAAGAAAGGTCCTGTGGAGATGTTCATATTGAAACATACAGTGGTTGTATTTTAATATAGGCCTATAGGGAAGATAGGTCCTGTGGAGATATCCACATAGAAACATATAGTGGTTGTATTTTAATATAGGCCTATAGGGAAGATAGGTCCTGTGGAGATATCCACATAGAAACATATAGTGGTTGTATTTTAATATAGGCCTATAGGGAAGAAAGGTCCTGTGGAGATGTTCATATTGAAACATACAGTGGTTGTATT
Organism: Coregonus suidteri; assembly: GCA_036851935.1. Lineage (NCBI taxonomy): Eukaryota > Metazoa > Chordata > Actinopteri > Salmoniformes > Salmonidae > Coregonus > Coregonus suidteri. The sequence continues at coordinate 108,473,914 of CM072218.1, read as the reverse complement.
TTAATATAGGCCTATAGGGAAGAAAGGTCCTGTGGAGATGTTCATATTGAAACATACAGTGGTTGTATTTTAATATAGGCCTATAGGGAAGAAAGGTCCTGTGGAGATATCCACATAGAAACATACAGTGGTTGTATTTTAATGTAGGCCTATAGGGAAGATAGGTCCTGTGGAGGTTTTCATATTGAAGCATCTAACTCAGGGTTGCCCAACCCTGTTCCTGGAGAGCCACCCTCCTGTAGGTTTTCGCTCCAACCTCAGGTGTTACTAACCTGATTCATCTTATCAACCTGCTAATTATTAGAATCAGGTGTGCTAGATTAGGGTTGGAGCAAAAACCTACAGGAAGGTAGCTCTCCAGGAACAGGATTGGGCAGTCCTGATCTAACTTGTTTGATAAGATTAGTACAGATTTTCTCAGGAGACCCCACATGGGGCCCCGACCCCAAGTTTGGTAACCACTGTACTAACCTCTCTCCTTATATACTACAGAAATACAAAGTTATATCAGAATATTTAGACAAGTAAACTGGTTAACTCAATAATCCTGCTTTGTAGCATACCCCTCTATTGATGGTCTCTGGCTACTCCTAAAGACCAGCCAGTCATGTCTTTTACTTGTGCCTCCCTGAGGAGAAACAGTCCATTCCCAGGGCACATGGACCAAATACCAAACCTCTTTGGGCTTTAGGGGCAATTCTGACGTGTGTCGCCACGACACTTCTAATAGAAGAAGAACTACTATCTAGACACTTCAAGGATGGCTTCCACTGCCAGGTGCAAGATGGATGGGATGGAGGATCAAGCTGCTGCTGGGATATCCACGTGTGCATATAGCCTGATTTTCAATGCAGTCCAATGCGAAGTGTGCTCAATATGCCCATGGATTGAATTTCTCTGGATAAATCAGATGTTCTGATGGAATACCTTGCAACCAGCTACAGCGTACTCTCTCTTGGTTTTTCTCATTGCTTTACAGCAGGAAGAAACTCCAGAAATATTTTAAGATAAATATGGTTGCGTTACATTTTTTGAAGGCAGATGTGTTCTTTTGATGAATCTATTTGCAATTTTGACCGTATAATATAGTTTTTGATTAATGTATTTATGTTTTGACGGTATAATATAGTTTAGATGAATGTATTTATGTTTTGACGGTATAATATAGTTTAGATGAATGTATTTATGTTTTGACGGTATAATATAGTTTAGATGAATGTATTTATGTTTTGACGGTATAATATAGTTTAGATGAATGTATTTATGTTTTGACGGTATAATATAGTTTAGATGAATGTATTTATGTTTTGACGGTATTATATAGTGTAGATGAATGTATTTATGTTTTGACGGTATAATTGTCACACCCTGGTTCTGGGACTCCATATGTTGAGCCAGGGTGTGTTCATTCTATGTGGTTTATTTCTATGTTGGGGGTTCTAGTTTGTTGATTTCTATGTTTTGCCTGAGTGACTCCCAATCAGAGGCAACGAGTGTCAGCTGTTGGCTGGTTGTCTCTGACTGGGAGCCATATTTAAACTGTATGTTTTCCCTTTGTGTTTGTGGGTTTTTGTTCCGTGTTCGGTCATTGATACCGTGGACGTCACGAGTCGTTTCTTGTTTTGTATTTATGTTTAAACTTTAACTAATTAAAGTATGTTTGTTCATCACGCTGCGCCTTGGTCTACTCCTTACCTCGATCGTGACAGAAAAACCCACCATGCAACGACCAAGCAGCGTGTCCAGGGGCAGCTCTTGGGCTGGACATGGGAGGAAGCGCCGGGAGAAGAGACGGTGGAGGCGCGCCGTAGAGAGGAGCAGCGGCGCCAAACGGGTCAACGTCGGGCGGTCGAGAGGCAACCCCAGAAAATGTTTAGGGGGGGGCACACGGCATGGACGACGGGGCTGACGGAGGCAAAAAAGGGGCGGATTCTGGAGGCCACCAGGTTACGGATACACCGCCCTGTACGTCCTGTGCGGATGCCTCACACAGAGTGTGTGAGGGTAGGCATTCAGCCAGGACGGGTTGTGGCCGCTCTTCACTCCAGGGCTCCTATCCGTCTCCACAGCCCGGTTCGGCCTGTCCCTGCTCCACGCACCAAGCCTACGGTGTGCGTAGCCAGCCCGGTCCGGCCTGTCCCTGCTCCACGCACTAGGCCTACAGTGTGCGTCGCCAGCCCAGTCCGGCCAGTCCCTGCTCCACGCACCAAGCCTACGGTGTGCGTCGCCAGCCCAGTCCGGCCTGTCCCTGCTCCTCGCACCAAGCCTACGGTGTGCGTCGTCAGCCCGGTCCGGCCTGTCCCTGCTCCACGCACCAAGCCTACGGTGTGCGTCGCCAGCCCAGTCCGGCCTGTCCCTGCTCCACGCACCAAGTCTACGGTGCGCGTCGCCAGCCCGGCCCGGCCTGTTCCTGCCACTCGCACCAAGTATACGGTGCGCGTCGCCAGCCCGGCCCGGCCTGTTCCTGCCACTCGCACCAAGTCTACGGTGCGCGTCGCCAGCCCGGCCCGGCCTGTTCCTGCCACTCGCACCAAGTATACGGTGCGCGTCGCCAGCCCGGCCCGGCCTGTTCCTGCCACTCGCACCAAGTATACGGTGCGCGTCGCCAGCCCGGCCCGGCCTGTTCCTGCCACTCGCACAAGTCTACGGTGCGCGTCGCCAGCCCGGCCCGGCCTGTTCCTGCCACTCGCACCAAGTATACGGTGCGCGTCGCCAGCCCGGCCCGGCCTGTTCCTGCCACTCGCACCAAGTCTACGGTGCGCGTCGCCAGCCCGGCCCGGCCTGTTCCTGCCACTCGCACCAAGCCAGGGGTGCGAGTCGTCAGCCTGGTAAGGCCCGTCCCTCCTCCACGCACCAAGCCAGGGTGTGCGAGTCGTCAGCCTGGTAAGGCCCGTTCCTCCTCCACGCACCAAGCCAGGGGTGCGTGTCGTCAGTCCAGCACAACCCGTGCCTGGGTCACCGGTGCCTGGTAAGGTACCGGTCAACTGCTCCACTATGGAGCTGAAGCTAACCGCTCCTGCTAAGTCCAGTTCGGCTCCAGCCGGCGGGGCCAGACTGGACCAGGGGCGCTATGGGGGGTGTATTGGAGGGTGGTGGGCAAGGCCGGAGCCAGAACCGCCGCCGAGGAGGTATGCCCTCCCAGCCCTCCCCTGTTTTGCTCTTATTGAGGCGCAGTCGCAGTCCGCGCCTTTAGGGGGGGGGTACTGTCACACCCTGGCTCTGGGACTCTATATGTTGAGCCAGGGTGTGTTCATTCTATGTGGTTTATTTCTATGTTGGGGGTTCTAGTTTGTTGATTTCTATGTTTTGCCTGAGTGACTCCCAATCAGAGGCAACGAGTGTCAGCTGTTGGCTGGTTGTCTCTGATTGGGAGCCATATTTAAACTGTATGTTTTTCCCTTTGTGTTTGTGGGTTTTTGTTCCGTGTTCGGTCATTGATACCGTGGACGTCACGAGTCGTTTCTTGTTTTGTATTTATGTTTAAACTTTAACTAATTAAAGTATGTTTGTTCATCACGCTGCGCCTTGGTCTGTTCCATATGACGATCGTGACAATAATATAGTTTAGATGAATGTATTTATGTTTTGAGAAGGCAACTACATTTTGAAAACAAATGTAATGTATTGTAATGGAATGGAATAAATTGTAATGGAATGGAATGGAATGGAATGGAATGGAATGTATTGTTTGTAAAATGCCACAGAGTTCTGTGTCATCAACATAAAAAAATTAAAAAACTGTAAATAAATACATCAAATGCATTATTAATAGTTCCAATAAGACGAAGATCCTCTCTGCTGTCTCCTCTCCTCAGCCACTCAATCCCATCTGATGTGTGTGGTTCTGTTTGAAGGTATATATTAGTTATTGGTTCTGTCGTTCCTTGGTTCTGTTTGAAGGTATATATTAGTTATTGGTTCTGTCGTTCCTTGGTTCTGTTTGAAGGTATCTATTAGTTATTGGTGCTGTCGCTCCTTGGTTCTGTTTGAAGGTATATATTAGTTATTGGTTCTGTCGCTCCTTGGTTCTGTTTGAAGGTATCTATTAGTTATTGGTGCTGTCGCTCCTTGGTTCTGTTTGAAGGTATCTATTAGTTATTGGTGCTTTCTCTCCTTGCGATAAAACATGTGTGCATACAGTATGTATGTGTGTGTGTATGTATGTGTGTGTGTGTGTTTGTGTGTATTTTGTGTGTGTGTCGATGATGTGATGTGTCACCTTGGAGTTGACGGGTGACAGCTGTTCGGAGGCGAGGCGGGCGGCGTTTAATTGGCGAGGAAATTATCCTGACCTTGACTGTGCGTGTGTGTGTGTCGAGGCCCAATGAGGCTGCTGAGTGTTGTTGCCTGGCACTTCAGATGACATTGTTAAAAGTCTGTCACCATGGTAACATTTAGCAACGGAACTCTTTGAACGTTAATTATGTGGTGGGCGGGCGGAATCGGAATGTGGAACTCGACACTCGTCATCGCCGTGGCGACACTAGAACACGTATGATGAATACTTATATAAGCTAACCAGAAGCCCATTCACTCAATCAGTCAGTCTCCATGACAACCATCAGCAGCATTCTAGAACACAGGCCTCCACTCCTCCTCCTCCTCCTCCTCTCCTTCTCCTCCATCTATCCTCTCCTGACTGAAGAAGGGCTGTTTCCATGGAAACGGAGGGATGGAATGGGATTCGAAGCGGAGGACAGCGGCTGTGTTCCTTTGAAAATGGCTCCTCTCTCCTCTCATGAAATGACTCCATGCTGAGATGACAACACTGTCTCTAAATCCTCAGAGAGAGAGAGAAGGAGAGAGATAAACAAAATAAAGAAGGGGGTGTTTGAAAGGGGGTAATATAAACATTACCTTATATTTTTACAGGTAATATACCACGTCTTAGCTTATATTTTTACAGGTAATATACCACGTCTTGCCTTATATATATATTTTTGTAGATTTAATGTCTAAATTGTTGCTTGTTCGTTTTCTCTTTTGTCTTTTCATTTTTAATGTATGATTTATTTTTCATTCTGTTGATATTTATTAATATTGTTGCTGATATATATTGTTCATTTTCTAATATTTTTTATACATTGCGTTGGTAACAGTGACAACCACGATTCATGCTAATAAAGCATTTATTGAATTTAATTGAGAGTGTGAAAGAAAGAAAGAAAGAAAGAAAGAAAGAAAAGAAAGAAAGAAAAGAAAGAAAGAAAAAGAAAGAAAGAAAGAAAGAAAGAAAGAAAGAAAGAAGAAAGAAAGAAAGAAAGAAAGAAAGAAAGAGAGAGAAGAAAGAGAGAGAGAGAGAGAGAGAGAGAGAGAGAGAGAGAGAGAGAGAGAGAGAGAGAGAGAGAGAGAGAGAGAGGCAAACCTGGCTGCCCAGAGAGGACAGGCTGTGCTCACTCTGCCCCTGGGGAGAGGTAGAGACAGAGCTGCATTTCCTATTAACCTGTGACAAATACTCAGATCTAAGAGAATCTTTCTTTCCCAAAATTATCATTCAGTAGAGAGACAGAGAGAGAGAGAGAGAGAGAGAGAGAGAGAGAGAGAGAGAGAGAGAGAGAGAGAGAGAGAGAGAGAGAGACAGAGAGAGAGAGAGAGAGAGAGAGAGAGACAGAGAGAGAGAGAGAGAGAGAGAGAGACAGAGAGAGAGAGAGAGAGAGAGAGAGAGAGAGAGACAGAGAGAGACACAATAAAAGGGCAACCAGTGAAGAACAAACACCATTGTAAATACAACCCATATTTATGTTTATTTATTTTCCCTTTTGTACTTTAACTATTTGCACATCGTTACAACACTGTATATAGACATAATATATTACATTTGAAATGTCTCTATTATTGTGGAACTTGTGAGAGAAGGAGAAAGAGAGAGAGAGAGAGAGAGAGAGAGAGAGAGAGAGAGAGAGAGAGAGAGAGAGAGAGAGAGAGAGAGAGAGAGAGAGAGAGAGAGAGGAGAGAAATAGAGAGAGAGAGAGACAGAGAGAGAGAGAGAGAGAGAGAGAGAGAGAGAGAGAGAGAGAGAGAGAGAGAGAGAGAGAGAGAGAGAGAGAGAGAGAGAGAGAGATACACCTTACACACACTAATTAATAAACACGTCCACCAAAAAACAGAGGGCAAAATCTTTGCTTGCTTTATTGACTTTAAAAAAGCTTTTGATTCTATTTGAAATGAAAGTATATTTCTCTCTCTATCTCTATCTTGGTGATAAGGTGATTGACTTAATAAAATGTATGTACACAGAAAACAAGTGTGCAATAAAAATCAAAAACCAAAGGACAGAATTATTTTTGCAACATCAAGGTGTGAGACAAGGCTGCAGTTTGAGTCCAAATCTTTTCAACATTTATATCAATGAATTAGCAGACATGTTGGACCATTCTCCAGCCCCAGGACTCACACTATTTGACACAGAGGTAAAATACCTGCTATAAGCTGATGTTTTGGTTCTTCTATCACCAACCAAAGAAGGTCTTCAACAGAACCTTAATATTCTACAGCAATATTGCCATAATTGGGCCCTGGCAGTAAAAAAAAAAAAAAAACGAAAATCATGATTTTCCAGAAAGAACCCAGATGTCACAAATATAAATTTAACTTGAACAACACCATAATTGCACACACAAACAATTACTCATACCTTGGTCTGACCATATCTGCATTGGGAAACTTTAATATTTTTTATTGTATTTATTTTTTATTTCACCTTTATTTAACCAGGTAAGCCAGTTGAGAACAAGTTCTCATTTACAACTGCGACCTGGCCAAGATAAAGCAAAGCAGTGCGATTAAAACAACAACACAGAGTTACACATGGGGGTAAAAAAACATAAAGTCAAAAAATACAACAGCAAATATATATACAGTGTGTGCAAATGTAGTAAGTTATGGAGGTAAGGCAATAAATAGGCTATAGTGCAAAAATAATTACAATTAGTATTAACACTGGAACGCTAGATGTGCAAGAGAGTATGTGCAAATAGAGATACTGGGGTGCAAAAGAGCAAAATAAATAACAATATAGGGATGAGGTAGTTGGGTGGGCTAATTACAGATGGGGTGTGTACAGGTGCAGTGATCGGTAAGCTGCTCTGGCAACTGATGCTTAAAGTTAGTGAGGGAGATAAGAGTGTACAGCTCTATATGGCAGTGAATGCACTCAAAGAAAAAGCCCCCAGAGCATTTGTATGCAATAAAAATGAAATTATTCAAAATCAACATCCCAATTTGAATTTGGACCAAAATATTTGACAGCGTAATCCTAGCAATAGCTCTTTTCGGAAGTGAGGTTTGGGGGCCACTCAATAAACTGCACTTTAAAATGTGGGACAAACGTCCAACTGAAGCCCTACATGCAGAATTCTGTTGGAAAATTCCTTAAGTCCAGAGAAAATACATCAACTAATGCATGTAGGGCAGAATCGGGCCGCATTCCAGTGGTAAGGAAAATACAGAAAGGATCATTACAATTTTGGCTACACCTAAATTCAAGTCCAAATCTAAGTCTCCAATTTAAAGCACTTCAAACCCAAGAGCTGAACCCAGAAACGAGCCCTCTCAGTCAGCTGGTGTTGGACCGAACCAACCAAGCTGACACCAGCACTGCTTCAAAATAAATAATTCCAATGAACAAAATCATGAACCAATCAAAGTACTCATATTTACAACATTGGGAAAAAATTAAACAAAATCCCAAAGCCGACTAACTTGCTATCTGGCCCTAAACAGAGAATATGAATTGGCTGATTATCTCTACTCTGTCAGAGATACGAAGCAGATACAGATCCTTACCAAGTACAGGCTGAGTGACCACCAATTGGCTGTGAGAAATATTCCTCACCAAGACATTCATTATTCACAGAAATTACAACATTTATTCCAAATGTTAATTTATTAAACCCAGAGGAAAAACAAAAAATACTCAATGGGCGAAGGAGCAACAATATGTATTTCCCTGCCATAACCTGAGGGACACTGGATAATAACATCTGCATAGTAAACAGTAACATACATATTATTAGTATTATTGTTATTATTATTAATATTATTATTATTATTATTATTATTAATATTGTTATTGTTGTGATTATTATTATAAATAGTAGTGGTACGGGTAGTAGGGGTGATGGTAATGATAGCAGTTTAATGATGGTGGTGGTAGTAGTGGTAATGATGATGGTAGTAGGGGTGATGGTAATGATAGCATGTTTGGTAGTAATGATGGTGGTGGTGGTAGTAAGTAGCAGTTAATGATGATGGTAGTAGGGGTGATGGTAATGATAGCAGTTTAATGATGGTGGTGGTAGTAGTAATGATGATGGTAGTAGGGGTGATGGTAATGATAGCAGTTTAATGATGTGTTGGTAGTGGTAGTAGTAATGATGATGGTAGTAGGGGTGATGGTAATGATAGCAGTTTAATGATGGTGGTGGTAGTAGTAGTGGTAATAATGATGGTAGTAGGGGTGATGGTAATGATAGCAGTTTAATGATGGTGGTGGTACTAGTAGTAGTAATGATGATGGTAGTAGGGGTGATGGTAATGATAGCAGTTTAATGATGGTGGTGGTAGTAGTAGTAATGATGATGGTAGTAGGGGTGTGATGGTAATGATAGCAGTTTAATGATGGTGGTGGTAGTAGTAGTAGTAATGATGATGGTAGTAGCGGTGATGGTAATGATAGCAGTTTAATGATGGTGGTGGTAGTAGTAGTAGTAATGATGATGGTAGTAGGGGTGATGGTAATGATAGCAGTTTAATGATGGTGGTGGTAGTAGTAGTAATGATGATGGTAGTAGGGGTGATGGTAATGATAGCAGTTTAATGATGGTGGTGGTAGTAGTAGTAGTAATGATGATGGTAGTAGGGGTGATGGTAATGATAGCAGTTTAATGATGGTGGTGGTAGTAGTAGTAGTAATGATGATGGTAGTAGGGGTGATGGTAATGATAGCAGTTTAATGGTGGTGGTGGTAGTAGTAGTGGTAATGATGATGGTAGTAGGGGTGATGGTAATGATAGCAGTTTAATGATGGTGGTGGTAGTAGTAGTAATGATGATGGTAGAAGGGGTGATGGTAATGATATCAGTTTAATGATGGTGGTGGTAGTGGTAGTAGTAATGATGATGGTAGTAGGGGTGATGGTAATGATAGCAGTTTAATGATGGTGGTGGTAGTAGTAGTAATGATGATGGTAGTAGGGGTGATGGTAATGATAGCAGTTTAATGATGGTGGTGGTAGTAGTAGTGGTAATGATGATGGTAGTAGGGGTGATGGTAATGATAGCAGTTTAAATGATGATGGTGGTGGTAGTAGTAGTAATGATGATGGTAGTAGGGGTGATGGTAATGATAGCAGTTTAATTATGGTGGTGGTAGTAGTAGTAGTAATGGTGATGGTAGAAGGGGTGATGGTAATGATAGCAGTTTAATGATGGTGGTAGTAGTAGTAGTAATGATGATGGTAGTAGGGGTGATGGTAATGATAGCAGTTTAATGATGGTGGTGGTAGTAGTAGTAGTAGTAATGATGATGGTAGTAGGGGTGATGGTAATGATAGCAGTTTAATGATGGTGGTGGTAGTAGTAGTGGTAATGATGATGGTAGTAGGGGTGATGGTAATGATAGCAGTTTAATGATGGTGGTGGTACTAGTAGTAGTAATGATGATGGTAGTAGGGGTGATGGTAATGATAGCAGTTTAATGATGGTGGTGGTAGTAGTAGTAGTAATGATGATGGTAGTAGGGGTGATGGTAATGATAGCAGTTTAATGATGGTGTGTGGTAGTAGTAGTAGTAATGATGATGGTAGTAGGGGTGATGGTAATGATAGCAGTTTAATGATGGTGGTGGTAGTAGTAGTAATGATGATGGTAGTAGGGGTGATGGTAATGATAGCAGTTTAATGATTGTGGTGGTAGTAGTAGTAGTAATGATGATGGTAGTAGGGGTGATGGTAATGATAGCAGTTTAATGATGGTGGTGGTAGTAGTAGTAGTAATGATGATGGTAGTAGGGGTGATGGTAATGATAGCAGTTTAATGATGGTGGTGGTGGTAGTAGTAGTGGTAATGATGATGGTAGTAGGGGTGATGGTAATGATAGCAGTTTAATGATGGTGGTGGTAGTAGTAGTAATGATGATGGTAGTAGGGGTGATGGTAATGATAGCAGTTTAATGATGGTGGTGGTAATAGTAGTAGTAATGATGATGGTAGTAGGGGTGATGGTAATGACAGCAGTTTAATGATGGTGGTGGTAGTAGTAGTAGTAATGATGATGGTAGTAGGGGTGATGGTAATGATAGCAGTTTAATGATGGTGGTGGTAGTAGTAGTAATAATGATGATGGTAGTAGGGGTGATGGTAATGATAGCAGTTTAATGATGGTGGTAGTAGTAGTAGTAGTAATGATGATGGTGGTAGGGGTGATGGTAATGATATCAGTTTAATGATTGTGGTGGTAGTAGTAGTATTAATGATGATGGTAGTAGGGGTGATGGTAATGATAGCAGTTTAATGATGGTGGTGGTAGTAGTAGTAGTAGTAATGATGATGGTAGTAGGGGTGATGGTAATGACAGCAGTTTAATGATGGTGGTGGTGGTAGTAGTAGTAATGATGATGGTGGTAGGGGTGATGGTAATGATAGCAGTTTAATGATGGTGGTTGTAGTAGTAGTAATGATGATGGTGGTAGGGGTGATGGTAATGATAGCAGTGTAATGATGGTGGTGGTAGTAGTAGTAGTAATGATGATGGTGGTAGGGTTGATGGTAATGATAGCAGTTTAATGATGGTGGTGGTAGTAGTAGTAGTAATGATGATGGTGGTAGGGGTGATGGTAATGATAGCAGTTTAATGATGGTTGTGGTAGTAGTAGTAGTAGTAATGATGATGGTAGTAGGGGTGATGGTAATGATAGTAGTTTAATGATGGTGGTGGTAGTAGTAGTAGTAATGATGATGGTAGTAGGGGTGATGGTAATGATAGCAGTTTAATGATGGTGGTGGTAGTAGTAGTAGTAATGGTGATGGTAGTAGGGGTGATGGTAATGATAGCAGTTTAATGGTGGTGTTAGTAGTAGTAGTAATGATGATGGTAGTAGGGTGATGGTAATGATAGCAGTTTAATGATGGTGGTGGTAGTAGTAGTAATGATGATGGTAGTAGGGGTGATGGTAATGATAGCAGTTTAATGATGGTGGTGGTAGTAGTAGTAGTAGTAATGATGATGGTAGTAGGGGTGATGGTAATGATAGCAGTTTAATGATGGTGGTTGTAGTAGTAGTAATGATGATGGTAGTAGGGGTGATGGTAATGATAGCAGTTTAATGATGGTGGTGGTAGTAGTAGTAGTAATGGTGATGGTAGTAGGGGTGATGGTAATGATAGCAGTTTAATGATGGTGGTGGTAGTAGTAGTGGTAATGATGATGGTAGTAGGGGGTGATGGTAATGATAGCAGTTTAATGATGGTGGTGGTAGTAGTAGTAGTAGTAATGATGATGGTAGTAGGGGGTGATGGTAATGATAGCAGTTTAATGATGGTGGTAGTAGTAGTAGTAATGATGATGGTAGTAGGGGTGATGGTAATGATAGCAGTTTAATGATGGTGGTGGTAGTAGTAGTAGTAGTAATGATGATGGTAGTAGGGGTGATGGTAATGATAGCAGTTTAATGATGGTGGTGGTAGTAGTAGTAGTAATGATGATGGTAGTAGGGTGATGGTAATGATAGCAGTTTAATGATGGTGGTGGTAGTAGTAGTAATGATGATGGTAGTAGGGGTGATGGTAATGATAGCAGTTTAATGATGGTGGTAGTAGTAGTAGTAGTAATGATGATGGTAGTAGGGGTGATGGTAATGATAGCAGTTTAATGATGGTGGTGGTAGTGATAATGATGATGGTAGTAGGGGTAATGATGTAGTGGTGAGGATGACAGTTAGTTATAAGTTAGTTATAGTTTCATTTTCCATGATTATATTCATAACATTTATACTATTAACTGTTACCATTTTTATTTTTTGTTATTTTTTGTTATTTTTTTAATGTATTTTTATTTCACCTTTATTTATACTGCTTTTTCTCATTGAGATAAAACCTATTTTTCAAGAGAGACCTGGTCCAACAGCAGCAGGGGGAACATACACTAACACAACATTTAACAAAACTATAGACACACATACAGTACAACAATTACATATTACATAAAGAAAAACGAATGTCATAACTAAAAATCATCTGTCTTAAAGACAATTACACTCTTCTATGATATTTACATCGACCAAGTGTTTAAACTCCATAAACACGACGACATCATCAAATGTTAAAATGTTATTGTTTACTACCATTTTTATATTATTTTTTATTGTTTATTATTTTATTACAATGTATATTGTATACATTATTGCTTTGGCAATATTAAAGCAATGTTTTTCATGCCAATAAAGCAGCTTGAATTTGAATTTGAATTTAAGAGCGAGAGAGAGAGAGAGAGAGAGAGAGAGAGAGAGAGAGAGAGAGAGAGAGAGAGAGAGAGAGAGAGAGAGAGAGAGAGAGAGACTAGGTTATAGGGAGATAATCGTACCATCCACCAAATTAAAAGGAATCACACAGGGCAGAGACTCAGGGGGAATGCTAATATGGTATAAATCTGAACTAACTCATTCAATCGAATTGATCAAAACAGGAGAATTCTTTATCTGGCTAAAAATCAACAAGGAGGCTATCTTAACAGATAACAACGTCTTCCTCTGTGCCACATACATTCCCCCCTCAGAGTCACCCTACTTCAATGAAGAGAGTTTCTCCATTCTAGAGGGGGAGATTAGTCACTTTCAGGCCCAAGGCAATGTGCTGGTCTGTGGAGACCTGAATGCTAGAACAGCAGAAGAACTAGACACTATTAACAGTCATGGGGACAAACACCTACCGGGAAGCAACAACCTTTCCCTCCCACATACCCCCCTAGAAACAACTATGACAAAGTGAAAAACAAAAAAATGGAGTACAGCTCCTGAAGCTCTGTCGAACACTGGGTCTGTACATAGTCAATGGTAGGTTAAGAGGGGACTCTTTTGGTAGGTACACCTACAGCTCATCCCTTGGCAGCAGTACTGTAGACTACTTCATCACAGACCTTAACCCAGAGTCTCTCAGAGCCTTCACAGTCAGCCCACTAACACCTCTCTCTGACCACAGTAAAATCACAGTGTATCTGAAAAGAGCAGAACCCAACCATGAAGCATCACGGCCCAATAAATTACATGGTACTAAACAGACCTATAGATGGAGTGCAAACAGTACAGAAATCTACCAAAAAGCAATTAGTAGCCAAAAAATACAATCTCTCCTGGACAACTTTTTAGCATTAACATTCTCCTACACCCAATGAAGGTATAAATTTGGCCGTTTGGAACATAAACTTTATATTTGACAAATTAGCCTCCTTGGCTAATCTTAAGAAACATAAGAGCAAACCAAAAATAATAGATCATGAAAAATGGTTTGATAATGATTGCAAAATCTAAGAAAGTCATTGAGAAATATATCTAATCATAAACACAGAGACCCGGACAACAAAAATATACGTCTTCAATATGGGGAAACACTGAAGCAATACAAACACACCCTAAGAACAAAAAAGGAACAGCACATTAGAAATCAGCTGGATGTGATTGAGGAATCCATAGAATCAAACCACTTCTGGGAGAATTTGAATAAATTAAACAAACCTCATAATGAGGAATTGGCTATCCAAAATGGGGATATGTGGAGAAATCACTTTGCAAACCTCTACAGCAATATAACAAAAGAGCCCAGAACAACAAGATATACAAGAAAAATTACAAATCCTTGAATCAGCAGTCAAAGACTATCAGAATCCTGTGGATACCCCAATTACAGAACAAGAATTATTGGAAAAACGTTGCACTCTCCAACCCAAAAAGGCCTGTGGTGCTGATGGTATTTTAAATGAAATGATCAAATATACAGACCACAAATTCAAATTGGCTATACTCAAACTCTTCAACATTATCCTAACTGCAGGTATTTTCCCCGATATTTGGAACCAAGGATTGATCACACCAATTTATAAAAATGGAGACAAATTTGACCCAAATAATTACAGAGGAATTTGCGTTAACAGCAACTTGGGGAAAATTCTCTGCAGTATCATAAACAGCAGACTACATAATTTCCTTGATGAACACAACGTCCTAAGCAGAAGCCAGATTGGATTTGTAAAAAATTATCGTACAACAGACCACATTTACACCCTCCAGACTCTAATTGACAAACAAGTAAATCAAAACAAAGGCAAAATCTACTCGTGTTTTGTAGACTTCAAGAAAGCATTTGATTCAATTTGGCACAAAGGTCTTTTTTTACAAACTAATAGAAAGTGGTATTGGAGGGAAAACATATGATGTTATTAAATCAATGTACACTAAAAACAAATGTGCGATTAAAATCGGCAACAAGCAAACAGACTTCTTCTCTCAGGGACGTGGAGTGAAACAGGGCTGCCCAATAAGCCCAACACTATTTAACATCTACATTAACGAATTGGCAAAAACATTAGAAGAATCGTCAGCACCTGGTCTCACCCTACACAACACTGAAATCAAGTGTCTGCTGTACGCAGATGACCTGGTGCTACTGTCTCCCACTAAGGAGGGGTTACAGCAGCATCTAGATCATCTGCACAGATTCTGTCAGACCTGGGCCCTGACCGTTAATCTAAAAAAAACTAATATAATGATATTCCAAAAAAGGTCAGGAAATCAGGATGACAAATATAAATTCTATTTGGACACAGTTCTATTAGAACACACCAAAAATTACACATATCTAGGACTAAATATCAGCAACACAGGTATCTTTCACATGGCTGTGAATGAGCTGAGAGACAAAGCAAGAAGAGCATTCTATGCCATTAAAAGGAATATTAAAATTGAAATTCCAAGTAGAATCTGGCTCAAAATTTTCCAATCAGTTATAGAACCAATTGCTCTATATGGCAGCGAAGTATGGGGTCCGCTCTCTAATACTGAATTTACCAAACGGGACAAACATCCAATCGAAATACTGCATGCAGAGTTTTGCAAGACTGTATTGCAATTGCAAAGAAAAACTCCAAATAACGCATGTAGAGCAGAATTGGGCCAATACCCCCTCCTTATTCGAATAGAAAAAAAGAGCCATCAAATTTTACAACCATCTAAAAACAAGTGACCCCAAAACATTCCATCACACAGCTCTACTATGTCAAGAGATGAAACAAGAGAAGAGTCCCCTCAGCCAGCTGGTTCTGAGGCTCAGTTCACTAACCAAAACCAACCTCATAGAGCCTCAGGACAGCACTCAGAAAATCTGGCCCAACCAAATCATCACTAAGCAAAAAGAAAAATATATCACCTATTGGAAAGACACCACAAAAAATCAAAGTAAACTTCAATGCTATTTGGCTCTAAACAGACAGTACATGGTGGCAGACTATCTGACCACTGTGACTGATAGAAAACTGAGAAAAACACTGACTAGGTACAGACTCAGTGAGCACAGTCTGGCTATAGAGACCGGTCGTCACAGGCAAACCTGGCTGCCCAGAGAGGACAGGCTGTGCGCACTCTGCCCCCGGGGAGAGGTAGAGACAGAGCTGCATTTCCTATTACACTGTGACAAATACTCAGACCTAAGAGAATCTTTCTTTCCCAAAATTATCATTCAGTACAACGAATTTGAAACTATAAAAGAGGAAGAAAAAAATCAAATATTTATTGGGTGAAAAGCCAAAATGTGCAATTTTGGCAGCCAAATATGTGTCCTCCTGCCACAACCTGAGGGACAGCCAGTGAAAATTGTAATGTAATGTCAATAATATTTCCTGTTTTGTTTTGGCTTTCATAGCATGTAATATGTCTGCTCAGTCATGTTGAGATTGGTCGACTACTATTGCTTTAATGTATTGTTATTCTCATTAATATTGTTGTTGTAGTTGCTGTTAATGGTAATCCCATTTCCACTACTATTATTATTATTGCTGTTGGTCCCACCATTTTTGTTATATGTATACTTTGACAATGTAAGTAATTTTACTTGCCATGTCAATAAAGTCTATTGAATTGAATTGAATTGAATTGAGAGAGAGAGAGAGAGAGAGAGAGAAAAAGAGAGACGAGAGAGAGAGAGAGAGAGAGAGAGAGAGAGAGAGAGAGAGAGAGAGAGAGAGAGAGAGAGAGAGAGAGAGAAAGAAAGAAAGAGAAAGAGAGAGAGAGAGAGAGAGAGAGAGAGAGAGAGAGAGAGAGAGAGAGAGAGAGAGAGAGAGAGAGAGAGAGAGAGAGAGAGAGAGAGAGAGAGAGAGAGAGAGAGAGAAAGAGAGAGAGAGAGAGAGAGAGAGAGAGAAAGAGAGAGAGAGAGAAAGTCACTTAACCACTGCTGCACAATTCCACTGCTTTATGGTTTGTATCACATTTCTGTAGTGATTATAAAGGAATTATGAAGGCTTTATGAAGCCTTTATAAGCTGAACATGATTTAAAACAGGACCCTTTATGATCATCAATGTCAAGGGTGTCCACATGTTTTTATGATGAGATGATCAATGTCAAGGGTGTCCACATGTCTTTATGATGAGATGATCAATGTCAAGGGTGTCCACATGTCTTTATTTGATCAATGTCAAGGGTGTCCACACAGTCTGCCCAGAGTGGGTGAAAACATGCTTTAGTGATGAAATTTAACTTCCTTATGTTATAAAATACATTTTACCGAGACAAATATGATTATTAATGTTCTGAATCATTCAGTGGAGTCTTTCTCTAACATATTATTAATAATATATATCCAAAACGTCTTTGTAACCTAATATTACATCCAATAATAAGCTGTTGACATAGCGGTGCAGGTTACTCGTAACAAGGTTTGACGATTTTACATTTTGTGGTCTCCGTCTTAAAAGTTTGTCTGCGGGTCGACACAAAGCTGAATTAAATGTAAAAGGCTTTGAAAATAAAAAGCTTGGTATACGCTCAGCGCTCCGTTGACATTTCACAGAGATATGCATGGTTTTGTGAGAAATCTGAAAAAGAACAGGAATTTCAAATTAATATTAAAAGCGTATACTAAAATATGAAAATACTACGTCATGTTTCAAAATCGATATCCATCTTACCTCTATATTGTTTTATATGTCCTCCTGATTGGAGAAGAAAGACGAGGAGTTCAACGGTCAGGTAGCTTTAAATCTCTCACAGCATCCAGTCTAGCATCCAGTCTAGCATCCAGTCTAGCATCCAGTCTAGCTGACGCTATTTTCAACATGTTTTACCACTTTCTTTCTCTGGCCTCGATTTAGTCACCCTAATTTTGGCCATCCTTCAAGGTTAAACACTTCAATACGTTTTGAACGGATTGTGATAGAGCCTTGAGGTGCGGACCATTGGGGTTTCTTAGAGGATTATCTACACAATTAACATATTATTTTACCCATTGGTCAAAAGATGCGTTTTTGATTGAACACCCTACAATGTCAACTGAACTAACTGCTATCATTATTTGGGGCATTTTGAATTCCTGCAAGTGCTACTTCCACAGAACAGCATTTATCATGTTGCATCATTCAGTACAGAGCAGTTGGTGGCTCTGGCAGACATGTGCTCCATCTCTACCATTGTGCAACTTCCTTAATAACCTGTCACTGTCACTGTTACTGTGGCAATCCTCTCTCTCTCTCTCTCTCTCTCTCTCTCTCTCTCTCTCTCTCATCTCTCTCTCTCTCTCTCCTATCTCTCTCTCTCTCTCTCTCTCTCTCTCTCTCTCTCTCTCTCTCCTCCTCTCTCTCTCTCTCTCTCTCTCTCTCTCTCGCTCTCTCTCTCTCTCTCTCTCTCTCTCTCTCTCTCTCTCTCTCTCTCTCTCTCTCTCTCTCTCTCTCTCTCTCTCTCTCTCTCTCTCTCTCTCTCTCTCTCTCTCTCTCTCTCTCTCTCTCTCTCTCTCTCTCTCTCTCCTCTCTCTCTCTCTCTCTCTCTCTCTCTCCCTCTCTCTCTCTCTCTCTATTTTCCTCTATTTCACTGTTTCTCTCTCTATTTCTCTCTCTCTACCGTACCTGCTGTCTTGACCTCTGAATGCTCGGCTATGAAAAGCCAACAGACATTTACTCCTGAGGTGCTGACCTGTTACACCCTCTACAACCACTGTGATTATTATTTGACCCTGCTGGTCATCTATGAACGTTTGAACATCTTGAAGAACGATCTGGCCTTAATGGCCATGTACTCTTATAATCTCCACCCGGCACAGCCAGAAGAGGACTGGCCACCCCTCAGAGCCTGGTTCCTCTCTAGGTTTCTTCATAGGTTTCTGCCTTTCTAGGGAGTTTTTCCTAGCCACCGTGCTTCTACATCTGCATTGCTTGCTCTTTGGGGTTTTAGGCTGGGTTCTATATAAGCACTTTGTGACAACTGCTGATGTAAAAATAGTTTTATAAAATACATTTGATTCATTGATTGATTGAGCCCACCGCTGTCTCTGCCTCATGTCTGTTTCAAGGCTGTTTGAAGCATGGCAGAGACAGACTTAGGCCGGGTTTCTATCTGATTCTATCTGATTCTATCTGATTCTACCTGATTCTATCGGATTTTATCTGATCCTATCGGATTTTGATCTGATCGCGAGTTGTCAACAATGTGGCTTTTAAAGGCAATTTTCGATTGGACCGACATATGCAGCGTTTTACCGTGTATCCAATATACACGAACGTGGAAGGAACACGGGAACGTTGTCTTTGAGTGTTTTAAGACAGCTACACTACTAGGAAAAGGAGAGGCTGGGTGAAATGGGATCCTGACTATATGCTGTTGTTGTTGTATTGGCTGTAGGGTTTAATACAAGCTGCATGCTCCTCTCTGCAGTAGTAGCAGGCAACACATCAAAGCCCTCAGACACGTAATCCCCCCCCTGTGAGTCACAAACCAAACCAATCAGCTTGAGGGAAGGAGGGGAGAGGGGTGAGGGAGGCTGGGAGACAAGGGAAGCAGGGGGGGAGACATGGGAGGTGAGAACAGCTACAGCTCCTTTATCTACAGTATTACTCTGAGACATCTGAGCTAGGAAGTGTGCTTTTGTGTGTGTGTGTGTGTGTGTGTGTGTGTGTGCGCACAAATGTGTGTGTGTGTGTACCAGTACGTTCATATTATCCTCCCCCAGTTGTCTCATGATCTTTTAAGTGAAAGGTTGTTTTCATTTTGACTGAAGAAGAAATCACCCTGTTTCAACACCCTGTCAAGAAGGCCAGTGTGTAATGTAATTTCCCCGGGTTATAGAGACAGCTACTTGTGTCACTACCAGCCTGGTATATTTAGGCTCCACATCCGTTTCAGACGATTCCCTCTGATGCTTTTGAAACTGAAGAATCACACTCTCTGTCACGCTCACAAGCCAAACTCTAACCACTGTGTTAACACAGAGCTGCTGGAGCACAGAGCCCCCCGGTACTGCTGCTCGTTCCGTTCACCAGTTCCGGAGGTCTACGTCACCGGCCTTCTAGACGTCACTGACATGGTTCATTACCACCAACCCCGGACTGTCTTGTCTCATTGCGCACACCTGGTTCCCATTCCCCCTGATTAGTATGTGTATATATGTGCCGTCTGTTCCCCATTGTCCTTGTTGATTATTGTACCATGTCCATTGGTCTCCTGAGTACCGTGTATTGTGCTCTTGTTATTACGGGTCTTGTCCCGTGTATTGTGTTGACGTTACACCTCGCTCTTTTGTTTGGGTTACATCCCTTTGTTCTATATATACACGTTTTTTGTTTTGGGCTTCGTCCCCGTCGTTTTTCATGACGTACCTTGTTTTGGGTGGAGTAAATAAAACCCCTAATACGTATTCCTGCGCCTGTCTTCTAATCATTATACAACGTGACATAGTCCGTTTCTTAACAGGTGCATGTTTATCAATAATTGGAAGAAGCAATTTCATAAATTCATCAATTGCAGCGTCTGGATGCTCCTTATTAATCACATCAGACCAACTAATATTTTTAACATCATCCACATAAGAGTTTATACCTCGCTCTTTTGTTTGGGTTACAACCCTGTGTTATATATACAGTTGAAGTCGGAAGTTTACATACACTTAGGTTGGAGTCATTAAAACTTGTTTTTCCAACCGCTCCACAAATTTCTTGTTAATAAACTATAGTTTTGGCAAGTCGGTTAGGACATCTACTTTGTGCATGACACAAGTAATTAATCCAACAATTGTTTACAGACAGATTATTTCACTTATAATTCACTGTATCACAATTCCAGTGGGTCAGAAGATTACATACACTAAGTTGACTGTGCCTTTAAACAGCTTGGAAAATTCCAGAAAATGATGTCATGGCTTTAGAAGCTTCTGATAGGCTAATTGACATAATTTGAGTCAATTGAAGGTGTACCTGTGGATGTATTTCAAGGCCTACCTTCAAACTCAGTGCCTCTTTGCTTGACATCATGGGAAAATCAAAAGAAATCAGCCAAGACCTCAGAAAAAAAATTGTAGAGTCTGGTTCATCCTTGGGAGCAATTTCCAAACGCCTGACGGTACCACGTTCATCTGTGCAAACAATAGTACGCAAGTATAAACACCATGGGACCACGCAGTCGTCATACCGCTTAGGAAGGAGACGCGTTCTGTCTCCTAGAGACAAACGTACTTTGGTGCGAAATGTGCAAATCAATCAATGTTTATTTCCCAGCATGCCTTTAAAGTGAATGTGAGACTGTGTCTGTTAGTGACAGAGACATGGTTGCTGCATTCAATAACTTCTAGTCCTGAAGCCTTCACCAAGTGACTGTCTAAGTGAATGTGTTGAAGTTCAAAGTAAACCCTTTATGACCTCATATTATACATGTCATAAGGCCTTTAGTTATAATAAATAAACTGGTTTGTGAAACGGTTGGTAATTCGTAGTGTTGTTATGTTTGATACCGGAGAGCAAAGGCATGCATCGAAATTGCTAAGCAGCTAGCATCAAAGCTGTGTGCCGATGCGTGTATCACTTTATCAGAATTATGTCATCAATGACGTCCAAAGCTTCGTTTGATCACGTGCTTTTACAAACTTTAAATCAGCTCCCACTGATTTTGCCGTGGTTCCGGTGAATGATGTAAAATGCAAACCTGGTATTCCAACTGATTATACACTACTAAAGCCAACAACTTACCCCTGCCCAGTCACGTGAAATCCATAGATTAGGGACTAATGAATGTATTTAAATTGACTAATTTCCTTCTATGAACCGTGAGAGAGTAAAATCTTTGAAATTGTTGCAT
Organism: Coregonus suidteri; assembly: GCA_036851935.1. Taxonomy (NCBI): domain Eukaryota; kingdom Metazoa; phylum Chordata; class Actinopteri; order Salmoniformes; family Salmonidae; genus Coregonus; species Coregonus suidteri. Next base: position 108,452,600 of record CM072218.1, on the reverse strand, counting down.
GTTGCGTTTATATTTTAGTTCAGTATATTAGCCATTTCTGAGACTCATTTAGACAACACCTTTGATGATACAGCATCAAGGATATAACATCTATAGAAAAGACAGGAATGTCTACGGGGGAGATGTTGCTGTCTATATTCAGAGCCATATTCCTGTAAAGCTCAGAGAGGATCTCATGACAAATGAAGTAGAAGTGCTGTGGTTGCAGATTCACCTGCCTCATATGAAGCCTCTTCTTTTTGTATGCTGCTATAGGACACCAAGTGTAGACTGTCACTATCTGGAGAATTTTATCTGCTATAGGACACCAAGTGTAGTCTGTCACTATCTGGAGAATATGATCTGCTATAGACCACCAAGTGTAGACTGTCACTATCTGGAGAATATGATCTGTTATAGGACACCAAGTGTAGACTGTCATTATCTGGAGAATATGATCTGCTATAGGACCACCAAGTGTAGACTGTCACTATCTGGAGAATATGACTGTTATAGGACACCAAGTGTAGACTGTCACTATCTGGAGAATATGTCCTTCTATAGGACACCAAGTATAGACTGTCACTATCTGGAGAATATGTCATGTTATAGGACACCAAGTGTAGACTGTCACTATCTGGAGAATATGATCTGCTATAGGACACCAAGTGTAGACTGTCACTATCTGGAGAATATGTCCTGCTATAGGACACCAAGTGTAGACTGTCACTATCTGGAGAATATGATCTGCTATAGGACACCAAGTGTAGACTGTCACTATCTGGAGAATATGATCTGCTATAGGACACCAAGTGTAGACTGTCACTATCTGGAGAATATGTCATGTTATAGGCCACCAAGTGTAGACTGTCACTATCTGGAGAATATGATCTGCTATAGGACACCAAGTGTAGACTGTCACTATCTGGAGAATATGTCATGTTATAGGACACCAAGCGTAGACTGTCACTATCTGGAGAACATATCCTTCTATAGACCACCAAGTGTAGACTGTCACTATCTGGAGAATATGTCCTGCTATAGGACACCAAGTGTAGACTGTCACTATCTGGAGAATATGACCTGCTATAGACCACCAAGTGTAGACTGTCACTATCTGGAGAATATGATCTGCTATAGGACACCAAGTGTAGACTGTCACTATCTGGAGAATATGATCTGCTATAGGACACCAAGTGTAGACTGTCACTATCTGGAGAATATGATCTGCTATAGGACACCAAGTGTAGACTGTCACTATCTGGAGAATATGACCTGCTATAGACCACCAAGTGTAGACTGTCACTATCTGGAGAATATGATCTGCTATAGGACACCAAGTGTAGACTGTCACTATCTGGAGAATATGTCCTGCTATAGGACACCAAGTGTAGACTGTCACTATCTGGAGAATATGATCTGCTATAGGACACCAAGTGTAGACTGTCACTATCTGGAGAATATGATCTGTTATAGGACACTAAGTGTAGACTGTCACTATCTGGAGAATATGATCTGAGGACACCAAGTGTAGACTGTCACTATCTGGAGAATATGACTGCTATAGGACACCAAGTGTAGACTGTCACTATCTGGAGAATATGTCCTGCTATAGGACACCAAGTGTAGACTGTCACTATCTGGAGAATATGATCTGCTATAGGACACCAAGTGTAGACTGTCACTATCTGGAGATGATATGTTATAGGACACTGTGTAGACTGTCACTATCTGGAGAATATGATCTGCTATAGGACACCAAGTGTAGACTGTCACTATCTGGAGAATATGATCTGTTATAGGACACCAAGTGTAGACTGTCACTATCTGGAGAATATGTCATGTTATAGGACACCAAGTGTAGACTGTCACTATCTGGAGAATATGATCCTGCTATAGGACACCAAGTGTAGACTGTCACTATCTGGAGAATATGTCCTGCTATAGGACACCAAGTGTAGACTGTCACTATCTGGAGAATATGACCTGCTATAGGACACCAAGTGTAGACTGTCAGTATCTGGAGAATATGATCTGCTATAGGACACCAAGTGTAGACTGTCACTATCTGGAGAATATGATCTGCTATAGGACACCAAGTGTAGACTGTCACTATCTGGAGAATATGATCTGCTATAGGACACCAAGTGTAGACTGTCACTATCTGGAGAATATGACCTGCTATAGGACACCAAGTGTAGACTGTCACTATCTGGAGAATATGATCTGCTATAGGACACCAAGTGTAGACTGTCACTATCTGGAGAATATGATCCTGCTATAGGACACCAAGTGTAGACTGTCACTGTCATCTGGAGAATATGATCTGCTATAGGACACCAAGTGTAGACTGTCACTATCTGGAGAATATGATCTGTTATAGGACACCAAGTGTAGACTGTCACTATCTGGAGAATATGATCTGTTATAGGACACCAAGTGTAGACTGTCACTATCTGGAGAATATGTCCTGCTATAGGACACCAAGTGTAGACTGTCACTATCTGGAGAATATGATCTGCTATAGGACACCAAGTGTAGACTGTCACTATCTGGAGAATATGATCTGTTATAGGACACTAAGTGTAGACTGTCACTATCTGGAGAATATGATCTGTTATAGGACACCAAGTGTAGACTGTCACTATCTGGAGAATATGATCTGTTATAGGACACCAAGTGTAGACTGTCACTATCTGGAGAATATGATCTGCTATAGGACACCAAGTGTAGACTGTCACTATCTGGAGAATATGATCTGTTATAGGACACCAAGTGTAGACTGTCACTATCTGGAGAATATGACCTGCTATAGACCACCAAGTGTAGACTGTCACTATCTGGAGAATATGTCCTGCTATAGGACACCAAGTGTAGACTGTCACTATCTGGAGAATATGTCCTGCTATAGGACACCAAGTGTAGACTGTCACTATCTGGAGAATATGTCCTGCTATAGGACACCAAGTGTAGACTGTCACTATCTGGAGAATATGATCTGCTATAGGACACCAAGTGTAGACTGTCACTATCTGGAGAATATGATCTGCTATAGGACACCAAGTGTAGACTGTCACTATCTGGAGAATATGAATATGTCTATAGAACACCAAGTGTAGACTGTCACTATCTGGAGAATATGATCTGCTATAGCTATAGGACACCAAGTGTAGACTGTCACTATCTGGAGAATATGATCTGCTATAGGACACCAAGTGTAGACTGTCACTATCTGGAGAATATGATCTTCTATAGGACACCAAGTGTAGACTGTCACTATCTGGAGAATATGATCTGCTATAGGACACCAAGTGTAGACTGTCACTATCTGGAGAATATGTCCTGCTATAGGACACCAAGTGTAGACTGTCACTATCTGGAGAATATGTCCTGCTATAGGCCACCAAGTGTAGACTGTCACTATCTGGAGAATATGATCTGTTATAGGACACCAAGTGTAGACTGTCACTATCTGGAGAATATGATCTGCTATAGGACACCAAGTGTAGACTGTCACTATCTGGAGAACATATCCTTCTATAGAACACCAAGTGTAGACTGTCACTATCTGGAGAATATGTCCTGCTATAGGACACCAAGTGTAGACTGTCACTATCTGGAGAATATGATCTGCTATAGGACACCAAGTGTAGACTGTCACTATCTGGAGAATATGATCTGCTATAGGACACCAAGTGTAGACTGTCACTATCTGGAGAATATGATCTGCTATAGGACAAGTGTAGACTGTCACTATCTGGAGAATATGATCTGCTTATAGGACACCAAGTGTAGACTGTCACTATCTGGAGAATATGTCCTGCTATAGGACACCAAGTGTAGACTGTCACTATCTGGAGAATATGATCTGCTAAAGGACAAGTGTAGACTGTCAGTATCTGGAGAATATGTCATGTTATAGGACACCAAGTGTAGACTGTCACTATCTGGAGAATATGATCTGCTATAGGACACCAAGTGTAGACTGTCACTATCTGGAGAATATGATCTGCTATAGGACACCAAGTGTAGACTGTCACTATCTGGAGAATATGTCCTGCTATAGGACACCAAGTGTAGACTGTCACTATCTGGAGAATATGTCCTGCTATAGGCCACCAAGTGTAGACTGTCACTATCTGGATAATATGATCTGTTATAGGACACCAAGTGTAGACTGTCACTATCTGGAGAATATGATCTGCTAAAGGACACCAAGTGTAGACTGTCACTATCTGGAGAATATGATCTGCTATAGGACACCAAGTGTAGACTGTCACTATCTGGAGAATATGATCTGTTATAGGACACCAAGTGTAGACTGTCACTATCTGGAGAATATGATCTGCTATAGGACACCAAGTGTAGACTGTCACTATCTGGAGAATATGTCCTGCTATAGGACACCAAGTGTAGACTGTCACTATCTGGAGAATATGATCTGTTATATGACACCAAGTGTAGACTGTCACTATCTGGAGAATATGATCTGCTATAGGACAAGTGTAGACTGTCACTATCTGGAGAATATGATCTGTTATAGGACACCAAGTTTAGACTGTCACTATCTGGAGAATATGATCTGCTATAGGACAAGTGTAGACTGTCACTATCTGGAGAATATGATCTGTTATAGGACACCAAGTGTAGACTGTCACTATCTGGAGAATATGTCCTGCTATAGGACACCAAGTGTAGACTGTCACTATCTGGAGAATATGATCTGTTATAGGACACCATGTGTAGACTGTCACTATCTGGAGAATATGTCCTGCTATAGGACACCAAGTGTAGACTGTCACTATCTGGATAATATGATCTGTTATATGACACCAAGTGTAGACTGTCAATATCTGGAGAATATGATCTGCTAAAGGACAAGTGTAGACTGTCACTATCTGGAGAATATGATCTGCTATAGGACAGCAAGTGTAGACTGTCACTATCTGGAGAATATGATCTGTTATAGGACACCAAGTGTAGACTGTCACTATCTGGAGAATATGACCTGCTATAGACCACCAAGTGTAGACTGTCACTATCTGGAGAATATGATCTGCTATAGGACACCAAGTGTAGACTGTCACTATCTGGAGAATATGTCCTGCTATAGGACACCAAGTGTAGACTGTCACTATCTGGAGAATATGATCTGCTATAGGACACCAAGTGTAGACTGTCACTATCTGGAGAATATGATCTGTTATAGGACACTAAGTGTAGACTGTCACTATCTGGAGAATATGATCTGTTATAGGACACCAAGTGTAGACTGTCACTATCTGGAGAATATGTCCTGCTATAGGACACCAAGTGTAGACTGTCACTATCTGGAGAATATGATCTGCTATAGGACACCAAGTGTAGACTGTCACTATCTGGAGAATATGATCTGTTATAGGACACCAAGTGTAGACTGTCACTATCTGGAGAATATGATCTGCTAAAGGACAAGTGTAGACTGTCACTATCTGGAGAATATGATCTGTTATAGGACACCAAGTGTAGACTGTCACTATCTGGAGAATATGATCTGCTATAGGACAGCAAGTGTAGACTGTCACTATCTGGAGAATATGATCTGTTATAGGACACCAAGTGTAGACTGTCACTATCTGGAGAATATGATCTGTTATAGGACACCATGTGTAGACTGTCACTATCTGGAGAATATGTCCTGCTATAGGACACCAAGTGTAGACTGTCACTATCTGGATAATATGATCTGTTATATGACACCAAGTGTAGACTGTCAATATCTGGAGAATATGATCTGCTAAAGGACAAGTGTAGACTGTCACTATCTGGAGAATATGATCTGCTATAGGACAGCAAGTGTAGACTGTCACTATCTGGAGAATATGATCTGTTATAGGACACCAAGTGTAGACTGTCACTATCTGGAGAATATGATCTGCTATAGGACACAAGTGTAGACTGTCACTATCTGGAGAATATGATCTGTTATAGGACACCAAGTGTAGACTGTCACTATCTGGAGAATATGATCTGTTATAGGACACCATGTGTAGACTGTCACTATCTGGAGAATATGTCCTGCTATAGGACACCAAGTGTAGACTGTCACTATCTGGAGAATATGATCTGCTATAGGACAAGTGTAGACTGTCACTATCTGGAGAATATGATCTGTTATAGGACACCAAGTGTAGACTGTCACTATCTGGAGAATATGATCTGCTATAGGACAAGTGTAGACTGTCACTATCTGGAGAATATGATCTGTTATAGGACACCAAGTGTAGACTGTCACTATCTGGAAAATATGTCCTGCTATAGGACACCAAGTGTAGACTGTCACTATCTGGAGAATATGATCTGTTATAGGACACCAAGTGTAGACTGTCAATATCTGGAGAATATGATCTGCTAAAGGACAAGTGTAGACTGTCACTATCTGGAGAATATGATCTGCTATAGGACAGCAAGTGTAGACTGTCACTATCTGGAGAATATGATCTGCTAGGACACCAAGTGTAGACTGTCACTATCTGGAGATATGATCTGCTATAGGACACCAAGTGTAGACTGTCACTATCTGGAGAATATGATCTGCTATAGGACACCAAGTGTAGACTGTCACTATCTGGAGAATATGATCTGTTATAGGACACCAAGTGTAGACTGTCACTATCTGGAGAATATGATCTGTTATAGGACACCATGTGTAGACTGTCACTATCTGGAGAATATGTCCTGCTATAGGACAACAATTGTAGACTGTCACTATCTGGAGAATATGATCTGTTATAGGACACCAAGTGTAGACTGTCACTATCTGGAGAATATGATCTGCTATAGGACACCAAGTGTAGACTGTCACTCTCTGGAGAATATGATCTGTTATAGGACACCAAGTGTAGACTGTCACTATCTGGAGAATATGATCTGCTATAGGACAAGTGTAGACTGTCACTATCTGGAGAATATGATCTGTTATAGGACACCAAGTGTAGACTGTCACTATCTGGAGAATATGTCCTGCTATAGGACACCATGTTTAGACTGTCACTATCTGGAGAATATGTCCTGCTATAGGACACCAAGTGTAGACTGTCACTATCTGGAGAATATGATCTGTTATAGGACACCAAGTGTAGACTGTCACTATCTGGAGAATATGATCTGCTAAAGGACACCAAGTGTAGACTGTCACTATCTGGAGAATATGATCTGTTATAGGACACCAAGTGTAGACTGTCACTATCTGGAGAATATGTCCTGCTATAGGACACCAAGTGTAGACTGTCACTATCTGGAGAATATGATCTGCTAAAGGACAAGTGTAGACACTATCACTATGATCTGGATAATGTCATAATCTGTTGCTATAGGACACCAAGTGTAGACTGTCACTATCTGGAGAATATGATCTGCTATAGGACACCAAGTGTAGACTGTCACTATCTGGAGAATATGATCTGTTATAGGACACCAAGTGTAGACTGTCACTATCTGGAGAATATGATCTGCTAAAGGACACCAGTGTAAGACTGTCACTATCTGGATAATATGATCTGCTATAGGACACCAAGTGTAGACTGTCACTATCTGGAGAATATGATCTGTTATAGGACACCAAGTGTAGACTGTCACTATCTGGAGAATATGATCTGCTATAGGACACCAAGTGTAGACTGTCACTATCTGGAGAATATGATCTGTTATAGGACACCAAGTGTAGACTGTCACTATCTGGAGAATATGATCTGTTATAGGACACCAAGTGTAGACTGTCACTATCTGGAGAATATGTCCTGCTATAGGACACCAAGTGTAGACTGTCACTATCTGGAGAATATGATCTGCTAAAGGACACCAAGTGTAGACTGTCACTATCTGGAGAATATGGATATGTCTGCTATAGGACACCAAGTGTAGACTGTCACTATCTGGAGAATATGATCTGCTATAGGACACCAGTGTAGACTGTCACTATCTGGAGAATATCTGGAAGGAATGATCTGTTATAGGACACCATGTGTAGACTGTCACTATCTGGAGAATATGTCCTGCTATAGGACACCAAGTGTAGACTGTCACTATCTGGAGAATATGATCTGTTATAGGACACCAAGTGTAGACTGTCACTATCTGGAGAATATGATCTGCTAAAGGACAAGTGTAGACTGTCACTATCTGGAGAATATGATCTGCTATAGGACAGCAAGTGTAGACTGTCACTATCTGGAGAATATGATCTGTTATAGGACACCAAGTGTAGACTGTCACTATCTGGAGAATATGATCTGCTATAGGACACCAAGTGTAGACTGTCACTATCTGGAGAATATGTATCTGCTTATAGGACACCAAGTGTAGACTGTCACTATCTGGAGAATATGATCTGTTATAGGACACCAAGTGTAGACTGTCACTATCTGGAGAATATGTCCTGCTATAGGACACCAAGTGTAGACTGTCACTATCTGGAGAATATGATCTGCTAAAGGACAAGTGTAGACTGTCACTATCTGGAGAACTATGTATGATCTGACTGTCACTATCTGGAGAATATGATATAGGCACCAAGTGTAGACTGTCACTATCTGGAGAATATGATCTGCTATAGGACACCAAGTGTAGACTGTCACTATCTGGAGAATATGATCTGTTATAGGACACCAAGTGTAGACTGTCACTATCTGGAGAATATGTCCTGCTATAGGACACCAAGTGTAGACTGTCACTATCTGGAGAATATGATCTGTTATAGGACACCAAGTGTAGACTGTCACTATCTGGAGAATATGATCTGCTATAGGACAAGTGTAGACTGTCACTATCTGGAGAATATGATCTGCTATAGGACACCAAGTGTAGACTGTCACTATCTGGAGAATATGATCTGTTATAGGACACCAAGTGTAGACTGTCACTATCTGGAGAATATGATCTGCTATAGGACACCAAGTGTAGACTGTCACTATCTGGAGAATATGATCTGTTATAGGACACCAAGTGTAGACTGTCACTATCTGGAGAATATGATCTGCTATAGGACACCATGTGTAGACTGTCAATATCTGGAGAATATGTCCTGCTATAGGACAACAATCTAGACTGTCACTATCTGGAGAATATGATATGTTATAGGACACCAAGTGTAGACTGTCACTATCTGGAGAATATGATCTGCTATAGGACACCAAGTGTAGACTGTCACTATCTGGAGAATATGATCTGTATAGGACACCAAGTGTAGACTGTCACTATCTGGAGAATATGATCTGCTATAGGACAAGTATGTAGACTGTCACTATCTGGAGAATATGATCTGTTATAGGACACCAAGTGTAGACTGTCACTATCTGGAGAATATGTCCTGCTATAGGACACCAAGTGTAGACTGTCACTATCTGGAGAATATGTCCTGCTATAGGACACCAAGTGTAGACTGTCACTATCTGGATAATATGATCTGTTATAGGACACACCAAGTGTAGACTGTCACTATCTGGAGAATATGATCTGCTATAGGACAAGTGTAGACTGTCACTATCTGGAGAATATGAGAATATGTTATAGGACACCAAGTGTAGTAGACTGTCACTATCTGGAGAATATGTCTGCTATAGGACACCAAGTGTAGACTGTCACTATCTGGAGAATATGATCTGCTAAAGGACAAGTGTAGACTGTCACTATCTGGAGAATATGATCTGTTATAGGACACCAAGTGTAGACTGTCACTATCTGGAGAATATGATCTGCTATAGGACAGCAAGTGTAGACTGTCACTATCTGGAGAATATGATCTGTTATAGACACCAAGTGTAGACTGTCACTATCTGGAGAATATGATCTGCTAAAGGACAAGTGTAGACTGTCACTATCTGGAGAATATGATCTGCTATAGGACACCAAGTGTAGACTGTCACTATCTGGAGAATATGATCTGTTATAGGACACCAAGTGTAGACTGTCACTATCTGGAGAATATGATCTGCTATAGGACACCAAGTGTAGACTGTCACTATCTGGAGAATATGTCATGTTATAGGACACCAAGTGTAGACTGTCACTATCTGGAGAATATGATCTGTTATAGGACACCAAGTGTAGACTGTCACTATCTGGAGAATATGTCCTGCTATAGGACACCAAGTGTAGACTGTCACTATCTGGAGAATAGGATCTGCTAAGGACACCAAGTGTAGACTGTCACTATCTGGAGAATATGATCTGATATGATATGTTATAGGACACCAAGTGTAGACTGTCACTATCTGGAGAATATGATCTGCTATAGGACACCAAGTGTAGACTGTCACTATCTGGAGAATATGATCTGTTATAGGACACCAAGTGTAGACTGTCACTATCTGGAGAATATGATCTGCTATAGGACACCAAGTGTAGACTGTCAATCTGTCTGTTAGACACCAAGTGTAGACTGTCACTATGTTATATAGGACACCAAGTGTAGACTGTTACTATCTGGAGAATATGTCCTGCTATAGGACACCAAGTGTAGACTGTCACTATCTGGAGAGAATATGATCTGTTATAGGACACCATGTGTAGACTGTCACTATCTGGAGAATATGTCCTGCTATAGGACACCAAGTGTAGACTGTCACTATCTGGAGAATATGATCTGTTATAGGACACCAAGTGTAGACTGTCACTATCTGGAGAATATGATCTGCTATAGGACACCAAGTGTAGACTGTCACTATCTGGAGAATATGATCTGCTATAGGACAGGACAAGTGTAGACTGTCACTATCTGGAGAATATGATCTGTTATAGGACACCAAGTGTAGACTGTCACTATCTGGAGAATATGATCTGCTATAGGACACCAAGTGTAGACTGTCACTATCTGGAGAATATGATCTGTTATAGGACACCAAGTGTAGACTGTCACTATCTGGAGAATATGACTGTTATAGGACACCATGTGACTGTCAATATCTGGAGAATATGTCCTGCTATAGGACACCAAGTGTAGACTGTCACTATCTGGAGAATATGATCTGCTAAAGGACAAGTGTAGACTGTCACTATCTGGAGAATATGATCTGCTATAGGACAAGTGTAGACTGTCTTTATCTGGAGAATGATCTGGAGAATATGTTGTTATAGGACACCAAGTGTAGACTGTCACTATCTGGAGAATATGTCTGCTATAGGACACCAAGTGTAGACTGTCACTATCTGGAGAATATGTCCTGCTATAGGACACCAAGTGTAGACTGTCACTATCTGGATAATATGATCTGTTATAGGACACCAAGTGTAGACTGTCACTATCTGGAGAATATGATCTGCTATAGGACACCAAGTGTAGACTGTCACTATCTGGAGAATATGATCTGTTATAGGACACCAAGTGTAGACTGTCACTATCTGGAGAATATGTCCTGCTATAGGACACCAAGTGTAGACTGTCACTATCTGGAGAATATGATCTGCTATAGGACACCAAGTGTAGACTGTCACTATCTGGAGAATATGATCTGTTATAGGACACCAAGTGTAGACTGTCACTATCTGGAGAATATGATCTGCTATAGGACACCAAGTGTAGACTGTCACTATCTGGAGAATATGATCTGTTATAGGACACCAAGTGTAGACTGTCACTATCTGGAGAATATGATCTGCTATAGGACACCAAGTGTAGACTGTCACTATCTGGAGAATATGATCTGTTATAGGACACCAAGTGTAGACTGTCACTATCTGGAGAATATGTCCTGCTATAGGACACCATGTTGTAGACTGTCACTATCTGGAGAATATGATCTGTTATAGGACACCAAGTGTAGACTGTCACTATCTGGAGAATATGTCCTGCTATAGGACACCAAGTGTAGACTGTCACTATCTGGAGAATATGATCTGTTATAGGACACCAAGTGTAGACTGTCACTATCTGGAGAATATGATCTGCTATAGGACACCAAGTGTGTAGACTGTCACTATCTGGAGAATATGATCTGTTATAGGACACCAAGTGTAGACTGTCACTATCTGGAGAATATGATCTGCTATAGGACACCAAGTGTAGACTGTCACTATCTGGAGAATATGATCTGTTATAGGACACCAAGTGTAGACTGTCACTATCTGGAGAATATGATCTGTTATAGGACACCAAGTGTAGACTGTCACTATCTGGAGAATATGATCTGCTAAAGGGCAAGTGTAGACTGTCACTATCTGGAGAATATGATCTGCTAAAGGACAAGTGTAGACTGTCACTATCTGGAGAATATGATCTGTTATAGGACACCAAGTGTAGACTGTCACTATCTGGAGAATATGATCTGCTATAGGACACCAAGTGTAGACTGTCACTATCTGGAGAATATGATCTGCTATAGGACACCAAGTGTAGACTGTCACTATCTGGAGAATATGATCTGTTATAGGACACCAAGTGTAGACTGTCACTATCTGAGAATATGATCTGCTATAGGACACCAAGTGTAGACTGTCACTATCTGGAGAATATGATCTGCTATAGGACACCAAGTGTAGACTGTCACTATCTGGAGAATATGATCTGTTAATAGGACACCAAGTGTAGACTGTCACTATCTGGAGAATATGATCTGCTAAAGGACAAGTGTAGACTGTCACTATCTGGAGAATATGATCTGTTATAGGACACCAAGTGTAGACTGTCACTATCTGGAGAATATGATCTGCTATAGGACACCAAGTGTAGACTGTCACTATCTGGAGAATATGATCTGCTATAGGACACCAAGTGTAGACTGTCACTATCTGGAGAATATGATCTGCTATAGGACACCAAGTGTAGACTGTCACTATCTGGAGAATATGTCCTGCTATAGGACACCAAGTGTAGACTGTCACTATCTGGAGAATATGTCCTGCTATAGGACACCAAGTGTAGACTGTCACTATCTGGAGAATATGATCTGTTATAGGACACCAAGTGTAGACTGTCACTATCTGGAGAATATGATCTGCTAAAGGACAAGTGTAGACTGTCACTATCTGGAGAATATGATCTGCTAAAGGACAAGTGTAGACTGTCAGTATCTGGAGAATATGTCATGCTATAGGACACCAAGTGTAGACTGTCACTATCTGGAGAATATGATCTGTTATAGGACACCAAGTGTAGACTGTCACTATCTGGAGAATATGATCTGCTATAGGACACCAAGTGTAGACTGTCACTATCTGGAGAATATGATCTGTTATAGGACACCAAGTGTAGACTGTCACTATCTGGAGAATATGTCCTGCTATAGGACACCAAGTGTAGACTGTCACTATCTGGAGAATATGTCCTGCTATAGGACACCAAGTGTAGACTGTCACTATCTGGAGAATATGATCTGTTATAGGACACCAAGTGTAGACTGTCACTATCTGGAGAATATGATCTGCTATAGGACACCAAGTGTAGACTGTCACTATCTGGAGAATATGATCTGTTATAGGACACCAAGTGTAGACTGTCACTATCTGGAGAATATGATCTGTTATAGGACACCAAGTGTAGACTGTCACTATCTGGAGAATATGATCTGCTATAGGACACCAAGTGTAGACTGTCACTATCTGGAGAATATGATCTGCTATAGGACACCAAGTGTAGACTGTCACTATCTGGAGAATATGATATGTATAGGACACCAAGTGTAGACTGTCACTATCTGGAGAATATGATCTGCTATAGGACAAGTGTAGACTGTCACTATCTGGAGAATATGATCTGCTATAGGACAAGTGTAGACTGTCACTATCTGGAGAATATGATCTGTTATAGGACACCAAGTGTAGACTGTCACTATCTGGAGAATATGTCTGCTATAGGACACCAAGTGTAGACTGTCACTATCTGGAGAATATGTCCTGCTATAGGACACCAAGTGTAGACTGTCACTATCTGGAGAATATGATCTGCTATAGGACACAAGTGTAGACTGTCACTATCTGGAGAATATGTCATGTTATAGGACACCAAGTGTAGACTGTCACTATCTGGAGAATATGATCTGCTATAGGACACCAAGTGTAGACTGTCACTATCTGGAGAATATGATCTGGAGACACCTGCTATAGTGTGTAGACTGTCACTATCTGGAGAATATGTCCTGCTATAGGACACCAAGTGTAGACTGTCACTATCTGGAGAATATGTCCTGCTATAGGCCACCAAGTGTAGACTGTCACTATCTGGAGAATATGATCTGCTATAGGACACCAAGTGTAGACTGTCACTATCTGGAGAATATGATCTGCTTAAAGGACACCAAGTGTAGACTGTCACTATCTGGAGAATATGATCTGCTAAAGGACACCAAGTGTAGACTGTCACTATCTGGAGAATATGTCCTGTTATAGGACACCAAGTGTAGACTGTCACTATCTGGAGAATATGATCTGCTATAGGACACCAAGTGTAGACTGTCACTATCTGGAGAATATGATCTGCTATAGGACACCAAGTGTAGACTGTCACTATCTGGAGAATATGATCTGCTAAAGGGCAAGTGTAGACTGTCACTATCTGGAGAATATGATCTGTTATAGGACACAAGTGTAGACTGTCACTATCTGGAGAATATGTATGTTATCTAGGATAGGGACACCAAGTGTAGACTGTCACTATCTGGAGAATATGATCTGTTATAGGACACCAAGTGTAGACTGTCACTATCTGGAGAATATGATCTGCTATAGGACACCAAGTGTAGACTGTCACTATCTGGAGAATATGTCCTGCTATAGGACACCAAGTGTAGACTGTCACTATCTGGAGAATATGATATGATCTGTCATAGGACACCAAGTGTAGACTGTCACTATCTGAGAATATGATCTGTTATAGGACACCAAGTGTAGACTGTCACTATCTGGAGAATATGTCCTGCTATAGGACACCAAGTGGACACCAAGGACACCAGTGTAGACTGTCAGTATGGAGAATATGATCTGCTATAGGACACCAAGTGTGTAGACTGTCACTATCTGGAGAATATGATCTGTTATAGGACACCAAGTGTAGACTGTCACTATCTGGAGAATATGATCTGCTATAGGACACAAAGTGTAGACTGTCACTATCTGGAGAATATGTCCTGCTATGGACTATAGGACTGTCACCAAGGAGAATAGACTGTCACTATCTGGAGAATATGGAGAAATCCTGCTATAGGCCACCAAGTGTAGACTGTCACTATCTGGAGAATATGATCTGTTATAGGACACCAAGTGTAGACTGTCACTATCTGGAGAATATGATCTGCTATAGGACACCAAGTGTAGACTGTCACTATCTGGAGAATATGATCTGTTATAGGACACCAAGTGTAGACTGTCACTATCTGGAGAATATGATCTGCTATAGGACAAGTGTAGACTGTCACTATCTGGAGAATATGATCTGCTAAAGGACACCAAGTGTAGACTGTCACTATCTGGAGAATATGATCTGTTATAGGACACCAAGTGTAGACTGTCACTATCTGGAGAATATGTCCTGCTATAGGACACCAAGTGTAGACTGTCACTATCTGGAGAATATGATCTGCTAAAGGACAAGTGTAGACTGTCACTATCTGGAGAATATGATCTGTTATAGGACACCAAGTGTAGACTGTCACTATCTGGAGAATATGTCCTGCTATAGGACACCAAGTGTAGACTGTCACTATCTGGAGAATATGATCTGCTATAGGACACCAAGTGTAGACTGTCACTATCTGGAGAATATGTCCTGCTATAGGACACCAAGTGTAGACTGTCACTATCTGGAGAATATGATCTGTCTGTTATAGGACACCAAGTGTAGACTGTCACTATCTGGAGAATATGATCTGCTATAGGACACCAAGTGTAGACTGTCACTATCTGGAGAATATGTCCTGCTATAGGACACCAAGTGTAGACTGTCACTATCTGGAGAATATGTCCTGCTATAGGACACCAAGTGTAGACTGTCACTATCTGGAGAATATGATCTGTTATAGGACACCCAAGTGTAGACTGTCACTATCTGGAGAATATGATCTGCTATAGGACACCAAGTGTGTCACTATCTGGAATATGATCTGCTATAGGACCAAGTGTAGACTGTCACTATCTGGAGAATATGTCATGTTATAGGACACCAAGTGTAGACTGTCACTATCTGGAGAATATGATCTGTTATAGGACAGCAAGTGTAGACTGTCACTATCTGGAGAATATGATCTGCTATAGGACACACCAAGTGTAGACTGTCACTATCTGGAGAATATGTCCTCTGCTAGAAGGACACCAAGTGTAGACTGTCACTATCTGTTGGAATAATATGTCATGTATAGGACACCAATGTAGACTGTCACTATCTGGAGAATACGAGCTGTTATAGGACACCAAGTGTAGACTGTCACTATCTGGAGATATGTCCTGCTATAGGACACACAAAGTGTAGACTGTCACTATCTGGAGAATATGATCTGCGATAGGACACCAAGTGTAGACTGTCACTATCTGGAGAATATGATCTGAGAATATGATCTGTTATAGGACACCAAGTGTAGACTGTCACTATCTGGAGAATATGATCTGCTATAGGACACCAAGTGTAGACTGTCACTATCTGGAGAATATGTCCTGCTATAGGACACCAAGTGTAGACTGTCACTATCTGGAGAATATGATCTGTTATAGGACACCAAGTGTAGACTGTCACTATCTGGAGAATATGATCTGCTATAGGACACCATGTGTAGACTGTCACTATCTGGAGAATATGATCTGCTATAGGACACCAAGTGTAGACTGTCAGTATCTGGATAATATGATCTGTTATAGGACACCAAGTGTAGACTGTCACTATCTGGAGAATATGATCTGCTATAGGACACCAAGTGTAGACTGTCACTATCTGGAGAATATGTCCTGCTATAGGACACCAAGTGTAGACTGTCACTATCTGGAGAATATGATCTGTTATAGGACACCAAGTGTAGACTGTCAGTATCTGGAGAATATGACCAAGTGCCTTCTATAGGACACCAAGTGTAGACTGTCACTATCTGGAGAATATGATCTGCTATAGGACACCAAGTGTAGACTGTCACTATCTGGAGAATATGTCCTGCTATAGGACACCAAGTGTAGACTATCACTATCTGGAGAATATGATCTGTTATAGGACACCAAGTGTAGACTGTCACTATCTGGAGAATATGTCCTGCTATAGACCACCAAGTGTAGACTGTCACTATCTGGAGAATATGATCTGCTATAGGACACCAAGTGTAGACTGTCACTATCTGGAGAATATGTCATGTTATAGGACACCAAGTGTAGACTGTCATTATCTGGATAATATGATCTGCTATAGGACACCAAGTGTAGACTGTCACTCTCTGGAGAATATGATCTGCTTTAGGACACCAAGTGTAGACTGTCACTATCTGGAGAATATGATCTGCTATAGGACACCAAGTGTAGACTGTCACTATCTGGATAATATGATCTGCTATAGGACACCAAGTGTAGACTGTCACTATCTGGAGAATATGTCCTGCTATAGGACACCAAGTGTAGACTGTCACTATCTGGATAATATGTATATCAATAGTGTTGCATCTGTGACATCCACTTGTATTGATCATATCTTTACCAATGCTGCAGAGATTTGCTCCAAAGCAATATCAGTTCCCATTTGCTGTAGTGACCATAACTTTGTGGCAATAACAAGGAAAGCCAAAGAACCAAAGCAGGGCCTGAAGTTATTTATAAGAGATCATACAAAATGTTTTCTCAGGACTCTTTTGTTGAAGATGGAAAACATGTAAGTTGGTCTGATGTGTATAAGGAGGAGAATCCAGATGCAGCACTTGGAGTATTTGTGAAATTATTATTGCCAATTGTTGACAAGCAAGAAACTAACTGTTAGAGCTATCTGGAATGATGATGAATTGAACAATGACTAAACTTAACAAAAAAATAGAACACATTATATTACCAAAACAAGAAAATTTATATAACAACTACAGGAAAATAAATTGGAGCACCTTTAATGATATTATGGGCAGAAAACCCAATTCATTTCCATCGTTCATTGAAGTTGATGAGTCATTTATAACAAAACCTTTTGATATAGCCAATCATTTCAATGACTATTTCACTGGTAAAGTGGACAAACTGAGAAGTGAAATGACAACATTGAACAGTGAACCATCTTATTTGTGTATTGAAGATTTAATAAGGAAAGAGGAGGATTGACATTTTGAATTTGGTTTGTGTGGAAGAGTTGGAAAAAATATTGTCATCCATCAATAATGATAAGTCACCAGGTATTGACAACCTAGATGGGAAACTATTGAAAATGTCACGAATTCAGCCGAGGCTGCTGCTCCTTCTTGCTCGGGCAGGCTTCGGCGTTCGTCGTCACCGGAGTACTAGCTGCCACCGATCGATGTTTCTGTGTTCTACTTGTTTTGTCTATATTGCACACACCTGGTTCCAATTACGATAATTTGTTTCCCTATTTTACCCTCTGGTTCTCTCATGGTGTTGTGCGTGATTGTTCGTTGTTTTGTTGTCATTGACATGTGAGTCTGTATTTTCTTCCCCGCGTGGAAGATGTGTTTATTTACTTTTGACAAGTAAAGTACGTCGTTGACTAAGTTCTGTGTCCTGCGCCTGACTCCGTCCTACCGCTACACACTGATGCATGACACGATGGGAAACTATCTAGAATGGTAGCAGACTGTATTGCCACCCCTATTTGCTATGTCTTTAACCAAAGCCTAAAGAGTGTGTGAAGTCCACAGGCATAGAAGGAAGCTAAAGTAATTCCACTACCTAAAAATAGTAAAGCTCCCTTTGCTGGCTCTAACAGCCGCCCAATCAGTTTGCTGCCTGTTCTTAGTAAACTGATGGAGAAAATTGTGTTTGAACAAATACAGTGCTATTTTTGAAAGAACAAATGAACTACTGACTATCAGCATGCATATAGGGAAGGGCACTCAAACTTGTACTGCTTTTAGCCAGATGACAGATGTTTGGCTAAAAATAAATGGATAATATGATGATAGTTGGAGCTGTATTGTTAGATTTCAGTGCAGCATTTGATGCTATTGATCATAATTTGTTGTTGAAAAAATTCACTTGTTATGGCTTTACATCACCTGCCATCACATGGTTGGAGAGTTATTTATCCAATAGAATAGAAGAGAGTGGAAGCTTCTCTAACATCAGATATGTACAGTGTGGTGTCCCTCAGGGCAGTTACCTTGGGCCGTTACTCTTCTCTATTTTTACAAATAATTTGCCACTTGTCTTACAAGAAGCAAAAATTACTATGTATGCTGATGATTGCACACTACACATCAGCACCTACAGCCAGTGAGCTCACTGACACTCTTAGCAAGGAGTTACAGTCAGTGTACGAGTGGGCAGTTACCAATAAACTGGTCTTAAAATACACCAACAACCAAAAGCATTGAATTTGGTTCAAAGCATTCTCTTAGACCTAAACCTCAACTGGAGTTGTGCATAAAAGGTGTGACCATTGAACACGTTGAAGAAGCTGAACTCCTAGGAGTAACATAGGATGGTCAGTTATCATGGTTAAGTCATATTGACAAAGTTGTTGTGAAGATGTGGAGGGGTATGTCTCACTGTAATGAAATGGTACGGAGGAATGTTTTGTCTCTGGAGGAGGTTGTCGGGTGAGGTCGTCGGGTAAGCTTGGCTTTATACATAGTTTGGGCTTTGTCGAGTAAGGCTTAGCCTATGTATTTAGATTGTAGTTAGGTATTGTAGGTAGTTATTGTGGGTTGTTGTATGTAATTATTGTAGGTTAGTATTTTATTCGGCTGAGCCCGGTGTAGCACGAAGCTAGCTGGCTAACCCACTACCTAGCGGGTAGCTACTGGCAACTATTAGCAACGGTATAGTTGTTTCACACCTGAGAGTGCCTGTAATTACGCCAGCTGGCTGCCTACAACAATTACATACAATATTTGCCTACCATTCAGCTGTTTTCTAACCTCATTGTCTGAACCGTTAACGTTAGGTAGTAAGTGGCTACTGTGCTTGAAATTTAGCTAGCTTGTTGCTACCTGGATAGCAACTAGTAAACAATAGCTGGAACGACCTGGCGAACAGACGCGAACTGGCTGAGTCAATTCAGTGGCTAGCTTTGCACTTGGCTAGCTAACAGTAGCTGCTAGGGGTAAGTCATAACCTACATTTGTGTTTTATTTTTACATACTGGTAACCAGAGTCGTTCAAGGGAATCGGGACATGGGTGACTAGTTAACGTTAGTTTTGCTCTCTCTGTGTGTTCGTGCCGTGAAAGGAGGGGTTTCTTCTTTGTCTGAAAGCAATGGCTAGCTAGTATGCTAACTATTCTAGCTAACTAACTGGCTGAATAAGTTGATGACGGACTCGCTCAAGCTGTCGGGACTAACACACAATGTTAGACACGGACAAGAACGATCTGCTTGGCGTGTTGACACACTGGTGGTTTGTTGTGGCCGAGTTTTGGTGCTAAACCGTGTTGTTGGAGTCCGGCATGCTAGCTGGCTGTGGCGTCTTATGACTAGGTGCCCTGGGCGATATTCACGGAAGAATACTGTTCCTAGTTAGCTAGCTGAATAAACTAAGTTAGTCTATTCCTAGAAAACATTGAACCGCAGTAGTTTACAACAATTATAGTTTCTGAGGTGGAAGTTGGGAGAGTTATTTTTGGGTGTTGTGGTGAGGGAGGCCCCGCTCTCTCCTTTCCCAGATGTTTAGTTCATTCCGATCTCCTTTGCATTATTGTAGCCATTTTCTGCAGCCTGTCAACTATGCCTCTGCCTATCCCTGTTGTCTCCTCTCCGCACAGGCTATACAAACACCTCACACCGCGTCGCTGCTGCCTCTCTAACCTGGTGGTCCCTGCATGCACCACCCACGTGGAGTTCCAGGTCTCAGGCAGCCTCTGGAACTGCCGTTCTGCTGCCAACAAGGCAGAGTTCATCTGAGCCTATGCTACCCTCCAGTCCCTCGACTTCTTGGCGCTGACGGAAACATGGATTACCACTGAAAACACTGCTACTCCTACTGCTCTCTCCTCGTCTGACCATGTGTTCTCGCATACCCCGAGAGCATCTGGTCAGCGGGGTGGTGGCACAGGAATCCTCATCTCTCCCAAATGGACATTCTCTATTTTTCCCCTGACCCATCTGTCTATCTCCTCATTTGAATTCCATGCTGTCACAGTCACTAGCCCATTTAAGCTTAATATCCTTGTCATCTATCGCCCTCCAGGTTCCCTTGGAGAGTTTATCAATGAGCTTGACGCCTTGATAAGTTCCTTTCCTGAAGAGGGCTCACCCCTCACAGTTCTGGGGGACTTCAACCTCCCTACGTCTACCTTTGACTCATTTCTCTCTGCCTCCTTCTTTCCACTCCTCTCCTCTTTTGACCTCACCCTCTCACCATCCCCCCCTACTCACAAGGCAGGCAATACGCTTGACCTCATATTTACTAGATGCTGTTCTTCTACTAATCTCACTGCAACTCCCCTCCATGTCTCCGACCACTACTTTGTATCATTTTCTCTCTCGCTCTCCTCCAACACTACTCACTCTGCCCCTACTCAGATGGTAATGCGCCGTCGCAACCTTCGCTCTCTCTCTCCCGCTACTCTCTCCTCTTCCATCCTATCATCTCTTCCCTCTGCTCAATCCTTCTCCCTCCAATCTCCTGATTCTGCCTCCTCAACCCTCCTCTCCTCCCTTTCTGCATCCTTTGACTCTCTATGTCCCCTATCCTCCCGGCCGGCTCGGTCCTCCCCTCCAGCTCCGTGGCTTGATGACTCATTGCGAGCTCACAGAACAGGGCTCCGGGCAGCCGAGCGGAAATGGAGGAAAACTAGACATCTTTTCACTCCCTCCTCTCTACATATTCTTCATCTGTTTCTGCCGCTAAGGCCACTTTCTACCACTCTAAATTCCAAGCATCTGCCTCTAACCCTAGGAAGCTCTTTGCCACCTTCTCCTCCCTGCTGAATCCTCGTCCCCCTTCCCCCCCCCTCCTCCCTCTCTGTGGATGACTTCGTCAACCATTTTGAAAAGAAGGTTGACGACATCCGATCCTCGTTTGTTAAGTCAAATGACACTGCTGGTCCTGCTCACACTGCCCTACCCTATGCTTTGACTTCTTTCTCCCCTCTCTCTCCAGATAAAATCTTGCGACTTGTGACGGCCGGCCGCCCAACAACCTGCCCGCTTGACCCTATCCCCTCCTCTCTTCTCCAGACCATCTCCGGTGACCTTCTCCCTTACCTCACCTTGCTGATCAACTCATCCTTAACCGCTGGCTATGTCCCTTCCGTCTTCAAGCGAGCGAGAGTTGCACCCCTTCTCAAAAAACCAACACTCGATCCCTTCTTTCTTTTCTCTCCAAAACTATTGAGCGTGCCGTCTTTAGCCAACTCTCTTGCTATCTCTCTCAGAATGACCTTCTTGATCCAAACCAGTCAGGTTTCAGGACTGGTCATTCAACTGAGACTGCTCTTCTCTGTGTCACGGAGGCTCTCCGCACTGCTAAAGCTAACTCTCTCTCCTCTGCTCTTGTCCTTCTAGACCTGTCTGCTGCCTTTGATACTGTGAACCATCAGATCCTCCTCTCCACCCTCTCCGAGCTGGGCATCTCCGGCGCGGCTCACTCCTGGATTGCGTCCTACCTGACCGGATGACCGGTCGCTCCTACCAAGTGGCGTGGCGAGAAGCTGTCTCCGCACCACGTGCTCTCACCACTGGTGTCCCCCAGGCTCAGTTCTAGGCCCTCTCCTTTTCTCCCTATACACCAAGTCACTTGGCTCTGTCATATCCTCACATGGCCTCTCCTATCATTGCTACGCTGACGATACACAACTAATCTTCTCCTTTCCCCCTTCTGATAACCAGGTGGCGAATCGCATCTCTGCATGTCTGGCAGACATATCAGTATGGATGACGGATCACCACCTCAAGCTGAACCCTGGCAAGACGGAGCTGCTCTTCCTCCCGGGAAGGACTGCCCGTTCCATGATCTCGCCATCACGGTTGACAACTCCGCTGTGTCCTCCTCCCAGAGTGCGAAGAGCCTAGGCGTGACCCTGGACAACACCCTGTCGTTCTCCGCCAACATCAAGGTGGTGACCCGCTCCTGCAGGTTCATGCTCTACAACATTCGGAGAGTACGACCCTGCCTTACACAGGAAGCGGCACAGGTCCTAATCCAGGCACTTGTCATTTCCCGTCTGGACTACTGCAACTCGCTGTTGGCTGGCCTCCCTGCCTGTGCCATTAAACCCCTACAACTCATCCAGAATGCCGCAGCCCGTCTGGTGTTCAACCTTCCCAAGTTCTCTCACGTCACCCCCCCTCCTCCGCACACTCCACTGGCTTCCAGTTGAAGCTCGCATCCGCTACAAGACCATGGTGCTTGCCTATGGAGCAGTGAGGGGAACGGCACCTCTGTACCTTCGGGCTCTGATCAGTCCCTACACCCAAACGAGGGCATTGCGTTCATCCACCTCTGGCCTGCTGGCTCCCCTTCCTCTGCGGAAGCATAGTTCCCGCTCAGCCCAGTCAAAACTGTTCGCTGCTCTGGCACCCCAATGGTGGAACAAGCTCCCTCACGACGCCAGGACAGCGGAGTCACTCACCACCTTCCGGAGACATTTGAAACCCCACCTCTTTAAGGAATACCTGGGATAGGATAAAGTAATCCTTCTACCCCCCCCCCCCCCAAAAAAAAAAAATTGTAAAGTGGTTATCCCACTGGCTATAGGGTGAACGCACCAATTGGTGAGTCGCTCTGGATAAGAGCGTCTGCTAAATGACGTAAATGTGCCCTTGAGCAAGGCACTTAACCCTAATTGCTCCTGTAAGTCGCTCTGGATAAGAGCGTCTGCTAAATGACTAAAATGTAAAAATGTAATGTGTTAACCCACTAGAATCAACAGATATAACACTGGTGTTAACCCCACTATAATCAACAGATATAACACTGGTGTTAACCCCACTAGAATCAACAGATATAACACTGGTGTTAACCTACTAGAATCAACAGATATAACACTGGTGTTAACTCCACTAGAATCAACACTGATATAACACTGGTGTTAACTCCACTAGAATCAACACTGATATAACACTGGTGTTAACTCCACTAGAATCAACACTGATATAACACTGGTGTTAACCCCAATAGAATCAACACTCAGATATAACACACAACACTTTTTACAGCAACACCCAGATTTTAACACCCACCCATGTGCTGTTTAGGGAATGGCTTTGCTGTGTAGGGAATGCGGTGCTATTTCAGATGCAGACTTGCCGATCTACCAATCAACCCACTCGCTGCGACTGACATGTAACAAAATGTCCAGTCTATGACATCAGGGGACTGAACATTTCCAAAGAGCCATGGTTTGGTTTTCTGTGTTCGTCCCAAATGTCACTCCATTCACTACACAGCGCACTACTTTTGACCAAAGCCCTATGGGGCCATAAGGTGCTATTTGGGACGCAGGCACAGTTTCAGTAGCGTTTCCTTTTTTTTTTTTTAGCACTGCATGGCTATGAGTGTTTGGGTACTTCCCATCATCTCTCTCTCTCTCTCTCTCTCTCTCTCTGTGGTAAATGATATGTCGTAGTTATAGAACCCCCCCACTCACACTCCGGGCTTCCATCTGGTTCTGAAATAGAACATCAGTGATTCTCTCAGTGATGTCTTTCGTATTACACAAAAGGCACGGAACGCCGTGACATCAAGGCTCTGCGCCATGAACCCCTCTAAGTAAGGACAGGAGTTTCCTCCGACCTAGAGCATTCAGACCGGTAAAACCCACTCCTGTTTGCTTTACCGCTGACCCCTGGCTTTCAATAACTCACTCACTGAGGGAGAAACATATTTAGTTAGTTACGTCATGGTGCTGTTAATCAACTAAAGACACTCACAACCCAAGGGGGTTATCTCTAGAGCGGAGGATGTAACTGAAGAAGTAGAGGTAGTGGTTGGTGCACACCGACTGACCCGTCTGGTGGATGGAGTGAGGAAAGCCCACTTCATCCTTTATTTTGTTATTTGAAGGAGAGTCTGTGAGATACCCTGTAATTGTTAAAGCGATATGGATTTTTTTTTAGAAGGTCTTACCAAGGACCATTTAGATATTTTTTTATAAAATTTAAGACCCCGTGAAGTACATAAAAAAATTATTAAAAAATGATTTGATGAAGAGTTATTTTTGACCTTAGTGTCTGTCCTGTATCTGAGAGATATAAGAAATATATATACAGTGGGGGAAAAAAGTATTTAGTCAGCCACCAATTGTGCAAGTTCTCCCACTTAAAAAGATGAGAGAGGCCTGTAATTTTCATCATAGGTACACGTCAATTATGACAGACAAAATGAGAAAAAAAAATCCAGAAAATCACATTGTAGGAATTTTAATGAATTTATTTGCAAATTATGGTGGAAAATAAGTATTTGGTCAATAACAAAAGTTTCTCAATACTTTGTTATATACCCTTTGTTGGCAATGACACAGGTCAAACGTTTTCTGTAAGTCTTCACAAGGTTTTCACACACTGTTGCTGGTATTTTGGCCCATTCCTCCATGCAGATCTCCTCTAGAGCAGTGATGTTTTGGGGCTGTCGCTGGGCAACACGGACTTTCAACTCCCTCCAAAGATTTTCTATGGGGTTGAGATCTGGAGACTGGCTAGGCCACTCCAGGACCTTTGAAATGCTTCTTACGAAGCCACTCCTTCGTTGCCCGGGCGGTGTGTTTGGGATCATTGTCATGCTGAAAGACCCAGCCACGTTTCATCTTCAATGCCCTTGCTGATGGAAGGAGGTTTTCACTCAAAATCTCACGATACATGGCCCCATTCATTCTTTCCTTTACACGGATCAGTCGTCCTGGTCCCTTTGCAGAAAAACAGCCCCAAAGCATGATGTTTCCACCCCCATGCTTCACAGTAGGTATGGTTTTCTTTGGATGCAACTCAGCATTCTTTGTCCTCCAAACACGACGAGTTGAGTTTTTACCAAAAAGTTCTATTTTGGTTTCATCTGACCATATGACATTCTCCCAATCCTCTTCTGGATCATCCAAATGCACTCTAGCAAACTTCAGACGGGCCTGGACATGTACTGGCTTAAGCAGGGGGACACGTCTGGCACTGCAGGATTTGAGTCCCTGGCGGCGTAGTGTGTGTTACTGATGGTAGGCTTTGTTACTTTGGTCCCAGCTCTCTGCAGGTCATTCACTAGGTCCCCCCGTGCGGTTCTGGGATTTTTTCTCACCGTTCATGTGATCATTTTGACCCCACGGGGTGAGATCTTGCGTGGAGCCCCAGATCGAGGGAGATTATCAGTGGTCTTGTATGTCTTCCATTTCCTAATAATTGCTCCCACAGTTGATTTATTCAAACCAAGCTGCTTACCTATTGCAGATTCAGTCTTCCCAGCCTGGTGCAGGTCTACAATTTTGTTTCTGGTGTCCTTTGAATTCTCTTTGGTCTTGGCCATAGTGGAGTTTGGAGTGTGACTGTTTGAGGTTGTGGACAGGTGTCTTTTATACTGATAACAAGTTCAAACAGGTGCCATTAATACAGGTAACGAGTGGAGGACAGAGGAGCCTCTTAAAGAAGAAGTTACAGGTCTGTGAGAGCCAGAAATCTTGCTTGTTTGTAGGTGACCAAATACTTATTTTCCACCATAATTTGCAAATAAATTCATAAAAAATCCTACAATGTGATTTTCTGGAATTATTTTTCTCAATTTGTCTGTCATAGTTGACGTGTACCTATGATGAAAATTACAGGCCTCTCTCATCTTTTTAAGTGGGAGAACTTGCACAATTGGTGGCTGACTAAATACTTTTTTCCCCCACTGTATATATATATTATTTTTTTTACATGTATTTAACCCCTTATTTTTGGCACTTATCAGTCTCCGTATAGACTTCCATGAATCTTTTCAACTGGTACCGGGGGACCTTCAGACGAGTCTTGTGAGGCCTGTGGACGTCCAAGAGCAAAAACCACCGACATGTACATGTTTGTGATATTCTCACCTTCCACAGAGGGGTTATATTAGTGTGTAGCCCAAACTGTTCGGACGCTACAGACAGAAGTTGGCAGATCGCTGTATCGAATTCAGACCAGTCCCAAGACACTTGTGGGGGTCATAGAGCAAAACGGAGAAGACCATGGTGTTCGTGAGAGTCTCTTCTTTCCACAGAGGGGTCATCATAGCTTGTAGGCCAAACTAAAGTGGGTGTGGAAGAGGTGAAAACATTATTGTTGTCTATCAACAATGACAAGCCACCTGGGTCTGACAACCTGGATGGAAAATTACTGAGGATGATAGCGGACTATATTGCCACTCCTACTAGCCATCTCTTCAGTCTAAGCCTACAGGAAAGACTGTGGCCTCAGGCCTGGAGGGAAGCCTACAGGAAAGACTGTGGCCTCAGGCCTGGAGGGAAGCCTACAGGAAAGACTGTGGCCTCAGGCCTGGAGGGAAGCCTACAGGAAAGACTGTGGCCTCAGGCCTGGAGGGAAGCCTACAGGAAAGACTGTGCCCTTAGGCCTGGAGGGAAGCCTACAGGAAAGACTGTGGCCTCAGGCCTGGAGGGAAGCCTACAGGAAAGACTGTGGCCTCAGGCCTGGAGGGAAGCCTACAGGAAAGACTGTGGCCTCAGGCCTGGAGGGAAGCCTACAGGAAAGACTGTGGCCTCAGGCCTGGAGGGAAGCCTACAGGAAAGACTGTGGCCTCAGGCCTGGAGGGAAGCCTACAGGAAAGACTGTGGCCTCAGGCCTGGAGGGAAGCCTACAGGAAAGTCTGTGCCTTCAGGCCTGGAGGGAAGCAAAAGTCATTCTGCTACCCAAGAATAGCAAAGCACCCGTTACTTGGAGTAACCCTGGATTGTAAACTGTCACGGTCAAAACATATTGATGCAACAGTAGCTAAGATGGGGAGAGGTCTGTCCATAATAAAGCGCCGCTCTACCTTCTTAACAGCACTATCAACAAGGCAGGTCCTACAGGCCCTAGTTTTGTCGCATCTGGACTACTGTTCAGTCATGTGGTCAGGTGCCACAAAGAGGGACTTAAGAAAATTACAATTGGCACAGAACAGGGCAGCTCGGCTGGCCCTTAAATGTACACGGCGAGCTCACATTAATAATATGCATGTCAATCTCTTCTGGCTAAAAGTAGAGGAGAGATTAAACTTCAACACTACTTGTATTTGTGAGAGGTATTGACATGGGATCCATAATAAACCCCAGGAATAGTAGCTGCTGGTGGCAGAGGCGTGGCATGAAACTTAAAAAGCAAACACTATATATAATACTGTCTGTGAGGTGTCTGTAGTGAGTGAATACTGTCTGTGAGGTGTCTGTAGTGAGTGAATACTGTCTGTGAGGTGTCTGTAGTGAGTGAATACTGTCTGTGAGGTGTCTGTAGTGAGTGAATACTGTCTGTGAGGTGTCTGTAGTGAGTGAATACTGTCTGTGAGGTGTCAGTAGTGAGTGAATACTGTCTGTGAGGTGTCTGTAGTGAGTGAATACTGTCTGTGAGGTGTCTGTAGTGAGTGAATACTGTCTGTGAGGTGTCTGTAGTGAGTGAATACTGTCTGTGAGGTGTCTGTAGTGAGTGAGTACTGTCTGTGAGGTGTCTGTAGTGAGTGAATACTGTCTGTGAGGTGTCTGTAGTGAGTGAATACTGTCTGTGAGGTGTCAGTAGTGAGTGAATACTGTCTGTGAGGTGTCTGTAGTGAGTGAATACTGTCTGTGAGGTGTCAGTAGTGAGTGAATACTGTCTGTGAGGTGTCTGTAGTGAGTGAATACTGTCTGTGAGGTGTCTGTAGTGAGTGAATACTGTCTGTGAGGTGTCTGCAGTGAGTGAATACTGTCTGTGAGGTGTATGTAGTGAGTGAATACTGTCTGTGAGGTGTCAGTAGTGAGTGAATACTGTCTGTGAGGTGTCAGTAGTGAGTGAATACTGTCTGTGAGGTGTCTGTAGTGAGAAAATACTGTCTGTGAGGTGTATGTAGTGAGTGAAAACTGTATGTGAGGTGTCTGTAGTGAGTGAATACTGTCTGTGAGGTGTCTGTAGTGAGTGAATACTGTCTGTGAGGTGTCTGTAGTGAGTGAATACTGTCTGTGAGGTGTCTGTAGTGAGTGAATACTGTCTGTGAGGTGTCTGTAGTGAGTGAATACTGTCTGTGAGGTGTGTGTAGTGAGTGAATACTGTCTGTGAGGTGTCTGTAGTGAGTGAATACTGTCTGTGAGGTGTCTGTAGTGAGTGAATACTGTCTGTGAGGTGTCTGTAGTGAGTGAATACTGTCTGTGATGTCACGACCCGGTGCGAGAAACAGTCACTAATAATTGTCAGAACCCAGAAGATGAGGCAGACACAGCAGTACTAGAGATGGTGGTTTAATAAAGAACAAAATCTTCAGGCAAAGAAACTAAATCCACAAAGTCCAAAAATAAAGCCAAGAGGCACAAAGAGGAAAACCTCCAAAAAACAAAAGAAACTCCACAAAGTGGTAAAAAAACAGCAGGGAAAAACAAACCTCAAAAGACTACTCAAACAAAACACAAGAACTAAACCAGAGAACCTCTGGAAAATCCCACCAGAGAAATATCTAAATAAAACAAGGCTTGGGCTGGGGCTGGGTGCTAACTTACAAACACTGAGCAAGGAACTGAGGAACACACAGGGTTTAAATACTAACAAGGGAATGACCTACAGGTGCAAACAATAATTAGAGCAAGAAAAACAAAAGGTACAAAAAAAGTGCAATGGGGACATCTAGTGACCAAAACCCGAACAGTCATGGCCAAAACCTGACAGAATCCCCCTCCTAGGAACGGCTCCTGACGTTCCTACCAGCCTTCTCAGGGTGGAGGGCCCTGAACTGACGAATGAGGTCAGGGTCCAGTATGTCCTTGGCAGGAACCCAGGAGCGCTCCTCGGGACCGTAGCCTTCCCAGTCCACCAGATACTGCCAGGACCGCTGCACCCGGCGGGAATCCAGTATCCGGTGGACGGTATAAGCCGACTGGCCACCGATGACACGGGGCGGAGGGGGAGGTCTGCCTGCCGGGATAAGGGGAGAAAAAACAACAGGTTTTAATAAAGAAATGTGAAATGTTGGATTGATCTTAAGGGATCTGGGTAAGTGCAGGCGAAAAGTAACGGGATTGACTCTCCTGGCAATCTTAAAGGGACCGATGAACCTCTGGGACAGCTTGCGAGACTCCACCCGTAGTGGTAGGTTCTTAGTTGAGAGCCATACTCTCTGGCCGGGGTACAGGGTAGGACCGGGACGGCGACCTCTGTTGGCTTGTCGTTGGTACTGCTGAGAGGAACGCAGAAGATTAAGACGTGCCTTCTTCCACGTAAGCCGACAGCGTCTGATGAACCTCGAGGCTGAAGGCACTCTGACTTCTGCCTCCTGGTCCGGGAACAATAGAGGCGCATAGCCAAACTGACACTCATGTGGGGACATACCAGTGGAGGAGGAGCACAAGGTGTTGTGCGCGTACTCGGCCCAAACAATGAAGGATGACCAAGTGGACGGGTTGTTGGAAACCATGCATCTGAGGGTGGTTTCCAGCTCCTGATTCATCCTCTCAGTTTGGCCATTGGACTCCGGATGGTACCCTGAAGATAAACTGGCCGTGGCCCCTATGAGTTGGCAGAAGGCCTTCCAAAACCTTGAGGCGAACTGGGGACCTCTGTCGGAAACCATATCTTGCGGAATCCCAAAGACTCGGAACACATGGTTAATCACCAACTCAGCTGTTTCCTTGGCAGAAGGTAATTTGGTCAAGGGAACAAACCTGGCCGCCTTAGAAAACCTGTCGATGATGACTAGGATCGTAGTATTACCATGGGACGGAGGAAGGCCAGTAATAAAGTCCAACGAGATATGGGACCAGGGTCGGTGGGGAATAGATAGAGGGTGAAGGAGTCCTTGAGGGCGGAGGTGAGAAGATTTGCCCTGGCAGCACACGGAACAGGCCTTGATGAAAGTGGCAACGTCTTCTTTTATGGTGGGCCACCAGAACTTACGCTGGATGAACTCCAAGGTGCGGCCTACGCCCGGGTGACAGGTGAGGCGAGAGGAGTGCCCCCACCGAAGGACTTGGGACCTTGCTGCCTTGGGAACAAACAACCGATTAGCAGGACCTCCTCCAGGGCCCGGTTCGATGGCTTGAGCTTGTTTCACGGTATCCTCCACTTGCCACGAGATCGGAGCCACGATCTTAGCGGCCGGAAGGACAGTCATGTCAGTATCTTCTCGAATGGCAGGAGAGTAGATTCGTGACAAGGCGTCCGGTTTGAGATTCTTCGACCCGGGTCTATAGGTGAGGATAAACTGAAATCGGCTGAAGAAAAGAGACCATCGAGCTTGTCTGGCGTTCAACCGCTTCGCCTGCTGGATATACTCCAGATTCTTGTGGTCCGTAAGCACTTGAAACGGTTGAGAAGCCCCCTCGAGCCAGTGTCTCCATTCCTTCAATGCCATCTTAACCGCTAGGAGTTCACGATCCCCCACATCGTAATTCCTCTCGGCCGGGTAAGCCGGTGAGAGAAGAAGGCGCAAGGATGAAGCTTCTTGTCTTCACCCCTCTGAGACAGGACGGCTCCAACCCCAACCTCTGATGCGTCTACCTCCACCACAAAAGGTTCATCCGCCGTTGGTAGTGTCAGGATGGGAGCAGAGAGGATGCGCTGCTTGAGTCCTTGGAAGGCCGTCTCAGCTTCTCTTCCCCACAGAAACCTTGTGTTGCCACCCTTGGTTACCGCCGAGAGAGGGGCTGCCACCGAGCTGAAGTTCTTGATGAACTTGCGGTAAAAGTTGGTGAAGCCCAGGAAACGCTGAACTTCCTTAACGGACTTGGGGGTGGGCCAATCCGCTACCGCCTCTACCTTCTTGGGGTCCATCTGGACTCGTCCGGGTTCCACTATAAATCCCAGGAATTGTACTCGAGAGGAATGGAATTCACACTTCTCCGGCTTAACGTACAAATGGCTGTCTAGGAGGCGTTTGAGCACTTGTCTGACATGCTTAGTGTGTTCTTGAAGGGAGCTCGAAAAGATGAGGATGTCATCCAAGTAAACAAACACAAAGATGTTAAGCATATCCCTAAGCACATCGTTTATGAGCGCTTGGAACACAGCCGGAGCGTTGGTCAGGCCGAAGGGCATCACCGAGTATTCGTAGTGACCAGTAGGCGTGTTGAAAGCGGTCTTCCACTCGTCCCCGGGTTTGATCCGCACAAGATGGTATGCGTTCCGCAGGTCAAGCTTAGTGAAGACAACTGCTTCCTGGAGCAGCTCAAAGGCTGTGGCCATAAGGGGTAGCGGGTAGCGGTTACGGACGGTTATGGCATTGAGTCCCCGGTAGTCGATGCAAGGTCGTAATCCACCGTCTTTCTTGGCCACAAAGAAAAACCCTGCTCCCGCCGGCGAGGTAGATGGACGCATGAGGCCTGCTGTCAGAGCGTCCTTGATGTAGGTATCCATAGCAGCTCGTTCGGGAGGAGAAAGGGAAAAGATCCGACCCCTGGGAGGGCAGGTCCCAGGCAACAGGTCGATGGTGCAATCGTAAGGTCTATGGGGTGGTAGTTTGGTGGCCCTCTGTTTGCTAAATACCAGTTTGAGGTCATGGTAACACTCGGGAACTCGGGACAAGTCGATGGATTCTAGAGACTCGGAAGGAGAACTCTGGGAACTCGGGAAGATACAAGTGGCTTGGCACGTAGGACCCCACTGCTTGATAGTGCCCACAGACCAGTCGATGTGAGGGTTATGGCTGTGAAGCCAGGGATAACCAAGGACGAGAGGAAACTCGGAACAGGAGATCAGATGAAAGTTCATCACTTCCTGGTGTTGGGAAACTGAAAGTCGTAAGGGGGTAGTGGCACGAGTGACAAGTCCAGATCCCAAAAGACTTCTATCCAACGTAGTAACCCTTATAGGGTCACTTAGAGGTTCAGAAGGAACGCCATTCTCCTTCGCCCAGATCCCATCCATGAAGTTACCTGCGGCTCCAGAGTCTACCAAGGCTTGAAGAGAAAACTCGTGGTCATCCCAGGAAAGGGTAACAGGAATGAGCAGGCGGGAGTTGGATGGATGGGAGGAGGTTATGTTTCCCGTTACAGTCCTCCCAGGCCTGCACGGGAGAGTGCGTTTCCCTGGAGCCCGGGACACGTGGAGCGGAAATGGCCCGGTTTGCCACAATATAGACAGCATCGCTCCCTCATCCGGCGGTCTCTCTCAGCCTGGGAGATGCGTCCAACCTGCATGGGTTCTGGTGGAGCCAGCGAGGATAAAGGTGGAGACTCGGAGCTGGGACCGATAGGAGCTCGGGTGAGCGGTCTATGGTTTTGTTCTCCCTCTCTCAGACGCTGGTCTATGCGTGAAGCCAACTTGATAAGGGACTCGAGGTTGTCCGGTGGTTCCCGAGTGGCCAGTTCATCTTGGATGGTGTCAGAAAGACCCTTCAAAAAACACACTGTGAGCGCCTCGTCGTTCCAGCCACTTGCTGCTGCCACAGTGCGGAACTGGATGGCATAGTCCGTCACGCTGCGCCGACCTTGGCGGAGAGTCAGGAGCTGTTTGGCTGAGTCAGGGCCGTTGGTAGGACCTTGAAACACTCGCTTGAATTCTTCAGCAAAGGTAGAGTAGCTGGCACAGCAGGGGCTTTGGGCATCCCACACAGCAGTAGCCCAGGCTAGGGCCTTTTCCGACAGCAGGGTGATGATATATGCTATCTTGGACCGGTCGGTGGGAAACGACGATGGTTGCAGCTCAAAAGAGAGAGAACATTGGGTGAAAAACCCCTTACAAACACTCGGGTCCCCTGAGAACCGTTGGGGAGGCGGCAGACGAGGTTCAGCCAGGGGATTAACTGTCAGGGGTCCT
The DNA here is from genome assembly GCA_036851935.1 of Coregonus suidteri. NCBI lineage: Eukaryota > Metazoa > Chordata > Actinopteri > Salmoniformes > Salmonidae > Coregonus > Coregonus suidteri. Next base: position 108,418,662 of record CM072218.1, on the reverse strand, counting down.
TGAATCGGATGAACTGGAGCAGAAGCGGTTGCCGGGGAAAGTCGATCCGAAATCTGCTTTATGGAAGTCAGCATCTCTGACAGAAGTTGAGAATGTCTAGCCATTAAGGCCTCTTGCTGAACCAGAGCAGCTTCGTGGCGTTGGACAGTCCCCTCATGGTGGGACAGCATGGAAAAAAGATCCTGGGTACTGGCTGCCTCTGGGTTCATAATAATGTCTCAGTGTTTCTGTCACGACCCGGTGCGAGAAACAGTCACTAATAATTGTCAGAACCCAGAAGATGAGGCAGACACAGCATTACTAGAGATGGTGGTTTAATAAAGAACAAAATCTTCAGGCAAAGAAACTAAATCCACAAAGTCCAAAAATAAAGCCAAGAGGCACAAAGAGGAAAACCTCCAAAAAACAAAAGAAACTCCACAAAGTGGTAAAAAACAGCAGGGAAAAACAAACCTCAAAAGACTACTCAAACAAAACACAAGAACTAAACCAGAGAACCTCTGGAAAATCCCACCAGAGAAATATCTAAATAAAACAAGGCTTGGGCTGGGGCTGGGTGCTAACTTACAAACACTGAGCAAGGAACTGAGGAACACACAGGGTTTAAATACTAACAAGGGAATGACCTACAGGTGCAAACAATAATTAGAGCAAGAAAAACAAAAGGTACAAAAAAAGTGCAATGGGGACATCTAGTGACCAAAACCCGAACAGTCATGGCCAAAACCTGACATGTGAGGTGTCTGTAGTGAGTGAATACTGTCTGTGAGGTGTGTGTAGTGAGTGAATACTGTCTGTGAGGTGTCTGTAGTCAGTGAATACTGTCTGTGAGGTGTCTGTAGTGAGTGAATACTGTCTGTGAGGTGTCTGTAGTGAGTGAATACGGTCTGTGAGGTGTCTGTAGTGAGTGAATACTGTCTGTGAGGTGTCTGTAGTGAGTGAATACTGTCTGTGAGGTGTGTGTAGTGAGTGAATACTGTCTGTGAGGTGTCTGTAGTCAGTGAATACTGTCTGTGAGGTGTCTGTAGTGAGTGAATACTGTCTGTGAGGTGTCTGTAGTGAGTGAATACTGTCTGTGAGGTGTCTGTAGTGAGTGAATACTGTCTGTGAGGTGTCTGTAGTGAATGAATACTGTCAGTGAGGTGTATGTAGTGAGTGAATACTGTCTGTGAGGTGTCTGTAGTGAGTGAATACTATCTGTGAGGTGTCTGTCGTGAGTGAATACCGTCTGTGAGGTGTCTGTAGTGAGTGAATACTGTCTGTGAGGTGTCTGTAGTGAGTGAATACTGTCTGTGAGGTGTCAGTAGTGAGTGAATACTGTCTGTGAGGTGTCCGTAGTGAGTGAATACTGTCTGTGAGGTGTCTGTAGTGAGTTAATACTGTCTGTGAGGTGTTTGTAGTCAGTGAATACTGTCTGTGAGGTGTCTGTAGTGAGTGAATAATGTCTGTGAGGTGTCCGTAGTGAGTGAATACTGTCTGTGAGGTGTCTGTAGTGAGTGAATACTGTCTGTGAGGTGTCTGTAGTGAGTGAATACTGTCTGTGAGGTGTCTGTAGTGAGTGAATACTGTCTGTGAGGTGTCTGTAGTGAGTGAATACTGTCTGTGAGGTGTCTGTAGTGAGTGAATACTGTCTGTGAGGTGTCTGTAGTGAGTGAATATTGTCTGTGAGGTGTCTGTAGTGAGTGAATACTGTCTGTGAGGTGTCTGTAGTGAGTAAATACTGTCTGTGAGGTGTCTGTAGTCAGTGAATACTGTCTGTGAGGTGTCTGTAGTGAGTGAATACTGTCTGTGAGGTGTCTGTAGTGAGTGAATACTGTCTGTGAGGTGTCTGTAGTGAGTGAATACTGTCTGTGAGGTGTCTGTAGTGAGTGAATACTGTCTGTGAGGTGTCTGTAGTGAGTGAATACTGTCTGTGAGGTGTCTGTAGTGAGTGAATACTGTCTGTGAGGTGTGTGTAGTGAGTGAATACTGTCTGTGAGGTGTCTGTAGTCAGTGAATACTGTCTGTGAGGTGTCTGTAGTGAGTGAATACTGTCTGTGAGGTGTCTGTAGTGAGTGAATACTGTCTGTGAGGTGTCTGTAGTCAGTGAATACTGTCTGTGAGGTGTCTGTAGTGAGTGAATACTGTCTGTGAGGGTTCTGTAGTGAGTGAATACTGTCTGTGAGGTGTCTGTAGTGAGTGAATACTGTCTGTGAGGTGTCTGTAGTGAGTGAATACTGTCTGTGAGGTGTGTGTAGTGAGTGAATACTGTCTGTGAGGTGTCTGTAGTCAGTGAATACTGTCTGTGAGGTGTCTGTAGTGAGTGAATACTGTCTGTGAGGTGTCTGTAGTGAGTGAATACTGTCTGTGAGGTGTCTGTAGTGAGTGAATACTGTCTGTGAGGTGTCTGTAGTGAGTGGATACTGACTGTGAGGTGTCTGTAGTGAGTGAATACTGTCTGTGAGGTGTCTGTAGTGAGTGAATACTGTCTGTGAGGTGTCTGTAGTGAGTGAATACTGTCTGTGAGGTGTCTGTAGTGAGTGAATACTGTCTGTGAGGTGTCTGTAGTGAGTGAATTGTGTCTGTGAGGTGTCAGTAGTGAGTGAATACTGTCTGTGAGGTGTCTGTAGTGAGTGAATACTGTCTGTGAGGTGTCAGTAGTGCACAATCACCTCCTTGGTCTTGTTAAGGGTGTGATAAGGTGGTGTTGAAGGAGTCAGGCGCAGGAAGGTAAATCACAGAAACAGGCTTATATCTGAAAAATACAGGTTTACGCAGAAATGCGTCAAACACACTCCAGGGCACAAAACAGGTGCACTAGAAAATACAAGGCACACAGGAAAAATACTCCCGTCGATACCAAATACAAGAGCTCCACCGAGCTACTAACCTCCACAACAAACAATCACCCACAAGGACAAGGGGGCAGAGGGAACACTTATACATGGACTAATTAGGGGAATCGAACCAGGTGTGTGTGATTGACAAGACAATTGATATGATGATTGGGGCGGCAGTGGTTAGTACTCCGGTGACGACGAACGTCGAAGCCTGCCCGAACAAGGAGGGGAGGCAGCCTCGGCGGAAGTCATGACAGAGGGTGAGATTGTTGTCCTTAAACCTCCTCTCTGTAGGCCAGGGATCATCAACTAGATTTTGTCGGGGGCCAATTCTTTCTTGAGCGGAAGGTCAGGGGGCCTGAATTTTTTTTAAATAATTTTTTGACTGCAAATTGACATCAAGAAGCCCACATATATAATATGTGACTAAAACATAATAATTTAAATCCTTGCTTACATTTATATATGATCACATATAACTCTCTGTTATGCGTTGGAATACTTTGGAACAGATTTACAAAATTAAAATAACTTGGAGCTGATTTGCTGGTGTTTTTACAGTCTTAAAAGCTTGGGGGAACAGATCAAATCCCTGCCATTTGCTGTAGGCCATGTCATCGCCGTCAGTGTTCAGGCCAACCACCGTCGTGTCGTCAGCAAACTTGATGATGGCGTTGAAGTTGTGCACGGCCACACCGTCGTGGGTAAATAGAGAGTACAGGTGGGGGTTAAGCACGCACCCCTGGGGGGTCCCCGTGTTGAGGGTCAGCCTGGCGGATGTGTTGTTGCCGTCAGGAAGTCCAGGACCCTGTTCAGGATCCAGTTCAGGAAGTGTGTGTGTGTGTGTGTGTCTGTGAGCCTCTAGTGATAGAGAGGATGGAATTGTATTGCCTCACCATGCTGCCACAGGATAAAGGTTGTAATAAATTCCATTATATATGGCATGGTGGGATATTTCACTGGAGTCCCGAATGATACCCTATTCCCTATATAAGTGATGGTCTAAAGTAGTGCACTATATAAGGAATAGGGTGCCATTCTCTGGTCTAAAGTAGTGCACTATATAAGGAATAGGGTGCCATTCTCTGGTCTAAAGTAGTGCACTATATAGGGAATAGGGTGCCATTCTCTGGTCTAAAGTAGTGCACTATATAGGGAATAGGGTGCCATTCTCTGGTCTAAAGTAGTGCACTATATAGGGAATAGGGTGCCATTCTCTGGTCTAAAGTAGTGCACTATATAGGGAATAGGGTGCCATTCTCTGGTCTAAAGTAGTGCACTATATAGGGAATAGGGTGCCATTCTCTGGTCTAAAGTAGTGCACTATATAGGGAATAGGGTGCCATTCTCTGGTCTAAAGTAGTGCACTATATAGGGAATAGGGTGCCATTCTCTGGTCTAAAGTAGTGCACTATATAAGGAATAGGGTGCCATTTGGGATGCATTTATGGAATCCCTTATGTCAGACCTTGGCAGAGGAAGGAGACCAGCAGTCAGGATCCTCAGCAGGTGATGGTTGGTCCTCCTGGTAGGAAGGAAAACAGTAGTAAGGACCTTCATAAAGTGATGGTTGGTCCTCCTGGCAGGAAGGAGAACAGCAGTCAGAACCCTCAGCAGGTGATGGTTGGTCCTCCTGGTAGGAAGGAAAATAGCAGTCATGACCCTCAGCAGGTGATGGTTGGTCCTCCTGCTATGAAGGAGAACAGCAGTCAGGATCCTCAGCAGGTGATGGTTGGTCCCTCCTGGTAGGAAGGAAAATAGCAGTCATGACCCTCAGCAGGTGATGGTTGGTGTTCCTTGTAGGAAGGAGTGCAAAGGTCAGGATCCTCAGCAGGTGATGGTTGGTCCTCCTGGTAGGAAGGAGAACAGCAGTCAGGATCCTCAGCAGGTGATGGTTGGTCCTCCTGGAAGGAAGGAGTGAAGCAGTCAGGATCCTCAGCAGGTGATGGTTGGTCCTCCTGGTAGGAAGGAGAACAGCAGTCAGGATCCTCAGCAGGTGATGGTTGGTCCTCCTGGTAGGAAGGAAAATAGCAGTCATGACCCTCAGCAGGTGATGGTTGGTGTTCCTTGTAGGAAGGAGTGCAAAGGTCAGGATCCTCAGCAGGTGATGGTTGGTCCTCCTGAAAGGTAGGAGTGAAGCAGTCAGGATCCTCAGCAGGTGATGGTTGGTCCTCCTGGAAGGAAGGAGTGCAGTAGTCCTCAGCAGGTGATGGTTGGTCCTCCTGGTAGGAAGGAGAACAGCAGTCAGGATCCTCAGCAGGTGATGGTTGGTCCTCCTGGTAGGAAGGAGAACAGCAGTCAGGATCCTCAGCAGGTGATGAGGGGGGAGGAGGGGGAGACTTGGTAATAAACAAACATATAGTCATGACTCATCATCATGACTCATCACCCTTCGCCTCGCCTCTGTGGCTGTGCAGTTCAATGCAGACAGACTTTCCCTTTCACTGCAACAGAAAGTTAATTCAGTGCATGCCTCTCTCTCTCTCTCTCTCTCTCTCTCTCTCTCTCTCTCTCTCTCTCTCTCTCTCTCTCTCTCTCTCTCTCTCTCTCTCTCTCTCTCTCTCTCTCTCTCTCTCTCTCTCTCTGTTTCCACATCTGCAATCCTTACTGTACTGTGTTAGTCATCCTCATGAATCAGCTCATGAGAAATCTGCTTAAGGGAATGTGACATGTGTCTGAAGTCTTTAATGAACTCATTTGAGGTCAGGGTGTCCACAAGCACTTCCTGCTTTGAGGTCAAAGGTCAAACAAATTAGGTACCCACATCCTGTCCTGGATCATGTGACTCACCTTCAATGTGTATTTGATTATTGATTTATGTTACATATGTCTCACAAACTAGGCATGCGTGGGTTTTTGGAGTTGATTAATTGCCATGAAGAATGTTATAATTTACGTTTTAATGCAGAAGCCAAAGGTGGTTTAAAACTGGGTTCACTGAGAGAGAGAGAGAGAGAGAGGAACTGCATGCTGTATGCCCTTAACCTAGAGTCGATATCATCGTCCTCGGTGAAATGTAATTAGCATAATGTTTAAGCTAGAGATATGTTTTTTTGTCAGACCATGAGACATCCTGAAAATCGTTCTCCTCATGGAAACGTCTGTATCTTCCGAACGGTTTGGCCTACAAAACTAATGTGACCACTCTATGGAAGACGAACACGACTCATCTAAACGTAGCCCAGTACCAGTTTAAAAAAATGCCTTCAGAAAGTATTCACACCCCTTTACTTGTCCACATTTTCTTGTGTTGGAGCCTGAATTTAAAATGGATGAAACTGAGATTTTGTGTCACTGATTTAAAGACAATACCCCATGATGTCAAAGTGGAATTTTGCTCATAGAAATTGTTTCTAATTAATAAAAAATGAAAAGCTGAAATGTCTTGAGTCAATAAATAGTCAACCCCTTTAGGCAAGCCTAAATAAGTTCTGTGCAACACAGATTCAACGACAAAGATCAAGGAGGTTTTTTCTCGCAAATTAGATTGATAGATTTGTTAAAAAGAAAGAAAGAAAGGGAAAGAAATAAAGAAATAAATATATATATAAAAATATTCCATTTAGGAGAAGAGGTGAGGAGGGAGGAGAGAGGAGAGGAGGGGAAGAAGAGGGGAGGAGATGAAGGGGTGGAAGAGGAGAAGGTAAATAAATGGCTTCCCTCCTCCTGTGCTCTGCATGGGATCTGGTACTATGTAAACTATGTCAATGTGAGCTGTGGTTACACTATCAGGCCCAGTTCTCCTGGTCACATGATGATAAGAGGTTGAGGATGAGGAGGAGGAGGAGGAGAAGGAGAAGAAGGAAGAGGAGAGAGGGGCTTTCAACTAACTGCACCCTCTGCCTGCATAAGCACCCACACACACACTGTTAATGTAGGGCGAATAAAAATGAAAGTAGGGTAGTATGAGATCATGGCCGTGGATCATTAGGTCCATATAATACAGCCAGCTGTTCCAGGGTGATATTGGCTGTTGTCAGATATGATGTCATGTCATCCTGGACCTAAAGACAGTCTTTCCTGTTGAGCTTCCAGTTTAACGTGGGAGAGGAGAAAGAGGGGCGAGGGTGAGGAAGAAGGGAGAGGAGGAAGAGGGGTGAGGAAGACGGGAGAGGGAGAGGAGGGAGAGGAGGGAGAGGGGCGAGGGTGAGGAAGACGGCAGAGGAGGAAGAGGGGTGAGGAAGACGGGAGAGGGAGAGGTGGAGAGGGGCGGGAGAGGGAGAGGAGGAAGAGAGGCGAGGGTGAGGGAGAGGGAGAGGAGGAAGAGGGGCGAGGGTGAGGGAGACGGGAGAGAGACAGGAGGAAGAGGGGTGAGGGTGAGGAGGAAGAGGGGGTGAGGGTGAGGGAGAGGGGAGAGGGAGAGGAGGAAGAGGGGCGAGGGTGAGGGAGAGGGGAGAGGGAGAGGAGATAGAGGGGCGAGGGTGAGGGAGATGGGAGAGAGACAGGAGGAAGAGGGGTGAGGGTGAGGGATAGGGGAGAGGGAGAGGAGGAAGAGGGGCGAGGGTGAGGGAGACAGGAGAGGGACAGGAGGAGGAGGGGCGAGGGTGAGGGAGAGGGGGAAGAGAGGCGAGGGTGAGGGAGAAGGGAGAGGGAGAGGAGGAAGAGGGGCGAGGGTGAGGGAGAAGGGAGAGGGACAGGAGGAGGAGGGGCGAGGGTGAGGGAGAAGGGAGAGGGAGAGGAGGAAGAGGGGCGAGGGTGAGGGAGAACAGGAGAGGGAGAGGAGGAAGAGGGGCGAGGGTGAGGGAGAGGGGAGAGGGAGAGGAGGGAGAGGGGCGAGGGAGAGGGGGAGAGGGAGAGGAGGAAGAGGGGGCGAGGGTGAGGGAGAAGGGAGAGGGACAGGAGGAGGAGGGGCGAGGGTGAGGGAGAAGGGAGAGGGAGAGGAGGCAGAGGGGCGAGGGTGAGGGAGACGGGAGAGGGACAGGAGGAGGAGGGGCGAGGGTGAGGGAGAGGGGAGAGGGAGAGGAGGAAGAGGGGCGAGGGTGAGGGAGACGGGAGAGGGTGAGGAGGAAGAGGGGCGAGGGTGAGGAGGAAGAGGGGCGAGGGTGAGGGATGACATTCCTTTAAAGTGGGTGGCGGCTTATTCAATTGGAGGAGATGAAAGTTTCTGTTTAATTTAGCCGTCTCTTTCCCTCCCTCTCTCCGCTCCGTGACCTGTGACTTGGGGGGAAGGAGAAGTTACAAGTTAGTCTGCAGTCTACAGTCAGATGCCTGGCTGGGAGGGTGATGAGGTAACTTCCTGTGGCTGGGCTGGAGAAACCCTACATCTTAGCCTTTAGATTCTCTCTCTCTCTCTCTCTCTCTCTCTCTCTCTCTCTCTCTCTCTCTCTCTCTCTCTCTCTCTCTCTCTCTCTCTCTCTCTCTCTCTCTCTCTCTCTGTGTCTCTCTCTCTCTCTCTCTCTCTCTCTCTCTCTCTCTCTCTCTCTCTCTCTCTCTCTCTCTTCTTCCTCTCTTAATTCAGTTCAATTAAATTCAAATGGGCTTTATTGGCATGGGAAACATACATTGAGTATACAAAACATTAAGAACACCTGCTCTTTCCATGACATAAACTGACCAGGTGAATCCAGGTGAAAGCTATGATCCCTTACTGACGTTACAAGTTACACTTGTTAAATCCACTTCAATCAGTGTAGATGAAGGGGAGGAGACAGGTTAAATAAGGATTTTTAAGCCTTGAGACAATTGAGACATGGAATGTGTATGTGTGCTATTCAGAAGGTGAATGGGCAAGACAAAATATTGAAGTGCCTTTGAACGGGGTTTGGTAGTAGGTGGCAGGCCCACAGGTTAGTGTCAAGAACTGTAACGCTGCTGGGTCTTTCCACGCTCAACAGTTTCCTGTGTGTATCAAAAATGATCCACCACCCAAAGGACATCCAGCCAACTTAACACAACTTTGGGAAACATTGGAGTCAACATGGGCCAGCATCCCTGTGGAATGTTTTCGACAACCTGTTGAGTCCATGCCCCAACGAATTGAGGCTGTTCTGAGGGCAAGGGGGGGGGGGGTGCAACTCAATATTAGGAAGGCGTTTCATAGTGTTCAGTGTACTCAGTGTATGTTTACACTGCCAAAGCAAGTTAAATAGATCATAAAAAAGTGAAATAAACAATTAGAAATGAACAGTAAACAATACACAAAAGTTCCAAATAATAGCGACATTCCGATGTTATATTATATATATTAAGTTATATTATTGGCTATATACAGCGTTGTAATGATGTGCAAATAGTTGAAGTACGAAAGGGAAAATAAATAAACAGATAAATAATGGTTGTATTTACAATTGTGTTTGTTGTTCACTGGTTACCATTTTCTTGTGGCAACAGGTCACAAATCTTGCTGCTTGTGATATTTCACCTAATAGATATGGGAGTTCATCAAAATTTTATTTATTTTTTTTTAAATTCTTTGTGGATCTGTGCAGTAGCGCTGCATGGGTAAAATCACTGGGGAAGCCAAGCTAAGCCAGTAAAAAAAGTCATATTACAACCTGTGTTGTGATAATTGCATTGTTTGTTCTATAACCCATTTGCTCATACGCCACCGTGATTTACAATAAGGCCGTGACAACAAAAAGACAACAGTCACACAGTGGAGGAATAAATTCAACTACATATACGATTGTCTCATCACAAAACCGGAGAGCAACATCTGTCCGGTGACACAAAGCAGAATTTGCAGGTCACTAACAGTTACATGACCTGCAGCAATGGTCAAACACGTTCATGTTTTCGACCGTTTACTAAACAACTACTGATTTAGAACCACAGAGTTACCACAAGTACAAAGACAACACTGGAGCACTTCCTCTGCTATTCCTGCACCATTTCACCTTAAACATTTAAACATCATCAAATCAACAAGGCTATGTATGCGTAGTTAAACTTAAAGATACCAAAAACAACTTAGTCCAATCAATGTTGCTAAATATCTGTGTAATTATATGTGGCTGTCCATGGTACTGATTTCCGTGTGTGTGTGTGTGTGTGTGTGTGTGTGTGTGTGTGTGTGTGTGTGTGTGTGTGTGTGTGTGTGTGTGTGTGTGTGTGTGTGTGTGTGTGTGTGTGTGTGTGTGTGTGTGTGTGTGTGTGTGTGTGTGTGTGTGTGTGTGTGTTGTGTGTGTGTGTGTGTGTGTGTGTGTGTGTGTGTGTTGTGTGTGTGTGTGTGTGTGTGTGTGTGTGTGTGTGTGTGTGTGTGTGTGTGTGTGCGTGTGCGTACGTGCGTGCGTGCGTGCGTGCGTGCGCATGCAAGTTTTTAAAAAATGGACTCACCCTACTTGCCAACACCATCCTCCTCTCTTTCATGTTGGCAAAACGGTCTATGGTTCTATCATACAGTCCTACAGTCTACAGTCCTACAGTCTACAGTCCTACAGTCTACAGTCCTACAGTCCCCAACAGTCTACAGTCCTACAGTCCCACAGTCTACAGTCCTACAGTCTACAGTCCTACAGTCTACAGTCCTACAGTCTACAGTCCTACAGTCTACAGTCCTACAGTCTACAGTCCTACAGTCCTACAGTCTACAGTCTACAGTCCAACAGTCTACAGTCTACAGTCTACAGTCCTACAGTCTACAGTCCTACAGTCTACAGTCTACAGTCTACAGTCTACAGTCCTACAGTCTACAGTCTACAGTCCTACAGTCTACAGTCTACAGTCCTACAGTCTACAGTCCTACAGTCCTACAGTCTACAGTCTACAGTCCTACAGTCCTACAGTCCTACAGTCTACACAGTCCTACAGTCTACAAGTCCTACAGTCTACAGTCCTACAGTCCTACAGTCTACAGTCTACAGTCCAACAGTCCAACAGTCTACAGTCTACAGTCCTACAGTCTACAGTCCTACAGTCTACAGTCCTACAGTCTACAGTCTACAGTCCTACAGTCTACAGTCCTACAGTCCTACAGTCTACAGTCCTACAGTCTACAGTCCTACAGTCTACAGTCCTACAGTCTACAGTCCTACAGTCCTACAGTCTACAGTCCTACAGTCTACAGTCTACAGTCCTACAGTCTACAGTCATACAGTCCTACAGTCTACAGTCCTACAATCCAACAGTCCAACAGTCTACAGTCTACAGTCCTACAGTCTACAGTCCTACAGTCCTACAGTCTACAGTCCTACAGTCCTACAGTCTTCAGTCCTACAGTCCTACAGTCCTACAGTCTACAGTCCTACAGTCCTACAGTCCTACAGTCTACAATCCTACAGTCCAACAGTCCTACAGTCCTACAGTCCTACAGTTCTACAGTCTACAGTCTACAGTCCTACAGTCTACAGTCTACAGTCCTACAGTCCTACAGTCTACAGTCCTACAGTCCTACAGTACAACAGTCTACAGTCTACAGTCCTACAGTCTACAGTCTACAGTCCTACAGTCTACAGTCTACAGTCTACAGTCCTACAGTCCTACAGTACAACAGTCTACAGTCTACAGTCTACAGTCCTACAGTCTACAGTCTACAGTCCTACAGTCTACAGTCCTACAGTCCTACAGTCTACAGTCCTACAGTCCTACAGTCTACAGTCCTACAGTCTACAGTCCTACAGTCCTACAGTCCTACAGTCCTACAGTCTACAGTCCTACAGTCTACAGTCTATAGTCCTACAGTCTACAGTCCTACAGTCCTACAGTCCTACAGTCCTACAGTCTACAGTCCTAGAGTCCTACAGTCTACAGTCCTACAGTCTACAATCCTACAGTCTACAGTCTACAGTCTACAGTCCTACAGTCCAACAGTCTACAGTCCTACAGTCCTACAGTCCTACAGTCCTACAGTCCTACAGTCCTACAGTCTACAGTCCAACAGTCTACAGTCCTACAGTCCTACAGTCCAACAGTCCAAAAGTCCAACAGTCTACAGTCTACAGTCTACAGTCCTACAGTCTACAGTCTACAGTCTACAGTCCTACAGTCCTACAGTCCTACAGTCCTACAGTCCTACAGTCCAACAGTCCAACAGTCTACAGTCTATAGTCTACAGTCCTACAGTCCCTACAGTCCTACAGTCCTACAGTCTACAGTCCTACAGTCCTACAGTCCAACAGTCCAACAGTCTACAGTCTACAGTCCTACAGTCCTACAGTCTACAGTCTACAGTCCTACAGTCCTACAGTCTACAGTCCTACAGTCTACAGTCTACAGTCTACAGTCTACAGTCCTACAGTCCTACAGTCCTACAGTCCTACAGTCTACAGTCCTACAGTCCTACAGTCCTACAGTCTACAGTCCTACAGTCTACAGTCCTACAGTCCTACAGTCCTACAGTCTACAGTCCTACAGTCCTACAGTCTACAGTCCTACAGTCCTACAGTCTACAGTCCTACAGTCTACAGTCTACAGTCTACAGTCTACAGTCCTACAGTCTACAGTCCTACAGTCTACAGTCCTACAGTCTACAGTCCTACAGTCTACAGTCTACAGTCTTACAGTCTACAGTCCTACAGTCTACAGTCCTACAGTCCTACAGTCTACAGTCTACAGTCCTACAGTCCTACAGTCCTACAGTCTACAGTCCTACAGTCTACAGTCCTACAGTCTACAGTCCTACAGTCTACAGTCCTACAGTCTACAGTCTACAGTCCTACAGTCTACAGTCTACAGTCCTACAGTCTACAGTCCTACAGTCTACAGTCCTACAGTCCTACAGTCTACAGTCTACAGTCCTACAGTCCACAGTCCGACAGTCTACATACAGTCCTACAGTCTACAGTCTACAGTCTACAGTCCTACAGTATATAGTCCTACAGTCTACAGTCCTACAGTCTACAGTCTACAGTCCTACAGTCTACAGTCTACAGTCCTACAGTCTACAGTCCTACAGTCTCTACAGTCTACAGTCCTACAGTCTACAGTCTACAGTCCTACAGTCCTACAGTCCTACAGTCTACAGTCCTACAGTCTACAGTCCTACAGTCTACAGTCCTACAGTCTACAGTCCTACAGTCTACAGTCTATGGTCCCTACAGTCTACAGTCCTACAGTCCTACAGTCTACAGTCACAGTCCTACAGTCCGCAGTCCTGTCTACAGTCTACAGTCCTACAGTCCTACAGTCCTACAGTCCTACAGTCTACAGTCCTACAGTCCTACAGTCTACAGTCCTACAGTCTACAGTCTATAGTCCTACAGTCTACAGTCCTACAGTCCTACAGTCCTACAGTCCTACAGTCTACAGTCCTACAGTCTACAGTCTACAGTCTACAGTCCTACAGTCCTACAGTCTACAGTCCTACAGTCCTACACAGTCCTACAGTCTACAGTCCTACAGTCTACAGTCCTACAGTCCTACAGTCTACAGTCTACAGTCTACAGTCCTACAGTCTACAGTCCTACAGTCTACAGTCCTACAGTCTACAGTCCTACAGTCTACAGTCCTACAGTCTACAGTCCTACAGTCTATAGTCTACAGTCTATAGTCTACAGTCCTAAAGTCCTACAGTCCTACAGTCTACAGTCCTACAGTCTACAGTCCTGCAGTCTACAGTCCTACAGTCCTACAGTCCTACAGTCCTACAGTCCTACAGTCTACAGTCCTACAGTCCTACAGTCTACAGTCCTACAGTCTACAGTCTACAGTCTACAGTCTACAGTCCTACAGTCCTACAGTCCTACAGTCCTACAGTCTACAGTCTACAGTCTACAGTCTACAGTCCTACAGTCCTACAGTCCTACAGTCTACAGCCTACAGACCTACAGTCTACAGTCCTACAGTCCTACAGTCTACAGTCTACAGTCTACAGTCTACAGTCCTACAGTCCTACAGTTCTACAGTCTACAGCCTACAGTCCTACAGTCTACAGTCCTACAGTCTACAGTCCTACAGTCCTACAGTCCTACAGTCCTACAGTCCTAAAGTCTACAGTCTACAGTCTACAGTCTACAGTCTACAGTTCTACAGTCCTACAGTCTACAGTCTACAGTCTACAGGTCTATGGCTCTGTCATACAGTATGCTTTTAGTTTGTTCTACCTAGCTAAAATGCTTGCTAGCCTCACTTCCTCGCATAGACAAAAATGAACCAGCTAAGTTAGCTAGCTAGTAAACGTGAACCTACTAGGCTAAATCTACGCTACATCTAGGCCACATATTGAACATCGTCTCAGGCCAGTGGAACAATATATGGCACAATGTATGAATTTATGGTAAGATCAGAATCACCGTAACAACCATTGGCCTGTACAGAGAATTAAGTCAAAACCACAAGACGAAATCCACATCTCCATCTATGCTTGTAGAATTTAACGGCTCTTTTCTGGATTTTGATAACTAGCGGGTATTGTACCAATTCTGCTCTGCATGTATTATTTGGTGTTTTACATTGTACACAGAGGATGTTTTCGCAGGGGGAGTGGTTTCTCCTTTCCTAATCAATCAGCAATTAGTACCGGGAGGTTTTCACCTCTGCAAGGCAGTTAGCAATTAGTGTTGGTACTTCAGTCTCCCCAGCAGCAGCCGTGTCAGCGGCGGTCTTGTCGTGAAACTAAGACCGTCGTCGAAACAAAGACGGTTCTGCCGAGTTGTTCGAGGAAGGAAAGGGAGGAAGACTTCACACCACTCTCTCACTTGAGTATCTTACCTCGTTATTTTCTGATTATCTAATTTTGCTCTTTTGTAGCTTTGGCAACTATGTGTTTTCTATACCTGTTGGCTTCTCTCCCTGTAGGCTTTACAGACGCTCCCCACCCCTTGGCTGCTCCTCTCCCTGTAGGCTTTACAGACGCTCCCCACCCCTTGGCTGCTCCTCTCCCTGTAGGCTTTACAGACGCTCCCCACCCCTTGGCTGCAACCCTTCTAATTTAGCGCACTACCCATGTGGAATTCCGGGTCTCTGGCAGTGTTTGGAACTGCCGATCCGCGGTCAAGAACGCTGAGTTGATCTCAGCCTATGCTGCCCTTCAGTCCCTTGACTTTTTGTCCCTGACGGAGACATGGATCCCCCCAGAGAGCAATGCTACTCCAGCTGCTCTCTCTTCATGTGTTCTCTCATAGTCCGAGAGCATCTGGTCGTCGCGGGGGTGGCATAGGTCTACTCATTTCGCCTAAGTGGAGATTCTCTTTTCTCCCTCTCTCACCTGTCCATCTCCTCATTTTAATTCCATGCTGTCACTGTCACTTGTCCACTCAAGCTTAACATTGTTTCATAATTCGCTCACCAGGTGCCCTTAAAGAGTTCCTCAATGAGCTTGACACCTTGATAAACACATTTCCTGACGATGGCTCACTGCGCTTTGTACTTGGCAGCTTCAACCTCCCGACGTCAATCTTTGATTCATTTGTTTCCAACTCTTTCTTTCCCCTCCTTGCCTCTCCCACTCACAAGGCAGGCAATATGCTTGACCTCATCTTTACTAGAGGCTGTTCTCCTACTAATCTCACTGCAACCCCCCCTCCAGGTCTCTGACCACTACTTTGTTTCCTTTTCTCTGTCTCCCTTTCCTCCATCACCACTCAGCCCCCGACCCAGATGGTCATCGTCACTCTCCCCTCTCCTCTTCTATATCATCTCTCTCTTCTGCTAAATCCTTCTCCCTCTTGTCTCCTGATTCTGCCTCTTCGACCCTACTCTCCTCCCTTTCTACATCCTATGACTCTCACTGTCCCCTTTCCACCCGGTCGGCTCGGCCCTCCCCTCCTGCTCCATGGCTGAGTGACTCATTGCGAGCTTATAGAACAGGTCTGTGGGCAGCTAAGCAAAAATTAAGGAAAACTAAACTTCCAAAGGATCTATCCTTCTTTCACTCCCTCCTAGCTACCTTCTCTTCCTCTGTATCCGTTGCTAAAGCCAGTTTATACCAATATACATTTTAGGCTTCTGCCTCTAACCCTAGGAAACTATGTTCCACCTTCTCCTCCCTCCTTAATCCTCCACCCCCTCCCTCTATGCGGATGACTTTGGGAAAAAATTATAACACAAGGAATAAATACACAATGAATAACGATAACGTGGCTATATACACAGGTACCCCGCGTGCATATAGCCATCAATCTGCAGGGATACGAGATAATTGAGGTATATATGTGCATAGACAGTGCATTCGGAAAGTATTCAGACCACTTGACTTTTTCCACATTTTGTTACGTTACAGCCTTATTCTGAAATTGATTAAATTATTTATTTTCCTAATCAATCTACACACAATACTCCATAATGACAAAGCGAAAATAGGTTTTTAGAAACGTTTGCTTATTTACATAAGTATTCAGACCCTTTGCTATGAGACTCGAAATTGAGCTCAGGTGCATCCTGTTTTCATTGATCATCCTTGATATTTCTACAACTTGAATGGAGTCCACCTGTGGTAAATTCAATTGATTGGACATGATTTGGAAAGTTACATACCTGTCTATATAAGGTCCCACAATTGACAGTGCATGTCAGAACAAAAACCAAGCCAAGAGGTCAAACGAATTGTCCGTAGAGCTCCGAGACAGGATTGTGTCGAGGCTCAGATCTAAGGAAGGGTACCAAAACATTTCTGCAGCATTGAAGATCCCCAAAAACACAGTGGCCTCCATCATTCTTAAATGGAAGAAGTTTGGAACCACCAAGACTCTTCCTAAAGCTGGCTGCCCAGCCAAACAGAGCAATCGGGGGAGAAGGGCCTTGGTCAGGGGGGTGACCAAGAACCCGATGGTCACTCTGACAGAGCTCCAGAGTTCCTCTGTGGAGATGGGAGAAACATCCAGAAGGACAACCATCTCTGCAGCATCTCTACCAATCAGGCCTTTATGGTAGAGTGGCCAGATGGAAGCCACTCCTCAGTTAACGGCACATGACAGTCCGCTTAGGGCTAAAGGCACCAAAAGGACTCTGATCATTAGAAACAAGATGATCTGGTCTGATGAAAACAAGATTGAACTCTTTGGCCTGAATGCCAAGTGTTATGTCTGGAGGAAACCTGGCATCAAATAAAATAAAATTGTATTGGCCACATGCGCTGAATACAACAGGTGCAGACATTACAGTGAAATGCTTACTTACAGCCCTTAACCAACAGTGCATTTATTTTTAATAAAAAAGTAGAATAAAACAACAAAAAAGTGTTGAGAAAAAAAGAGCAAAAGTGAAATAAAATAACAGTAGGGAGGCTATATATACAGGGGGGTACCGGTGCAGAGTCAATGTGCGGGGGCACCGGCTAGTTGAGGTAGTTGAAGTAATATGTACATGTGGGTAGAGTTAAAGTGACTATGCATAAATAATTAACAGAGTAGCAGCAGCGTAAAAAGATGGGGTGGGGGGGCAGTGCAAATAGTCCGGGTAGCCATGATTAGCTGTTCAGGAGTCTTATGTTTTGGGGGTAGAAGCTGTTGAGAAGTCTTTTGGGACCTAGACTTGGCACTGCGGTACCGCTTGCCGTGCGGTAGCAGAGAGAACAGTCTATGACTAGGGTGGCTGGAGTCTTTGACAATTTTGAGGGCCTTCCTCTGACACCGCCTGGTATAGAGGTCCTGGATGGCAGGAAGCTTGGCCCCAGTGATGTACTGGGCCGTACGCACTACCCTCTGTAGTGCCTTGCGGTCGGAGGCCAAGCAGTTTGCCATACCAGGCGGTGATGCAAACCAGTCAGGAAGCTCTCGATGGTGCAGCTGTAGAATTTTTTGAGGATCTGAGGACCCATGCCAAATCTTTTCAGTCTCCTGAGGGGGAATAGGCTTTGTCGTGCCCTCTTCACGACTGTCTTGGTGTGTTTGGACCATGATAGTTTTGTTGGTGATGTGGACACCAAGGAACTTGAAGCTCTCAACCTGTTCCACTACAGCCCCGTCGATGAGAATGGGGGCGTGCTCAGTCCTCTTTTTTTTCCTGTAGTCCACAATCATCTCCTTTGTCTTGGTCACGTTGAGGGAGAGGTTGTTATCCTGGCACCACACGGCCAGGTCTCTGACCTCATCCCTATAGGCTGTCTCATCGTTGTTGGTGATCAGGCCTACCACTGTTGTGTCGTCGGCAAACTTAATGATGGTGTTGGAGTCGTGCCTGGCCATGCAGTCATGGGTGAACAGGGAGTACAGGAGGGGACTGAGCACGCACCCCTCAGGGGCCCCCGTGTTGAGGATCAGTGTGGCAGATGTGTTGTTACCTACCCTTACCACCTGGGGGCGGCCCGTCAGGAAGTCCAGGATCCAGTTGCAGAGGGAGGTGTTTAGTCCCAGGATCCTTAGCTTAGTGATGAGCTTTGAGGGCACTATGGTGTTGAATGCTGAGCTGTAGTCAATGAATAGCATTCTCACGTAGGTGTTCCTCTTGTCCACGTGGGAAAGGGCAGTGTGGAGTGCAATAGGGATTGCATCATCTGTGGATCTGTTGGGGCGGTATGCAAATTGGAGTGGGTCTAGGGTTTCTGGGATAATGGTGTTGATGTGAGCCATGGACAGCCTTTCAAAGCACTTCATGGCTACAGACGTCAGTGCTAAGGATCGTAGTCATTTAGGCAGGTTATCTTAGAGTCCTTGGGCACGGGGACTATGGTGGTCTGCTTGAAACATGTTGGTATTACAGACTCAGTCGGGACATGTTGAAAATGTCAGTGAAGACACTTGCCAGTTGGTCAGCACATGCTCGGAGTGAGTACACGTCCTGGTAATCCGTCTGGCCCTGCGGCCTTGTGAATGTTGACCTGCTTAAAAGTCTTACTCACATCGGCTACGTAGAGCATGATCACATAGTCATCCGGAACAGCTGATGCTCTCATGCATGCTTCAGTGTTGCTTGCCTCGAAGCGAGCATAGAAGTGGTTTTAGCTCGTCTGGAAGTCGTGTGTCACTAGCCAGCTCGCGGCTGTGCTTCCCTTTGTAGTCTGTAATAGTTTTCAAGCCCTGCCACATCCGACGAGCGTCAGAGCCTGTGTAGTACGATTAAATCTTAGTCCTGTATTGACTCTTTGCCTGTTTGATGGTTCGTCGGAGGGCATAGCCGGATTTCTTATAAGCGTTAGAGTCCCGCTCATTGAAAGTGGCAGCTCTACCCTTTAGCTCAGTGCGGATGTTTCCTGTAATCCATGGATTCTGGCTGGGGTATGTACGTACGGTCACTGTGGGGACGACATCATCGATGCACTTATTGATGAAGCCAGTGACTGATGTGGTGTACTCCTCAATGCTATCTGAAGAATCCCGGAACATGTTCCAGTCTGTGCTAGCAAAACAGTCCTGTAGCTTAGCATCTGCTTCATCTGACCACTTTTTTATTAACCGAGTCACTGGTGCTTCCTGCTTTAGTTTTTGCTTATAAGCAGGAATCAGGAGGAAAGAGTTATGGTCAGATTTGCCAAATGGAGGGCGAGGGAGAGCTTTGTTTGCGTCTCTGTGTGTCGAGTAAAGGTGGTCTAGAGTTTTGTTTTCCTCTGGTTGCACATTTAACATGCTGGTAGAAATTAGGTAGAACGGATTTAAGTTTCCCTGCATTAAAGTCCCCGGCCACTAGGAGCGCTGCCTCTGGATGAGCGTTTTCCTGTTCACTTATGGCCTTATACAGCTCATTCAGTGCAATTTTAATGCCAGCATTGGTTTGTGGTGGTAAATAGACAACTATGAAAAATATAGATGAAAACTCTCTTGGTAGATCGTGTGGTCTACAGCTTATCATAAAATACTCTACCTCAGGCGAGCAAAACCTCGAGACTTCCTTAGTATTTGATTTTGTGCACCAGTTGTTGTTTACAAATATACATAGACCGCCACCCCTTGTCTTACTGGAGTCAGCCGTTCTATCCTGCCGATGTAGCATATAGCCCGCTAGCTGTATGTTGTCCATGTCGTCGTTCAGCCACGACTCGGTGAAACATAAGATATTACAGTTTTGAATGTCCCGTTGGTAGGATAACCGTAATCTTAGGTCATTCAATTTTGACGGGAGCGGCAGTTTACTCGCTCGCCGTCGGATCCTTACAATGCACCCCGACCTACGTCCACGATATCTCCGTCTCTTCCTCATGCGAATGACAGGGATTTGGGCCTTGTCGGGTGTCTGTAGGATATCCTTCGCGGCCGCCCTGTTGAAGAAAAAATATTAGTCCAATACGAGGTGAGTAATCGCTGTCCTGATATCCAGAAGCTCTTTTTGGTTATAAGAGACGATGGCAGAAACATTATATACAAAATAAATTACAAATAACGCGGAAAAACACACATAATAGTACAATTTGTTAGAGGGCTATGGTGAAGCATGGTGGTGGCAGCATCATTCTGTGGGGATGTTTTTCAGCAGCAGGGACTGGGAGACTAGTCAGGATCGAGGAAAAGCTGAATGGAGCAAAGTACAGAGAGATCCTTGATGAAAACCTGCTCCAGAGCGCTCAGGACCTCAGACTGGGGCGAAGGTTCACCTTCCAACAGGACAATGACCCTAAGCACACAGCCAAGACAACGCAGGAGTGGCTTCGGGACAAGTCTCTGAATGTCCTTGAGTGGCTCAGGCCTTAATAAAATAGCTGTGCAGCTGACATAGCTTGAGAGGATCTGCAGAGAAGACTGGTAGAAACTCCCCAAATACAGGTGTGCCAAGCTTGTAGCGTCGTACACAAGAAGACTCAAGGCTGTAATCACTGCCAAAGGTGTTTTCAACAAAGTACTGAGTAAAGGGTCTGAATACTTATGTAAATGTAATATTTCTAATAGTAATACATTTGCAAAAAAATTCCAAAAACCTGTTTTTGCTTTGTCATTATGGTGTGTAGATTAATGAGTGGAAAAAAACTATTTAATACATTTTAGAATAAGGCTGTAATGTAACACAATTTGGAAAAGTCAAGGGGTCTGAATACTTTCTGAATGCACAGTAACTACCTTAATGTTGTTACAATACAAAACAATAAACACAAATTAAAAATTAAGAAATTAAGAAATATCAGAACGAATATAATCAGAGGCACTGAGTTTGAAGGTAGGCCTTGAAATACATCCACAGGTACACCTCCAATTGACTGAAATGATGTCAATTAGCCTATCAGAAGCTTCTAAAGCCATGACATCATTTTCTGGAATTTTCCAAGCTGTTTAAAGGCACAGTCAATTTAGTGTATGTAAACTTCTGACCGACTGGAATTGTGATACAGTGAATTATAACTGAAATAATCTGCCTGTAAACAATTGTTGGAAAAATTACTTGTGTCATGCACAAAGTAGATGTCCTAACCGACTTGCCAAAATTATAGTTTTTTAACAGGAAATGCTTGGAGTGGTTGAAAAACAAGTTTTAATGACTCCAACCTAAGTGTATGTAAACTTCCGACTTCAACTGTATATCATTGGCCTACACACAATACCTCATAACTTCAATTGGAATTATGTTTTTAGAAATGTTTACAAATTAATTATCAATGAAAAGCTGAAAATTCATATTCAACCCCTTTGTTATGGTTAAGTCTGAATAAGTTCAGGAGTATAAATGAACAAGTGACATAAGTTGCATGGTCTAAATGTGTTTAACCTCTACGGGATACAGGACGGTTGAGCTAACGTGCGCTAATGTGATTAGCATGACTGTTGTAAGTAACATCAAATTTCCAGGACATAGACATGTCTTATATGGGCAGAAAGATTACATTCGTGTTAATCTAACTGCACTGTCCAATTTACAGTAGCTATTACAGTAAAACAATACCATGCTATTGTTTGAGGAGAGTGCACAATAACAAAAAACGTATCACGGCAACTGGCTTGATACATTCACCTCTGACATTCAGTAATCTTGTTCTGATTTGTCATCCTAAGGGTCCCAGAGATAAAATGTAGAACAGTTTTGTTTGATAAAATCCATTTTCATTTTCAAATGTAGGAACTGGGTTCTACAGTTTGAACCCCTGCTGTCTCTGGCTCCACACCCACCCTGCCCGGCCATCTAGATGTGTGAAAATGTGTGTATAAGCTAATAATCCATAATGTATGACATTCCTGGGAGTGTGTAAACTTACATTTTGTATTACCATATAATTTTTGTATGTTCTATAGTTCTGTACTTGAAAATGTATCAATTGACCAATTCGCCACATTTGGGCAGACTTGATACAAAATAGTGCAGTATTGCAATGCTTCACTGGATCAATCTGAAACTTTGCACACACACGGCTGCCATCTAGTGGCCAAAATCTAAATTGCGCCTAAACTGCAATATAATATTGTGGCCTTTCTCTTGCAATTCAAAAATGATGGAACAAGAAAATAATAGAAAACGCATGTTTTCTTTGCATGTATTATCTTTTACCAGATCTAATGTGTTATATTCTCCTACATTAATTTCAAATTTCCACAAACTTCAAAGTGTGTCCTATCAAATGGTATCAGGAATATGCATATCCTTGCTTCAGGTCCTGTGCTACAGTTAGATTTGGGTATTTTATGCGAAGATTGCAAAAAAGGGTCCGATCCTTAAGAGGTTAACATGATTTTTGAATGACTACCTCATCTCTGTATCCCACACCTACAATTATCTGTAATGTCCATCAATCGAGCAGTGAATTTTAAACACCGATTCAACCACAAATACTAGGGAGGTTCTCCAATGCCTCACAAAGAAGGTCACCTATTGGTAGATGGGTAAAATTAAACAAAGCAGACCTTGACTATCTATGTGAAATGAATTACAATTTGGATGGTGTGTCTATACACCCAGTCACTACAAAGATACATGCATCCTTCCTAACTCAGTTGCCAGAGAGGAAGGAAACCACTCAGGGATTTTCACCATGAGACCAATGGTGACTTTAAAACAGTTACAGAGTTTAATGGCTGTGATAGGAGAAAAACTGAGGATGGATCAACAACATTTTAGTTACTCCACAATACTAACCTAAATGACAGAGTGAAAAAAAAGGAAGCCTGTAAAAAATTTAAATATTCCAAAACATGCATCCTGGTGGCAAAAAGGCACCAAAGTCATTCTGCAAAAGAAATTGGCAAAGAAATTAACTTTATGGCCTGAATACAAAGCGTTATGTTTGGGGCAAATTCAACAAAACACATCACTGAGTACCACTCCATATTTTCAAGCATGGAGGTGGCTGCATCATGTTATGGCTATTCTTGTCATCAGCAAGGAATAATATATTAGAATAAAAAGAAACGGAATAGAGCTAAACAGGCAAAATCCCTAGAGGAAAACCTGGTTCAGTCTGCTTTCCAACAGATGCTGGGAGATAAATTCACCTTTCAGCAGGAAAATAACCTACAACACAAGGCCAAATACACACTGGAGTTGCTTACCAAGACATTACATTTTCCTGAGTGGCCTAGTTTGACTTAAAATGACTTGAAATCTATGGCAAGACTTGAAAATGGCTGTCTAGCAATGATCAACAACCAACTTGACAGAGCTTAAAGAATTTTGAAAAGAATAATGGGAAAGTTTTGCGCAATACAGGTGTATAAAGCTCTTAGAATCTTACCCGGAAAGAATCACAGCTGTAATCAATGCCAAAGGTGATTCTAACATGTAATGACTCGGGTATGAATACTTATGTAAACTAGATATTTCTGTATTTCATTTTCAATACATGATCCTTGACTAGAATACAGTATATACAGCACCAGTCTAAAGTTTGGACATACCTACTCATTCAAGGGTTTTTCTTTTTTTTTTAACCTTTTTTTTTTTGTTTTTTTTTTTTTTTTACTAATTTCTACATTGCAGAATATACACTTAAGTGAAGACATCAAAACTATGAAATAACACATATGGAATCATGTAGTAACCAGAAAAGTGTTAAACAATCAAAATATATTTGAGATTTGCGATTTTTCAAATAGCCACCCTTTGCCTTGATGAAAGCTTTGCACACTTTTGGCATTCTCTCAACCAGCTTCACCTGGAATGCTTTTCCAACAGTCTTGAAGGTGTTCCCACATGTGCTGAGCACTTATTGGCTGCTTTTCCTTCTCTCTGCCGTCCGACTCATCCCAAACCATCTCAATTGGGTTGAGGTCAAGGGATTGTGGAGCCAAGGTCATCTGTTGCAGCACTCCATCACTCTCCTTCTTGGAACAATAGCTTATCGCTGCAGAATGCTGTGGTATCCATGCTGTTTAAGTGGGCCTTGAATTCTAAATAAATCACAGACAGTGTCACCAGCAAAGCACCCCAATACCATAACACCTCCTCCTCCATGCTTCACGATGGGAAGTACACAT
The DNA here is from genome assembly GCA_036851935.1 of Coregonus suidteri. Taxonomy (NCBI): domain Eukaryota; kingdom Metazoa; phylum Chordata; class Actinopteri; order Salmoniformes; family Salmonidae; genus Coregonus; species Coregonus suidteri. Next base: position 108,394,706 of record CM072218.1, on the reverse strand, counting down.
GCGGAGATCATCCGTTCACCCACACCGCGTCTCACAAAGACACGGCTGTTGGAACCAAAAAGCTCAAATTTGGACTCCAGACCAAAGGACACATTTCCAATGGTCTAATGTCCATTACTCGTGTTTCTTGCCCCAAGCAAGTCTCTTCTTATTATTGGTGTCCTTCAGTAGTGGTTTCTGATTGTCCGAATGTGACCCCCTCCCAATGGGAGTTGCAAAGAAAAAGCCATATCTCAGATTGCCTTTAATCTTTTATTTTTATTGGCCAGTCTGAGAATTGGCTTTTTCTTTGCAACTCTGCCTAGAAGGTCAGCATCCTGGAGTCGCCTCTTCACTGTTGACGTTGAGACTGGTGTTTTGCGGGTACTATTTAATGAAGCTGCCAGTTGAGGACCTGTGAGGCGTCTGTTTCTCAAACTAGACACTCTAATGTATTTGTCCTCTTGCTCAGTTGTGCACCGGGGACTCCCACTCCTCTTTCTATTCTGGTTAGAGCCAGTTTGCGCTGTTCTGTGAAGGGAGTAGTACACAGCGTTGTACGAGATCTTCAGTTTCTTGGCAATTTATCACATGGAATAGCCTTCATTTCTCAGAACAAGAATAGACTGACGAGTTTCAGAAGAAAGTTATTTGTTTCTGGCCATTTTGAGCCTGTAATCAAACACACAATTGCTGATGCTCCAGATACTCAACTAGTATCAAGAAGGCCAGTTTTATTGCTTCTTTAATCAGCACAACAGTTTCCAGCTGTGCTAACATAATTGCAAAAGGGTTTTCTAATGATCAATTAGCCTTTTAAAATGCTAAACTTGGATTAGCAAACACACCGTGCCATTGGAACACAGGACTGATGGTTGCTGATAATGGGCCTCTGTACTCCTATGTAGATATTCCATTAAAAATCAGCCGTTTCCAGCTACAATGGCCATTTACAACATTAACAATGTGTACACTGTATTTCTGATCAATTTTATGTTATTTGAATGGACAAGAAAAACGCTTTTCTGTCGAAAACAAGGACATTTCTAAGTGACCCCAAACTTTTGAACTATAGTGTATATACAGCTCTGGAAAAAATTAAGAGACCACTGCAAATTTTTCTTGAATCACCATCTCTACATGTATGACAGCCATTCCATTCCAGTGTCTGTTGAATTCCAACACAGGCACACCTCATTCTACTGAATTAGGTACTGATTAGGTGATCACATGAACCAAATCTTATTTAACGAAGAAAAGTATAAAATCCACTGCTGTGGTCATCACTATCCTCTTGCAATAGGACCAGCTGGATGGCAAAAACAGTACTAATTGTACCTCAAAAGTAATATTAATCAAAAAACAACTATTGACCATGCCAAAAGAGTTGAAAAGGAACGTTTTGAGTGAGGAAAAGAAGGGTTCAATTCTGGCTTTACTGGCAGAGGGATACATTGAGCTTCAGGTTGCTTCCATCCTTAAAATTTCAAAGATGACGGCAGTTCATAAGAACAAGGTCAAGCAGCAGACATTGGGGACAACAAAGCTACAGACCGGCAGAGGGCGAAAACGACTCTCTATTGACCGGGATGACTGCCAACTCATTCGAATGTCACTCAACAACCGTAGGATGACATGAAGTGACCTACAAAAAGAATGGCAAACGGCTGCTAGGGTGAAGTGCATGGCGAGGACGGCTCGAAACAGGCTCCTAGGGGCAGGGCTGAAGTCGTGCAAAGCTAGAAAAAAGCCCTTCATCAATGAGAAGCAAAGAAGAGCCAGGCTGAGGTTTGCAAAAGACCATAAGGATTGGACCGTAGAGGACTGGAGTAAGGTCATCTTCTCTGATGAGTCCAATTTTCCGCTTTGCCCAACACCTGGTTGTCTAATGGTTAGACGGAGACCTGGAGAGGCCTACAAGCCACAGTGTCTCGCACCCACTGTGAAATTTGGTGGAGGGTCGGTGATGATCTGGGGGTCCTTCAGCAAGGCTGGAATCGGGCAGATTTGTCTTTGTGAAGGACGCATGAATCAAGCCATGTACAAGGTTGTCCTGGAAGAAAACTTGCTTCCTTTTGCTCTGACATTGTTCCCCAACTCTGAGGATTGGTTTTTCCAGCAGGACAATGCGCCATGCCACACAGCCAGGTCAATCAAGGTGTGGATGGAGGACCACCAGATCAAGACCCTGTCATGGCCAGCCCAATCTCCAGACCTGAACCCCATTGAAAACTTCTGGAATGTGATCAAGAGGAAGATGGATGGTCACAAGCCATCAAACAAAGCCGAGCTGCTTGAATTTTTGCATCAATGTGAAAGACTGGTGGAGAGCATGCCAAGACGCATGAAAGCTGTAATTGAAAATCAGGGTTATTTCACCAAATATTGATTTCTGAACTCTTCCTAAGTTAAAACATTAGTATTGTGTTGTTTAAAAATGAACATGAACTTTTCTTTGCACTATCCGAGGTCTGACAACACTGCATCTTTTTTGTTATTTTGACCAGTTGTCATTTTCTGCAAATAAATGCTCTAAATGACAATATTTTTATTTGGAATTTGGGAGAAATGTTGTCAGTAGTTTATAGAATAAAACAAAAATGTTCATTTCACCCAAACACATACCTATAAATAGTAAAACCAGAGAAACCTATATATTTGCAGTGGTCTCTTAATTTTTTCCAGAGCTGTATATATCTATTTGCGAGAAGAAAAAAAAACATGGGGGATTGGAAGTGATGCAGACAATTACATTGATGGAAGTTACAATCTATCTGCAATATTAAAGCTGTAAATAAATAAATAAAAGAAAATAAAGTCCATTGATGCTCCACCGCATCAAAAGGTTATGTCATTTTAAATCTTGAATAGCTCTCTGTGTGTTTATGCTAGAAACTTACCGTTTAGTGCCTCCAGCTCAACACAACACTCACACAATACAACAACACAACAACACAACAACACTCAAACAACACAACTATACAACAATACAACAACACAAAAACAACACAACAATACAACACTAAAATAACACCCACACAACACAACAGCAACACAACAATACAACAATACAATACAACAACACAACACTCCAACAACAAAACAACAAAACAACAAAACAACAAAACAACACAACAACACAACAACACAACAACACAACACTCTCACAACACAACAACACACACAGCATTATTAGCGTCTCAATCCTCCACGTCCACCTATGTCGGCCTTCTGCATGAGTGGAAGTATGGAGTAGTTATGTACCAACAAAAATAAGGGGTTAAATGTGTTCAAAAATAAAATAAAATAACAACATTCCTGAGCTCTCTTATACAATCCAGTATAGCTAGCGGCACACTGACCCAACTAAAACACACGCGTTTGTGATTTGCTAGCTAAATGCAGGACTGCACGCGATCACTTTGGGAAAAAAAAAGCAACATTTCTCCACTAGATCTCTCATTCCTACCTGCATTTCTTTCTCCTTTCCGTGCCGGTGGTGAAATAGCTGCACAAGATCAGGGAAATGCCCTGCTTTCCTTTTGTCCGCAATTGTGAGACAATTCACTCACGTTATTACTAGCTAGGGTGGCTAACACATTCCAGCTAGCTAGCATGCTATCTGCTGCCATCAAAAAACACACACTCACTCACAAAACACACAAGCAACCATCTATCTATCTATCTATCTATCTATCTATCTATCTATCTATCTATCTATCTATCTATCTATCTATCTATCTATCTATCTATCTATCTATCTATCTATCTATCTATATCTATCTATCTATCTATCTATCTATCTATCTATCTATCTATCTATCTATCTATCTATCTATCTATCTATCTATCTATCTATCTATCTATCTATCTATCTATCTGGTCCTCTGTAGCTCAATTGGTAGAGCATGGCGCTTGTAACACCAGGGTAGTGGGTTCGATCCCCAGGACCACCCATACGTAAAAATGTATGCGCACATGACTGTAATTCGCTTTGGATAAAAGCGTCTGCTAAATGGCTTATTATCATCTATCTATCTATCTATCTGGTCCTCTGTAGCTCAATTGGTAGAGCATGGCGCTTGTAACACCAGGGTAGTGGGTTCGATCCCCAGGACCATCCATACCTAAAAATGTATGCGTAAGTCGCTTTGGATAAAAGCGTATGCTAAATGGCCTATCTATCTAGCTGAATATCTATATTTTCCCGCACAGGTTGTTTAGCTGCCAGATGACAGTAGTCTCTCTCTATGATGGCATTGGCCACGGTGTTCTATGATGGCATTGGCCACGGTGTTTCTATGATGGCATTGGCCACGGTGTTCTATGATGGCATTGGCCACGGTGTTCTATGATGGCATTGGCCACGGTGTTCTATGATGGCATTGGCCACGGTGTTCTATGATGGCATTGGCCACGGTGTTCTATGATGGCATTGGCCACGGTGTTGCCATGGTGCTTCCACTACTGCTGTGTGCCGCTGCTTCCTGAATAACTCGATTGGCTAGTACTGCTATCTGTAAAGAAAAGGGTGGGTGTCTGTTGATTCTACTGTTCTCTCCCTCCCTCCAACTCTCCGTCGTTCCCGGCTGTCGTTTTGTCTCCGGGGCGCCTCTACTAAGGATTTCAGAGATATAAAAATAATAATAATCTTAAACTTTTGCCCTTTACTCTAATAAGGGGTACGGGTACCCCCCCGCATACCCCCTCATTTCGAGCACTGGATATATGTGTTATTAATTATGGTTCAGTCGGGTTGGGGTAGGGTTTGTGTCAAATTTCCACCATTGTCCGAAAGCGTTTTTCCACAAAAGCACATGGGATGTGTCCACAGTGTAAGTGAATAGCCTCTAGAAGACGGCTCTGTTGTTACTTCTATCTGGAACGTCTCTATCTTTGACAGCTCATTTCAAAACACCTTGTGGAACGAATGACGCCGCCAAAGTCACAGAGAGAGTAACTGATATGAATGAGGTGCGTCTCAGCAGCTCACCCCATCTTTAAAGGGACAAACAATGGAAGAAGGGACACAAACTGAGTATACTAAATGTTAAGAACACCTTCCTAATATTGAGTCGTCGTCGTCCCCCCCCCCCCTCCTTTTGCCCTCAGAAAAGCCTCAGCGTTGCTGTTCTTGACTCAAACCGGTGCGCCTGGCACCTACCACCACACCCCGATCAAAGGCACTTAAATATTTTGTCTTGCCCCATTCACCCTCTGAGTGGCACACATACACAATCCCTCGTCTCACTTGTCTCAAGGCTTTAAAAAATCCTTCTTTAACCTGTCTCCTCCCCTTCATCTACACTGATTGAAGTGGATTTAACAGGTGACATCAATAAGGAATCATAGCTTTCATCTGGATTCACCTGGTCAGTCTATGTCATGGAAAGAGCAGGTGTTCTTAATGTTTTGTCCACTCAGTGTAGAGCGCTAGACAGAAGACAAAGCCATCAGGAAGATGGAGTCTGTGTACTTTGTGTTTAAACCTTCCCTCTTCTTCAATAACTAAAGGTGTTTGTCCCAATAACAGCACCTTTCTCCTGAAGTCTACAGTCGTTCACTACTTCCCACTAATCTAATGGCATTGGATTGGAGGAGACAGGGGCTAGTTGGAGTTGAGGTCTACAATCGTTCACTACTTCCCACTAATCTAATGGCATTGGATTGGAGGAGACAGGGGCTAGTTGGAGTTGAGGTCTACAGTCGTTCACTACTTCCCACTAATCTAATGGCATTGGATTGGAGGAGACAGGGGCTAGTTGGAGTTGAAGTCTACAGTCGTTCACTACTTCCCACTAATCTAATGGCATTGGATTGGAGGAGACAGGGGCTAGTTGGAGTTGAGGTCTACAGTCGTTCACTACTTCCCACTAATCTAATGGCATTGGATTGGAGGAGACAGGGGCTAGTTGGAGTTGAGGTCTACAGTTGTTCACTACTTCCCACTAATCTAATGGCATTGGATTGGAGGAGACAGGGGCTAGTTGGAGTTGAGGTCTACAGTCGTTCACTACTTCCCACTAATCTAATGGCATTGGATTGGAGGAGACAGGGGCTAGTTGGAGTTGAGGTCTACAGTCGTTCACTACTTCCCACTAATCTAATGGCATTGGATTGGAGGAGACAGGGGCTAGTTGGAGTTGAGGTCTACAGTCGTTCACTACTTCCCACTAATCTAATGGCATTGGATTGGAGGAGACAGGGGCTAGTTGGAGTTTCCACCATCTTTTTTATACAAAGCTGTCACTTTCAAATCAGTGAAGGAAAGTGAACAAGTGCACACTTTGGGAAGAAGGAGAGATAATTGAGACATAGTGAAGTCCACAGTCTTCTCTCCCTCCTTGACTCCCGTCCACAGTCTTCTCTCCTTCCTTGACTCCCGTCCACAGTCTTCTCTCCCTCCTTGACTCCCGTCCACAGTCTTCTCTCCCTCCTTGACTCCCGTCCACAGTCTTCTCTCCCTCTTGACTCCCGTCCAGTCTTCTCTCCCTCCTTGTCTCCCGTCCACAGTCTTCTCTCCCTCCTTGACTCCCGTCCACAGTCTTCTCTCCCTCCTTGTGTCTCCCGTCCACAGTCTTCTCTCCCTCCTCCCGTCTCCCGTCCACAGTCTGCTCTCCCTCCCCTCCTTGACTCCCGTCCACAGTCTTCTCTCCCTCCTTGACTCCCGTCCACAGTCTTCTCTCCCTCCTTGACTCCCGTCCACAGTCTTCTCTCCCTCCTTGACTCCCGTCCACAGTCTTCTCTCCCTCCTTGACTCCCGTCCACAGTCTTCTCTCCCTCCTTGACTCCCGTCCACAGTCTTCTCTCCCTCCTTGTCTCCCGTCCACAGTCTTCTCTCCCTCCTTGTCTCCCGTCCAATCTTCTCTCCCTCCTTGACTCCCGTCCAAAGTCTTCTCTCCCTCCTTGACTCCCGTCCACAGTCTTCTCTCCCTCCTTGACTCCCACATGGCTAGTGTTGTTTACTGTGCTCCTGACAATGAAGAAAGTCAACGTGTTACCTAAGGTTAGCTTTGTATAGTAAAGTCTGTGTCAACAGTATGATGTTTAACATAATAGTCTCATTTTAATGTGTAGTGTGTCATAGTGGAGCCCTGCAGGTATTTATCTTTGTCTTGTAGTTGTGTAACACCTGTCACCTGGGTAAATAGTCTCTTTAGAGAGTTCTAGTTGGTCCCAGGAAGGCTGGTAATGCTACGATGCAGAGAAAAACAAGCCCACGCCCCAAACAATGGGTTGTTAGGTACGGGCTGGGCTGCGACTCGGCCATATTGTTTACAACAGTGAAGTGAGCTGAGGTCAGTGGCTGACTAGGCACTGGCTATTATCAAAGCCAGATTTACTCCCAAATAAACCTTGATGAAGCCAGTGAAAGAGATAGCTCCAACAACCAGAGTGACATAGGCTATTAACTGAAATTGACAAACAATTTTCCCCAAATATAAATGTCAATGTATCCAAGACACACAAGCGATAGCCTCCGATGGCGGCATATTTCATATCATCCGACATAACAACACACTGCTAAACTCAACTCAGCCATAGACCGATGTAGCATCCACAGTTACCACTAATGGATGGCACTAAAACACCAATATATATGGACACTTTTCATCTGAATAGTTCACAACGCAAACTCCATATCCTTTCACAATAGATGTACAATTCTTCCAATGCACCGCAAACACACACACACACACACACGCTTCATAATACACTGCTCAAAAAAATTAAGGGAACACTTAAACAACACATCCTAGATCTGAATTAATGAAATAATCTTATTACATACTTTTTTCTTTACATAGTTGAATGTGCTGACAACAAAATCACACAAAAATTATCAATGGAAATCAAATTTATCAACCCATGGAGGTCTGGATTTGGAGTCACCCTCAAAATTTAAGTGGAAAACCACACTACAGGCTGATCCAACTTTGATGTAATGTCCTTAAAACAAGTCAAAATTAGGCTCAGTAGTGTGTGTGGCCTCCACGTGCCTGTATGACCTCCCTATAATGCCTGGGCATGCTCCTGATGAGGTGGCGGATGGTCTCCTGAGGGATCTCCTCCCAGACCTGGACTAAAGCATCCGCCAACTCCTGGACAGTCTGTGGTGCAACGTGGCATGGTGGATGGAGCGAGACATGATGTCCCAGATGTGCTCAATTGGATTCAGGTCTGGGGAACGGGCGGGCCAGTCCATAGCATCAATGCCTGCCTCTTGCAGGAACTGCTGACACACTCCCAGCCACATGAGGTCTAGCATTGTCTTGCATTAGAAGGAACCCAGGGCCAACCGCACCAGCATATGGTCTCACAAGGGGTCTGAGGATCTCATCTCGGTACCTAATGGCAGTCAGGCTACCTCTGGCGAGCACATGGAGGGCTGTGCGGCCCCCCAAAGAAAATGCCACCCCACACCATGACTGACCCACCGCCAAACCGGTCATGCTGGAGGATGTTGCAGGCAGCAGAACGTTCTCCACGGCGTCTCAGACTCTGTCACGTCTGTCACATGTGCTCAGTGTGAACCTGCTTTCATCTGTGAAGAGCACAGGGCGCCAGTGGCGAATTTGCCCATCTTGGTGTTCTCTGGCAAATGCCAAACATCCTGCACGGTGTTGGGCTGTAAGCACAACCCCCACCTGTGGACGTCGGGCCCTCATACCACCCTCATGGAGTCTGTTTCTGACCGTTTGAGCAGACACATGCACATTTGTGGCCTGCTGGAGGTCATTTTGCAGGGCTCTGGCAGTGCTCCTCCTGCTCCTCCTTGCATCTTGCATAAAGGCGGAGGGTAGCGGTCCTGCTGCTGGGTTGTTGCCCCTCCTACGGCCTCCTCCACATCTCCTGATGTACTGGCCTGTCTCCTGGGTAGCGTCTCCATGCTCTGGACACTACGCTGACAGACACAGCAAACCTTCTTGCCACAGCTCGCATTGATGTGCCATCCTGGACAAGCTGCACTACCTGAGCCACTTGTGTGGGTTGTAGACTCTGTCTCATGATACCACTAGAGTGAAAGCACCGCCAGCATTCAAAAGTGACCCAAAACATCAGCCAGGAAGCATAGGAACTGAGAAGTGGTCTGTGGTCACCACCTGCAAAATCAGTCCTTTATTGGGGTGTCTTGCTAATTGCCTATAATACTGTCTGACAAACGGCAGTTTTTACCAATGAGGTCACAGTTTCCACCTGTTGTCTATTCCATTTGCACAACAGCATATGAAATGTATTGTCAATCAGTGTTGCTTCCTAAGTGGACAGTTTGATTTCACAGAAGTGTGATTGACTTGGAGTTACATTGTGTTGTTTAAGTGTTCCATTTATTTTTTGAGCAGTGTACTATTACATACAGATACAGAATAAATACGGTTCTAATGAAATTTCCATATCAACAATCGAAATGACTGAAAAAATGTCTAATCAAAACGAAATTCTAACTTAATCAAATGCCGTCATGAAAAACAAAGCAATGGCCGTGCTCTAAAGAGCTGACCAATGACAGACACTGAATAAATCTACATAATGCATTGAACTAAAGGGTATAAATCAAAGGTATGACTTATATTATCACTCTGCAAACAAAGCAAACACAACCACACCATGGTGAAAATTAGGAATGTATGATTCAGCACCGCTGACTCTGTGGTGCTTGTTGTTTTGCTGCTGAGGTCATATTGCAGTATCGGACCATCAGGACATCGTCTGACAGCAGTTTACCAATGAGGTCACAGTGCAGTATCGGACCATCAGGATACTGTCTGACAGCAGTTTACCAATGAGGTCACAGTGCAGTATCGGACCATCAGGATACAGTCTGACAGCAGTTTACCAATGAGGTCACAGTGCAGTATCGGACCATCAGGACACTGTCTGACAGCAGTTTACCAATGAGGTCACAGTGCAGTATCGGACCATCAGGATACTGTCTGACAGCAGTTTACCAATGAGGTCACAGTGCAGTATCGGACCATCAGGATACTGTCTGACAGCAGTTTACCAATGAGGTCACAGTGCAGTATCGGACCATCAGGATACTGTCTGACAGCAGTTTACCAATGAGGTCATAGTGCAGTATCGGACCATCAGGATACTGTCTGACAGCAGTTTACCAATGAGGTCACAGTGCAGTATCGGACCATCAGGATACTGTCTGACAGCAGTTTACCAATGAGGTCACAGTGCAGCATCGGACCATCAGGATACTGTCTGACAGCAGTTTACCAATGAGGTCACAGTGCAGTATGGGACCATCAGGATACTGTCTGACAGCAGTTTACCAATGAGGTCACAGTGCAGTATCATCAGTGTATGCAGTAACAGCAGTCCTCAAAGCTGAGTTTGTAAAGTATCAATTGGAAGGAATTACAACTTTTATTTCAAAAGGTATTTTTTGCCATATCAGCTACAAGCTACAGTAGAGAGAAAATGTGTAAAGTCTACACCCTTCTTAACCAACAGTATAATGTAAAACAAAATCCTCAATAACAACTTTCTGATTTGTATTTTTATTTAGTTTTTGTACTTGGACAATATGTCCTAGTTGATTTTATATAATCCCAGTGATTCCAGTACACACAGACAATGTTGTCATAATGTGTCATTCCACAGCAAGAGAGATATACAATACAGTACAGATAGTCTAGCGGATGGTGTTATGGTGACCCTGTGAAGGGTTAACTCACTGCTCAGCTCAGAGCTGCTCAGTCTAGCGGATGGTGTTATGGTGACCCTGTGAAGGGTTAACTCACTGCTCAGCTCAGAGCTGCTCAGTCTAGCGGATGGTGTTATGGTGACCCTGTGAAGGGTTAACTCACTGCTCAGCTCAGAGCTGCTCAGTCTAGCGGATGGTGTTATGGTGACCCTGTGAAGGGTTAACTCACTGCTCAGCTCAGAGCTGCTCAGTCTAGCGGATGGTGTTATGGTGACCCTGTGAAGGGTTAACTCACTGCTCAGCTCAGAGCTGCTCAGTCTAGCGTATGGTGTTATGGTGACCCTGTGAAGGGTTAACTCACTGCTCAGCTCAGAGCTGCTCAGTCTAGCGGATGGTGATATGGTGACCCTGTGAAGGGTTAACTCACTGCTCAGCTCAGAGCTGCTCAGTCTAGCGGATGGTGTTATGGTGACCTTGTGAAGGGTTAACTCAACTGCTCAGCTCAGAGCTGCTCAGTCTAGCGGATGGTGTTATGGTGACCCTGTGAAGGGTTAACTCACTGCTCAGCTCAGAGCTGCTCAGTCTAGCGGATGGTGTGTCAGAGCTGCTCATGGTGACCCTGTGAAGGGTTAACTCACTGCTCAGCTCAGAGCTGCTCAGTCTAGCGGATGGTGTTATGGTGACCCTGTGAAGGGTTAACTCACTGCTCAGCTCAGAGCTGCTCAGTCTAGCAGATGGTGTTATGGTGACCCTGTGAAGGGTTAAACTCACTGCTCAGCTCAGAGCTGCTCAGTCTAGCGGATGGTGACCCTGTGAAGGGTTAACTCAACTGCTCAGCTCAGAGCTGCTCAGTCTAGCGGATGGTGTTATGGTGACCCTGTGAAGGGTTAACTCACTGCTCAGCTCAGAGCTGCTCAGTCTAGCGTATGGTGTTATGGTGACCCTGTGAAGGGTTAACTCACTGCTCAGCTCAGAGCTGCTCAGTCTAGCGTATGGTGTTATGGTGACCCTGTGAAGGGTTAACGCACTGCTCAGCTCAGAGCTGCTCTCATTTCCTCTACCGTTCCATCCGAACAGGTGAACTGAGTACAGACAGGAAGGAGGGAGGACAGAACAGGCAGACCACGTGATGATGAAAAGGCTGATGTAGGCTGCTGTAGCTGTAAATGTGTTATCCTAAAAAAAACTCCTTAGTCCTTGCCGATGACAAGCATACCCATAACATGATGCAGCCACCACCATGCTTGAAAATATAAAGAGTGGTACTCCGTGATGTGTTTTGTTGGATTTGCCCCAAACATAATGCTTTGTATTCAGGACATAAAGTTCATTGCTTTGCCACATTTTTTGCAGTATTACTTTAGCGCCTTGTTGCAAACAGGATGCATGTTTTTTTTGAATATTTTTATTCTGTACAGGCTTCCTTCTTTTCACTTTGTCATTAGGGTTAGTATTGTGGAGTAACTACAATGTTGTTGATCCATCCTAATTTTTTATCACAGCCATTAAACTCTGTAACTGTTTTAAAGTCACCATTGACCTCATGGTGAAATCCTTGAGCGGTTTCCTTCCTCTCCGGCAACTGAGTTAGGAAGGACGCCTGTATCTTTAGTGACTGGGTGTATTGATACACCATCCAAAGTGTAATTCATAACTTCACCATGCTCAAAGGGATATTCATTTTTTTTTCATCTACCAATCTGTGCCCTTATTTTGCGAGGCATTGAAAAACCTCCCTTGTCTTTGTGGTAGATGACAGCCTATAGGGAGGAGGTCAGAAACCTGGCTGTGTGGTGCCCAAGACAACAACCTCTCCCTCAATGTGATCAAGACAAAGGAGATTATTGTGGACTACAGGGAAAAGAAGAGGACTGAGCACGCCCCCATTCTCATCGACGGGGCTGTTGTGGAACAGGTTGAGAGCTTCAAGTTCCTTGGTGTCCATATCACCAACAAACTAACATGGTCCAAGCACACCAAGACAGTTGTGAAGAGGGCACAACAAAACCTATTCCCCCTAAGGAGACTGAAAAGATTTGGCATGGGTCTTCAGATCCTCCAAAGTTTCTACAGCTGCACCATCGAGAGCATCCTGACTGGTTGCATCACTGCCTGGTATGGCAACTGCTCGGCCTCCGACCGCAAGGCACTACAGAGGGTAGTGCGTACGGCCCAGTACATCACTGGGGCCAAGCTTCCTGCCATCCAGGACCTCTATACCAGGCGGTGTCAGAAGAAGGCCCTACAAATTGTCAAAGACTCCAGCCACCCTAGTCATAGACGGTAAGTGGTACCGGAGGGCCAAGTCTAGGTCCAAGAGGCTTCTAAACAGCTTCTACCCCCAAGCCATAAGACTCCTGAACATCTAATCAAATGGCTACCCAGACTATTTGCATTGCCCCCCCTCTTTTACGCTGCTGCTACTCTGTTTATTATCTATGCATAGTCACTTTAATAACTCTACCTACATGTACATATTACCCCAATTACCTCGACTAACTGGTGCCCCCACACATTGACTCGGTACCGGTACCCCCTGTATATAGTCTCACTATTGTTATTTTTACTGCTGCTCTTTAATTATTTGTAAATTTTATTTTGTATTATTTTATATTTTATTTTTTAGTAAAAATGTTTTGGTATTCTTTCTTAAAACTGCATTGTTGTAAGGTCTACACCTGTTGTATTCGGCGTATGTGACAAATACAATTTGATTTGATTTGATTTGAATCTGTGTTTGAAATTCACTGCTTGACTGAGGGACCTTAACAGATAATTGTATGTGTGGGGTACAGAGATGAGGTAGTCATTCAAAAATCATGTTAAACACTATTATTGCAGACAGAGTCCATGCAACTTATTATGTGACTTGTTAAGCAATTTTTTACTCCTGAACTTATTTAGGCTTGCCATAATAAAAGGGTTGAACACTTATTGACTCAAGACATTTCAGCTTTTCATTTGAAATTAATTTGTAAAAATTTCAAAATTGATAATTACACTTTCACATTATGGAATATTGTGTGTAGGCCAGTGACAATAAAATCACAATTTAATCCATTTTTATTTCAGGCTATAACACAACAAAATGTGGAAAAAGTATAGGGGTGTGAATACTTTCTGAAGGCGATGTCAGCTGAGCTGAAAAATATGAAAAATTATGTAGAAACATGGAGACTTCCACCGTGTTTTCAGAAACACTATCAAAAACAATACAGAAGGATTTGATTCAAGCAGTCAGTGAAATAAGGACAGACGACTGGACTTCATTTGAAAGTTAAGGTAGGCATATTATGAGCTGACGTGGAATTGTTTTAAGATGGTCATACCATGGATCATTTAGCTATTTGATTTTAGAATTTTCGGTATAAAAATATATGTAAAAACATTATTTGATGAAATATTGAATTTGGCATTTAGTACGAAATATATTAAATAACACATTCATAAATTGCAAAAAAGACAGTCAAAAATGAAATCGTTTTTTTTTTCTTTTTCTATCCTATATCTAAGAGGAATAAGAAAGCTCAGGAAATATATATATATATATACAAATATTGTCATTTAGAGCATTTATTTGCTGAAAATGACACCTGGTCAAAATAACAAAAAAAGATGCAGTGTTGTCAGACCTCGGAGAGTGCAAAGAAAAGTTCATGTTCATTTTTAAACAACACAATACTAATGTTTTAACTAAGGAAGAGTTCAGAAATCAATATTTGGTGTAATAACCCTGATTTTCAATTACAGCTTTCATGCGTCTTGGCATGCTCTCCACCAGTCTTTCACATTGATGCAAAAATTCAAGCAGCTCGGCTTTGTTTGATGGCTTGTGACCATCCATCTTCCTCTTGATCACATTCCATAAGTTTTCAATGGGGTTCAGGTCTGGAGATTGGGCTGGCCATGACAGGGTCTTGATCTGGTGGTCCTCCATCCACACCTTGATTGACCTGGCTGTGTGGCATGGCGCATTGTCCTGCTGGAAAAACCAATCCTCAGAGTTGGGGAACAATGTCAGAGCAAAAGGAAGCAAGTTTTCTTCCAGGACAACCTTGTACATGGCTTGATTCATGCGTCCTTCACAAAGACAAATCTGCCAGATTCCAGCCTTGCTGAAGGACCCCCAGATCATCACCGACCCTCCACCAAATTTCACAGTGAGTGCGAGACACTGTGGCTTGTAGGCCTCTCCAGGTCTCCGTCTAACCATTAGACAACCAGGTGTTGGGCAAAGCTGAAAATTGGACTCATCAGAGAAGATAACCTTACTCCAGTCCTCTACAGTCCAATCCTTATGGTATTTTGCAAACCTCAGCCTGGCTCTTCTTTGCTTCTCATTGATGAAGGGCTTTTTTCTAGCTTTGCACGACTTCAGCCCTGCCCCTAGGAGCCTGCTTCGAACCGTCCTCGCCGTGCACTTCACCCCAGCTGCCGTTTGCCATTCTTTTTGTAGGTCACTTGATGTCATCCTACGGTTGTTGAGTGACATTCGAATGAGTTGGCAGTCATCCCGGTCAGTAAAGAGTCGTTTTCGACCCTCTGCCGGTCTGTAGCTTTGTTGTCCCCAATGTCTGCTGCTTGACCTTGTTCTTATGAACCGCCGTCTTTGAAATGTTAAGGATGGAAGCAACCTGACGCTCACTGTATCCCTCTGCCAGTAAAGCCATAATTGAACCCTTCTTTTCCTCACTCAAAACTTTCCTTTTCAACTCTTTTGGCATGGTCAATAGTTATTTTTTGATTAATATTACTTTTGAGGAACTGTTAGTACTGTTTTTGCCATCTAGCTGGTCCTATTGCAAGACTGTTTTTTATACTTTTTTTCGTTAAATAAGATTTAGTTCATGTGATCACCTAATCAGTACCTAATTCAGTAGAATGAGGTGTGCCTGTGTTGGAATTCAACAGACACTGGAATGGAATGGCTGTCATACATGTAGAGATGCTGATTTAAGAAATATTTGCAGTGGTCTCTTAATTTTTTTCCAGAGCTGTATATCCATATATATATATTTTTGTATATATATTTGTACAGATATTTAACTGCATTTCTTGGGTAGGCACAAAACGACCTCCATACTTCCATTTTTTTATTTTTTTATTACCGGTGCCGGTTACCTTCAAACAAGTCCATTGACACTTGAAGCCCAAACGGTTTGGACGCTACAAACAGAAGTTGGCACATCGACGGTTCCGACTTCAGACGAGTCCAGTGGGGCTTGTGGGGGTCGTAGAGCAAAACGGAGACCACCAACGTGTTTGTACGAGTCTTTCTATATTAGTTTGTCGGCCAAACCGTACGGATGCTACAGCCGTTTTCATGAGAAGACCGATTTTCAGTGACAAACATTGCTGTAGCTCGGCCACCGGAACTGATGCGTCATGTTATTATTTTTCTCTCTGAATTGTTGGTTAAGGGCCCGTAAGTAAGTATCTCACTGTCTACAAAACATGTGACAAATTAATTGATTGATTCACTACTGCTCTTTGACCCTGACTCAGTCTAATCCTCCCTCCCATTCTCTCTCTCTCTCTCTCTCTCTCTCTATTTTCCCCGTCTTTCTGTTATGCTTACAAATCCTCCATGCATTTACTCTATTTACTTGATGTTCGTATTCTTTTCTTGTATTATTTCTTATTGTTGTTGTCGAGAAGGAACCTGCCAGTCAGCAGTTCGTTGGAAGATGTGTACCATGCGTATCCCGTACATACGACTAATAGCATTTGAAACTTGAAACGTGTACAGACAGATGCAAGAGTGAGCGAGAGAGAGAAAGAGAGAGAGACAGAGAGAGACAGAGACAGAGACAGAGAGAGAGAGAGAGAGAGAGAGAGAGAGAGAGAGAGAGAGAGAGAGAGAGAGAGAGAGAGAGAGAGAGAGAGAGACAGAGACAGAGACAGAGAGAGAGAGAGAGAGACAGAGACAGAGACAGAGACAGAGACAGAGACAGAGAGACAGAGACAGAGAGAGAGAGAGAGAGAGAGAGAGAGAGAGAGAGACAGAGACAGAGACAGAGACAGAGACAGAGACAGAGACAGAGACAGAGACAGAGACAGAGACAGAGACAGAGACAGAGACAGAGACAGAGACAGAGACAGAGAGAGAGAGAGAGAGAGAGAGAGAGAGAGAGAGAGAGAGAGAGAGAGAGAGAGAATGGGAGGGAGGAGTAGACTGAGTCAGGGTCAGAGAGCAGTAGTGAAACAATTCAACAGGCTGAATCAATCAATCAATTTGTCAAATGCTTTGTAGACAACAGGCTCAGTGAGTACAGCCTTGCCATTGAGAAGGGCAGACACAGGAAAACCTGGCTCCATGTAGAGGAAAGGCTGTGCAACCACTGCACCACAGCAGGACCCGAGACAGAGCTGCATTTCCTGACTAAATGTCTAAAATATTAATGAATTAGAGATATCCTCTATGCCATTGTTATTGTTATTGTTCAATGGTTATTTTGACCCTTGATTATTGTTGTTACTGTTGTCCCATTGACAATATGGATTGTTATTCTTTTAATTATGTTAATGTCCAAAGTAAGCTTTGGCAATATGTAGATTGTTACCTCATGCCAATAAAGCAAATTCAATTGAATTGAATTAAGAGAGAGAGCTTTCCATCAATTTGTATAGCAGACCCTCATGCCAAGTTGAGTCAAAAAAGATTTTCTGAAATCAACAAAAGCATGAGAAGACTTTTTCTTTGTTTTGGTTTGTTTGATTGTCAGTTAGGGTGTGCAGGGTGAATACGTGGTCTGTCGTACGGTAATTTGGTAAAAAGCAACTTTGACATTTGCTCAGTACATTGTTTTGACTGAGGAAATGAACGAGTCTGCTGTTAATGATAATGCAGAGGATTTTCCCAAGGTTGCTGTTGACACATATCCCACAGTGGTTATTGGGGTCAAATTTGTCTCCACTTTTGTGGATTGGGGTGATCAGTCCTTGGTTCCAAATATTAGGGTAGGTGCCAGAGCTGAGGATGATGTTAAAGAGTTTAATTATAGCCAATTGGAATTTGTGGTCTGTATATTTGATCATTTCCTTTTTGGGTTGGAGGGTTTGTATTTTGTCCTGTAGTTCATTCAATGTAATTGGAGAATCCACTGGGTTCTGGCAGTCTTTAATAGCTGATTCTAAGATTTGTAATTCATCATGTGTATGTTTTTGCTGTTCTCCAAAAGATTGGAGAAGTGGTTTACCCATACATCTCAGTTTTGGATAGATAACTCTTCGTGTTGTTGTTTGTTTAGTGTTTTCCAATTTTCCCAGAAGTGGTTAGAGTCTGGATTCTTCAATTACATTGAGCTGATTTCTGACATTACATTTACATTTTAGTCATTTAGCAGACGCTCTTATCCAGAGCGACTTACAGTTAGTGAGTGCATACATTATTTATTTTTTTAATACTGGCCCCCCCGTGGGAATCGAACCCACAACCCTGGCGTTGCAAACGCCATGCTCTACCAACTGAGCTACATCCCTGCCGGCCATTCCCCTCCCCTACCCTGGACGACGCTGGGCCAATTGTGCGCCGCCCCATGGGTCTCCCGGTCACGGCCGGCTACGACAGAGCCTGGATTTGAACCAGAATCTCTAGTGGCACAACTAGCACTGTGATGCAGTGCCTTAGACCACTGCGCCACTCGGGAGACTAGAGGGTAGTATCCTGGATGTCCTTGACATGCTGTTCCTTCTTTTTCCGTAGTGTATTTCTGTATTGTTTTAGTGATTCACCATAGTGAAGGCGTAGGCTCAGGTTTTCTGGGTCTCTATGTTTTTGGTTGGATAGGTTTCTCAATTTCTTTCTTAGGTTTTTGCATTCTTCATCAAACCATTTATCACTGTTGTTACTTTTCTTCGGTTTTCTGTTAGAGATTTTTAGATTTGATAGGGAAGCTGAGAGGTCAAATATACTGTTTAGGTTTTCTACTGCCAAGTTTCCACTTTCACTATTACAGTGGAACGTTTTGTCCAGGAAGTTGTCTAAAAGGGATTTAATTTGTTGTTGCCTAATTGTTTTTTGGTAGGTTTCGACACTACTTTCCTTCCATCTATAGCATTTCTTAATATTATACAGTTCCTTTGGCTTTGTTGCCTCATGATTGAGTATTTCTCTGTTCAAGTAGACTGTGATTTTGCTGTGGTCTGATGTGGGGTGTCAGTGGGCTGACTGTGAACGCTCTGAGAGACTCTGGGTTGAGGTCAGTGATAAAGTAGTCTACAGTACTACTGCCAAGAGATGAGCTGTAGGTGTACCTACCATCGGCTAACCATTGACTATGTACAGACCCAGTGTGCGACAAACTGCAGGAGTTGTGACCAGGTTTTTGTTGGTTGCTTTGTCATAGTTGTGTCTAGTGGGGCATTTTTGGGAGGGAATACTGTCACCTCCAGGTAGGTGTTTGTACCCCTTTGTGCTGAGAGTGTCAGGAACTTGTCCAGTTCTAGGATTCAGTGCAGCCTTCAGCCCTCCGGGTCTTGTTGGGGGTGTGTTGTTGTGCTTTCTCTGTTTTGTGGGTCTGTTCTGTCTGGAGTGTGTGAACTAGCTCCCTGAGCTCCACCATCTCTCTATCTCTAACCATCTCTCTCACCATCTAGCTCTGTTAATTTGTCTCTCTCAACAATGGAGGAGCAGTTGTGGGACCTGGGTCTGTTTCAGTGTTAGGGGGGGGGGGGGGGGGGGTGACTCTCCTCTTGGGGCTGCTCGGCTGCTCATCTGCAGGGCAGTTTGAGGATGAGGTGGGATCAGACTCACTCAGGATGGGGGAATCGTCACTGAGAGAGAGAGCTTTTTTCTGCTGTGCTCGCTCTTTGATCACGTAAAAGTACTGCTGAAACTGCATGAGGATGCCCTGCACCATTACGGTTCCAGACTTGTACACGTTGACAGAGGTTGTTTGAATTTCCTCAATGTCTAGTATTCTGAGTTTCCACCCCCCCTGGGCCAATACCCTCTCTCTTGACATAGGGGCAGTGTGCTCTTATATCACTGTGCCATGCCAGGGGATGGTCTGTGTGGAAAATTAAGTTGCTTACATTCCCCTCTTTGTAGCAGTCAGCAAATAGTGTCTCTGGATTGTCCTTGAGGAGCTTCTTTTAGTACTTATTCCATGAAGTGTTGTTTTTAATATCCAATGTGTACTGTACTGTGATGACATCTGCATAAGTCCTGGTCAGGGGGCTTCAACGGCCTCTGCATTTGGGTGGGGGAGGCTGTGAAACTCTCCTGCCATTGTTGGGCTCAAGTGTTTTCACACATCTCATTGAAGTGCTAATTGAAGTTGCAGCCCATGTCTGTTCTGTCCTAGCAGCTTGGTAGCTTAGTAGCCTTATTTACTCAGCTTTAAATAACGCAATTACCTAGAGATTATTGTCTTTTTGGCTTCAGAAGTAACTTCAAACTGAACATTACTCACTCAGTTTTGGGTTGGATGGTATTTCCAGGTTTGCGCTGTGTTTCCTCTGCAGGTTTTGGTTTGTTAGAGGTTTTGTCTTGATAGTCCTTGGTAGTAATAATCCATTCAGGTAAATTTGTCAAAAATAAAACATTTAGATTTGGAATTTTGATTTAAATTGAAGGTTTTGATGTAGAGGGTAGTATCCTGGATGTCCTTGAGAAAAAATCTAAGTCGATCTATATTTATCCAACTCTAATTCTATATTTATTTTTTTGCAGAAGAACTCAAGAGCCCATGACCTCTCTCTCTCAACAGTCTAAACATGTATAACCTACAGTGAAGACCCTTCACCCAACGTTACAGTCTAAACATGTATAACCTACACTGAAGACCCTTCACCCAACGTTACAGTCTAAACATGTATAACCTACAGTGAAGACCCTTCACCCAACGTTACAGTCTAAACATGTATAACCTACAGTGAAGACCCTTCACCCAACGTTACAGTCTAAACATGTAGGCTCGGCCCTAATTTATGTGTTCTCTCTCACCTGGAGCAGCAAATGGACCAAGAACAAAGGACAATGCTAAATGACTAGATAGCCATTCCCCCTCTGAGGGGCAAAAATGTTTCGCTGTTACAGTATTTACATTTACGTCATTTAGCAGACGCTCTTATCCAGAGCGACTTACATGAGCAATTAGGGTTAAGTGCCTTGCTTAAGGGCACATCTACAGATTTTTCACCTAGTCGGCTCGGGGATTAGAACCAGCGACCTTTCGGTTACTGGCACAACGCTCTTAACCACTAAGCCACCTGCCGCCCATTCAGAGGACTGACTATTGACTGAGTGATAGAATAATACGATGGTATCCATGTCTGGTATCGATGTGGAACTTGTACCCTGAGGATAACTCTGATGCTGTCTATATGGATGTATTATCTCTGATGCTGTCTATACGGATGTATTATCTCTGATGCTGTCTATATGGATGTATTATCTCTGTACATGGTGAACTTTTAATTACTCTCAAGGAAGGTCTATTGTCCTCTCAGGAATTCTATACATTTAAAATTGGTCTCATCTCAAACACAAGGCTTTACACGCTGTGACACCCTGTAGAGATTGGGCCTGGGAGTGTTTGGTATCGTTTGATTGGAATTATTTGATTGGTCAAAGGTGGTTGGTGTTGGGTTGAAAGGTGACACCTTCAGATGTTATAAATGGAATGAAAAGCTTTTGTTCTCTCTCTTATCCTGTATCCAGTACATGGAGGAAGGTTGTATGATCTCTCTTATCCTGTATCCAGTCCATGGAGGAAGGTTGTATGATCTCTCTCTTATCCTGTATCCAGTCCATGGAGGAAGGTTGTAAGATCTCTCTTATCCTGTATCCAGTCCATGGAGGAAGGTTGTATGATCTCTCTTATCCTGTATCCAGTACATGGAGGAAGGTTGTATGATCTCTCTTATCCTGTATCCAGTCCATGGAGGAAGGTTGTATGATCTCTCTTATCCTGTATCCAGTCCATGGAGGAAGGTTGTATGATCTCTCTCTTATCCTGTATCCAGTACATGGAGGAAGGTTGTATGATCTCTCGCTTATCCTGTATCCAGTACATGGAGGAAGGTTGTATGATCTCTCTCTTATCCTGTATCCAGTACATGGAGGAAGGTTGTATGATCTCTCTCTTATCCTGTATCCAGTACATGGAGGAAGGTTGTATGATCTCTCTCTTATCCTGTATCCAGTCCATGGAGGAAGGTTGTATGATCTCTCTTATCCTGTATCCAGTCCATGGAGGAAGGTTGTATGATATCTCTTATCCTGTATCCAGTACATGGAGGAAGGTTGTATGATCTCTCTCTTATCCTGTATCCAGTCCATGGAGGAAGGTTGTATGATCTCTCGCTTATCCTGTATCCAGTACATGGAGGAAGGTTGTATGATCTCTCTCTTATCCTGTATCCAGTACATGGAGGAAGGTTGTATGATCTCTCTCTTATCCTGTATCCAGTACATGGAGGAAGGTTGTATGATCTCTCTCTTATCCTGTATCCAGTCCATGGAGGAAGGTTGTATGATCTCTCTTATCCTGTATCCAGTCCATGGAGGAAGGTTGTATGATCTCTCTTATCCTGTATCCAGTACATGGAGGAAGGTTGTATGATCTCTCTCTTATCCTGTATCCAGTACATGGAGGAAGGTTGTATGATCTCTCTCTTATCCTGTATCCAGTCCATGGAGGAAGGTTGTATGATCTCTCTCTTATCCTGTATCCAGTCCATGGAGGAAGGTTGTGTATGATCTCTCTTATCCTGTATCCAGTACATGGAGGAAGGTTGTATGATCTCTCTCTTATCCTGTATCCAGTACATGGAGGAAGGTTGTATGATCTCTCTCTTATCCTGTATCCAGTCCATGGAGGAAGGTTGTATGATCTCTCTCTTATCCTGTATCCAGTCCATGGAGGAAGGTTGTATGATCTCTCTCTTATCCTGTATCCAGTCCATGGAGGAAGGTTGTATGATCTCTCTTATCCTGTATCCAGTACATAGAGGAAGGTTGTATGATTTCTCTCTTATCCTGTATCCAGTCCATGGAGGAATGTTGTATGATCTCTCTCTTATCCTGTATCCAGTCCATGGAGGAAGGTTGTATGATCTCTCTCTTATCCTGTATCCAGTACATGGAGGAAGGTTGTATGATCTCTCTCTTATCCTGTATCCAGTCCATGGAGGAAGGTTGTATGATCTCTCTTATCCTGTATCCAGTCCATGGAGGAAGGTTGTATGATCTCTCTTATCCTGTATCCAGTACATGGAGGAAGGTTGTATGATCTCTCTCTTATCCTGTATCCAGTACATGGAGGAAGGTTGTATGATCTCTCTCTTATCCTGTATCCAGTCCATGGAGGAAGGTTGTATGATCTCTCTCTTATCCTGTATCCAGTCCATGGAGGAAGGTTGTATGATCTCTCTTATCCTGTATCCAGTACATGGAGGAAGGTTGTATGATCTCTCTCTTATCCTGTATCCAGTACATGGAGGAAGGTTGTATGATCTCTCTCTTATCCTGTATCCAGTCCATGGAGGAAGGTTGTATGATCTCTCTCTTATCCTGTATCCAGTCCATGGAGGAAGGTTGTATGATCTCTCTCTTATCCTGTATCCAGTCCATGGAGGAAGGTTGTATGATCTCTCTTATCCTGTATCCAGTCCATGGAGGAAGGTTGTATGATCTCTCTTATCCTGTATCCAGTACATAGAGGAAGGTTGTATGATTTCTCTCTTATCCTGTATCCAGTCCATGGAGGAATGTTGTATGATCTCTCTCTTATCCTGTATCCAGTACATGGAGGAAGGTTGTATGATCTCTCTCTTATCCTGTATCCAGTACATGGAGGAAGGTTGTATGATCTCTCTCATATCCTGTATCCAGTCCATGGAGGAAGGTTGTATGATCTCTCTTATCCTGTATCCAGTCCATGGAGGAAGGTTGTATGATCTCTCTCTTATCCTGTATCCAGTACATGGAGGAAGGTTGTATGATCTCTCTCTTATCCTGTATCCAGTACATGGAGGAAGGTTGTATGATCTCTCTCTTATCCTGTATCCAGTCCATGGAGGAAGGTTGTTTGATCAATTCTCATTTCCTAACCTCTGGCCTAGTAATCATATCTTAGTTCATGCTTTGTCTTGTCAGTTAACCTTTGGATCTATATGCTTAGTATATTGCCTTGTAATGCTTGTTAATGCTTTGTATGTTATTCCATTCATTGTACAATGTTATTAAATATCTGCCTTTGATATAGACAATTCTCATAATAATTTTAGCAAATCAACGTCAGCTCATTGCCTAATGCTTGTATTTTATAATTACCTTTATGGAGTCAGAAAAACATTTTCATAGGCTAATTGCTATTTAGAGGATAATATCACATACTGTACACGGTTGACAACTCCGTTGTGTCGTCCTCCCAGAGTGCGAAGAGCCTTGGCGTGACCCTGGACAACACCCTGTCGTTCTCCGCTAACATCAAGGCGGTGACCCGATCCTGTAGGTTCATGCTCTACAACATTCGGAGAGTACGACCCTGCCTTACACAGGAAGCGACACAGGTCCTAATCCAGGCACTTGTCATCTCCCGTCTGGATTACTGCAACTCGCTGTTGGCTGGGCTCCCTGCCTGTGCGATTAAACCCCTACAACTCATCCAGAATGCCGCAGCCCGTCTGGTGTTCAACCTTACCAAGTTCTCTCACGTCACCCCGCTCCTCCCCACACTACACTGGCTTCCAGTTGAAGCTCGCATCTGCTACAAGACCATGGTGCTTGCCTACGGAGCTGTGAGGGGAACGGCACCTCTGTACCTTCAGGCTCTGATCAGTCCCTACACCCAAACGAGGGCATTGCGTTCATCCACCTCTGGTCTGCTGGCTCCCCTACCTCTGTTGAAGCACAGTTCCCGCTCAGCCCAGTCAAAACTGTTCGCTGCTCTGGCACCCCAATGGTGGAACAAGCTCCCTCACGACGCCAGGACAGCGGAGTCACTCACCACCTTCCGGAGACATTTGAAACCCCACCTCTTTAAGGAACACCTGGGATAGGATAAAGTAATCCTTCTAACCCCCCCCCTTACCCCACCCCACCCCCCCCAAAAAAATTATAATTGTAAAGTGGTTATCCCACTGGCTATAAGGTGAATGCACCAATTTGTAAGTCGCTCTGGATAAGAGCGTCTGCTAAATGACGTAAATGTAAATGTAAATGTAATGTCAAATATTACT
>CM072218.1:108288767-108369377 GCA_036851935.1 Coregonus suidteri | reverse complement strand
GATAGCCTGAAACGCCCTTATACATAGAGATAGCCTGAAACGCCCTTATACATAGAGAGATAGCCTGAAACGCCCTTATACATATAGATAGCCTGAAAACGTCCTTATACATAGAGATAGCCTGAAACGCCCTTATACATAGAGATAGAGCCCTAGCCTGAGAAGCCTGAAACGCCCTTATACATAGAGATAGCCTGAAACGCCCTTATACATAGAGATAGCCCTGAAACGCCCTTATACATAGAGATAGCCTGAAACGCCCTTATACATAGAGATAGCCTGAAACGCCCTTATACATAGAGATAGCCTGAAACGCCCTTTATACATAGAGATAGCCTGAAACGTCCTTATACATAGAGATAGCGCCCTTATAAACGATAGCCTGAAACGCCTTATACATAGAGATAGCCTGAAACGCCCTTATACATAGAGATAGCCTGAAACGCCCTTATACATAGAGATAGCCTGAAACGCCCTTATACATAGAGATAGCCTGAAACGCCCTTATACATAGAGATAGCCTGAAACGTCCCTCATACATAGAGATAGCCTGAAACGCCCTTATACATAGAGATAGCCTGAAACGCCCTTATACATAGAGATAGCCTGAAAAAGCCCCTTATACATAGAGAGATAGCCTGAAACGCCCTTATACATAGAGATAGCCTGAAACGCCCTTATACATAGAGATAGCCTGAAACGCCCTTATACATAGAGATAGCCTGAAACGCCCTTATACATAGAGATAGCCTGAAACGCCCTTATACATAGAGATAGCCTGAAACGCCCTTATACATAGAGATAGCCTGAACGCCCTTATACATAGAGATAGCCTGAAACGCCCTTATACATAGAGATAGCCTGAAACGCCCTTATACATAGAGATAGCCTGAAACGCCCTTATACATAGAGATAGCCTGAAACGAGCTTATACATAGAGATAGCCTGAAACGCCCTTAAACGCCCTTATACATAGAGAGATAGCCTGAAACGCCATTATACATAGAGATAGCCTACATAGAGAGATAGCCTGAAACATAGAGATAGCCCCTTATACATAGAGATAGCCTGAAACGCCCTTATAAGAGATAGCATAGAGATAGCCTGAAACGCCTTATACATAGAGATAGCCCTTATACATAGAGATAGCCTGAAACGCCCTTATACATAGAGATAGCCTGAAACGCCCTTATACATAGAGATAGCCTGAAACGCCCTTATACATAGAGATAGCCTGAAACGCCCTTATACATAGAGATAGCCTGAAACGCCCTTATACATAGAGATAGCCTGAAACGCCCTTATACATAGAGATAGCCTGAAACGCCCTTATACATAGAGATAGCCTGAAACGCCCTTATACATAGAGATAGCCTGAAACGCCCTTATACATAGAGATAGCCTGAACGCCTTTATACATAGAGATAGCCTGAAACGCCCTTATACATAGAGATAGCCTGAAACGACCTTATACATAGAGATAGCCTGAAACGCCTTTATACATAGAGATAGCCTGAAACGCCCTTATACATAGAGATAGCCTGAAACGCCCTTATACATAGAGATAGCCTGAAACGCCCTTATACATAGAGATAGCCTGAAACGCCCTTATACATAGAGATAGCCTGAAACGCCCTTATACATAGAGATAGCCTGAAACGCCCTTACATTTTAATACATAGAGATAGCCTGAAACGCCCTTATACATAGAGATAGCCTGAAACGCCCTTATACATAGAGATAGCTGAAAACGCCCTTATACATAGAGATAGCCTGAAACGCCCTTATACATAGAGATAGCCTGAAACGCCCTTATACATAGAGATAGCCTGAAACGCCCTTATACATAGAGATAGCCTGAAACGCCCTTATACATAGAGATAGCCTGAAACGCCCTTATACATAGAGATAGCCATAGAGATAGCCTGAAACGTCCCTTATACATAGAGATAGCCTGAAACGCCCTTATACATAGAGATAGCCTGAAACGCCCTTTATACATAGAGATAGCCTGAAACGCCCCTTATACATAGAGATAGCCTGAAACGTCCTTATACATAGAGATAGCCTGAAACGTCCTTATACATAGAGATAGCCTGAAACGCCCTTATACATAGAGATAGCCTGAAACGCCCCCTTATACATAGAGAGATAGCCTGAAACGTCCTTATACATAGAGATAGCCTGAAACGCCCTTATATACATAGAGATAGCCTGAAACGCCCTTATACATAGAGATAGCCTGAAACGCCCTTATACATAGAGATAGCCTGAAAACCTTATACATAGAGATAGCCTTCCTATACATAGAGATAGCCTGAAACGCCCTTATACATAGAGATAGCCTGAAACGCCCTTATACATAGAGATAGCCTGAAACGTCCTTATACATAGAGATAGCCTGAAACGCCCTTATACATAGAGATAGCCTGAAACGCCCTTATACATAGAGATAGCCTGAAACGCCTGAAACGCCCTATACATAGAGATAGCCTGAAACGCCCTTATACATAGAGATAGCCTGAAAACCCTTATACATAGAGATAGCCTGAACGTCCCTTATACATAGAGATAGCCTGAAACGCCCTTATACATAGAGATAGCCTGAAACGCCCTTATACATAGAGATAGCCTGAAAGTCCCTGAGATAGCCTGAAACGCCCTTATACATAGAGATAGCCTGAAACGCCCTTATACATAGAGATAGCCTGAAACGTCCTTATACATAGAGATAGCCTGAAAACGCCCTTATACATAGAGATAGCCTGAAACGCCCTTATACATAGAGATAGCCTGAAACGCCCTTATACATAGAGATAGCCTGAAACGCCCTTATACATAGAGATAGCCTGAAACGCCCTTATACATAGAGATAGCCTGAAACGCCCTTATACATAGAGATAGCCTGAAACGCCCTTATACATAGAGATAGCCTGAAACGCCCTTATACATAGAGATAGCCTGAAACGCCCTTATACATAGAGATAGCCTGAAACGCCCTTATACATAGAGATAGCCTGAAACGCCCTTATACATAGAGATAGCCTGAAACGCCCTTATACATAGAGATAGCCTGAAACGCCCTTATACATAGAGATAGCCTGAAACGCCCTTATACATAGAGATAGCCTGAAACGCCCTTATACATAGAGATAGCCTGAAACGCCCTTATACATTATGAAACATAGAGATAGCCTGAAACGCCCTTATACATAGAGATAGCCTGAAACGCCCTTATACATAGAGATAGCCTGAAACGTCCTTATACATAGAGATAGCCTGAAACGCCCTTATACATAGAGATAGCCTGAAACGCCCTTATACATAGAGATAGCCTGAAACGCCCTTATACATAGAGATAGCCTGAAACGCCCTTATACATAGAGATAGCCTGAAACGCCTTTACCATAGACATAGCCTGAAACGTCCTTATACATAAGATAGCCTGAAACGCCCTTATACATAGAGATAGCCTGAAATGCCCTTATTATAGCCTGAACATTTTATACATAGAGATAGCCAGACGCTCCTTATCCAAGCCTGAACGCCCTATACATAGAGATAGCCTGAAACGCCCTTATACATAGAGATAGCCTGAAACGCCCTTTTACATAGAGATAGTCTGGCTCGGGGATACATAGAACCTGAAACCTTCCTTATACTAGAGATAGCCTGAAACGCTCTTATATAGAGATAAGAAACGCCCTTATACATAGAGAGAGAGCCTGAAACGCCCTTTATACATAGAGATAGCCTGAAACGCCCTTATACATAGAGATAGCCTGAAACGCCCTTATACATAGAGATAGCCTGAAACGCCCTTATACATAGAGATAGCCTGAAACGCCCTTATACATAGAGATAGCCTGAAAACGCCCTTATACATAGAGATAGCCTGAAACGCCCTTATACATAGAGATAGCCTGAAACGCCTTATACATAGAGATAGCCTGAAACGCCCTTATACATAGAGATAGCCTGAAACGCCCTTATACATAGAGATAGCCTGAAACGCCCTTATACATAGAGATAGCCTGAAACGCCCTTATACATAGAGATAGCCTGAAACGCCCTTATACATAGAGATAGCCTGAAACGCCCTTATACATAGAGAGATAGCCTGAAACGCCCTTATACATAGAGATAGCCTGAAACGCCCTTATACATAGAGATAGCCTGAAACGCCCTTATACATAGAGATAGCCCTGAAACGCCCTTATACATAGAGATAGCCTGAAACGCCCTTATACATAGAGATAGCCTGAAACGCCCTTATACATAGAGATAGCCTGAACTCTTATACATAGAGATAGCCTGAAACGCCCTATACATAGAGAGATAGCCTTATACATACGAAACGCCCTTATACATAGAGATAGCCTGAAACGTCCTTATACATAGAGATAGCCTGAAACGCCCTTATACATAGAGATAGCCTGAGATAGCCTGAAACGCCCTTATACATAGAGATAGCCTGAAACGCCCTTATACATAGCCTGAAAGAGATGATAGCCTGAAACGCCCTTATACATAGAGAATAGCCTGAAACGCCCTTATACATAGAGATAGCCTGAAACGCCCTTATACATAGAGATAGCCTGAAACGCCCTTATACATAGAGATAGCCTGAAACGCCCTTATACATAGAGATAGCCTGAACTCCCCATGAGCAATAGTCCTCGCTCCTTATACATAGAGATAGCCTGAAAACGCCCTTATACATAGAGATAGCCTGAAACGCCCTTATACATAGAGATAGCCTGAAACTTCCCTTATACATAGAGATAGCCTGAAACGCCTTATACATAGAGATAGCCTGAAACGCCCTTATACATAGAGATAGCCTGAAACGCCCTTATACATATAGCCTGAAAGATAGAGATAGCCTGAAACGCCCTTATACATAGAGATAGCCTGAAACGCCCTTATACATAGAGATAGCCTGAAACGCCCTTATACATAGAGATAGCCTGAAACGCCCTTATACATAGAGATAGCCTGAAAACGCCCTTATACATAGAGATAGCCTGAAACGCCCTTATACATAGAGATAGCCTGAAACGTCCTTATACATAGAGATAGCCTGAAACGCCCTTATACATAGAGATAGCCTGAAACGCCCTTATACATAGAGATAGCCTGAAACGCCCTTATACAGAGATAGCCTGAAACGCCCTTATACATAGAGATAGCCTGAAACGCCCTTATACATAGAGATAGCCTGAACGCCCTGAGAACGCCCTTATACATAGAGATAGCCTGAAACGTCCCTTATACATAGAGATAGCCTGAAACGCCCTTATACATAGAGAGATAGCCTGCATAAACGCCTGAAACGCCCTTATACATAGAGATAGCCTGAAAGTGCCTTATACAAGAGGCCTGACATCGATACATAGAGATCACCTAGTCTGAACGCCCTTATACATAGAGATAGCCAACGCCCTTTACATAGAGATAGCCTGAAACGCCTGAAACTCCTTATACATAGAGATAGCCTGAAACGCCCTTATACATAGAGATAGCCTGAAACGCCATTATACATAGAGATAGCCTGAAACGCCCTTATACATAGAGATAGCCTGAAACGCCCCTTATACATAGAGATAGCCTGAAACGCCCTTATACATAGAGATAGCCTGAAACGCCCTTATACATAGAGATAGCCTGAAACGCCCTTATACATAGAGATAGCCTGAAACGCCCTTATACATAGAGATAGCCTGAAACGCCCTTATACATAGAGATAGCCTGAAACGCCCTTATACATAGAGATAGCCTGAAACGCCCTTATACATAGAGATAGCCTGAAACGCCCTTATACATAGAGATAGCCTGAAACGCCCTTATACATAGAGATAGCCTGAAACGCCCTTATACATAGAGATAGCCTGAAACGCCCTTATACATAGAGATAGCCTGAAACGCCCTTATACATAGAGATAGCCTGAAACGTCCTTATACATAGAGATAGCCTGAAACGCCCCTTATACATAGAGATAGCCTGAAACGCCCCTTATACATAGAGATAGCCTGAAACGTCCTTATACATAGAGATAGCCTGAAACGCCCTTATACATAGAGATAGCCTGAAACGCCCTTATACATAGAGATAGCCTGAAACGCCCTTATACATAGAGATAGCCTGAAACGCCCTTATACATAGAGATAGCCTGAAACGCCCCTTATACATAGAGCCCTGAATAGCCTGCCCTTATACATAGAGATAGCCTGAAACGCCCTTATACATAGAGATAGCCTGAAACGCCCTTATACATAGAGATAGCCTGAAACGCCCTTATACATAGAGATAGCCTGAAACGCCCTTATACATAGAGATAGCCTGAAACGCCTTATATACATAGAGATAGCCTGAAACGCCCTTATACATAGAGATAGCCTGAAACGCCCGTCCTTATACATAGAGATAGCCTGAAACGCCCTTATACATAGAGATAGCCTGAAACGCCCTTATACATAGAGATAGCCTGAAACGCCCTTATACATAGAGATAGCCTGAAACGCCCTTATACATAGAGATACATAGAGATAGCCTGAAACGCCCTTATACATAGAGATAGCCTGAAACGCCCTTATACATAGAGATAGCCTGAAACGCCTTATACATAGAGATAGCCTGAAACGCCCTTATACATAGAGATAGCCTGAAACGCCCTTATACATAGAGATAGCCTGAAACGTCCTTATACATAGAGATAGCCTGAAACGCCCTTATACATAGAGATAGCCTGAAACGCCCTTAACATAGAGATAGCCTGAACGCCCTTATACATAGAGATAGCCCTGAAACGCCCTTCCTATACATAGAGATAGCCTGAAACGCCCTTATACATAGAGATAGCCTGAAACGCCCTTATACATAGAGATAGCCTGAAACGCCCTTATACATAGAGATAGCCTGAAAACGCCTTATACATAGAGATAGCCTGAAACGCCTTATACATAGAGATAGCCTGAAACGCCCTTATACATAGAGATAGCCTGAAACGCCTTATACATAGAGATAGCCTGAAACGTCCTTATACATAGAGATAGCCTGAAACGCCCTTATACATAGAGATAGCCTGAAACGCCCTTATACATAGAGATAGCCTGAAACGCCCTTATACATAGAGATAGCCTGAAACGCCCTTATACATAGAGATAGCCTGAAACGCCCTTATACATAGAGATAGCCTGAAACGCCCTTATACATAGAGATAGCCTGAAACGCCCTTATACATAGAGATAGCCTGAAACGCCCTTATACATAGAGATAGCCTGAAACGCCCTTATACATAGAGATAGCCTGAAACGCCCTTATACATAGAGATAGCCTGAAACGTCCTTATACATAGAGATAGCCTGAAACGCCCTTATACATAGAGATAGCCTGAAACGCCCTTATACATAGAGATAGCCTGAAACGCCCTTATACATAGAGATAGCCTGAAACGCCCTTATACATAGAGATAGCCTGAAACGCCCTTATACATAGAGATAGCCTGAAACGCCCTTATACATAGAGATAGCCTGAAACGCCCTTATACATAGAGATAGCCTGAAACGCCCTTATACATAGAGATAGCCTGAAACGCCCTTATACATAGAGATAGCCTGAAACGCCTTATACATAGAGATAGCCTGAAACGCCCTTATACATAGAGATAGCCTGAAACGCCCTTATACATAGAGATAGCCTGAAACGCCCTTATACATAGAGATAGCCTGAAACGCCCTTATACATAGAGATAGCCTGAAACGCCCCTTATACATAGAGATAGCCTGAAACGCCCTTATACATAGAGATAGCCTGAAACGTCCTTATACATAGAGATAGCCTGAAACGCCCTTATACATAGAGATAGCCTGAAACGCCCTTATACATAGAGATAGCCTGAAACGCCCCTATACATAGAGATAGCCTGAAACGCCCTTATACATAGAGATAGCCTGAAACGCCCTTATACATAGAGATAGCCTGAAACGCCCTTATACATAGAGATAGCCTGAAACGCCCTTATACATAGAGATAGCCTGAAACGCCCTTATACATAGAGATAGCCTGAAACGCCCTTATACATAGAGATAGCCTGAAACGCCCTTATACATAGAGATAGCCTGAAACGCCCCCTTATACATAGAGATAGCCTGAAACGCCCTTATACATAGAGATAGCCTGAAACGCCCTTATACATAGAGATAGCCTGAAACGCCCTTATACATAGAGATAGCCTGAAACGCCCTTATACATAGAGATAGAGATAGCCTGAAACGCCCCTTATACATAGAGATAGCCTGAAACGCCCTTATACATAGAGATAGCCTGAAACGTCCTTATACATAGAGATAGCCTGAAACGCCCTTATACATAGAGATAGCCTGAAACGCCCTTATACATAGAGATAGCCTGAAACGCCCTTATACATAGAGATAGCCTGAAACGCCCTTATACATAGAGATAGCCTGAAACGCCATTATACATAGAGATAGCCTGAAACGCCCTTTATACATAGAGATAGCCTGAAACGCCCTTATACATAGAGATAGCCTGAAACGCCCTTATACATAGAGATAGCCTGAAACGCCCTTATACATAGAGATAGCCTGAAACGCCCTTATACATAGAGATAGCCTTAAACGCTCTTATACATAGAGATAGCCTGAAACGCCCTTACAAACGCCCTTAGAGATAGCCTGAAACGCCCTTATACATAGAGATAGCCTGAAACGCCCTTATACATAGAGATAGCCTGAAACGCCCTTATACATAGAGATAGCCTGAAACGCCCTTATACATAGAGATAGCTGAAACGCCCTTATACATAGAGATAGCCTGAAACGCCCTTATACATAGAGATAGCCTGAAACGCCCTTATACATAGAGATAGCCTGAAACGCCCTTATACATAGAGATAGCCTGAAACGCCTTATACATAGAGATAGCCTGAAACGCCCTTATACATAGAGATAGCCTGAAACCACCTTATACATAGAGATAGCCTGAAATGCCCTTATTTACATTTACATTTTAGTCATTTAGCAGACGCTCTTATCCAGAGCGACTTACAGGAGCTATTAGGGTTAAGTGCCTTGCTCAAGGGCACATCGACAGATTTTTCACCTAGTCGGAAACTCGGGGATTAGAACAGCCCCACCTGATACATAGAGATAGCACCCCTTTATACATAGAGAGAGCCTGAAACGCCATTATACATAGAGATAGCCTGAAACGCCCTTATACATAGAGATAGCCTGAAACGTCCTTATACATAGAGATAGCCTGAAACGCCCTTATACATAGAGATAGCCTGAAACGCCCTTATACATAGAGATAGCCTGAAACGCCCTTATACATAGAGATAGCCTGAAACGCCCTTATACATAGAGATAGCCTGAAACGCCCTTATACATAGAGATAGCCTGAAACGCCCTTATACATAGAGATAGCCTGAAACGCCCTTATACATAGAGATAGCCTGAAACGCCCTTATACATAGAGATAGAGATAGCCTGAGATAGCCTGAAACGCCATTACACATAGAGATAGCCTGAAACGCCCTTATACATAGAGATAGCCTGAAACGCCCTTATACATTGAGATAGCCTGAAACTCCATTACACATAGAGATAGCCTGAAACTCCATTACACATAGAGATAGCCTGAAACGCCCTTATACATAGAGATAGCCTGAAAACACCCTTATACATAGAGATAGCCTGAAACGCCCTTATACATAGAGATAGCCTGAAACGTCCCTTATACATAGAGATAGCCTGAAACGTCCTTATACATAGAGATAGCCTGAAACGCCCTTATACATAGAGATAGCCTAGAGATAGCCTGAAACGCCCTTATACATAGAGATAGCCTGAAACGCCCTTATACATAGAGATAGCCTGAAACGCCCTTATACATAGAGAGCCTAGCCTGAAACGCCCGCCCTTATACATAGAGATAGCCTGAAACGCCCTTATACATAGAGATAGCCTGAAACGCCCTTATACATAGAGATAGCCTGAAACGCCCTTATACATAGAGATAGCCTGAAACGCCCTTATACATAGAGATAGCCTGAAACGCCCTTATACATAGAGATAGCCTGAAACCCCCTTATACATAGAGATAGCCTGAAATGCCCTTATTTAGTTTAGAATTTTAGTCATTTAGCAATACGCTCTTATCCATAGAGATACTGGAGCTATTAGAGGAAACGCCCTTACACATAGAGCAGTGCCCTTATACATAGAGATAGCCTGACAGATTTTTCACCTACATCGAGATAGGGATTAGAACAGCCCTTTCGGTTATAGAGAACGCTCTGAAACTAAGCCCTTATACATAGAGATAGCCTGAAACGCCTTATACATAGAGATAGCC
Organism: Coregonus suidteri; assembly: GCA_036851935.1. Taxonomy (NCBI): domain Eukaryota; kingdom Metazoa; phylum Chordata; class Actinopteri; order Salmoniformes; family Salmonidae; genus Coregonus; species Coregonus suidteri. The sequence continues at coordinate 108,358,996 of CM072218.1, read as the reverse complement.
TGAAACGCCCTTATACATAGAGATAGCCTGAAACGTCCTTATACATAGAGATAGCCTGAAACGCCCTTATACATAGAGATAGCCTGAAACGCCCTTATACATAGAGATAGCCTGAAACGCCCTTATACATAGAGATAGCCTGAAACGCCCTTATACATAGAGATGAAAGCCTGAAAGAGATAGCCTGAAACGCCCTTATAGAGATAGCCTGAAACGCCCTTATACATAGAGATAGCCTGAAACGCCCTTATACATAGAGATAGCCTGAAACTCCCTTATACATAGAGATAGCCTGAAACGCCCTTATACATAGAGATAGCCTGAAACGCCCTTATACATAGAGATAGCCTGAAACGCCCTTATACATAGAGATAGCCTGAAACGCCCTTATACATAGAGATAGCCTGAAACGCCCTTATACATAGAGATAGCCTGAAACGTCCCTTATACATAGAGATAGCCTGAAACGCCCTTATACATAGAGATAGCCTGAAACGCCCTTATACATAGAGATAGCCTGAAACGTCCTTATACATAGAGATAGCCTGAAACGCCATTATACATAGAGATAGCCTGAAACGCCCTTATACATAGAGATAGCCTGAAACGCCCTTATACATAGAGATAGCCTGAAACGCCCTTATACATAGAGATAGCCTGAAACGCCCTTATACATAGAGATAGCCTGAAAACGCCCTTATACATAGAGATAGCCTGAAACGCCCTTATACATAGAGATAGCCTGAAACGCCCCTTATACATAGAGATAGCCTGAAACGTCCTTTATACATAGAGATAGCCTGAAACGCCTATACATAGAGATAGCCTGAAACGCCCTTATACATAGAGATAGCCTGAAACGCCCTTATACATAGAGATAGCCTGAAACGTCCTTATACATAGAGATAGCCTGAAACGCCCTTATACATAGAGATAGCCTGAAACGCCCTTATACATAGAGATAGCCTGAAACGCCCTTATACATAGAGATAGCCTGAAACGCCCTTATACATAGAGATAGCCTGAAACGCCCTATACATAGAGATAGAGATAGCCTGAAACGCCCTTATACATAGAGATAGCCTGAAACGCCCTTATACATAGAGATAGCCTGAAACGCCCTTATACATAGAGATAGCCTGAAACCACCTTATACATAGAGATAGCCTGAAATGCCCTTATTTACATTTAGATAGCCTGAAAGTCCTTTAGCAGACGAAACTCTTATACATAGAGATAGCCTGAAACGCCCTTATACATAGAGATAGCCTGAAAGTGCCTTATACATAGAGATAGCCAGACCCTTATCATAGAGATAGCCTGAAAACGGGATTATACCAGAGATAGCCTTCGGTTACTGGCACAACGCTCTTAACCACTAAGCTCCTTATACATAGAGATAGCCTGAAACGCCATTATACATAGAGATAGCCTGAAACGCCCTTATACATAGAGATAGCCTGAAACGTCCTTATACATAGAGATAGCCTGAAACGCCCTTATACATAGAGATAGCCTGAAACGCCCTTATACATAGAGATAGCCTGAAACGCCCTTATACATAGAGATAGCCTGAAACGCCCTTATACATAGAGATAGCCTGAAACGCCCTTATACATAGAGATAGCCTGAAACGCCCTTATACATAGAGATAGCCTGAAACGCCCTTATACATAGAGATAGCCTGAAACGCCCTTTATACATAGAGATAGCCTGAAACGTCCTTATACATAGAGATAGCCTGAAACGCCCTTATACATAGAGATAGCCTGAAACGCCCTTATACATAGAGATAGCCTGAAACGCCCTTATACATAGAGATAGCCTGAAACGCCCTTATACATAGAGATAGCCTGAAACGCCCTTATACATAGAGATAGCCTGAAACGTCCCTTATACATAGAGATAGCCTGAAACGCCATTATACATAGAGATAGCCTGAAACGACCCTTATACATAGAGATAGCCTGAAACGCCATTATACATAGAGATAGCCTGAAACGCCCTTATACATAGAGATAGCCTGAAACGCCATTATACATAGAGATAGCCTGAAACGTCCTTATACATAGAGATAGCCTGAAACGCCCTTATACATAGAGATAGCCTGAAACGCCCTTATACATAGAGATAGCCTGAAACGCCCTTATACATAGAGATAGCCTGAAACGCCATTATACATAGAGATAGCCTGAAACGCCCTTATACATAGAGAGAGATAGCCTGAAACGCCCTTATACATAGAGAAAGCCCTGAACCTGAAACCTTATACCTAGATAGCCTGAAGATAGCCTGAAACGCCCTTATACATAGAGATAGCCTGAAATGTCCTTATACATAGAGATAGCCTGAAACTACCTTATACATAGAGATAGCCTGAAACCACCTTATACATAGAGATAGCCTGAAATGCCCTTATTTATATTAAATTTTAGTCATTTAGCAGACGCTCTTATCCAGAGCGACTTACAGGAGCTATTAGGGTTAAGTGCTTTGCTCAAGGGCACATCGACAGCCCTTTCACCTAGTCGGCTCGGGGATTAGAACCAGCGCTAGAGAGAGCCTGAAACGCCCTTATACATAGAGATAGCCCTTACTGGCACAACGCTCTTAACCACTAAGCTACTTTATACATAGAGAGAGCCTGAAACGCCATTACACATAGAGATAGCCTGAAACGCCATTATACATAGAGATAGCCTGAAACGTCCTTATACATAGAGAGATAGCCTGAAATGCCCTAATACATAGAGATAGCCTGTAAACGCCCTTATACATAGAGATAGCCTGAAACGCCATTACACATAGAGATAGCCTGAAATGCCCTTATACATAGAGATAGCCTGAAACGTCTTTATACATAGAGATAGCCTGAAACGCCCTTATACATAGAGATAGCCTGAAACGCCTGTTTATACATAGAGATAGCCTGAAACGCCCTTATACATAGAGATAGCCTGAAACGTCCCTTATACATAGAGATAGCCTGAAACGCCCTTATACATAGAGATAGCCTGAAACGCCCTTATACATAGAGATAGCCTGAAACGCCCTTACACATAGAGATAGCCTGAAACGCCATTACACATAGAGATAGCCTGAAACGCCATTACACATAGAGATAGCCTGAAACGCCATTACACATAGAGATAGCCTGAAACGCCCTTATACAAATGCCCTATAACACTGTACTGTTCACTCTCTATCATTTCTACTGTTTGTAGTTTAAAACTGTTCTGGTGAATGGATCAATCCAGTTGAAAAGCCTCTGTTCTGTTTAGTCTTCCTTCCCATTAAGTCCCCACTACCACTCCCCACCACTCATTGGGATGAGGAGATGGTTGTCATCGTAAACATACTGGAGACGGTCGACATGGTGAAATAGCCTGGCCTCAGAGTCATACGTAATATACTTCATGTATTTCTGAGCACCTCCAAGACGTATAATACCTACTAATGGTCTAGTTACTTTAAACAGAAACGAAAGTAGGGAGGTTGGTCAGGGAGGATCGGTGGGTGTAATCCGCAACCGTCTAGCAATCCAAAGGTTGCGTGTTCGAGTCGCGTCGGCGACAACTGTAACATATGATCTAACCCTTCCCCTGACCATTATTCTAAACTTAACCCAATTCACCTAACCTGCTACGCAAATTCACCTGATCTTTGTCGATTTAGTTCGCCTAACCTTTTACGTACAATGATCCTCACCTTTGCAGTTAGTTCCCCTAACCAGCAAACCAATACTCCTTTGTTGTTACTGTGCAACAAGCAACCGGGTCTCAGATAAAGACGTTTAATACTATACGTCCTCCAAGATGTATGATAATTACATCAACCATTTCAAATGATATTGTACAACCGCTATTACATTTAAAATGTAACCCAACGTAACGTAACATATCATACTAAATGGAGTGTCACAGATTTACATACAGAAAAATATAGATTGCCCTGAAAAAAACGTTGGGTGAACATACCGACACGCAGCAGCAAGGAGCAATCATCTCTGTCTCTGAGTGATGAGTTGAGTGACATAACATCATTCATTGGATTCCTACAGACAACAGACATAGCAGCCTTCATTAGATTCATACAGATATGTCTGTATATTATATAACTACTGAAGGAACATGTCTTATATTATATATATAACTACTGAAGGAACATGTCTGTATTTTATATATACTACTGAAGGAACATGTCTGTTTATAATTATATACACTACTGAAGGAACATGTCTGTTATATTATATAACTACTGAAGGAACATGTCTGTATATTATATAACTACTGAAGGAACATGTCTGGTATATTATATAACTACTGAAGGAACATGTCTGTTATATTATTATAACTACTGAAGGAACATGTCTGTTATATTATATAACTACTGAAGGAACATGTCTGTTATATTATATAACTACTGAAGGAACATGTCTGTTATATTATATAAACTACTGAAGGAAAATGTCTGTTATATATATATAACTACTGAAGGAACATGTCTGTATATTATATAACTACTGAAGGAACATGTCTGTATATTATATAACTACTGAGGAACATGTCTGTATATTATATAACTACTGAAGGAACATGTCTGTTATATTATATAACTACTGAAGGAACATGTCTGTTATATTATATAACTACTGAAGGAACATGTCTGTTATATTATATAACTACTGAAGGAACATGTCTGTTATATTATATAACTACTGAAGGAAAATGTCTGTTTATATTATATAACTACTGAAGGAACATGTCTGTTATATTATATAACTACTGAAGGAACATGTCTGTTATATTATATAACTACTGAAGGAACATGTCTGTTATATTATATAACTACTGAAGGAACATGTCTGTATATTATATAATACTGAAGGAACTACTGTAAAGAACATGTCTGTCTGTTATATTTATAACTACTGAAGGAACATGTCTGTATATTATATAACTACTGAAGGAACATGTCTGTATATTATATAACTACTGAAGGAACATGTCTGTATATTATATAACTACTGAAGGAACATGTCTGTATATTATATAACTACTGAAGGAACATGTCTGTATATTATATAACTACTGAATGAACATGTCTGTTATATTATATAACTACTGAAGGAACATGTCTGTTATATTATATAACTACTGAAGGAACATGTCTGTATATTATATAACTACTGAAGGAACATGTCTGTTATATTATATAACTACTGAAGGAATATGTCTGTATATTATATAACTACTGAAGGAACATGTCTGTATATTATATAACTACTGAAGGAACATGTCTGTATATTATATAACTACTGAAGGAACATGTCTGTTATATTATATAACTACTGAAGGAACATGTCTGTTATATTATATATAACTACTGAAGGAACATGTCTGTATATTATATAACTACTGAAGGAACTGAAGGAACATGTCTGTTATATTATATAACTACTGAAGGAACATGTCTGTATATTATATAACTACTGAAGGAACATGTCTGTATATTATATAACTACTGAAGGAACATGTCTGTTTATATTATATAACTACTGAAGGAACATGTCTGTATATTATATAACTACTGAAGGAACATGTCTGTATATTATATAACTACTGAAGGAACATGTCTGTTATATTATATAACTACTGAAGGAACATGTCTGTTATATTATATAACTACTGAAGGAACATGTCTGTATATTATATAACTACTGAAGGAACATGTCTGTATATTATATAACTACTGAAGGAACATGTCTGTTATATTATATAACTACTGAAGGAACATGTCTGTTATATTATATAACTACTGAACATGTCGGATTACATAACTACTGAAGGTCTGTTATATTATATAACTACTGAAGGAACATGTCTGTTATATTATATAACTACTGAAGGAACATGTCTGTTATATTATATAACTACTGAAGGAACATGTCTGTATATTATATAACTACTGAAGGAACATGTCTGTATATTATATAACTACTGAAGGAACATGTCTGTATATTATATAACTACTGAAGGAACATGTCTGTTATATTATATAACTACTGAAGGAACATGTCTGTTTTATATTATATACTACTGAAGGAACATGTCCTGTTATATTATATAACTACTGAAGGAACATGTCTGTTATCTGTTATACATGTTGTTATATAATATAAACTACTGAAGGAACATGTCTGTTATATTATATAACTACTGAAGGAACATGTCTGTTATATTATATAACTACTGAAGGAACATGTCTGTTATATTATATAACTACTGAAGGAACATGTCTGTTATATTATATAACTACTGAAGGAACATGTCTGTTATATTATATAACTACTGAAGGAACATGTCTGTTATATTATATAACTACTGAAGGAACATGTCTGTATATTATATAACTACTGAAGGAACATGTCTGTATATTATATAACTACTGAAGGAACATGTCTGTATATTATATAACTACTGAAGGAACATGTCTGTATATTATATATAACTACTGAAGGAACATGTCTGTATATTATATAACTACTGAAGGAACATGTCTGTTATATTATATAACTACTGAAGGAACATGTCTGTTATATTATATAACTACTGAAGGAACATGTCTGTATATTATATAACTACTGAAGGAACATGTCTGTTATATTATATAACTACTGAAGGAATATGTCTGTATATTATATAACTACTGAAGGAACATGTCTGTATATTATATAACTACTGAAGGAACATGTCTGTATATTATATAACTACTGAAGGAACATGTCTGTTATATTATATAACTACTGAAGGAACATGTCTGTTATATTATATAACTACTGAAGGAACATGTCTGTATATTATATAACTACTGAAGGAACATGTCTGTTTAATTATATAACTACTGAAGGAACATGTCTGTATATTATATAACTACTGAAGGAACATGTCTGTATATTATATAACTACTGAAGGAACATGTCTGTTATATTATATAACTACTGAAGGAACATGTCTGTATATTATATAAACTACTGAAGGAACATGTCTGTATATTATATAACTACTGAAGGAACATGTCTGTATATTATATAACTACTGAAGGAACATGTCTGTTATATTATATAACTACTGAAGGAACATGTCTGTATATTATATAACTACTGAAGGAACATGTCTGTATATTATATAACTACTGAAGGAACATGTCTGTATATTATATAACTACTGAAGGAACATGTCTGTTATATTATATAACTACTGAAGGAACATGTCTGTTTATATATAACTACTGAAGGAACAACCTGTCTGTTATATTATATAACTACTGAAGGAACATGTCTGTTATATTATATAACTACTGAAGGAACATGTCTGTATATTATATAACTACTGAAGGAACATGTCTGTATATTATATAAACTACTGAAGGAACATGTCTGTTATATTATAACTACTGAAGGAACTTGAGCAAAGTGGTAGATCAGAAAAATGGTTTTGCTCTACTGGGCCATGTACCATGTGGTGAAATGGGTTCTGTCCTCTGTCTGGACTAAATGGTTTCAGTCCTCTGTCTGGAGTAATGGTTCCAGTCCTCTGTCTGGAGTAAATGGTTTCAGTCCTCTGTCTGGATTAAATGGTTCCAGTCCTCTGTCTGGAGTAAATGGTTTCAGTCCTCTGTCTGGAGTAAATGGTTCCAGTCCTCTGTCTGGAGTAAATGGTTTCAAAGTAAATGGTTTCAGTCCTCTGTCTGGAGTAAATGGTTCCAGTCCTCTGTCTGGAGTAAATGGTTTCAGTCCTCTGTCTGGAGTAAATGGTTTCCAGTCCTCTGTCTGGAGTAAATGGTTCCAGTCCTCTGTCTGGAGTAAATGGTTTCAGTCCTCTGTCTGGAGTAAATGGTTTCAGTCCTCTGTCTGGAGTAAATGGTTCCAGTCCTCTGTCTGGAGTAAATGGTTTCAGTCCTCTGTCTGGAGTAAATGGTTCCAGTCCTCTGTCTGGACTAAATGGTTTCTGTCCTCTGTCTGGTGTAAATGGTTTCTGTTCTCTGTCTGGTGTAAATGGTTTCTGTCCTCTGTCTGGTGTAAATGGTTTCTGTCCTCTGTCTGGTGTAAATGGTTTCAGACCTCTGTCTGGAGTAAATGGTTTCTGTTCTCTGTCTGGTGTAAATGGTTTCTGTCCTCTGTCTGGAGTAAATGGTTTCTGTCCTCTGTCTGGTGTAAATGGTTTCAGACCTCTGTCTGGAGTAAATGGTTTCTGTTCTCTGTCTGGTGTAAATGGTTTGTTTCTGGAGCAAATTGTTTGTGTCTGGAGTAAATGGTTTCAGTCCTCTGTCTGGAGTAAATGGTCTCAGTCTGGAGCAAATGGATTCTGTCTGGAGTAAATGGTTTCTTTTTGGAGTAAATAGTTTCTATCTGGTGTAAATGGTTTCTGTCCTCTGTCTGCAGTAAATGGTTTCTGTTCTCTGTCTGGTGTAAATGGTTTCTGTTCTCTGTCTGGTGTAAATGGTTTCTGTCCTCTGTCTGGTGTAAATGGTTTCTGTCCTCTGTCTGGTGTAAATGGTTTCTGTTCTCTGTCTGGTGTAAATGGTTTCAGACCTCTGTCTGGAGTAAATGGTTTCAAACCTCTGTCTGGTGTAAATGGATTTTGTCCTCTGTCTGGTGTAAATGGTTTCAGACCTATGTCTGGTGTAAATAGTTTCAGACCTCTGTCTGGTATAAATGGTTTCAGTCCTCTGTCTGGAGTAAATGGTTTCATACCTCTGTCTGGTGTAAATGGTTTCTGTCCTCTGTCTGGTGTAAATGGTTTCAGACCTCTGTCTGGTGTAAATGGTTTCAGTCCTCTGTCTGGTGTAAATGGTTTCAGTCCTCTGTCTGGTGTAAATGGTTTCAGACCTCTGTCTGATGTAAATTGTTTCTGTCCTCTGTCTGCAGTAAATGGTTTCTGTTCTCTGTCTGGTGTAAATGGTTTCTGTTCTCTGTCTGGTGTAAATGGTTTCTGTCCTCTGTCTGGTGTAAATGGTTCTGTCCTCTGTCTGGTGTAAATGGTTTCTGTTTCTCTGTCTGGTGTAAATGGTTTCAGACCTCTCTGTATGGAGTAAATGGTTTCAGACCTCTGTCTGGTGTAAATGGTTTTTGTCCTCTGTCTGGTGTAAAATGTTTTCAGACCTCTGTCTGGTTAAATAGTTTCAGACCTCTGTCTGGTATAAATGGTTTCAGTCCTCTGTCTGGTGTAAATGGTTTCAGACCTCTGTCTGATGTAAATTGTTTCTGTCCTCTGTCTTCAGTAAATGGTTTCTGTTCTCTGTCTGGTGTAAATGGTTTCTGTTCTCTGTCTGGTGTAAATTTTTTCTGTCCTCTGTCTGGTGTAAATGGTTTCTGTCCTCTGTCTGGTGTAAATGGTTTTCTTCTTCTCTGGTTGTCTGGTTTCAGACCTCTGTCTGGTTTAAATGGTTTCAGACCTCTGTCTGGTGTAAATGGTTTTTGTCCTCTGTCTGGTGTAAATGGTTTCAGACCTCTTCTGTCTGGTGTAAATAGTTTCAGACCTCTGTTGGTATAAATGGTTTCAGTCCTCTGTCTGGAGTAAATTGTTTCATACCTCTGTCTGGTGTAAATGGTTTCTGTCCTCTGTCTGGTGTAAATGGTTTCAGACCTCTGTCTGGTGTAAATGGTTTCTGTCCTCTGTCTGGTGTAAATGGTTTCTGTCCTCTGTCTGTTGTAAATGGTTTCAGAAAATGGTGTAAATGGTTTCAGACCTCTGGCTGGTGTAAATGGTTTTCAGTCCTCTGTCTGGTGTAAATGGTTTCAGACCTCTGTCTGATGTAAATTGTTTCTGTCCTCTGTCTGGTGTAAATTGTTTCTGTCCTCTGTCTGGTGTAAATGGTTTCTGTTCTCTATCTGGTGTAAATGGTTTCTGTTCTCTATCTGGTGTAAATGGTTTCTGTTCTCTGTCTGGTGTAAATGGTATCTGTCCTCTGTCTGGTGTAAATGGTTTCAGACCTCTGTCTGGTGTAAAATGGTTTCAGACCTCTGTCTGGTGTAAATGGTTTCTGTTCTCTATCTGGTGTAAATGGTTTCTGTCCTCTGTCTGGTGTAAATGGTTTCAGACCTCTGTCTGTTGTAAATGGTTTCAGACCTCTGTCTGGTGTAAATGGTTTCTGTTCTCTGTCTGGTGTAAATGGTTTCTGTTCTCTGTCTGGTGTAAATGGTTTCTGTCCTCTGTCTGGTGTAAATGGTTTCTGTCCTCTGTCTGGTGTTTTTTTCTGTTCTCTGTTCTGGTGTAAATGGTTTCTGTCCTCTGTCTGGTGTAAATGGTTTCAGATCTCTGTCTGGTGTAAATTGTTTCAGACCTCTGTCTGGTGTAAATGGTTTCAGACCTCTGTCTGGTGTAAATGGTTTCATACCTCTGTCTGGTGTAAATGGTTTCTGTCCTCTGTCTGGTGTAAATGGTTTCTGTTCTCTGTCTGATGTAAATGGTTTCTGTCCTCTGTCTGGTGTAAATGGTTTCAGTCCTCTGTCTGGTGTAAATGGTTTTTGTTCTCTGTCTGATGTAAATGGTTTCTGTCCTCTGTCTGGTGTAAATGGTTTCAGTCCTCTGTCTGGTGTAAATGGTTTCAGACCTCTGTCTGATGTAAATTGTTTCTGTCCTCTGTCTGGTGTAAATTGTTTCTGTCCTCTGTCTGGTGTAAATGGTTTCTGTTCTCTATCTGGTGTAAATGGTTTCTGTTCTCTATCTGGTGTAAATGGTTTCTGTTCTCTGTCTGGTGTAAATGGTATCGGTCCTCTGTCTGGTGTAAATGGTTTCAGACCTCTGTCTGGTGTAAATGGTTTCAGACCTCTGTCTGGTGTAAATGGTTTCTGTTCTCTATCTGGTGTAAATGGTTTCTGTCCTCTGTCTGGTGTAAATGGTTTCAGACCTCTGTCTGTTGTAAATGGTTTCAGACCTCTGTCTGGTGTAAATGGTTTCTGTCCTCTGTCTGGTGTAAATGGTTTCAGTTCTCTGTCTGGTGTAAATGGTTTCTGTCCTCTGTCTGGTGTAAATTTTTTTCTGTCCTCTGTCTGGTGTAAATGGTTTCTGTTCTCTGTCTGGTGTAAATGGGTCTGTCCTCTGTCTGGTGTAAATGGTTTCAGATCTCTGTCTGGTGTAAATTGTTTCAGACCTCTGTCTGGTGTAAATGGTTTCAGACCTCTGTCTGGTGTAAATGGTTTCTGTCCTCTGTCTGGTGTAAATGGTTTCTGTCCTCTGTCTGGTGTAAATGGTTTCTGTTCTCTGTCTGATGTAAATGGTTTCTGTCCTCTGTCTGGTGTAAATGGTTTCAGTCCTCTGTCTGGTGTAAATGGTTTCTGTTCTCTGTCTGATGTAAATGGTTTCTGTCCTCTGTCTGGTGTAAATGGTTTCTGTCCTCTGTCTGGTGTAAATCTGTTCTCTGTCTGATGTAAATGGTTTCTGTCCTCTGTCTGGTGTAAATGGTTTCAGTCCTCTGTCTGGTGTAAATGGTTTCTGTTCTCTGTCTGATGTAAATGGTTTCTGTCCTCTGTCTGGTGTAAATGGTTTCTGTCCTCTGTCTGGTGTAAATGGTTTCTGTTCTCTGTCTGATGTAAATGGTTTCAGACCTCTGTCTGGTGTAAATGGTTTCAGACCTCTGTCTGGTGTAAATGGTTTCATACCTCTGTCTGGTGTAAATGGTTTCTGTCCTCTGTCTGGTGTAAATGGTTTCTGTTCTCTGTCTGATGTAAATGGTTTCTGTTCTCTGTCTGGTGTAAATGGTTTCTGTCCTCTGTCTGGTGTAAATGGTTTCTGTTCTCTGTCTGGTGTAAATGGTTTCTGTTCTCTGTCTGGTGTAAATGTTTTCTGTCCTCTGTCTGGTGTAAATGTTTTCTGTCCTCTGTCTGATGTAAATGGTTTCTGTTCTCTGTCTGGTGTAAATGGTTTCTGTCCTCTGTCTGGTGTAAATGGTTTCTGTTCTCTGTCTGGTGTAAATGGTTTCTGTTCTCTGTCTGGTGTAAATGGTTTCTGTCCTCTGTCTGGAGTAAATGGTTTCTGTTCTCTGTCTGGAGTAAATGGTTTCTGTCCTCTGTCTGGTGTAAAAAAAAGAAAAGGACAGAAAAGTAAATAATGAATCCTTGAGGAAAAGGTCTCCCTGTCGATTGATCGTTTATCATCTGCTACCTCTGTAATCCTCATCCTGCTTCTACGGCCGACAGCACTCGCTTTTGAACATTCGGGTTCACCCGAACTGCAGAGACCTACCTGCCTGTATCAATCATCCCCCACCTCCCCCCTGCCTCTCCCCTGAAACAGGCCAACACAGACACGGACAGGGAGAGGGGGAGACGGGGGACAGGGAACAGGGGGAGCTGCTGTCATGAGGGAGGGATATATTAAATAAAGGACGATGAAAGATGGGAAACCTTCAAATGCCAGACACATTTCCTGAAGGAGGGATGGGGGGACAGAGTAGAGGACATGTCAAACAAACGACGGTGATGTAGGCGGACGGTGGAGGAATGTGCCTGTGATGACAAGAAGACATTATTCATTTCCTGTCGACAGACGCAGTAAGATCCCTGTAGTTGTTACATGTAGCCTCACATCAGAGACACTAACACATGCATTTGCTCATGTTGTTCAATAATAGCCTGTAGAAAAGCCCTCACAGACACCTGTCGCTGAGTCTACTGACTAAAAGGTGAAGCTCTTTTTCATTGTCCTTCAAGATGAAAAATTCCATTGATCAATTAATATTCTGGTTCCTGTGTGTGTGTGTGTGTGTGTGTGTGTGTGTGTGTGTGTGTGTGTGTGTGTATGTGTATGTGTGAGTGTGTCTATCTGAATTGTGCACGGTTGTGTGTAGAGCAGCACCTTAGTATTCCAGTCATCTCCTGGATGAGATGAGAGACAAAACAAGCCTCTCCTTATCTCCTGAAGCACCAGCTGTGCAGACACACACACACACACACACACACACACACACACACACACACACACACACACACACACACACACACACACACACACACACACACACACACACACACACACACACACACACACACAGACAGACAGACAGACACACACACACACACACACACACACACACACACACACACACACACACACACACACACACACACACACACACACACACACACACACACACACACACACACACACACACACACACACAGACAGACAGACACACACACACACACACACACACACACACACACACACACACACACACACACACACACACACACACACACACACACACACACACACACACACAGACGGACAGACACACACACACACACACACACACACACACACACACACACACACACACACACACACACACACACACACACACACACACACACACTCAGATTCACATGGCACAACCAAATTTATATAATTGAGGAGTTTCTGGGCAACTCTCTTCTCTCTTTCTCTGACTTTTGTTCTCTTTCTCTCTCCATCCCACTCTCTGACGCTCTCACCTCCCCACTCCCCTCTCTGACGCTCTCACCTCCCCACTCCCCTCTCTGATGCTCTCACCTCCCCACTCCACTCTCTGACGCTCTCACCTCCCCACTCCCCTCTCTCTGACGCTCTCACCTCCCCACTCCCCTCTCTGACGCTCTCACCTCCCCACTCCCCTCTCTGACGCTCTCACCTCCCCACTCCCCTCTCTGACACTCTCACCTCCCCACTCCCCTCTCTGATGCTCTCTCCTCTCCACCCCCCTCTCTGACGCTCTCACCTCCCCACTCCCCTCTCTGACGCTCTCACCTCCCCACTCCCCTCTCTGACGCTCTCACCTCCCCACTCCCCTCTCTGACACTCTCACCTCCCCACTCCCCTCTCTGACGCTCTCACCTCCCCACTCCCCTCTCTGACGCTCTCACCTCCCCACTCCCCTCTCTGACGCTCTCACCTCCCCACTCCCCTCTCTGACACTCTCACCTCCCCACCCCCCTCTCTGATGCTCTCTCCTCTCCACCCCCCTCTCTGACGCTCTCACCTCCCCACTCCCCTCTCTGACGCTCTCACCTCCCCACTCCCCTCTCTGACGCTCTCACCTCCCCACTCCCCTCTCTGATGCTCTCACCTCCCCACTCCCCCTCTCTGACGCTCTCACCTCCCCACCCCCCTCTCTGACGCTCTCACCTCCCCACTCCACTCTCTGACGCTCTCACCTCCCCACTCCACTCTCTGATGCTCTCACCTTTCCTTGTAGCCATCACATGATGACCATACAGGGTTCTGGCCCTTCAAAACGTGTCCCTTTTCCCCAGTACATGTCAGACATGCTTTTAAGTTATGTACCCAGTAGGTCCCTCAGGTCCTCTGGCACTGGCCTTTTAACTATCCCAAAGCCCAGGACCAAGAGGCATGGAGAGGCAGCCTTTAGTTACTATGCCCCCAGCCTCTGGAATAGCCTGCCAGAGAACCTGAGGGGGGTTGAAACTGTGGGCATATTTAAAAGAGATCTTAAAACAAATCTTTTTAGCTTTTCTTTTCCTCAAGGTGCTTTTTAGTTGTTCAGTTTGTGTCATTCTTTTGTTTTTTTTCTGATGTTTGTTTTGTGGTAAATATTTAAATATGTCAGCTTTTATTTTCATTCGTTTTTTATTAGTTTTTTTTTTTCTTCCTGTGAAGCACATTGCATTGCATTCCATGTCTGAAATGTGCTGTTTAAATAAAGCTTGATTTGATTTGATTGGACTCTTTGGGATTACTAGAGTCCTCTTTCTCCTCTAAAGCGATGACTCACTCAGCCAGACAGTGGACAGAGGGTCTGTACTCACTCAACCAGACAGTGGACAGAGGGTCTGTACTCACTCAGCCAGACAGTGGACAGAGGGTCTGTACTCACTCAGCCAGACAGTGGACAGAGGGTCTGTACTCACTCAGCCAGACAGTGGACAGAGGGTCTGTACTCACTCAGCCAGACAGTGGACAGAGGGTCTGTACTCACTCAGCCAGACAGTGGACAGAGGGTCTGTACTCACTCAGCCAGACAGTTTCAACTGTTTGGACCTTCTCTGTAGTCGTTATTTATGGAAGACAGCGTGAGAGTGGCTCCATCCCAGGGTTGGGCAGGACCAGTCATCCATGATGATTACATACCGCTTGGCTGGACTAGGCTCTTTCTCCCGCCTCCCCCTCTCTCCACCTCTCTCCCCCCTAACCCTCAGACTCTCTCCGCCCTGAACATCACCCTCTCTCCACCTCTCTCCCCCTCTCTCCCCCCTGAACATCACCCTTTCTCCTCCCTCACCCTCACCCCCTCCCCCCCTCTCCCCTCTAACCCTTACCCTCTCCCCCCCTCCCCCTCTCTCCCCCCACACTCTCCCCCCCCCTCAGCTTCCAGTATATTTCACTGTCTACAGCCTCCAGTATATTTCACTGTCTACAGCTTCCAGTATATTTCACTGTCTACAGCTTCCAGTATATTTCACTGTCTACAGCCTCCAGTATATTTCACTGTCTACAGCCTCCCAAGGAATTACTCATAAGACAGGTAACTCATACATAGTTTTATATACTGTGTGTTCTCAGGTGATATCCCTGCTGTCTGGATATCTGTGACTCCTGTGCTCCATCTCTTTGCCTTGTCCTGGTCTGATTAAAAAATGACATGATTCATCTCGCTCTTAGCTGCTGTACTTTTAACTGGTGTAACAGAGATAAGAACGTGAAGTAAGCTCACTCCACAGCTATCTTGAAATGTCGCCAATGGTGCTATTGAATTGGATCCTTTTTTTTATATTGCATAACTGATTGGTTAGTTGTCGAGGAGGGTGGTCACGTGTGTTAGCGAAGCAGAGGTCCCCAGGGTTGAGCCGTGGACAGTTTACACTGAGTCAGACAGGGAGGAAGCTAATGCTTCTAACACACTGACGTCGGTTTCAATAGCGGTGCATCTGGCATCCACAAAGTCAGGACAAGTTCATTCAGAAAATCAGTTCTCTCAAAGTTCTCACAGAAAGTTATTTTCCAAGCAGAATGGTACCCTGGTGAGAATCGTCCTCATATAGTGTGCTGGATATCTTTTTCTCAAAATGGCAACCAAAGGCCTAGCTGTGCTTGTGCTTTGTGAGTAGATGGCTGTCCGTCAGCTGACAAGGAAAATAAATACATAAATAAATTAAAGTTGAAGTAAATAAATGTTTGAAAGGATTTAGCCAGAGGGCATCAGCTGACCGTTTGACTGCCGCAGCTGTGTTCCGACTTATGAACGGTTACCACGGCAACTGGGCTACCAACGACCGAGGACTCCGGTCCCTACCTCCCCCCTAATCTCCCCCGCCTCCCCTCCCTCTCCCCCTTCACCTCCTCCCTTACTTCCCCTCCTCTCCTCCCCGACTCGCATGACCGTAACAACAAACCCTTCCATTGATGTGTCTGTGGAATGTAACAGTGCTGCCTGGTCGGGTTCGGTTGCCAGGGAAACCTGAGGCCACAGCTGCAGCTGCTCAACATGCAGCCCACTGACTGTGTTGACAGAATGTAACACACACACACACACACACACACTGACTGTGTTGATGGATAATAACACACACACACACACACTGACTGTGTTGATGGATAATAACACACACACTGACTGTGTTGATGGATAATAACACACACACACACACACTGACTGTGTTGATGGATAATAACACACACACACACACACACTGACTGTGTTGACGGAATGTAACACACACACACACACACACACACACACACACTACATGTTAGTCATTTAGCAGACGCTCTTATCCAGTCACAGTTAGAGCATTCATCTTAAGATAGCTAGGTGGGACAACCACATATCACAGTCACAGTTAGACATTCATCTTAAGATAGCTAGGTGGGACAACCACATATCAGTCACAGTTAGAGCATTCATCTTAAGATAGCTAGGTGGGACAACACATGTCACAGTTAGAGCATTCATCTTTAGATAGCTAGGTGGGACAACCACATATCAACAGTCACAGTTAGTGCATTCATCTTAAGATAGCTAGGTGGGACAACCACATATCACAGTCACAGTTAGAGCATTCATCTTAAGATAGCTAGGTGGGACAACCAGATATCACAGTCACAGTTAGAGCATTCATCTTAAGATAGCTAGGTGGGACAACCACATATCACAGTCACAGTTAGAGCATTCATCTTAAGATAGCTAGGTGGGACAACCACATATCACAGTCACAGTTAGAGCATTCATCTTAGGATAGCATTTAGGTGGGACAACCAGATATCACAGTCACAGTTAGAGCATTCATCTTAAGATAGCTAGGTGGGACAACCAGATATCACAGTCACAGTCTAGAGCATTCATCTTACAGATAGCTAGGTGGGACAACCACATATCACAGTCACAGTTAGAGCATTCATCTTAAGATAGCTAGGTGGGACAACCACATATCACAGTCACAGTTAGAGCATTCATCTTAAGATAGCTAGGTGGGACAACCAGATATCACAGTCACAGTTAGAGCATTCATCTTAAGATAGCTAGGTGGGACAACCACATATCACAGTCACAGTTAGAGCATTCATCTTAAGATAGCTAGGTGGGACAACCACATATCACAGTCACAGTTAGAGCATTCATCTTAAGATAGCTAGGTGGGACAACCACATATCACAGTCACAGTTAGAGCATTCATCTTAAGATAGCTAGGTGGGACAACCACATATCACAGTCACAGTTAGAGCATTCATCTTAAGATAGCTAGGTGGGGGGGGGGGGGGGGGGGGGGGGGGGTTGAGGAGGGATTGTGGGGAGGGGGGGCTGCTGTGGGATTATTTAAGATACTCTGCCAGGACAGAGAAGAGCTTGGACTTGGCTGAGCGGGAGGGCCAAGAAACCAGATGTGGCAGAACGGAGTACTGAGGTTGGGGTGTAGGGTTGGAGCATATCCAGGCCTTTGGTTGCCTTCTGTTGTCTGGAACATTGCTAGCTACCATGACAAAGACCAAAGCCGGTGGGAGTACCGTTGAGGACAGTGGTGTGTCTCTATCACAGGTGAAGGATCTTTTCAACTAACAAAAATAGTTCTACAAGCAGTTGTTACAACAACATGAAAATAGCTTCAAGTGTTTTGTCCAAATACAGGTGGATTTAACTAATAAAATAATGGACGACCTGACCAGAGAGGTCCAGGACCTAAAGAACAGCTTGCAGTTCTCCCAGGGTCAGCTCGATGAGTTTAAAGAGGAGAACAGCAAGATGACAGCAATCTGTAAGTCATTGAGAGAGGACATCTGTTCTGTCTGTGAATCCATGATAACAATGACGGATAAATCAGACTAGAGGGACAATCAAGGCGGAACAACATGTTTGTGGACGTAATTGCAGAATCTCCACGAGACCTGGACGGAGTCTGAGGACAAAGTGAGGGAAATGATCTCTGAGAAACTGAAGATGGACCACAGGAAGATTGAGGTGGACCGCGCCCACAGGACTGGAAAACCCACCACCGGCCCAGGTGACAGGCCCAGGCCGATAGTGGTCAAGTTCCTGAGGTCCAAGGACAAGGTAGCTGTTCTGGAAAGAGCCAAGAACTTGAGAGGAACTTATATCTTCCTCAACAAGGACTATCCTGAAGCTGTGCGCCAGAAGAGGAAAGAACTTATCCCAGCCATGAAAGCTGCCAGAGCGCGTGGGGACATTGTTTACATCCGCTATGACAGGCTCATTGTCCACCCTCCCTCCCAAAAGCCTGGAAGGGATGAGAGAGCCAAGCCTATGGGTTCGAAGCTTCAACCCTGCAGCGCACACACACACTATGTCTATCTCTGATAAGCTACCCAGGAAAGGGCTGAAAATAGCCCATATTAATATATGTAGCCTTAGAAATAAGGTTAATGAAATCAGTAACTTGCTAACATCAGATAACATTAATATATTATAGCCATTTCTGAGACTCAGATAATTAATTTGATGATACAGCAGTAGCAATACAATGATATAACATCTATAGAAAAGACAGAAATGCTTATGGGGGAGGTGTTGCTGTATATATTCAGAGCCATATCCCTGTAATGCTTAGAGAAGATCTTATGTCAAGTGTTATTGAAGTGTTGCGGTTGCAGGTTCACTTGGCACATCTAAAGCCTTTTCTTTTGGGGTGTTGCTATAGGCCACCAAGTGCTAACAGTCAGTATCTAAATAATATGTGTGAAATACTTGATAGCGTTGGTGATGTAAACAGAGAGGTCTACTTTCTTGGGGACCTGAATATTGACTGGTTTTCATCAAGCTGCAGGAACAAGATCGATTACATTTTTACTAATACTGTAGAACTTTGTTCTAAAGCTGTATCCGTACCCATTGGATGCAGTGATCACAATATAGTGGCTATTTCCAAGAAAGCCAAAGTTCCAAAAGCTGGGCCTAAAATAGCTTATAAGAGATCATTCAAAATATTTTGATGTGACTCTTATGTGGATGATGTTAAAATATTTGTTGGTCTGATGTGATTAATAAGGAGCATCCAGATGCTGCACTTGATGAATTTATGAAATTGCTTCTTCCAATTATTGATAAACATGCACCTGTTAAGAAACGGACTATGTCACGTTGTATAATGATTAGAAGACAGGCGCAGGAATACGTATTAGGGGTTTTATTTACTCCACCCAACACAAGGTACGTCATGAAAAACGACGGGGACGAAGCCCAAAACAAACACGTATATATAGAACAAAGGGATGTAACCCAAACAAAAGAGCGTGGTGTAACCTCTACACAATACAGGGGACGAGACCCGTAATAACAAGAGCACAATACCTTGTACTCACGAGACCAATGGACATGGGACAATAATCAACAAGGACAATGGGGAACAGACGCCACATATATACACATACTAATCAGGGGGAATGGGAACCAGGTGTACGTAATGAGACAAGACAGTCCGGGGTTGGTGGTAATGAACCAGATCAGTGACGCTGTCATGGATTCAGCCAAGGCTGCTCCCCCTCCTTGCTCGGGCAGGCTTCGGCGTTCGTCGTCACCGGAATACTAGCTGCCACCGATCTATGTTTCTGTGTTCTATTTGTTTTGTCTTTATTGTTCACACCTGGTTCCCATTATGTATTGATTTCTTCCCTATTTAACCCTCTGGCTCCCACTGTGTGTTGTGCGTGTTTGTTCATGTTTGGTTGTCGGCTGGTGAGCGGGTTTGTTCCTCCCTGCGTGGAGGTTATGTTATTTACGTATCCTACGAGTAAAGTACGTTTTCGATTAGCTCTGTGTCCTGCGCCTGACTTCGTCCTACCGCATCACACTGACCGCCTGACAGACGCCTAGAAGGGAAAGAGTCTGAAACAGCTGGTGCTCTCATGCATGCTTCAGTGTTGCTTGCCTTGAAAGTGAGCATAAAAGGCATTTAGCCCGTCTGGTAGGCTCGCGTCACTGGGCAGCTCGCGGCTGGGTTTCCCTTTGTAGTCTGTAGTAGTTTGCAAGCCCTGCCACATCCGACGAGCGTCAGAGCCGGTGTAGTACTGAATACTGCTCTATGGTGGCCACCATAGGGTAGACCCACAACCCAATCCCTGCCCATGTGCTGATTTAGGATCAGTTTAGCCTTTTAGATCAAAATGAATAATATTACACAAGATGCTTGATAGGGTAGTTATTACTATATTTATTATTATTATTATTATTATTATTATTATTATTATTATTATTATTATTATTAACCTGCAAAGCATCTTAGTGTAGGAGTGCTGGGTCCTGAGGTTTTTAAGAAACTGACTGTTAGAACTGTTAAGGCTCCATTGATTGAAAAACTGTCTGGTTGAAAGAGATGGGGCAAAAGGAGTGGCTAATAAGACTGGCTACACATCTGACTGGCTGACTTACTGCAAAATGAGAAATGATGTGACTAAACTCAACAAAAAGAAGAATAAACTGTAATATGAAGCCAAGATCAATGATATAAAACAACTTTGGTGTACTGTAAATGAAATTATGGGCAGAAAGACAAATTCAACTCCATCTTTCATTGAATCAGATGGCTTATTCATCACAAAACCATTTGATGTTGCCAATTATTTTAATGATTACTTAATTGGCAAAGTGGGCAAATTTAGGCAGGAAATGCCAACAATGAACAGTGAACCATCGTATTCATTCATAAAAATAACAAATAATGAAAGAAAGCATTGCAAGTTAGAATTTTGTAAAGTTAGTGTGGGAGAGATGGAAGAATTATTGTTATCGATCAATAATGACAAACCTCCTGGCATTGACAACTTAGATGGAAAGCTACTGAGGATGGTAGCTGACTCTATAGCCACTCCTATCTGTCATATCTTTAATCTGAGCCTAGAGGAAAGTCTTTGTCCTCAGACCTGACCATAACAAAGTCATTCTGCTATCCAAGAGTGGTAAAGTGGCCTTTACTGGTTCTAACAGCAGACCTATCAGCTTGCTGCCAGCTCTTAGCAAACTGTTAGAAAATATTTTGTTTGACCAAATACAATGCTATTTCTCTGAAAAACAAATTAACAACAGACTTTCAGCATGCTTATAGAGAAGGGCACTAAACATGTAATGCACTGACACAAATGACTGATGATTGGTTGAAAGAAATTGATAATAAGAAGATTGTGGGAGCTGTACTGTTAGATTTCAGTGCAGCCTTTGATATTATTGACCATAACCTGTTGTTGAGAAAACGTATGTGTTATGGCTTTTCAACCTCGGCCATATCGTGGATTCAGAGCTATCTATCTAAAAGAACTCAAAGGGTTTACTTCAATGGAAGCTTCTCTAATGTCAAACATGTAAAGTGTGGTGTAACGCAGGGCAGCTCTCTAAGCCCTCTACCCTTTTCTATTTCTACCAATGACCTGCCACTGCCATTAAACAAAGCATGTGTGTCCATGGATACTGATGATTCAACCATATACACATCAGCAACCACAGCTAATGAAGTCACTGAAACCCTCAAAGTGTTGCAGTCTGTTTTGGAATGGGGTGGCCAGTAATAAACTGGTCCTGAACATCTCTAAAACTAAGAGCATTGTATGTGGTACATATAATTCCCTAAGTTCTAGACCTCAGCTGAATCTGGTAATGAATGGTGTGGCTGTTGAACAAGTTGAGGAGACTAAATTACTTGGCGTTACCTTAGATTGTAAACTGTCATGGTCAAAACATATAGATTCAATGGTTGTAAAGATGGGGAGAGGTCTGTCTGTAATAAAGAGATGCTCTACTTTTTTGACACCACACTCCAAAAAGCAAGTCCTGCAGGCTCTAGTTTTATCTTATCTTGATTATTGTCCAGTCGTGTGGTCGAGTGCTGCAAGGAAAGACCTAGTTAAGCTGCAGCTGGTCCAGAACAGAGCGGCACGTGTTGCTCTTCATTCAATCAATTTTATTTTTAATCAATCAATTTTATTTTATATAGCCCTTCTTACATCAGCTAATATCTCGAAGTGCTGTACAGAAACCCAGCCTAAAACCCCAAACAGCTAGTAATGCAGGTGTAGAAGCACGGTGGCTAGGAAAAACTCCCTAGAAAGGCGAAAACCTAGGAAGAAACCTAGAGAGGAACCAGGCTATGAGGGGTGGCCAGTCCTCTTCTGGCTGTGCCGGGTGGAGATTATAACAGAACCATGCCAAGATGTTCAAAAATGTTCATAAGTGACAAGCATGGTCAAATAATAATCAGGAATAAATCTCAGTTGGCTTTTCATAGCCGATCATTAAGAGTTGAAAACAGCAGGTCTGGGACAGGTAGGGGTTTCATAACCGCAGGCAGAACAGTTGAAACTGGAATAGCAGCAAGGCCAGGCGGACTGGGGACAGCAAGGAGTCACCACGGCCGGTAGTCCCGACGTATGGTCCTAGGGCTCAGGTCTCTCAGTTGCTTTTTCATAGCCGATCATTAAGAGTTGAAAACAGCAGGTCTGGGACAGGTAGGGGTTTCGTAGCCGCAGGCAGAACAGTTGAAACTGGAATAGCAGCAAGGCCAGGCGGACTGGGGACAGCAAGGTGTCATCATGCCCGGTAGTCCTGACGTATGGTCCTAGGGCTCAGGTTCTCAGAGAGAAAGAGAGAACGAGAGAATTAGAGAGAGCATACTTAAATTCACACAGGACACTGGATAAGACAGGAGAAGTACTCCAGGTATAACCAACTAACCCCAGCCCCCCGACACATAACTACTGCAGCATAAATACTGGAGGCTGAGACAGGAGGCGGTCCGGAGACACTGTGGCCCCATCCGAAGAAACCCCCGGACAGGGCCAAACAGGAAGGATATAACCCCACCCACTCTGCCAAAGCACAGCCCCCGCACCACTAGAGGGATATCCCAACCACCAACTTACAATCCTGAGACAAGCCGAGTATAGCCCACAGAGGTCTCCACCACAGCACAAACCAAAGGGGGGGGCGCCAACCCAGACAGGAAGATCACGTCAGTAACTCAACCCACTCAAGTGACGCACCCCTCCCAGGGACGGCATGAAAGAGCACAGCAAGCCAGTGACTCAGCCCCTGCAACAGGGTTAGAGGCAGAGAACCCCAGTGGAGAGGGGAACCGGCCTGGCAGAGACAGCAAGGGCTGTTCGTTGCTCCAGCCTTTCCGTTCACCTTCACACTCCTGGGCCAGACTACACTCAATCATATGACCTACTGAAGAGATAAGTCTTCAGTAAAGACTTAAAGGTTGAGACCGAGTCTGCGTCTCTCACATGGGTAGGCAGACTGTTCCATAAAAATGGAGATCTATAGGAGAAAGCCCTGCCTCCCGCTGTTTGCTTAGAAATCTAGGGACAATTAGGAGGCCTGCGTCTTGTGACCGTAGCGTACGTATTGGTATGTACGGCAGGACCAACTCGGAAAGATAGGTAGGAGCAAGCCCATGTAACGCTTTTATAGGTTAACAGTAAAACCTTGAAATCAGCCCTTGCCTTAACAGGAAGCCAGTGTAGGGAAGCTAGCACTGGAGTAATATGATCAAATTTCTTGGTTCTAGTCAGGATTCTAGCAGCCGTATTTAGCACTAACTGAAGTTTATTTAGTGCTTTATCCGGGTAGCCGGAAAATAGAGCATTGCAGTAGTCTAACCTAGAAGTACAAATGCATGGATTAATTTTTCTGCATCATTTTTGGACAGAAAATTTCTGATTTTTGCAATGTTACGTAGATGGAAAAAAGCTGTCCTTGAAACAGTCTTGATATGTTCGTCAAAGAGAGATCAGGGTCAAGAGTAACGCCGAGGTCCTTCACAGTTTTTATTTGAGACGACTTTACACCATCAAGATGAATTGTCAGATTTAACGGAAGATCTCTTTGTTTCTTGGGACCTAGGACAAGCATCTCTGTTTTGTCCGAGTTTAAAAGTAAAAAGTTTTCAGCCATCCACTTCCTTATGTCTGAAACACAGGCTTCTAGCGAGGGGCAATTTTGGGGCTTCACCATTTTCATTGAAATGTACAGCTGTGTGTCATCCGCATAGCAGTGAAAGTTAACATTATGTTTTCGAATAACATCCCCAAGAGGTAAAATATATAGTGAAAACAATAGTGGGTCCTAAAACGGAACCTTGAGGAACACCGAAATGTACAGTTGATTTGTCGGAGGACAGACCCATTCACAGAGACAAACTGATATCTTTCCGACAGGTAGGATCTAAACCAGGCCAGAACTTGTCCGTGTAGACCAATTTGGGTTTCCAGTCTCTCCAAAAGAATGTGGTGATCGATGGTGTCAAAGGCAGCACTAAGGTCTAGTAGCACGCGGACAGATGCAGAGCCTCGTCTGACGCCATTAAAAGGTCATTTACCACCTTCACAAGTGCAGTCTCAGTGCTATGATGGGGTCTAAAACCAGACTGAAGCATTTCGTATACATTGTTTGTCTTCAGAAAGGCAGTAATCAGAGGGCTGATATAAACACTATGCATGCCAGTCTCTCTTGGCTAAGAGTTAAGGAGAGACTGACTGCATCACTTCATCTTTTTATAAGAAACATGAATGTGTTGAAAATACCAAATTGTTTGCATAGTCAACTTACACACAGCTCTTACACACACACTTACCCCACCAGACATGCCACCAGAGGTCTTTTCACAGTCCCCAAATCCAGAACAAATCCAGAACAAATTTAAGAAAGTGTACAGTATTATATGCAGCCATTATTGCATGGAACTCCGTTCCATATCATATTTCTCAAATGAACATCAAACCTGGTTTAAAAAAACTGATTAAGCAACACCTCACGGCACAACGCCTCTCCCCTATTTGACCTAGATAGTTTGTGTATGTATTGATATGTAGGCTACGTGTGCCTTTAAAATATATATTTTTATTGATGTAGTTCTGTCCTTGAGCTGTTCTTGTCTATTAATGTTCTGTATTATGTCATGTTTCATGTTTTGTGTGGACCCCAGGAAGAGTAGCTGCTGCTTTTGCAACAGCTAATGGGGATCCTAATAAAATACAAAAATACAAAATAGCCTGAAGGTAGGGAGGGGCAGTTCCTCTTGCTGCTCCGTAGGTAAGCACCATGGTCTTGCATTGGATGCGCGCTTCGACTGGAAGCCAGTGGAGTGTGCGGAGGAGCGAGGTGACATGGGAGAACTTGGGTAGGTTGAACACCAGGCGGGCTGCAGCATTCTGGATAAGTTGCAGGGGTTTGATGGCACAAGCGGGGAGCCCAGCCAACAGAGAGTTGCAGTAGTCCAGACGGGAGAGGACAAGCACCTGGATTAGGACCTGCGCCGCTTCCTGTGTGAGGTAGGGTCATACTCTACTGATGTTGTAGAGCATGAACCTGCAGGAGCAGGTCACTGCTTTAATGTTTGCAGAGAACGACTGAGTGTTGTCCAGGGTCACGCCAAGGTTCTTCGCACTCTGGGAGGGGGACATTGTGGCGTTGTCAACCATGATGGAGAGGTCTTGGAGCGGGCAGGACTTCTCCGTTAAGAAGAGCAGCTCCGTCTTGTTGAGCTTGAGGTGGTGGGCCGACATCAAAGCTGAGTAGTCTGCCAGGCACGCAGAGATGTGTGTCGCCACCTGGGTGTCAGAAGGGGGGAAGGAGAAATGTACTTGTGTCATCCGCATAGCAATGATAGGAGAGACCATGTGAGGATATGATGGAGCCGAGTGACTTGGTGTATAGAGAGATGAGGAGAGTGCCTAGAACTGAGCCCTGGGGGACACCAGTAGTGAGAGTACGTGGTGCAGAGACAGATCCTCTCCACATCACCTGGTAGGAGCGGCCTGCCAGTAGGGATGCAGAGTGTGCAGAGCCTGAGACACCCAGCCCTGAGAGGGTGGGGAGGAGGAGCTCATGGTGCACAGTGGCGAAGTCAGCGGATAGATCTAGGAGGATGAGAGCAGAGGAGAGAGAGTCAGCTTTGGCAGTGTGGAGAGCCTCCGTGACACAGAGCAGAGGAGTCTCGGTTGAGTGACCCATATTGAAGCCTGACTGGTTGCGTGACCCATATTGAAGCCTGACTGGTTAGGGTCCAGAAGATCGTTCTGAGAGAGATAACAAGACAGTTGATCAGAGACAGCACGCTCAAGTGTTTTAGAAAGAAAAGAAAGAAGGTTTACAGGTAGTTTTTGACGTCGGATGAGTTGATGAGGGAAGTGAGGAATGGGAGAAGGTCTCCAGAGATGGTCTGGAGAAGGGAGGAGGGGATGGGGTCGAGTGGGCAGGTTGTCAGGTGGTCAGACCTCACTAGTCGCAGGATGTCATCTGGAGAGAGAGGGGAGCAAGAAAGAGGTTCAGGCGTAGGGTAGTTTCTGTGTGAGTGAGACCAGTGGGACTCAAAATAGGCTGAGTGGATGAGTAGCGGATGTCGTCAACTTCTTTTCAAATGGTTGACAAAGTCATCTGCAGAGAGGGAGGAGGAAGGGGGAGGGGGTGAAGGATTAAGGAGGGAGGAGAAGGTGGAAAAGAATTTCCTAGGGTTAGAGGCAGAAGCTTTACATTTTAAGTGATAGAAAGTTACTTTAGCAGTTTATAGGTAAAGAGGAGGAAGGGAAAGGATGATAGGTCCTCTGGAAGTTTCGTTTTCCTCCATTTTCACTCAGCCCTGTTCTGTAAACTCACAATGAGTCACTCAGCCCTGTTCTGTAAACTCACAATGAGTCACTCAGCCCTGTTCTGTAAACTCGCAATGAGTCGCTCAGCCACGGAGCATGAGGGGAGGGCCGAGCCTGCCGGGAGGAAAAGTGTCAGTACGAATCATAGGATGCGGAAAGGTTTTTTTAAATATATTTTTGGGGGTATTTTGACACTTTATCGAGACAGTTAAAAAATAACAGAGGGGATACAGAGGGGTAGGAGAAACTGATTGAAGGGTTGGAGCGGGGAATTTCACCCCGGTCCTCAGTGGGTGCATTACTGCACGACTTGCATTAATGTAAACGTTTTTTTGTGTGTGTGTGTGTGTGTGTGTGTGTGTGTGTGTGTGTGTGTGTCAATTTCAATTAACCCCAGAATAATTTCTTACAGTGTGGCTGTGTGATTGAGTGGGTCAAATTCAGACTAAAATGTACCATCGTAATGCCCCTCCTGTTTCTAACCTGTCTAAATAAAGCATAGACATTTTTTTAATATTCTCCATAGGCCCTTATCATCAATCAATATTATAGCTATAAAATATTTGCATTTCTAAACCATTGATTGTATGAGAAACAGATTGAAGGGTTGGAGCGAGGAATTTAACCCTGGTCTTTGCATTTCATAAACCATTGATTGTATGAGAAACAGATTGAAGGGTTGGAGCGGGTAATTAAACACCGTTCTTTGCATTTCTAAACCATTGAGAAATACAGTTTTTGTGTTTTGATGTTGCCTTTTACATTCACTGAAACCCCCAAAAGTGTTTTCACAAAGTAACAATATTCAGGTTGAAAAACCACTTTGGGTGTTTCAGAGTACTTAATTTCAGTTTTCAACTCTTAAGGATCGGACCCTTTTTTTCAATTTTCGCCTAAAATGACATACCCAAATCTAACTGCCTGTAGGTCAGGACCTGAAGCAAGGATATGCATATTCTTGATACCATTTGAAAGGAAACTTTGAAGTTTGTGGAAATGTGAAATTAATGTAGGAGAATATAACACATTAGATCTGGTAAAAGATAATACAAACAAAAAAACTTGTGTTTTCTAATTTTTTGGGGGTTCCATCATCTTTGAAATGCAAGAGAGAAAGGCACAATATAATATTGCAGTTTAGGCGCACTTTAGATTTTGATGCCACTAGATGGCAGCAGTGTGTTTGCAAAGTTTCAGATTGATCCAGTGAAGCATTGCAATACTGGACTATTTTTTATCAAGTCTGCCCAATGTGCCGAGTTGGTCAATTGATACATTTTCAAGTACATAACTATAGAGAACATACAAAAATTATATGGTAATACAAAATGTAAGTTTACACACTCCCAGGAATGTCATACATGATGGATCATTAGCTTATACACTAACTTTCACACATCTAGATGGCGGGCGGGGTGGGTGTGGAGCCAGAGACAGCAGGGGTTCAAACTGTAAACACAGTTCCTACATTTGAATATAAACATTGATTTTATCAAAAACAAAACTATGCTACATTTTATCTCTGGGACCCTTAGGATGACAAATCAGAGCACGATTACCAAATGTAAGTACATTAATTATTTACCTTCAGAGGTGAATGTATCAAACCAGTTGCCGTCATAAGTTTTTTGTTGTTGTGCACTCTCCTCAAACAATAGCATGGTATGTTTTCACTGTAATAGCTACTGTAAATTGGACAGTGCAGTTAGATTACAAGAATGTAAGCTTTCTGTCCATATAAGACATGTCTATGTCCTGGAAAGTTTGCTGTTACTTACAACAGTCATGCTAATCACATTAGCGCACGTTAGCTCAACCGTCCCGTATACGGGACACCGATCCCGTAGAGGTTAAAACACATTGGGTTTACATTATAACACCCTCCAAACACCAGATCTCAGCTTAGGCACACTACTTTTCATGGTTTCATTACACAATCATGGTGTTTTGAGACTTTCTAATTTTACAGTGTAGCAGTGTTCTCTGGGGGTGATCCATGTCTCAGTCAGGGCCAAAAGTCTCGGGACTAGAGGGAAGCATAGACCAAGATGAACTCTGCATTCTTGACCGTAGATCGGCTGTTCCAAACGCTGCCAGAGACCAGGAAATCCACAAGGGTAGACTAAATTAGAAGGGTTGCAGCCAAGTGGTGGGTAGAGTTTGTAAGAGCCAATTTATGCTTGATCCAAAAATGTGGTCGGAGGCGCCGTCTGGATGGTGTGACGCAATTACGGAGCCTCCGGAAGCACGCAGAGGCCAGATTGAGCTCCGTACCGCATCACTGTGATGCACACCCTATCACATGACGTCCCCCGTTGTCTTTGCTAAGCCAAGCGAGCAGTGGCCTGTATTCATCGGTGCCAAGGGAAGCCAGGCTTCCCCTCTGTCTCTGTATGTGTAGGCCATCTATCCGATGCTGTCTGGTCCAAAAGAGTACGACAGTGTTGCCTCCCGTAGCATTGAATGCAAATGACAAATAATACAGTAACAGACGACTACGGATGAAAACAAAAATGATATGCACGCACGCACGCACAAACACATTAACTGGAACATTTCTCTTTGGAAGGAATGAATTTATCGTCGTCCGACACTCTCGCTCACATTTTTCAGACCGTTGCAGACCAGTGGAATATTTATAAAGGCCCCATTCAGCTGATCTCTGATCTCCTTTTGAAAACAGCACAGAATGTTCTAAGGTCTAAATATTTCGGGTTGATATAAATTGAAACATAGACTGTTCTGACACTGCACACCTCATTTTATACGTCATTATTAATTATGAGAGCTCACTTTTGTACAGTAGGCGTGTATGAAACTAAAGTTATCCCAGGTCTGCACATTACTCATGTCACATGTTGTTTGTAGTGACTGGGCCCTCTATAGAACAGTGTAGTGACTGGGCCCTCTATAGAACCCGTGTGACTGGGCCCTCTACAGAACAGTGTAGTGACTGGGCCCTCTACAGAACAGTGTAGTGACTGGGCCCTCTATAGAACCGTGTAGTGACTGGGCCCTCTACAGAACAGTGTAGTGACTGGGCCCTCTACAGAACAGTGTAGTGGACTGGGCCCCTATAGAATCGTGAAGTGACTGGGCCGCTCTACTAGTGATCTGGGCCTCATATAGAACAGTGTAGTGACTGGGCCCTCTACAGAACAGTGTAGTGACTGGGCCCTCTACAGAACAGTGTAGTGACTGGGCCCTCTACGGAACAGTGTAGTGACTGGGCCCTCTATAGAACAGTGTAGTGACTGGGCCCTCTATAGAACATGTGTTGTGACTGGGCCCTCTACAGGAACAGTGTAGGACTGGGCCCTCTACAGAAACAGTGTGTAGTGTGACTGGGCCTCTACAGAACAGTGTAGTGACTGGCCCTCTACAGAACAGTGTAGTGACTGGGCCCTCTATAGAACAGTGTAGTGACTGGGCCTCTACAGAACAGTGTAGTGACTGGGCCCTCTACAGAACAGTGTAGTGACTGGGCCTCTATAAGAACAGTGTAGTGAATGGGCCCTCTATGGAACAGTTTGTAGTGACTGGGCCCTCTACAGAACAGTGTAGTGGGCCCTCTACGGGAACAGTGTAGTGACTGGCCCTCTACAGAACCGTGTAGTGACTGGGGCCCTCTATAGAACAGTGTAGTGAGCTGGCCCTCTACAGAACAGTGTAGTGACTGGGCCCTCTACAGAACAGTGTAGTGACTGGGCCCTCTACAGAACAGTGTAGTGACTGGGCCCTCTATAGACAGACAGTGTAGTGACAGTGTGGGCCCCCTCTACAGAACAGTGTAGTGACTGGGCCCCCCCCCTCTACAGAACAGTGTAGTGACTGGGCCCTCTACAGAACAGTGTAGTGACTGGGCCCTCTACAGAACGTGTAGTACTGGGCCCTCTATAGAACAGTGTAGTGACTGTGCCTCTGACTGACTTGGGCCCTCTACAGAACAGTGTAGTGATTGGGCCCTCTACAACAGAACAGTGTATCACTTGCCCTATCCTGTCAGTGACTGGGCCCTCTATAGAACAGTGTAGTGACTGGGCCCTCTACAGAACAGTGTAGTGACTGGGCCCTCTACAGAACAGTGTGTGAGTGCCCTCTATAGAACAGGGTAGTGACTGGGCTCTCTAGAGAAAGTGTAGTGACTGGGCCCTCTACAGAACAGTGTAGTGATTGGGCCCTCTACAGAACAGTGTAGTGACTGGGCCCTCTACAGAACAGTGTAGTGACTGGGCCCTCTACAGAACAGTGTAGTGACTGGGCCCTCTACAGAACAGTGTAGTGACTGGGTATAGAACAGTGTAGTGACTGGGCCCTCTATGGGAACAGTGTAGTGACTGGCCCCTCTACAGAACAGTGTAGTGACTGGGCCTCTACAGAACAGTGTAGTGACTGGGCCCTCTACAGAACAGTGTAGTGACTGGGCCCTCTACAGAACAGTGTAGTGACTGGGCCCTCTACAGAACAGTGACTGGGCCCTCTATGAACAGTTGTACGTGGGCCCTCTACAGAACAGTGTAGTGACTGGCCCTCTATAGAACAGTGTAGTGACTGGGCCCTCTACAGAACAGTGTAGTGACTGGCCCTCTATGGGAACAGTGTAGTGACTGGGCCCTCTACAGAACAGTGTAGTGACTGGGCCCTCTATTGGAAACAGTGTAGTGACTAGGCCCTCTACAGAACAGTGTACGTGACTGGGCCTCTATGGAACAGTGTAGTGACTGGGCCCTCTATAGAACAGTGTAGTGACTGGGTGACTGGGGCCCTCTACAGAACTGGGCCCTCTATGTAGTGTACTGGGCCCTCTATAGAACAGTGTAGTGACTGGGCCCTCTACAGAACAGTGTAGTGACTGGGCCCTCTATAGAACAGTGTAGTGACTGGGCCCTCTATAGAACAGTGTAGTGACTGGGCCCTCTATAGAACAGTGTAGTGACTGGGCCCTCTACAGAACAGTGTAGTGACTGGGCCCTCTATGGAACAGTGTCTAAGGCCACCACGTTGTACATAATGTGATCGTTCTTGAAGCGGACCTAGTTAATTAAGAAACCCTGAAGCGGACCTAGTTAATTAAGAAACCCTAAAGCAGACCCTAGTTAATCAAGAGACCCTGAAGCGGACCTCGTTAAATAAGAAACCCTAAAGCAGACCTTGTTAAATAAGAAACCAACACAGTGTGTCACAGTTTGATCAGTTCGGTCGGGAAGGCATGGCGGGTGTGTGTGTGTGTGTGTAAGACTTTCTGTGTGGGTGTGTGGGTGTGCTTGGGTGGGTGTGTGTTGCCAATATTCTATGGTAGAGAACAGTCGGAGTGTGTTATCAACCAGTTTCAACTGGTTTAATTTTTCTGTATGTCATCGATGATATGATATTCTGAGAGCGAGAGAATCTGACACTCTCACAATAATCAAGGGGAACGCAAACCATGAGCATTTAGTTGCTGACAATAGTTCAACAATGACAACTTCTAATTTTGTATTATTGGCTAAGTCAGTCATAGAATACGTCTCCCTGCTGATCCAGTAAAGCCCTGGGGACTAATTTAATTTATCAACTGTGTGTACATTTGTTACTAATATCTGGCGCACATGGAGATTGTAGGATTTGCGTGCACGACAAAATTCTTGGGATTTATCAAACCAGTCGCATGCAACATATACGCATGTTTTCATTGTTAAATCAGAGCCATGTTATATTTGTGCGCTCGTGAATGAGCGCTACAACCCCGTCTGGGGGGTTAAAAGTAGCCCTCTAAAAGTAAAATGAATATATTAGGCAACCTGCTGCTGTGCAATTAAATTAAATTAAATTAATTAAATTAAACAACCTGCTGCTGTGCAATCTTCTTACCAACGGCAAATGCGTCATTTTAATGTTTTTATTAGCCTACCGTTATTATAATTCCCGTGCATCAAACTCCTCCATTTCCCCCCCCCAAAAAGAACAATATGGACAGATATACATAAACTAGAAGTTATGCGTCAAATCAAATCACATTTTATTTGTCACATGCTTCGTAAACAATAGGTGTGTAGACTAACAGTGAAATGCTTACTTAAGGGCTAGTGCTGAGCGATTGGCCTTCCTAACATCGCAGAGAGAAAAATTATATTCTGAACAAAAATATAAACGGAACATGCAACAATTTTCAAAGATTTTGCTGAGTTACAGTTCATGTAAGGAAATCAGTCAATTGAAATAAATTATTTAGGCCCTGATCTATGGATTTTACATGACAGTACAGGGGCGCAGCCATAGGTCCACCCACTTGGGAGCCAGGCCGACCCACTGGGGCCAATCAGAATGAGTTTTTCCCCACAAAAGGGCTTTACTACAGACAGAAATACTCCTCCGCAACGCCCCTCCCCTCTCTGACAATCCCGCAGGTGAAGAAGCCTTATGTGGAGGTCCTGGGCTGGCGTGGTGACACGTGGTTTGCGGTTGTGAAGCCGGTTGGACGTACTGCTAAATTCTCTAAAATGACATTGGAGGTGGCTTATGGTAGAGAAATAAACATTCCATTTTCTGGCAACAGCTCTGGTGGACATTCCTGCAGTCAGCAATGCCAATTGCACGCTCCCTCAAAAGCTGAGACATCTGTGGCATTGTGTTATGTGACAAAAAGATAACTTAGCTATAGACAAGGGGTACAAGTACCGAGTCGGTGTGCAGGGGTACGAAGTAATTGAGGTAGATACAGTGCCTTCAAAAAGTATTTATACCCCTTGACTTATTCCACATTTTGTTGTATTACAGCCTGAATTTGAAATGGATTAAATTGAGAGTTTGTGTCAATAGCCTAAAATTGATTTAAAAAATACAAATCCTCATCAATCTACACACAACACCCCATAATGTCAAAGTGGAATTATGTTTTCAACACCTTTGTTATGGCAAGCCTAAATAAGTACAGGAGTAAAACTTTGCTTAACAAGTCACATTATAGCCTTGTTCTAAAATGGATTAAATAAATAAAAATCATCATCAATCTACACACAATACCCCATAATGACAAAGTGAAAACAGATTTTTAGAAATGTTAGCACATTTATACAAAATAGAAAACAGAAATACTTTATTTACATAAGGATTCAGACCCTTTGCTATGAGACTTGAAATTGAGTTCAGGTCTATCCTGTTTCCATTGATCATCCTTGGGATGTTTATACAACTTGAAGGGAGTCCACCTGTGGTGATTTCAATTGATTGGACATGATTTGGAAAGGCACACACCTGTCTATATAAGGTCACACAGTTGACAGTGCATGTCAGAGCAAAAACCAAGCCATGAGGTCGAAGGAATTGTCCGTAGAGCTACAAGACAGGATTGTGTCAAGGCACAGATCTGGGGAAGGGTACCAAAAAATGTATGCCGCATTGAAGGTCCTCAAGAACACAGTGGCCTCCATCATTCTTAAATGGAAGAAGTTTGGAAACACCAAGACTCTTCCTAGAGCTGGCTTGGCCCGCCCGGCCAAACTGAGCAAATCAGGGGAGATGGCCTTTGGTCAGGGAGGTGACCCGATGGTCACTCTGACAGAGCTCCAGAGTTCCTCTGTGGAGATGGGAGAACCTTGCAGAAGGACAACCATCTCTGCAGCACTTTATGGTAGAGTGGCCAGACGGAAACCACTCCTCAGTAAAAAGGCACACTTACGCCAGCTTGGAGTTTTTCCAAAGGTACCTAAAGACTCTCAGACCATGAGAAATAAGATTATCTGGTCTGATGAAACCAAGATAGAACTCTTTGGCCTGAATGCCAAGCGTCACATCTGGAGGAAACCTGACGCCATCCCTACGGTAAAGCATGGTGGTGGATGCATCATGCTGTGGGGATGTTTTTCAGCGGCAGGAACTGGGAGACTAGTCAGATCGAGGTAAAGCATGAACGGAACAAAAGTACAGAGAGCTTCCTTGATGAAAAACCTGCTCCAGAGCGCTCAGGACCTCAGACTGGGTTGAAGGTTCATCTTCCAACAGGACAACGCCCTAAGCACACAGCCAGACAATGCAGGAGTGGCTTCGGGACAAGTCTTCTGAATGTCCTTGAGTGGCCCAGCCAGAGCCCGGACTTGAACCCGATCGAACATCTCTGGAGAGACCCTGAAAATAGCTGTGCAGCGACGCTCCCCATCCAACCTGACAGAGCTTGAGAGGATCTGCAGAGAAGAATGGGAGAAACTCCCCAAATACGGGTGGTGCCAAGCTTGTAGCATCATACCCAAGAATACTTGAGGCTGTAATCGCTGCCAAAAGTGCTTAAACAAAGTACTGTGTAAAGTGTCTGAATACTTATGTAAATGTGAAATTTACAAAAATGTCTAAAAACCTGTTTTTGATTTGTCATTATGGGGTATTATGTTGTGACGGAGAAGTCCGTCACTGGCCGCGGGCAGCATTTGGTAAACTAACACCAGCCTCAGTTGGACAAAGCGGAGCCCTCAACCCAGAACCAAGACACAGGTGAAGTCCTTCCTAGGTCTGGCAAGGTGGTACCGGAGATTCATTCCCTAGTTCTCGACCAGTTCCTCTGACCAACCTCACTTCAAAAGTGGCCAGCAACCCTGTGAAGTGGACTGAGGAGTGTGAGGAAGCGTTCATGATGCTGAAAAATGCCTGTGCTCATCCCTTGTTCTCCAGAGCCCTGATTTTCAGACCATGAAGGACCGGAATGCTAGCGTGACCAGGTGGTATCTGGAGCTCCAGCCCTTCTGGTTCTGTTTCCGTCACAAGGCAGGAAAATAAAATGTCACAGCGGACTACCTATCCCGGACCTGGTCGCTTCGGGAGAGGAAGAAGGTAATGGCCCAGGGCAGCATTTGGTAAACTAACACACCCACACACACTCATCTCCCCCTCCCTGCTCCGTTTTCAGCTACGTTAGCAATGTGGGTCGACACACAAGTTAACTTAGTGATCTCAGTTCATACACATTATTCTTACCTCCCGTCAGTAACAGTTTGGTATGGTATAAGGAATCCGCTGACAAGCTTTCATGTTTAATTTAAGTGACGTTTATTGTACTTATCAATGTTGTGGGTCTGTTTGTTTGTTTCTGTTCCTCTCTCTCCGTCTCTGTGGCTTCCAGGTATGCTGGAATAAGGACCCGAGCTATGGCAATCAGGCTGGCTTTGTAGTGCCTGTCCGGAATGATATGTGAATGGGCTTAGTGGAAGACACTATGTCACTAGTGATGGGATTCTGTAAATGTGTTATATTGTCCTATATTTTATTATAATAAACCGATTGCAAAGGTTCAATGAAGATAATTCATGATATGTTTAGCTGAGTGTAAAATGTAGGTTTTAATTTTAGAACTGGATCCTCTACAGGATCGGTGTCCCTATACCGGGACGGTTGTTGCTAACGTGCACTAATGTGACTAGAATGACGTTGTAAGTAACAGCAACATTTTCCAGGACATAGACATGTCTTGTACACAAAACGCTTCAGTCTGGTTTTAGACCCCATCATAGTACTGAGACCTGCACTCGTGAAGGTGGTAAATTACCTTTTAATGGCGTCAGACAAAGGCTCTGCCTCTGTCCTTGTGCTCCTAGACCTTAGTGCTGCTTTTGACACCATCAATCACCACATTCTTTTGGAGGGATTGGAAAAGTTAATTGGTCTACACAGACAAGTTCTTGCCTGGTTTATATCTTATCTGTCGGAAAGATCAGTTCATCTCTGTGGATGGTTTGTCCTCTGACAAACCAGTTGTACGTTTCAGTGTTCCTCAAGGTTCTGTTTTAGGACCACTATTGTTTTCACTATATATTTTACCTCTTGGTGATGTCATTCGGAAACACAATGTTAACTTTCATTGCTATGTGGACATTTCAATGAAACATGGTGAAGCCCCAAAATGGCCTACCCTGAAAGCCTGTGTTTCAGACATAAGGAAGTGGATGGCGGCACATTTTTTACTTTTAAACTCTGACAAAACAGAGATGCTAGTTCTAGGTCCCAAGAACCAAAGAGATCTGCTGTTTGATCTGACAATTAATGTTGATGGTTGAACAGTCGTCTAACAAAAAAACTGTGAAGGACCTCGGCGTTACTTTGGACCCCAATCTCTCTTTTGACAAACATTTCAAGAATATTTCAAGGACAGCAAATTTCCATCTTCGTAACATTGCAAAAATCCGAAACTTTTTGTCAAAAGATGTTGCAGAAAAGCTAATCCATGCTTTTGTCACTTCTAGATTAGACTACCGCAATGCTCTACTCTCCAGGCTACCCGGATAAAGCACTAAATAAACTTCAGTTAGTGCTAAACACGGCTGCTAGAATCTTGACTAGAACCATGTGATCATATTACTCCAGTGCTAGCCTCTCCACACTGGCTTCCTGTTAAGGCTAGGGCTGATTTAACGGGTTTACTGCTAACCTACAAAGCATTACATGGGCTTGCTCCTACCTATCTCTACACTGACTCCCTCCCTTCCCGGAGGACCTGAGCCCTAGGACCATGCCTCAGGACTACCTGGTCTGATGACTCCTTGCTGTCCCCAGTCCACCTGGTCGTGCTGCTGCTCCAGTTTCCACTCTTCTGCCTGCAGCTATTGAACCCTGACCTGTTCACCGGACGTGCTACCATGTCCCAGACCTGCTGTTTTCAACTCTCTCTACCGCACCTGTTATTTTAACCTCTAAATGCCCGGCTATAAAAAGCCAAGTGACATTTACTCCTGATGTACTGACCTGTTGCAACCTCTAAATGCCCGGCTATGAAAAGCCAAGTGACGTTTACTCCTGATGTACTGACCTGTTGCAACCTCTACAACCACTGTGATTATTTTTTGACCCTGCTGGTCATCTATGAACGTTTGAAAATCTTGGAGACAAATCTGGCCTTAATGGCCATGTACTGTTATAATCTCCACCCCTCAGAGCCTGGTTCTTCTCTAGGTTTCTTTCTAGGTTTCTGCCTTTCTAGGGAGTTTTTCCTAGCCACCGTGCTTCTACATCTGTATTGTTGCTGTTTGGGTCTTTAGGCTGGGTTTCTGCATAGCACTTTGTGACATCTGCTGATGTAAAAAGGGCTTTATAAATAACATTTGATTGATTGTCCAATTTACAGTAGCTATTACAGTGCACAACAACAAAAAACTTTTATCACAGCAACTGGTTTGATACATTCACCTCTGAAGGAAAATAATGTACTTACATTCAGTAATCTTCCTCTAATTTGTCATCCTGAGGGTCCCAAAGATAAAATGTAGCATAGTTTTGTTTGATAAAATCCATTTTTATATTCAAATGTAGGAACTGGGTTCTACAGTTTGAACCCCTGCTGTCTCTGGCTCCACACCCACCCCGCCCGACCATCTAGATGTGTGAAAGTTAGTGTATAAGCTAATTGTCACGCCCTGGCTCTGGGGACACTGTTATGTTGAGCCAGGGTGTGTAATTCTATGTTTGTATTTCTATGTTGGCCTGAGTGACTCCCAATCAGAGGCAACGAGTGTCAGCTGGCTGTCTCTGATTGGGAGCCATATTTAACTGTCTGTCTTTCACTTTGTGTTTGTGGTTTCTTGTTCTTATTTGGGTTGTTTATGTAACCAGAGACATCACGTTTTCGTCTGTTGTTTTGATCGTGTGATCATTCATTAAATAATATGTTCACCCTCGACGCTGCGCATTGGTCTCTCCCTGACGATCGTGACAGAAGAAACCACCAAAACCGGACCAAGCAGCGTGTCCAGGAGCCATCGCTAGCAGATCTCCGTGGCAACCTCGACTGGGTCAAGCCTAGTGAGGAGCAGAGAGGGTGGACTTGGGAACAGTTGAGGAAGAGCTTCGACTGGGTCAAGCCCATTGAGGAGCTGAATAGCGGGAGTTGGAGACAGAAGAGCGAGAGTTGGGCGAGAACGATAGAGGCCTGGCCCACGGGGAGGAGAGACCCCTAGACATTTTTTAGGGGGGGGCTCACGACGTCGGGGCAGCAGGAGGCCGCGATAGAGCGGTCCAGCGGGTTGGCAGAGGAGGCCGCCAGGTTACGGGGGCCACTGGTCGAAGAGGGGATGGAAGGTGGAGAGGCACGGCGAGAGGTACTGGGGTGTGTTACCAGTCCGGTCCGGCCCGTTCCAGATCCCGATGTAGGGCCAGTGGTGTGTGTCCCCAGTACGGTCCGGTCTGTTCCTGCTCCCCGCACCAAGACAGTGGTGCGCTTCGTCAGCCCGGCTCGGCCCGT
This sequence comes from Coregonus suidteri, assembly GCA_036851935.1. Lineage (NCBI taxonomy): Eukaryota > Metazoa > Chordata > Actinopteri > Salmoniformes > Salmonidae > Coregonus > Coregonus suidteri. The sequence goes on along the minus strand of CM072218.1, from coordinate 108,319,717 downwards.
TCCTGCTCCCCGCACCAAGTCAGTGGTGCGCTTCGTCAGCCCGGCTCGGCCCGTTCCTGCTCCCCGCACCAAGTCAGTGGTGCGCTTCGTCAGCCCGGCTCGGTCCGTTCCTGCTCCCCGCACCCAAGTCAGTGGTGCGCTTCGTCAGCCCGGCTCGGCCCATTCCTGCTCCCCGCACCAAGTCTGTGGTGCGTTTCGTCAGCCCTGTCCGGCCCGTTCCTGCTCTCCGCACCAAGTCTGTGGTGCGCGTCGCCAGCCCAGTCCGGCCCATTCCTGCTCCCCGCACCAAGTCTACGGTGCGTGTCGCCAGCTCGGCCCGGCCTGCTCCCCGCACCAAGTCAGTGGTGCGTTTCGTCAGCCCTGTCCGGCCCGCTCCTGCTCCCCACACCAAGCCAGTGGTGTGCGTCGTCAGTCCAGCACGGCCCGTGCCTGTTCCCCACACCAAGCCAGTGGTGTGCGTCGTCGGTCCGGCACGGCCCGTGCCTGTTCCACTGGTGCCTGGTCCGGCACCGGTCAGATGCGTTACGCCGGAGCTAGAGCAATCCGCTCCATCAGTGTGCAGTCCAGCTCCGGCCAGCGGGGCCAGACCGGACCAGGGGTACTTTGGGGGGTTGGAGAGGGAGTGGGGATCAGGCCCGGAGCCGGATCCGCCGCCAAGGCGGAGTGCCCACCCGGTCCCTCCCCTGTGGTATTTAGTTGGCGCGGTCGGAGTCCGCGCCTTTAGGGGGGGGTACTGTCACGCCCTGGCTCTGGGGACACTGTTATGTTGAGCCAGGGTGTGTAATTCTATGTTTGTATTTCTATGTTGGCCTGAGTGACTCCCAATCAGAGGCAACGAGTGTCAGCTGGCTGTCTCTGATTGGGAGCCATATTTAACTGTCTGTCTTTCACTTTGTGTTTGTGGTTTCTTGTTCTTATTTGGGTTGTTTATGTAACCAGAGACATCACGTTTTCGTCTGTTGTTTTGATCGTGTGATCATTCATTAAATAATATGTTCACCCTCGACGCTGCGCATTGGTCTCTCCCTGACGATCGTGACACTAATGATCCATCATGTATGACATTCCTGGGAGTTTTTAAACTCAGAACCATGGACAGCCACATCATATAAAACTTAAGTTGATTGGAATAAATTGTTTTTGGTACAGTATCTTTTAGTTGTCACTGTATTAGACTAAGCAGAGGTGATTTGATGATGTTGAAATGTTGAAGTTGAAATGGTGCTGGAATAGTAGAGGCAGTTCCTGTTTTCTTTGTGACTAGTGGGAACTCTCTGTGGTTCTAAATCAATAGTTGTTTAGTGGTCCGAAAATGTCGGAAACATTAACTTGCTTGACCATGCTGTAGGTCACGTAACTGTTTGTTACATGCAATATGCTTTGTGGACTTCACCAGACAGATGTTGCTCTCTGGTTTTGTGATGAAACAAAGGTGTGATTGAATTTATTCTGCCACTGTGTCTTCTTATTGTCCCGGCCTTTAGGCCTATATATATATCACGGTGTCAAGGCATATGAACTAACAGGTTATAGAGCAAAACAACGCATTATTATTTTACCCACTCACCACCACTGCAACCACAGTGTCACGCCAACATCAGTCCAGAGGATCCTGTCTTCCCCAGGCCACAGGGGAACCATAGTTCTTCATAACATTGACAGTTGCAACAACTACAACTATGTCTATAAATAGCAGTGTTTATCTGTGGTTTCTCATTCTGGACTGAAAAGACATTCATACACAATGGAAACTCACACACAAAATAGTTGATTTTGCTAAGTGAGGGATAATCACAAGGTGCCCTCCACTTCCTGGCACCCTGTTCCCTATGGGCTCTGGACAAAAGTAGTGCACTATATAGGGAATAGTGTGCTATTTGCGACTCAACCCATGTGTGTCATCCCACTCCAAACAGACACTGACTGCTGAGAACAGAACAATAGTTATTATTCCTTGTTCTGTGTGTTGAAGTATTGAAGCCAACACCTACTGAACAGTATTGAAGCCAACACCTACTGAACAGTGTTGAAGCCAACTCCTACTGAACCACCTACAGTATTGAAGCCAACACCTACTGAACAGTATTGAAGCCAACACCTACTGAACAGTGTTGAAGCCAACACCTACTGAACAGTGTTGAAGCCAACACCTACTGAACAGTATTGAAGCCAACACCTACGGAATGGTATTGAAGCCAACACCTACTGAACAGTGTTGAAGCCAACACCTACTGAACAGTATTGAAGCCAACACCTACGGAATGGTATTGAAGCCAACACCTACTGAACTGTATTGAAGCCAACACCTACTGAACAGTATTGAAGCCAACACCTACTGAACAGTATTGAAGCCAACACCTACTGAACAGTATTGAAGCCAACACCTACGGAACAGTATTGAAGCCAACACATACTGAACAGTATTGAAGCCAACACCTACTGAACAGTGTTGAAGCCAACACCTACTGAACAGCATTGAAGCCAACACCTACTGAACAGTATTGAAGCCAACACCTACTGAACAGTATTGAAGCCAACACCTACTGAACAGTATTGAAGCCAACACCTACTGAACAGTATTGAAGCCAACTCCTACTGAACAGTATTGAAGCCAACACCTACTGAACAGTATTGAAGCCAACTCCTACTGAACAGTATTGAAGCCAACACCTACTGAACAGTATTGAAGCCAACACCTACTGAACAGTATTGAAGCCAACACCTACTGAACAGTATTGAAGCCAACTCCTACAACAGTATTACACCTACTGAACAGTATTGAAGCCAACTCCTACTGAACAGTATTGAAGCCAACACCTACTGAACAGCATTGAAGCCAACACCTACTGAACAGTATTGAAGCCAACACCTACTGAACAGTATTGAAGCCAACAGCTACTGAACAGTATTGAAGCCAACACCTACTGAACAGTATTGAAGCCAACACCTACTGAACAGTATTGAAGCCAACTCCTACTGAACAGTATTGAAGCCAACACCTACGGAACAGTATTGAAGCCAACTCCTACTGAACAGTGTTGAAGCCAACACCTACGGAACAGTATTGAAGCCAACACCTACTGAACAGTATTGAAGCCAACACCTACTGAACAGTATTGAAGCCAACACCTACGGAACAGTATTGAAGCCAAAACCTACGGAACAGTATTGAAGCCAACACCTACTGAACAGTATTGAAGCCAAAACCTACGGAACAGTATTGAAGCCAACACCTACTGAACAGTATTGAAGCCAACACCTACTGAACAGTATTGAAGCCAACACCTACTGAACAGTATTGAAGCCAACACCTACTGAACAGTATTGAAGCCAACACCTACTGAACAGTATTGAAGCCAACACCTACTGAACAGTGTTGAAGCCAACACCTACTGAACAGTATTGAAGCCAACTCCTACTGAACAGCATTGAAGCCAACACCTACTGAACTGAAGGGTCGTCAGTGGGAGGGGAGAAAACCACCCTATTCCCTTATAGTGCACTACTTTTGACCAGGGCCCATCGGGACATTTGGGAGGCATTCTCTGTAAACACTGGATGTTATTATTATTAGTGACAGGAGTACATTTCCCGAATAATAATAATAGAGCCTTAAATGTCTAAATAGACTCTAAATAACACTAATAAATAATACTAATTGTCAAACAGGAAAACGACACCAGATTCAATAACAGGTTTGTCAGAAACAGTCCAACTCAAAGCAAAGCACAGTTAGAAATAGCACTATTATAACACTCCAAGTCCCTGTGTTGGTCTGGTCCCAGAGGAACACTTGATCCAGTGGCGTACTTTTGAACATGAAAAATATGCTTTTATTTTCAAAAGCTAGCGGTCCACAATAATAATGGTGTTGGTAAACAGTCAAAGCCCAGATAATTAAAGCCCTCCCAATCTAGCCGGTAGTCTCAGAGGACTGGGAACGTCTCCTAACAACTCATTGCCTCCTTGGGTTTGTCTCTCCACATATACAGTGATGGAAAAAAGTATTTGATCTCCTGCTGATTTTGTACGTTTGCCCACTGACAAAGACATGATCAGTCTATAATTTTAATGGTAGGTTTATTTGAACAGTGAGAGACAGAATAACAACAACAAAATCCAGAAAAAACGCATGTCAAAAATGTTATAAATTGATTTGCATTTTAATGAGGGAAATACGTATTTGACCCCTCTGCAAAACATGACTTAGTACTTGGTGGCAAAACCCTTGTTGGCAATCACAGAGGTCAGACGTTTCTTGTAGTTGGCCACCAGGTTTGCACACAGCTCAGGAGGGATTTTGTCCCACTCCTCTTTGCAGATCTTCTCCAAGTCATTAAGGTTTCGAGGCTGACGTTTGGCAACTCGAACCTTCAGCTCCCTCCACATATTTTCTATGGGATTAAGGTCTGGAGACTGGCTAGGCCACTCCAGGACCTTAATGTGCTTCTTCTTGAGCCACTCCTTTGTTTTGGGTTGTCATGCTGGAATACCCATCCACGACCCATTTTCAATGCCCTGGCTGAGGGAAGGAGGTTCTCACCCAAGATTTGACGGTACATGGCCCCGTCCATTGTCCCTTTTGATGTGGTGGAAGTTGTCCTGTCCCCTTAGCAGAAAAACACCCCCAAAGCAGAATGTTTCCACCTCCATGTTTGACGGTGGGCATGGTGTTCTTGGGGTCATAGGCAGCATTCCTCCTCCTCCAAACACGGCGAGTTGAGTTGATGCCAAAGAGCTCGATTTTTGTCTCATCTGACCACAGCACTTTCACCCAGTTCTCCTCTGAATCATTCAGATGTTCATTGGCAAACTTCAGACGGGCCTGTATATGTGCTTTATTGAGAGCAGGGGGACATTGCGGGCGCTGCAGGATTTCAGTCCTTCACGGCGTAGTGTGTTACCTATTGTTTTCTTGGTGACTATGGTCCCTGCTGCCTTGAGATCATTGACAAGATCCTCCCGTGTAGTTCTGGGCTGATTCCTCACCGTTCTCATGATCATTGCAACTCCACGAGGAGAGATCTTGCATGGAGCCCCAGGCCGAGGGAGATTGACAGTTATTTTGTGTTTCTTCCATTTGTGAATAATCGCACCAACTGTTGTCACCTTCTCACCAAGCAGCTTGGCGATGGTCTTGTAGCCCATTCCAGCCTTGTGTAGGTCTACAATCTTGTCCCTGACATCCTTGGAGAGCTCTTTGGTCTTGGCCATGGTGGAGAGTTTGGAATCTGATTGATTGATTGCTTCTGTGGACAGGTGTCTTTTATACAGGTAACAAACTGAGATTAGGAGCACTCTCTTTAAGACTGTGCTCCTAATCTCAGCTTGTTACCTGTATAAAAGATACTTGGGAGCCAGAAATCTTTCTGATTGAGAGGGGGTCAAATACTTATTTCCCTCATTAAAATGCAAATCAATTTATAACATTATTTACATGCGTTTTTCTGGATTTTTTAAATTAAATTTGTATTCTGTCTCTCACAGTTCAAATAAACCTACCATTAAAATTACAGACTGATCATTTCTTTGTCAGTGGGAAAACGTACAAAATCTACTATAAACACCATCCATGACTGTCTGATGAAACATCATCATCACAAAGCTGATGTTTTATTCCCTCTGCTGCTATGTACTGTATATGAACAACCTTTGTGTTTTTACAGGGTGTTTCCTGCTAAACAACTTATGACAGGATAACTGACAGGAAGAGGAAAAAAGAGACAGTCAGCCAGTCAGCCAGTCAGCCAGTCAGCCAGCCAGCCAGCCAGAGTCAGTCAGTTAGTAAGCCATTTAGTCAGCCAGCCAGCCAGCCAGCCAGTCAGCCAGTCAGTCAGTTAGTTAGCCAGTCAGCCAGTTAGCCAGCCAGCCAGCTAGTCAGAGCCAGTCAGCTAGTCAGAGCCAGTCAGTTAGTAAGCAATTTAGTCAGCCAGTCCAGCCAGCCAGCCAGCCAGAGAGCCAGTCAGTTAGTAAGCCATTCAGTCAGCCAGTCAGCCAGTGAGTGAGTTAGCCAGTCAGTCAGTTAGTCAGCCAGTGAGTGAGTTAGCCAGTCAGTCAGTTAGTCAGCCAGTCAGTCAGTGAGCCAACCCAGTTAGTCAGCCAGCCAGAGTTAGCCAGTCAGCCAGTCAGTCAGTCAGTCAGTCAGTCAGAAGAGGACATATCGGAATGTTTTTAGGTTTAGTTGAAGGCTTTGTGAGTCAGAGACCAAAGACATGAAATACCCCATGCAGGGTTCAGATATCATGCAGGGTTCAGATATCATGCAGGGTTCCGATATCATGCAGGGTTCCGATATCATGCAGGGTTCCGATATCATGCAGGGTTCAGATATCATGCAGGGTTCAGATATCATGCAGGGTTCAGATATCATGCAGGGTTCCGATATCATGCAGGGTTCCGATATCATTCAGGGTTTCCGATATCATGCAGGGTTCCGATATCATGCAGAGAGAGAGCAGAGAGAGAGGGAGGGATCAAGAGAGAGGGAGCAGGGCAGGGTTCAGGGAGAGAGAGAGAGAGAGAGAGAGAGAGAGAGTAACGGAGAGAGCTAGAGAGAGAGAGTTGACCGGGAGGGAGGGAGGGAAGGAGGGAGAGGGAGGGAGAGGGAGGGAGGGAGGGAGGGAGGGAGAGGAGGAGAGAGAAAGAGATCCCTTGAGTTTTTCTTCTAACCCCCCCCCCCCCCAAATCTCCTCCCCGACTTGCCCCAACAACTCCCCCCCAACAACTTCCCACACATTCCCACCCCACCCACAACTCCCCCACACAACTTCCCAGCAACTCCCCCAACTACCCCCTCACACCCCATTACTCCCCCAACCTCCCCCTCACCCACCATAACTCCAGGATGCTCCATCAGAGCTTGATCCGCCCACTGTGCTGAGAAACGTCTCCTACTATCCCCCTGTAAAAACCCTTGGCAGTCGAAGGTTTGTCCGGAGGTCCAGCTGCCTTCTGAAGGAGGGTTGGGAGGGAAACATTACTTTAAATGAGCCTCAATAAACATCCAGAGGCTAACAGAGCAGCGAGACAGGCTGGTTGGCTGGTTGACTACCACTCCTCCCCTCATCCCCTCTCCTCACCCCTCCCCTAACCCCTCTGCACAAGCAGGAATGCTGGACTTGGATTCCAAACTTGGATTCCCAATGCATCACTGACCAAAACACAGACCTAGACTAGCAACCCGCCCCCCCGCATGCCGCCCCCGCCCCTCGTGTGGGGCAGTGGGGGGCAGTTCGGGGCAGTGTGGGGCAGTGTGGGACAGTGGGGGGCAGTGTGGGGCAGTCCCTCCCTTCCTCCCTCCAAATGTCCTCCCTCCACATTCCCTCCCTCCACATTCCCTCCCTCCACATTCCCTCCCTCCACATTCCCTCCCTCCACATGTCCCTCCCTCCACATTCCCTCCCTCCACATTCCCTCCCTCCACATTCCCTCCCTCCACATTCCCTCCCTCCACATGTCCTCCCTCCACATTCCCTCCCTCCACATTCCCTCCCTCCACATTCCCTCCCTCCACATGTCCTCCCTCCACATTCCTCCCTCCACATGTCCTCCCTCCACATGTCCTCCCTCCACATTCCCTCCCTCCACATTCCCTCCCTCCACATTCCCTCCCTCCACATGCCTCCCTCCACATGTCCTCCCTCAGACATTCCCTCCCTCCACATGCCTCTCCTCTCAACAGATCTGGCCTGCCCCCCACAAGGCCTCAGCAGTGGCAGCAAACACACACACACCGCTGCGGCAGCACAGTCATCTTTTTAAAAAGGGCGTATTTGAGAGTCTGCCAGGCAGGCCCAGGGCAATAGGCCAACTATCTCTCATCTGGAGCTCTGGCCTGGAGATGACCTGACTGCTGCTGGAGTCCTGAGAGGAGAGAGGAGGGCCAGGAGAGGGGAGGAAAAACAGCAACAGGGAGGGAGGGAGGGAGGACAGCGGGAGAAAGAGGCCTCTTTCAAATGTTTCCCCTCATTTCTTCTTTCCTCTCTCCTCCTCTCCTCCTCTCCTCCTCTCCTCCTCTCCTCTCTCCTCTCCTTCCTCTCCTCCTCTCCTCCTCTCTTTCCTCTCCTCCTCTCCTTCTCTCTTCCTCCTCCTCCTCTCCTCTCTCCTCCTCTCCTCCTCTCCTCTCTCCCTCTCCTCTCTTTCCTCCTCTCCTCCTCTTCTCCTTCCTCCTCTCCCTCTTCTCCTCTCTCTCCTTCCTCCTCCTTTCCTCTCTTCCTCTCCTCCTCCTCCTCCTCTCCTCCTCTCCTCCTCTCCTCCTTCCTCCTCTCCTCCTCTTCCCTCTTTCCTCCTCCTCCTCTTCCTCCTCCTCTCCTCTCTCTCCTCTCTCCCTCCTCTTCTCCTTCTCTCCTCTCCTCTCTCCTCCTCTTCTCTCCTCTTTCCTCCTCTCCTCTCCTCTCCTCCTCTCCTCCTCTCCTCCTCTCCTCCTCTCTCTCCTCTCTCCTCCTCTCCTCTCCTCCTCTCCTCCTCTCCTCCTCTCTTTCCTCTCTCCTCTCCTCCTCTTCTCTTCTCTTTCCTCTCCTCCCCTCTTTCCTCTCCTCCTCTCCTCCTCTCCTCCTCTCTTTCCTCTCTCCTCCTCTCCTCCTCTCCTCCTCTCCTCCTCTCCTCCTCTTCATCCTCCTCTCCCTCCTCTCCTCCTCTCCTCCTCTCCTCCTCTCTTCCTCTCCTCCTCTCAAACCTCCTCTCATCCTCTCATCTTTTTTCCAAATCTTCATTTTTTCCCCCACCACAGACTTTGGCCTGTGGAGCCGTGGACTTAGCCCAAACCAACCCTGACAGGCTTTTTTCCACCTTCCAGCATGAGTAGAGAGGAAGAGAGCTGTATGTGACACAATCCAGTTTACTGCCTGGCCGCCTGCCTCTCTACTCTCCCCAGTCTGTTTCTCTGCCTCCTTCCTGCCTGCCTCTCTCTCCTGTTTGCCTTCCTGCCTCGTTCTTCCCCTCCTCTTCTTTCTTTCTTCTCTGCCTCTCTGTCTCTCCTGCTCTCTCTCTCTCTCTCTCTCTCTCTCGTCTCTCTCGTCATCTCATCTCTCGTCTTCTCTCTCTCCTCTCTCTCTCTCTCTCTCTCTCTCTCTCAATTCAATTCAATTCAAGGGCTTTATTGGCATGGGAAACGTGTGTTAACATTGCCAAAGCAAGTGAAGTAGATAGTAACACAAAGTGAAATAAACAATAAATATTAAAAGTAAACATTACACTCAGAAGTTTCAAAAGAATAAAGACATTTTCAAATGTCATATTATGTATATATACAGTGTTGTAACAATGTGCCAAATAGTTAAAGTACAAATGGGAAAATAAACATAAACATAAATATGGGTTGTACTTAGAATGGTGTTTGTTCTTCACTGGTTGCCCTTTTCTTGTGGCAACAGGTCACAAATCTTGCAGCTATGATGGCACACTGTGGTTTTTCACCCAGTAGATAAGGGAGTTTATCAAAATTGGGTTTGTTTTCGAATTCTTTGTGGATCGCTGTAATCTGAGGGAAATATGTTGTCTCTAATATGGTCATACATTGGCAGGAGGTTAGGAAGTGCAGCTCAGTTTCCCACCTCAATTTTGTGGGCAGTGTGCACATAGCCTGTCTTCTCTTGAGAGCCAGGTCTGCCTACGGCGGCCTTCTCAATAGCAAGGCTATGCTCACTGAGTCTGTACATAGTCAAAGCTTTCCTTAAGTTTGGTCAGTCACAGTGGTCAGGTATTCTGCCACTGTGTACTCTCTGTTTAGGGCCAAATAGCATTCTAGTTTGCTCTGTTTTTTTTGTTTGTTCTTTCCAATGTGTCAAGAGTAATTCTCTTTTTGTTTTTTCTCTATGATTTGTCTCTCTCTCTCTCTCTCTCTCCTCTCTCTCTCTCTCTCCTCTCTCGTCTCTCTCTCTCTCTCTCTTCTCGAGCTCTCTCTCTCTCTCTCTCTCTGCCTCTCTCCTCTCTCTCTCTCTCCTCGTCTGCCTCTCTCTCTCTCGGTCTCCTCGTCTGCCTCTCTCTCTCCTGTCTGTCTCTGTTTTTTTCCCTGCTTGTTGTGGTTAGTGACTCAGGATGAATGATTGATTTATAGGGGCCACCATAGCATTAAGGCCCCCAGACTACAGCCGCCGCAGGTTATTTCTCTGTCTGCTTAGCTTGTCTACCTGCTGACCCAGGGAGGCTCCAAAACCAGGCCAGCTGGGGACACTGAGAGAGAAGCCCCACATGCAGTTAGAGATGTGTTCAATACTGACTCTTTACTGTTAGGACTCTCTGTCTGGCTCTACCACGATGACTATTAAAACCTCTAAAAGTTTTTTGTACACATACTTAACCCCTTATTTTTGTTGCCACAAAACTACCTCCATACTTCCATTCATTTTTATATGTTACCTTCAGACGAATCTCGTGACACTTTTGGGGGGGTCGTAGAGAAAAAAACGGAGAACACCACCGTGTAAATGTTTGTAAACCGTTCGGCATGCTACAGACGTTTTCATGACTCCCGAGTGGCGCAGATGGTCTAAGGCACTGCATCGCAGTGCTAGCTGTGCCACTAGAGATCCTGGTTCGAGTCCAGGCTCTGTCGCAGCCGGCCGCAACCGGGAGACCCATGGGCGGCGCACAATTGGTCCAGCGTCGCCCAAGGAAGGGGAGGGTTTGGCCGGGCAGGGATGTGGGTTCGTTTCCCACGGGGGGGCAGTATGAAGGGGGAAAAAAAGATCAAAAAAACATATGCATTCATTAACTGTAAGTCGCTCAGGATAAGAGCGTTTGCTAAATGACTGAAATGTAATGAGAAGACCGATTTTCGGGATGTTTCATGGTCTGACAAACACTGCTGTAGCTTGGCCACCTTCCAGAGGCGGAAGGCCGACATGCGGTGGTTTGGAGACACTGCTGTAGCTCGGCCACCTTCCAGAGGCGGAAGGCCGACATGCGGTGGTTTGAGACACTGCTGTAGCTTGGCCACCTTCCAGAGGCGGAAGGCCGACATGCGGTGGTTTGAGACACTGCTGTAGCTTGGCCACCTTCCAGAGGCGGAAGGCCGACATGCGGTGGTTTGAGACACTGCTGTAGCTCGGCCACTTTCCAGAGTCGGAAGGGCCGACATGCGGTGGTTTTGAGACGCTGGCTGTAGCTTGGCCACCTTCCAGAGGCGGAAGGCCGACATGCGGTGGTTTGAGACGCTGCTGTAGCTTTGGCCACTTCCAGAGGCGGAAGGCCGACATGCGGTGGTTTGAGACACTGCTGTAGCTTGGCCACCTTCCAGAGGCGGAAGGCCGACATGCGGTGGTTTGAGACGCTGCTGTAGCTTGGCCACCTTCCAGAGGCGGAAGGCCGACATGCGGTGGTTTGAGACGCAGCTTAAACGGACACTGCTGTAGCTCGTCCACCTTCCAGAGGGCGGAAGGCCGACATGCGGTGGTTTGAGACGCAGCTTAAACGGACACTGCTGTAGCTTGGCCACCTTCCAGAGGCGGAAGGCCGACATGCGGTGGTTTGAGACGCAGCTGAAACGGACACTGCTGTAGCTTGGCCACCTTCCAGAGGCGGAAGGCCGACATGCGGTGGTTTGAGACGCAGCTGAAACGGACACTGCTGTAGCTTGGCCACCTTCCAGATGCGGAAGGCCGACATGCGGTGGTTTGAGACGCAGCTTAAACGACACTGCTGTAGCTTGGCCACCTTCCAGATGCGGAAGGCCGACATGCGGTGGTTTGAGACACAGCTTAAACGGACACTGCTGTAGCTTGGCCACCTTCCAGAGGCGGAAGGCCGACATGCGGTGGTTTGAGACGCAGCTTAAACGGACACTGCTGTAGCTTGGCCACCTTCCAGATGCGGAAGGCCGACATGCGGTGGTTTGAGACGCAGCTTAAACGGACAGATTTTGATGGGGATTTTTTTTATGATGTTACTTAGATTGACGCACGGGTGCGTCAATAGACTCTTAATTAAGTAATGCTTCATACTGCTCAATGCCATTTATACCTTAGGGGTTGAGGCAACATTCTTCATGCTGGGTTTATGAAACCACTGTGTGCAACTGTGTACAGAAAATATATTGTTAGCAGAAGGCGTTGTCAGTGTATAAGAGATTAGCTACTCAAATAGTACTTAACATTCTCATACCATTACCTAACAGTACTTAACATTCTCACACCATTACCTAACAGTACTTAACGTTCTCATACCATTACCTAACAGTACTTAACATTCTCATACCATTACCTAACAGTACTTAACATTCTCATACCATTACCTAACAGTACTTAACATTCTCATACCATTACCTAACAGTACTTAACGTTCTCATAACATTACCTTAACACAGTACTTAACATTCTCATACCATTACCTAACAGTACTTAACATCATCATACCATTACCTAACAGTACTTACATTCTCAAACCATTACCTAACAGTACTTAACATTCTCACACCATTACCTAACAGTACTTTAACATTATCATACCATTACCTAACAGTACTTAACATTCTCAAACCATTACCTAACAGTACTTAACATTCTCAAACCATTACCTAACAGTACTTAACATTCCCATACCATTACCTAACAGTACTTAACATTCTCATACCATTACCTAACAGTACTTAACATTCTCATACCATTACCTAACAGTACTTAACATTATCATACCATTACCTAACAGAACTTAACATTCTCTTTTCATTTATTTGTATAGCTGCTCCTCACTGAGCTGTGTAAACCATGAGTTATGACATCATTGCCTGGCTATAATGGCAAGTGGTACGGTGCCTCCCTCCCTCCCTCCTCCATCTCTCTCTCTCATCTCTCTCTCTCTCTCTCTCTCTCGTCTCTCTCTCTCTCTCTCTCTCTCTCTCTCTCTCTCTCTCTCTCTCTCTCTCTCTCTCTCTCTCCTCTCTCTTCTCTCTCTTTCTCTCTCTCTCTCTGTCTCTCTCTCTCCTCCCCTCTCTCTCTCTCTCTATCACTCTCTCTCTCGCTCTCTCCCTCCCTCCCTCCCTCCCTCCCTCCCTCCCTCCCCCATCTCGCTCCCTCCCTCCCTCCCTCCCTCCCTCCCTCCCAAGGGAACATTAATCTGTTGACGACAGATTTAGAATGATGAGGCATTCCTCGTTCAGTGGGTGGGCTTTATCTAGGAGCCCGGATTCAGGGTTGTTACCCAGAGACAAACACCACAGAGGAAGTGTGGAGACCACATGTTAGACACCCTAGCTGTATAATACTCAGACCTTATATAGTACACCTTAGGCCAGTAGTATTCAACATTTTCAGCGGGGACCCCCATTTTTTCCGCACAACTTTTTGGGGACCCCATTTTTTGCTGCTAATAGCAGTGTCTGTGATGAGATTGAAGAGCAAGCAGCAGTGTCTGTGATGAGGTTGAAGAGCTAGCAGCCGTGTTTCTGATGAGGCTGAACAGCTAGCAGCAGTGTTTGTGATGAGGTTGAACAGCTAGCAGCAGTGTCTGTGATGAGGTTGGACAGCTAGCAGCAGTGTTTGTGATGAGGTTGAACAGCTAGCAGCAGCGTCTGTGATGAGGTTTGGACAGCTAGCAGCAGTGTCTGTCTGTGTCTGAGTCACGTCGTCATCTGCTTAGTAACACTGTTTGCTGGGACGACAGGGGCTGAGTGTACTGATTGGGCTAGACCAGGACTCTCAGGACATCAGCAGTCTGTTTATCTACTCCTTTTCTCTTTTTCTTTGTTTCTGAACAGATGCAATATGCCACGCAGACAGACCCATTTATCTCTCTCTCTCTCTCTTCTCTCTCTCTCTCTCTCTCCTCTCTCTCTCTTCTCTCTCACTCTCTCCTCTCTCTCTCTCGTCTCTCTCTTCCTCTCTCTCTCTCTTCTCTCTCTCTCTCTCTCTATCTCTCTCTCTCTCTGTGTCTCTCTGTCTCTCTCTCTCTCTGTTTCTCTCTTCTCTCTCTCTCTCTCTCTCTCTCTCTCTCTCTCTCTCTCTCTCTCTCTCTCTCTTCTCTCTCTCTCTCTCTCCTCTCCATCTCTCTCTCTCTCTCTCTCTCTCTCTCTCTCTCTCTCTCTCTCTCTCTCTCTCTCTCTCTCGCTCTCTCTCTCTCTCTCTCTCTCTCTCTCTCTCTCCCTCTCTCTCTATCTCTCTCTCTCTCTCTCAATTCAATTCAATTCAATTCAATTCAATTCAAGGGCTTTATTGGCATGGGAAACGTGTGTTAACATTGCCAAAGCAAGTGAAGTAGATAATAAACAAAAGTGAAATAAACAATAAATATTAACAGTAAACATTACACTCAGAAGTTCCAAAAGAATAATGGCATTTCAAATGTCATATAATGTCTATATACAGTGTTGTAACAATGTGCAAATAGTTAAAGTACAAATGGGAAAAATAAATAAACAGAAAAATATGTTGTATTTACAATGGTGTTTTGTTGTTCACTGGTTGCCCTTTTCTTGTGGTAACAGGTCACCACATCTTGCTGCTGTGGTGGCACCACTGTGGTTTTCACCCAGTAGATAAGTGAGTTTATCAAAATTGGGTTTGTTTTCGAATTCTTAGTCGATCTCTGTAATCTGAGGGAAATATGTGTCTCTAATATGGTCATACATTTGGCAGGAGGGCTAGGAATGCAGCTCAGTTTCCACCTCATTTTTGTGGGCAGTGTGCACATAGCCTGTCTTCTCTTGAGAGCCAGGTCTGCCTACGGCGGCCTTTCTCAATAGCAAGGCTATGCTCACTGAGTCTGTACATAGTCAAAGCTTTCCTTAAGTTTGGGTCAGTCACAGTGGTCAGGTATTCTGCCACTGTGTAGTCTCTGTTTGGAGCCAAATAGCATTCTAGTTTGCTCTGTTTTTTTTGTTTGTTCTTGCCAATGTGTCAAGTAATTCTCTTTTTGTTTTCTCATGATTTGGTTGGGTCTAGTTTGTGTTGTTGTTGTCCTGGGGCTGTGTGGGGTCTGTTTGTGTTTGTGAACAGAGCCCCAGGACCAGCTTACTTAGGGGACTCTTCTCCAAGTTAATCTTTTTGTAGTTGATGGCTTTGTTATGGAAGGTTTGGGAATCACTTCCTTTTAAGTGGATATAGAATTTAACGGCTCTTTTCTGGATTTTGATAATTAGCG
This sequence comes from Coregonus suidteri, assembly GCA_036851935.1. Lineage (NCBI taxonomy): Eukaryota > Metazoa > Chordata > Actinopteri > Salmoniformes > Salmonidae > Coregonus > Coregonus suidteri. The sequence continues at coordinate 108,304,645 of CM072218.1, read as the reverse complement.
GGTACCGGCCTAATTCTGCTCTGCATGCATTATTTGGTGCTTTTCGTTGTATACAGAGGATATTTTTGCAGAATTCTGCATGCAGAGTCTCAATTTGGTATTTGTCCCATTTTGTGAATTCTTGGTTGGTGAGCGGACCCCAGACCTCACAACCATAAAGGGCAATCGGTCCTCCCCTCCTGCTCCATGGCTTGATGACTCATTGCGAGCTCAAAGAACAGGGCTCTGGGCAACCGAGCGGAAATGGAGGAAAACTAGACTCCCTGCGGACCTGGCATCTTTTCACTCCCTCCTCTCTACATTTTCTTCATCTGTTTCCGCTGCTAAAGCCACTTTCTACCACTCTAAATTCCAAGCATCTGCCTCTAACCCTAGGAAGCTCTTTGCCACCTTCTGCTCCCTGCTGAATCCCCCCCCCCCCCCCCCCCCCGATCCCTCTGATGTCAACAACTACAGACCAGTATCCCTTCTTTCTTTTCTCTCCAAAACACTTGAGCGTTCCGTCTCTAACCAACTCTCTTGCTATCTCTCTCAGAATGACCTTCTTGATCCAAACCAGTTGTCACGATCGTTATAGAGAGTAGACCAAGGCGCAGCGTGATGAACGAACATATTTATTTATATAATGAATGCACGAACAAAACAACAAAACGAAAACGTGACGTCCTATACGGTAAACACACCCAAACGGAACAAGATCCCACAAACACGAATGGAAAACAGACTGTTTAAATATGGTTCCCAATCAGAGACAACCAGCAACAGCTGACACTCGTTGCCTCTGATTGAGAACCACACTGGCCAACATAGAAATGAAACAACTAGAACTCAAACACAGAACACAAAACCATAGAATCTACACACCCTGGCTCAACATAAAGAGTCCCCAGAGCCAGGATGTGACACCAGTCAGGTTTCAAGACTGGTCATTCAACTGAGACTGCTCTTCTCTGTGTCACGGAGGCTCTCCGCACTGCTAAGGCTAACTCTCTCTCCTCTGCTCTTGTCCTTCTAGACCTGTCTGCTGCCGTTGATACTGTGAACCCATCAGATCCTCCTCACCACCCTCTCCGAGTTGGGCAACTCCGGCGCAGCTCACTCTTAGATTGCATCCTACCTGACCGGTCGCTCGTATCAATGCCGTGGCGAGAATCTGTCTCCGCACCACGTGCTCTCACCACTGGTGTCCCCCCAGGGCTCAGTTCTAGGCCCTCTCCTATTCTCGCTATACACCAAGTCACTTGGCTCTGTCATATCCTCACATGGCCTCTCCTATCATTTCTACGCAGACGACACACAACTAATCTTCTCCTTTCCCCTTTCTGATAACCAGGTGGTGAATCGCATCTCTGCATGTCTGGCAGACATATCAGTGTGGATGTCGGATCACCACCTCAAGCTGAACCTCGGCAAGACGGAGCTGCTCTTCCTCCCGGGGAAGGACTGCCCGTTCCATGATCTCGCCATCACGGTTGACAACTCCGTGTGTGTTCTCCTCCCAGAGTGCGAAGAGCCTTGGCGTGACCCTGGACAACACCCTGTCGTTCTCCGCTAACATCAAGGTGGTGACCCGATCCTGTAGGTTCATGCTCTACAACATTCGGAGAGTACGACCCTGCCTTACACAGGAAGCGGCACAGATCCTAATCCAGGCACTTGTCATCTCACGTCTGGATTACTGCAACTCGCTGTGGCTGGGCTCCCTGCCTGTGCCATTAAACCCCTACAACTCATCCAGAAATGCCGCGCAGCCGTCTGGTGTTCAACCTTCCCAAGTTCTCTCACATCACCCCCGCTCCTCCGCACACTCCCACTGGCTTCCAGTTGAAGCTCGCATCTGCTTCAAGACCATGGTGCTTGCCTACGGAGCTGTGAGGGGAATGGCACCTCCGTACCTTCAGGCTCTGATCAGTCCCTACACCCAAACGAGGGCATTGCGTTCATCCACCTCTGGCCTATTGGCCCCCCTACCTCTGCGGAAGCACATTTCCCGCTCAGCCCAGTCAAAACTGTTCGCTGCTCTGGCACCCCAATGGTGGAACAAGCTCCTCACGAAACTAGGACAGTGGAGTCACTCACCACCTTCCGGAGACACTTGAAAACCCCACCTCTTTAAGGAATACCTGGGATAGGATAAAGTAATCCTTCTACCCCCCCTTACCCCACCCCCAAAAAATAAAAATAAAAACATATTGCAAAGTGGTTATCCCACTGGCTATAAGGTGAATGCACCAATTTGTAAGTCGCTCTGGATAAGAGCGTCTGCTAAATGACGTAAATGTAAATGTAAATATAACTGATTCAAGTATTTTTTAGCCAGATCCTAATTTTTTTTAGGTCAAATTTAATGTTCCTTTTGATGGCATGGAAGGCCCTTCTTGCCTTGTCTCTCAGATCGTTCACAGCTTTGTGGAAATTACCTGTGGCGTTGATGTTTAGGCCGAAGTATGTATAGTTTTTTGTGTGCTCTAGGGCAACGTGTCTAGATGGAATTTGTATTTGTGGTCCTGGCAACCGGACCTTTTTGGAACACCATTATTTTTGTCTTACTGAGATTTACTGTCAGATCCCAGGTCTGACAGAATCTGTGCAGAAGATCTAGGTGCTGCTGTAGGCCCTCCTTGGTTGGGGACAGAAGCAGCAGATCATCAGCAAACAGTAGACATTTGACTTCAGATTCTAGTAGGGTGAGGCCGGGTGCTGCAGACTGTTCTAGTGCCCTCGCCAATTCGTTGATATATATGTTGAAGAGGATGGGGCTGAAACTGCATCCCTGTCTCACTCCACGGCCCTGTGGAAAGAAATGTGTGTGTTTTTTGCCAGTTTTTAACCGCAACTTGTTGTTTGTGTACATGGATTTTATAATGTCGTATGTTTTTCCCCCAACCCCACTTTCCATCAATTTGTATAGCAGACCCTCATGCCAAATTGAGTCAAAAGCTTTTTTTGAAATCAACAAAGCATGAGAAAGACTTTGCCTTTGTTTTGGTTTAATTGTTTGTCAATTAGGGTGTGCAGGGTGAATACGTGGTCTGTCGTACGGTAATTTGGTAAAAAGCCCATTTGACATTTTGCTCAGTACATTGTTTTTCACTGAGGAAATGAACTAGTCTGCTGTTAATGATAATGCAGAGGATTTTCCAAGGTTGCTGTTGACGCATATCCCACAGTAGTTATTGGGGTCAAATTTGTCTCCACTTTTGTGGATTGGGGTGATCAGTCCTTGGTTCCACATTTGGGGGAAGATGCCAGAGCTAAGGATGATGTTAAAGAGTTTACGTATAGCCAATTGGAATTTGTGGTCTTTATATTTTATCATTTTCATTGAGGATACCATCAACACCACAGGCCTTTTTGGGTTGGAGGGTTTGTATTTTGTCCTGTAGTTCTCTCTCTCTCTCTCTCTCTATCTCTCTCTCTCTCTCTCTCTCTCTCTCTCTCTCTCTCTCTCTCTCTCTCTCCTCTCTCTCTCTCTCTCTCTCTCTCCTCTCTCACCCCCCTCTCTGTCTCTCTCTCTCTCTCTCTCGTCTCTCTCTCTCTCTCTCTCTCTCTCTCTCTCTCTCTCTCTCTCTCTCTCTCTCTCTCTCTCTCTCTCTCTCTCTCTCTCTCTCTCTCTCTCTCTCTCTCTCAATCTCAATTCAATTCAATTCAAATTCAATTCAAGGGCTTTATTGGCATGGGAAACGTGTGTTAACATTGCCAAAGCAAAGTGAAGTAGATAATAAACAAAAGTGAAATAAACAATAAATATTAACAGTAAACATTACACTCAGAAGTTCCAAAAGAATAATGACATTTCAAATGTCATATAATGTCTATATACAGTGTTGTAACAATGTGCAAATAGTTAAAGTACAAATGGGAAAATAAATAAACAGAAAAATATGTTGTATTTACAATGGTGTTTGTTGTTCACTGGTTTGCCCTTTTCTTGTGGTAACAGGTCACACATCTTGCTGCTGTGGTGGCACCACTGTGGTTTTCACCCAGTAGATAAGGAGTTTATCAAAATTGGGTTTGTTTTCGAATTCTTTGTCGATCTCTGTAATCTGAGGGAAATATGTGTCTCTAATATGGTCATACATTTGGCAGGAGGCTAGGAAGTGCAGCTCAGTTTCCACCTCATTTTGTGGGCAGTGTGCACATAGCCTGTCTTCTCTTGAGAGCCAGGTCTGCCTACGGCGGCCTTTCTCAATAGCAAGGCTATGCTCACTGAGTCTGTACATAGTCAAAGCTTTCCTTAAGTTTGGGTCAGTCACAGTGGTCAGGTATTCTGCCACTGTGTAGTCTCTGTTTGGAGCCCAATAGCATTCTAGTTTGCTCTGTTTTTTTTGTTTGTTCTTTCCAATGTGTCAAGTAATTCTCTTTTTGTTTTCTCATGATTTGGTTGGGTCTATTTGTGTTGTTGTTGTCCTGGGGCTGTGTTTGGGTCTGTTTTGTGTTTGTGAACAGAGCCCCAGGACCAGCTTACTTAGGGGACTCTTCTCCAAGTTAATCTCTTTGTAGGTGATGACTTTGTTATGGAAGGTTTTGGGAATCACTTCCTTTTAAGTGGATATAGAATTTAACGGCTCTTTTCTGGATTTTGATAATTAGCGGGTACCGGCCTAATTCTGCTCTGCATGCATTATTTGGTGCTTTTCGTTGTATACAGAGGATATTTTTGCAGAATTCTGCATGCAGAGTCTCAATTTGGTATTTGTCCCATTTTGTGAATTCTTGGTTGGTGAGCGGACCCCAGACCTCACAACCATAAAGGGCAATCGGTCCTCCCCTCCTGCTCCATGGCTTGATGACTCATTGCGAGCTCACAAGAACAGGGCTCTGGGCAACCGAGCGGAAATGGAGGAAAACTAGACTCCCTGCGGACCTGGCATCTTTTCACTCCCTCCTCTCTACATTTTTCTTCATCTGTGTTTCTGCTGCTAAAGCCACTTTCTACCACTCTAAATTCCAAGCATCTGCCTCTAACCCTAGGAAGCTCTTTGCCACCTTCTGCTCCCTGCTGAATCCTCCCCCCCCCCCCTCCCCCCGATCCCTCTGATGTCAACAACTACAGACCAGTATCCCTTCTTTCTTTTCTCTCCAAACACTTGAGCGTTCCGTCTCTAACCAACTCTCTTGCTATCTCTCTCAGAATGACCTTCTTGATCCAAACCAGTTGTCACGATCGTTATAGAGAGTAGACCAAGGCGCAGCTTGATGAACGAACATATTTATTTATATAATGAATGCACGAACAAAACAACAAAACGAAAACGTGACGTCCTACGGTAAACACAACCCAAACGGAACAAGATCCCACAAACACGAATGGAAAACAGACTGTTTAAATATGGTTCCCAATCAGAGACTACCAGCAACAGCTGACACTCCTTGCCTCTCTTTGAGAACCACACTGGCCAACATAGAAATGAACAACTAGAACTCAAACACAGAACACAAAACCATAGAATCTACACACCCTGGCTCAACATAAAGAGTCCCCAGAGCCAGGATGTGACACCAGTCAGGTTTCAAGACTGGTCATTCAACTGAGACTGCTCTTCTCTGTGTCACGGAGGCTCTCCGCACTGCTAAGGCTAACTCTCTCTCCTCTGCTCTTGTCCTTCTAGACCTGTCTGCTGCCTTTGATACTGTGAACCATCAGATCCTCCTCACCACCCTCTCCGAGTTGGGCAACTCCGGCGCAGCTCACTCTTAGATTGCATCCTACCTGACCGGTCGCTCGTATCAAGTGCCGTGGCGAGAATCTGTCTCCGCACCACGTGCTCTCACCACTGGTGTCCCCCAGGGCTCAGTTCTAGGCCCTCTCCTATTCTCGCTATACACCAAGTCACTTGGCTCTGTCATATCCTCACATGGCCTCTCCTATCATTTCTACGCAGACGACACACAACTAATCTTCTCCTTTCCCCCCCTTCTGATAACCAGGTGGTGAATCGCATCTCTGCATGTCTGGCAGACATATCAGTGTGGATGTCGGATCACCACCTCAAGCTGAACCTCGGCAAGACGGAGCTGCTCTTCCTCCCGGGGAAGGACTGCTCGTTCCATGATCTCGCCATCACGGTTGACAACTCCGTTGTGTCCTCCTCCCAGAGTGCGAAGAGCCTTGGCGTGACCCTGGACAACACCCTGTCGTTCTCCGCTAACATCAAGGTGGTGACCCGATCCTGTAGGTTCATGCTCTACAACATTCGGAGAGTACGACCCTGCCTTACACAGGAAGCGGCATAGGTCCTAATCCAGGCACTTGTATTCTCACGTCTGGATTACTGCAACTCGCTGTTGGCTGGGCTCCCTGCCTGTGCCATTAAACCCCTACAACTCATCCAGAATGCCGCAGCCCGTCTGGTGTTCAACCTTCCCAAGTTCTCTCACGTCACCCCGCTCCTCCGCACACTCCACTGGCTTCCAGTTGAAGCTCGCATCTGCTACAAGACCATGGTGCTTGCCTACGGAGCTGTGAGGGGAACGGCACCTCCGTACCTTCAGGCTCTGATCAGTCCCTACAACCAAACGAGGGCATTGCGTTCATCCACCTTTGGCCTGCTGGCCCCCCTACCTCTGCGGAAGCACATTTCCCGCTCAGCCCAGTCAAAACTGTTCGCTGCTCTGGCACCCCAATGGTGGAACAAGCTCCCTCACGAAACTAGGACAGCGGAGTCACTCACCACCTTCTGGAGACACTTGAAACCCCACCTCTTTAAGGAATACCTGGGATAGGATAAAGTAATCCTTCTACCCCCCCTTACCCCACCCCCAAAAAATAAAAATAAAACATATTTTAAAGTGGTTATCCCACTGGCTATAAGGTGAATGCACCAATTTGTAAGTCGCTCTGGATAAGAGCATCTGCTAAATGACGTAAATGTAAATGTAAATATAACTGATTCAAGTATTTTTTAGCCAGATCCTAATTTGTATGTCAAATGTAATGTTCCTTTTGATGGCATGGAAGGCCCTTCTTGCCTTGTCTCTCAGATCGTTCACAGCTTTGTGGAAATTACCTGTGGCGTTGATGTTTAGGCCGAGGTATGTATAGTTTGTTTTTTGTGTGCTCTAGGGCAACGTGTCTAGATGGAATTTGTATTTGTGGTCCTGGCAACTGGACCTTTTTGGAACACCATTATTTTTGTCTTACTGAGATTTACTGTCAGAGCCCAGGTCTGACAGAATCTGTGCAGAAGATCTAGGTGCTGCTGTAGGCCCTTCTTGGTTGGTGACAGAAGCACCAGATCATCAGCAAACAGTAGACATTTGACTTCAGATTCTAGTAGGGTGAGGCCGGGTGCTGCAGACTGTTCTAGTGCCCTCGCCAATTCGTTGATATATATGTTGAAGAGGATGGGGCTTAAACTGCATCCCTGTCTCACTCCACGGCCCTGTGGAAAGAAATGTGTGTGTTTTTTGCCAGTTTTAACCGCACACTTGTTGTTTGTGTACATGGATTTTATAATGTCGTATGTTTTTCCCCCAACCCCACTTTCCATCAATTTGTATAGCAGACCCTCATGCCAAATTGAGTCAAAAGCTTTTTTGAAATCAACAAAGCATGAGAAGACTTTGCCTTTGTTTTGGTTTAATTGTTTGTCAATTAGGGTGTGCAGGGTGAATACGTGGTCTGTCGTACGGTAATTTGGTAAAAAGCCAATTTGACATTTGCTCAGTACATTGTTTTCACTGAGGAAATGAACTAGTCTGCTGTTAATGATAATGCAGAGGATTTTCCCAAGGTTGCTGTTGACGCATATCCCACAGTAGTTATTGGGGTCAAATTTGTCTCCACTTTTGTGGATTGGGGTGATCAGTCCTTGGTTCCACATTTTGGGGAAGATGCCAGAGCTAAGGATGATGTTAAAGAGTTTACGTATAGCCAATTGGAATTTGTGGTCTTTATATTTTATCATTTCATTGAGGATACCATCAACACCACAGGCCTTTTTGGGTTGGAGGGTTTGTATTTTGTCCTCTAGTCTCTCTCTCTCTCTCTCTCTCTCTCTCTCTCTCTCTCTCTCTCTCTCTCTCTCTCTCTCTCTCTCTCTCTCTCAATTCAAATCAATTCAAAGAGCTTTATTGGCATGTGAAACAGATGTTTCCATTGTCAAAGCAAATGGAATAGACAGGAAATAAACAAGGGAAACATTAGTGAACATAACACTCACAAACTGGCCACACTCACAAACAGAACACTCATGGCAACGGGCCACAAATCTTGCTGCTGTGATTGCACACTGCGGTATTTCACCTAACAGATATGGGAGTTTATCAACGTTTGATTTGTTTTCAAATTCTTTCTGGGTCTGTGTGATCTGTGGGAAATATGTGTCTCTCATGTGGTCATACATTTGGCAGGAGGTTAGGAAGTGTAGCTCAGTTTAGGTTGTCTTTATGGAGGTGTGGTTGGCGTGGCAAACTCTCTTTGTCTCTCTCACACACCTGCATGTACGCCTGCCCACCCGCACAGTGGTTTGTGCGGACATTAGGTGATTATGGATAGGGCTTGTGGGGACATGGAGTGTGCATTGTCTTTGCCGGCTGACTGGTCACAGGGTGGAGTGATGACAGGGAGAGACACACAGCCCACACATAAAATGGCCTGAAACACTCTCTTCGCCCTCTGTCTCTCTTTGTCTGTGTCTGCCTTTCTCTCTCCAGCTCTGTCATGTTTGACTTTTTTTTTGTCTCTCCAATCCATAGCTAGACTGAAACATGTAAAGTATTTTAAAGCTGCAATAGGTAACTTTTTTGGGCATCCTGACCAAATTCACATAGAAATGTGAGTTATAGATCTGTCATTCTCATTGAAAGCATGTCTAAAAAGCGGTAGATCTGTTCTATGTGTGCTATTTATATGCTTCCTGTTCTTAAGTTTCGTTTTTGCATCTTTTCCTTTTGGTTTTGTGCACCAGATTTAAACAGCTGAAAATACTATATTTTTTGGTTATGGAAAATATATTTCACAGCAGTTTAGATGGTAAAATGATTCTCGACACTATACTTGCTTGTTTTGTCACATAAACTGAAATTAGGCGAACTATTAGAATTTAAGCAACCAGGAAAATTACATTGATTTGAGAAAAAGAAGAGGGCGGGAATGTTTGTAATGTATTGATTATCCATCCCCCATCACCCGCCCGCCACTCTGAAGTTCCAGAGAAAATCCACAAATCACTTTCCATTACAATCCCAGGTGCCCCCTGTGGCCGTGTCTTTTAGGGAGAGGGGGGAAGGCGCCGGTCGGGCACATCCCGGGCAAAGGTGGTGCGTGATTGGACTCATCTGAACAGATGATACATGATAGACGGCTTTTTAAGCCCAGTGATAAGTTCCTCCGGTCTGCTTTATGGTTCCTTAAGCATGTCATGTATTGTCGCTTACACAAAATCAATTGTTTTCTTAAATCCGTGGAGGCAACAGGTGTTGTATGACCATGCATTACAATAGGGCAGGGTTCCCCAACTGGTGGTCCGTGAGCGAAATTTGGCCTGCGAGTGATTTTATTTGGCCGCCCAAGTTTTATGAGAAAACATTTTTTTTTAAACAAAATTATTTGTTGGATATAAAAAACAGCTCCAAGTGATTTTAATGTTGGAAATCTGTTCCAACGTATTTCTACCCATGATACAGAGATACACTACCGGTCAAAAGTTTTAGAACACTTACTCATTCAAGGGTTTTTCTTTATTTTAACTATTTTCTACATTGTAGAATGATAGTGAAGACATCACAACTATGAAATAACACATATGGAATCACGTAGTAACCAAAAAAGTGTTAAACAAATCGAACTATATTTTATATTTGTGATTCTTCAAATAGCCACCCTTTACCTTGATGACAGCTTTGCACACTCTTAGCATTCTCTCAACCAGCTTCATGAGGTAGTCACCTGGAATGCATTTCAATTAACAGGTGCGCCTTATTAAAAGTGAATTTGTGAAATGTATTTTCTTCTTAATGCGTTTGAGCCAATCAGTTGTGTTGTGAAAAGGTAGGGGGGTATACAGAAGATAGCCCTATTTGGTAAAAGACCAAGTCCATATTATGGCAAGAACAGCTCAAATAAGCAAAGAGCAATGACAGTCCATCATTACTTTAAGACAGGAAGGTCAGTCAATACGGAACATTTCAAGAACTTTGAAAGTTTCTTCAAGTGCAGTTGCAAAAACAATCAAGCGCTATGATGAAACTGGCTCTCATGAGGACCGCCACAGGAATGGAAGACCCAGAGTTACATCTACTGCAGAGGATAAGTTAATTAGAGTTACCAGCTTCAGAAATTGCAGCCCAAATAAATGAATCACAGAGTTCAAGTAACAGACAAATCTCAACATCAACTGTTCAGAAAATACTATGTGAATCAGGCCTTCATGGTCGAATTGCTGCAAAGAAACCACCACTAAAGGACACCAATAATAATAAGAGATGTGCTTGGGCCAAGAAACACGAGCAATGGACATTAGACCGGTGGAAATTTGTCCTTTGGTCTGGAGTCCAAATTGGAGATGTTTGGTTCCAATCACTGTGTCTTTGTGAGATGCAATGTGGGTGAACAGATGATTTCCCACCGTAAAGATGTGATGAGGTGTTATGGTGTTAGGGTGCTTTGCTGGTGACACTGTCTGTGATTTATTTAGAATTCAAGGCACACTTAACCAGCATTGCTACCACATCATTCTGCAGCGAAACGCCATCCCTTCTGGTTTGTGCTTAGTGGGACTATCATTTGTTTTTCAACAGGACAATGACCCAACACACCTCCAGGCTGTGTAAGGGCTATTTTACAAAGAAGGAGAGAGATGGAGTGCTGCATCAGATGACCTGGCCTCCACAATCCCCCGACCTCAACCAAATTGAGTTGGTTTGGGATGAGTCGGACCACAGAGTGAAGGAAAAGCATCCAACAAGTGCTCAGCATATGTGGGAACTCCTTCAAGACTGTTGGAAAAGCATTCCAGGTGAAGTTGGTTTAAAGAATGCCAAGAGTGTGCAAAGCTGTCATCAAGGAAAAGGTTGGCTATTTGAAGAATATCAAATATAAAATATAATTTGATTTGTTTTAACACTTTTTTGGTTACTACATGATTCCATATGTGTTATTTCATAGTTTTGATCTCTTCACTATTATTCTATAATGTAGAAAATAGTAAAAATAAAGAAAAACCCTTGAATGAGTAGGTGTTCTAAAACTTTTGACTGGTAGTGTACAGTATATGTGATCGTATACAAATGTAAGCAAGGTTTGAAATGATTATGTTTTAGTCAAATATTATATCTGTTTGAGCTTCTTGCGATCAATTTGCAGTCTAGAAATTATTTGTAATTATGTTTCGGCCCCCCTGACCATCTTCTCAAGAAAAATTTGGCCCGCTGCTGAATCTACAATTGTTGATGATCCCTGCAATAGGGGATGGAATATTGCCTGGCTTCCCAAAATGCTACACTATGCCCATGGACGTTAGTTTCTTCTCCACAATGAGTCTGGATCTGAGTACCTTACTGACAATTTCTAGAACACACACACTTTTCTAACCGTTCTGATTGGTCCCAGAAACCAATTGGTTGGGCCAGAGCCAGAACACATGTGGGTAAAAAGGGATTTTGAAAATTCGTCATTGGCTTTGATACTCTGATTGGTGGAGATGATTCAAATGCTGATGACTTTGTTTTGTACTACACCCTCATTTTGACATCCCCACAAACGACTTCAGTGATGGCAGTCTCAGACTGAAGGATGTAGCGAACAACAGAGAAGCGGAAGAATTCAGTTGGTGTTGTCAGGCAAGATGGAATTGCCTTCACTGCATGTAAATGAGATGTCTGATTTGCATGTGTGTATGTGGACCTCACTGTTACTGATGAAGAACAAGAGTCGCTCGGGGTGTTGATTATACAGTGAGGAGAGAGAGAGAGGGAGAGACATGCATGGTGTTTTACATATTTAATACACACACACACACACCACACACAACAGACACACACATTTCTGACTGTATTAGTTACATGGTAGTCCAGGTCTAGTTTTGTATATAATATAATATACATACTATACATAATATAATATACATAATATAATATACATAGTATACATAATATAATATACATAATATAATATACATAGTATACATAATATAATATACATAATATAATATACATAATATAATATACATAGTATACATAATATAATATACATAATATAATATACATAGTATACATAATATAATATACATAATATATAATATACATAATATAATATACATAGTATACATAATATAATATACATACTATAATATACATAATATACATAATTTAATATACATAATATAATATACATACTATAATATACATAATATAATATACATAATATACACAATATATAAGGAGAACCCTTAAGAGCCCCTTTTGGGTTCCATGTATAACCCCTTCCACAGAGGGTTCTACATGGAATCTAAAATAGTTCTACCTGGAACCAAAAAGGGTTCTACCTGGAACCAAAAAGGGTTCTACCTGGAACCAAAAAGGGTTCTACCTGTAACCAAAAAGGGTTCTCCTATGGGAGAAGTCGCAGAACCCTTTGGAACCCTTTTTTCTAAGAGAGTAGTAACCATATCTTGGTTTTAAATGCTTTAAATGGCCACTTCTGATTTTGATGGTATTTCCTGTGACTCTCAATAAATATGAATTATTCCCGGTATTGAAACTTGATAGATTTTCTGGAAAATATTAATCCTTAATCAACACCCTGTACAACTCTTGTTCTTCATTGGTAACAGTGAGGTCCACATACACACTCGCAAATCCGACATCTCATTTACAAAATGGAAGATCAAATCCTGCATTTAAATTAGTCTTGTGTATCCATCATTGAATTGTCAAGTAGAGCCAACTGCTTTCACAGACACTCCGCCAGTGTACTAACTATACTGCTATGGGACGTGGATGTGATTCTGTCACGCCCTGGCTCTGGGGACTCTTAAATGTTGAGCCAGAGTGTGGATTTTCTATGTTTTGTTTTCTATGTTTTTGGTTCTAGTTCGTTTTGATCTATGTTGGCCAGGGTGGTTCCCAATCAGAGGCAGCTGTAGCTCGTTGTCTCTGATTGGGGACCATACTTAGGCAGCCTTTTGGCATGTTCGTTTTGTGGGATCTTGTTCCGTAGGGTTTTGTGTATAACCCAGGACTTCACGTATCGTTTGGTTTATTGTTTTGGTTCGTGTGTGTACGCTAATAAAGAATGTACGCTTATCACGCTGCGCCTTGGTCCGCTTCATCTGTCAGCGATCGTGACAGATTCACAAAGTTGACTGGAGGCTTTGGCTTTGGCCCTTCAAACAATGATGTCTTATTAATCTATTCAGTCACAGAGAGAGAAATAAATGTTATTTTTCTTGTTTAACCTCTTCTGTCTCTTCTTTCACTGTCTGGTAAGCTTCAGGCGGAGATAGTCTCTCTGAGGCCAAACCGTGTGTGTTTGACAGGGTGACAGATTTTATACACCTGTCAGCAACGGTTGTGGCTGAAATAGCCGAATCCACTCATTTGAAGGCGTGTAGTTTATATATTTATATTCCGGACTCTGGCCCGCAAGCGAATTTCCTGTAATTCTATCCATTTGGCCATGGGGTTGAGTGTGTGCCTGCTGTGATCGGGCTTTAGCTGAACCATTAACTGTGCTGAATAATTGATTTTGTCTGCCAGTGAAACCGAGCCCTGTCACATGGGAGGATGACATAATCGTTTAAAGCTGGCCCGGGTGAAGGTGGACTCCTTTGTAGGTTACATGGCTGGACTGACTGGAGCGCCCTAGGCTGTTTCACCCACTATTATGTCCACTGTGACTGAATCAGAGTACTGTCATTGGAGGACATTGACCAGACTGTTAGGACAGTTGAGGAGGTTACGGTGGACAATCAGACTGTTAGGACAGTTGAGGATGTTACGGTGGATAATCAGACTGTTAGGACAGTTGAGGATGTTACGGTGGATAATCAGAAAATTGGACTATTACTTTATGACTGCTAATGGTGTCAACCATCAGGACCATCAATTCACGATGACTGGATGAAAACCCTTAGCGTCTGAGCCTGAGAGACAGCTGATTAACACGCCTCCCTCTGTGAGAACAGCTTCCCCACGCCTCCCTCTGTGAGAACAGCCTCCCCACGCCTCCCTCTGTGAGAACAGCCTCCCCACGCCTCCCTCTGTGAGAACAGCCTCCCCACGCCTCCCTCTGTGAGAACAGCCTCCCCATGCCTCCCTCAGTGAGAACAGCCTCCCCACGCCTCCCTCTGTGAGAACAGCCTCCCCACGCCTCCCTCTGTGAGAACAGCCTCCCCACGCCTCCCTCTGTGAGAACAGCCTCCCCACGCCTCCCTCTGTGAGAACAGCCTCCCCACGCCTCCCCTACTCAGACCAAGGGGCATGGATGTAATGCAGCCATTTTGTTGCCTGTTTAGCAGATCTGGTCTACATGAAAAGCCTCAGAGCGTCAGAAGGGAGCAGAGCAGAGGAGATCTCTGTGGAGGTAAATGTCTTTATGGCCAGGGTCAAACATGGCTCCTATTTAAACTTGACTCGATGGCCAGAGAGATAATAGTCCTGATTCTCCGCACCTTAGCACTCAGACACACCCACTCAGACACACCCACTCAGACACACCCACTCAGACACACCCACTCAGACACACCCACACTCAGACACACCCACTCAGACACACCCACACTCAGACACACCCACACTCAGACACACCCACTCAGACACACCCACTCAGACACACCCACACTCAGACACACCCACACCCACACTCAGACACACCCACACTCAGACACACCCACTCAGACACACCCACTCAGACACACCCACACTCAGACACACCCCACTCAGACACACCCACACTCAGACACACCCACACTCAGACACCCACACTCAGACACACCCACACTCAGACACACCCACACTCAGACACACCCACACTCAGACACACCCACACTCAGACACACCCACACTCAGACACACCCACACTCAGAAACACCCACACTCAGACACACACCCACTCAGACACACCCACACTCAGACACACCCACACTCAGACACACCCACTCAGACACACCCACACTCAGACACACCCACTCAGACACACCCACTCAGACACACCCACACTCAGACACACCCACACTCAGACACACCCACACTCAGAAACACCCACACTCAGACACACCCACACTCAGACACACCCACACTCAGACACACCCACACTCAGACACACACCCACTCAGACACACCCACACTCAGACACACCCACACTCAGACACACCCACACTCAGACACACCCACACTCAGACACACCCACACTCAGACACACCCACACTCAGACACACCCACACTCAGACACACCCACACTCAGACACACACCACACTCAGACACACCCACACTCAGAAACACCCACACTCAGACACACCCACACTCAGACACACCCACACTCAGACACACACCCACACTCAGACACACCCACACTCAGACACACACCCACACTCAGACACACCCACACTCAGAAACACCCACACTCAGACATATCCACACTCAGACACACCCACACTCAGACACACCCACACTCAGACACATCCACACTCAGACACACCCCCCCACACTCAGACACACCCACACTCAGACACACCCACACTCAGAAACACACCCACACTCAGACACACCCACACTCAGACACAGTCATGCTATCCACACATCACAACTGCCGCTACCAGACTTGTTAAACTGATCAGTTTATACACTGCCCCCCTCCCCCCTTAATCCAATACACGTGTAATTATTGGACTATAAATTGTTCCTTCCTGTATTATACTAAATATTTATTATA
>CM072218.1:108246267-108283767 GCA_036851935.1 Coregonus suidteri | reverse complement strand
ATGGGCATGCAGCCAGGGGGGATTCTTGTGCCGGCTCAACGCTCGTGGCCTCCAGTACGCCTCCTCGGTCCCGTATATCGTCTGCGCCAGTGCCAAGTGCTTTGTAGCGCCAGTACGAGTGCACAGCCCTGTACGTCCTGTGCTGATGCCTCACACATATTGTGTGGAAATAGGCATTCAGCCAGGACGGGTTGTGTCAGCTCTCCGCTCAGACCTCCAGTCCCGCCTCCACAGTCCGGCCCGGGCCCGTTCCGGCTCCCCGCACCAAGCCAGTGGTGCGTGTTCCCAGTCCAGCCCGGCCTGTTCCTTCTCCCCGCACCAAGCCAGTGGTGCGTGTTCCCAGTCCAGCCCGGCCTGTTACTGCTCCCCGCACCAAGCCAGTGGTGCGTGTTTCCCAATCCAGCCCGGGCCTGTTCCTGTCCCTCGCACCAAGGCAGTGGTGCGTGTCGCCAGCCCGGTCCGGCCTGTTCCTGTCCCTCGCACCAAGCCAGCTGTCGGTGCGCGTCGCCAGCCCGGGTCCGGCCTGTTCCTGTCCCTCGCACCAAGCCAGTGGTGAGCGCGCCAGCCCGGTCCGGCTGTTCCTGTCCCTCGACACAAAGCAAGTGGTGCGCGTCGTCAGCCCGGTCCGGCTCCGTTTCCTGTCCCTCGCACCAAGCCAGTGGTGCGCGTCACCAGCCCGGTCCGGCCCGTTCCTGTCCCTCGCACCAAGCCAGTGGTGCGCGTCGCCAGCCCGGTCCGGCCTGTTCCTGTCCCTCGCACCAAGCCAGTGGTGCGCGTCGTCAGACCGGTTCTGGCCCGTTCCTGCTCCCCGCACCAAGCCAGAGTGTGTGCGCGAGTCGTCAGCCCGGTCCGGCCCGGTTCCTGCTACCCGCACCAAGCCAGTGGTGCGCGTCGTCAGCCCGGTCCGGCCCGTTCCTGTTTCCCCGCACACACAGCCAGTGGTGTGCGTGTGTCCAGTCCGGCACGGCCCGTGCCTGTTTCACCGGTGCCTGGTCCGGCACCGGTCAGCTGCTCCACTCCGGAGTCAGAGCAATGCCACTCCACCGGGGTCCGGTTCCAACTCCAGTCAGCGGATCCACTCCGGAGCCAGAGCATTCCCGCTCCAACCGGTGTCCAGTCCAGCTCACCGGCCAGCGGCTCCAGTCCGGAGCCGGGTAAGGTCTGGTCCACCGTCGTCGGGTCCAGCTCCAGTCAGCGGGGCCAGGAGACCACACCAGGGGCGCAACGGGGAGGTTGGGAAAAGGTGGTGGTCACGCCCGGAGCCGGATCCGCCTCCGAGGCGGAATGCCCACCGGCCCCTACCCTCTTGTGTTTGTGTGGCGCGGTCGCAGTCCGCGCCTTGGGGGGGGGGGGGTGGGGGGTACTGTCACGCCCTGGCTCTGGGGACTCTTTAAATGTTGAGCCAGGGTGTGGATTTTCTATGTTTTAGTTTTCTATGTTTTTTGTTCTAGATCGTTTGTTTCTATGTTGGCCAGGGTTGGTTTCCCAATCAGAGGCAGCTGTAGCTCGTTGTCTCTGATTGGGGGACGCATACTTAGGCAGCCTGTTTTGGCACCAGTTAGTTTGTGGGATCTTGATCCGTAAAAAGGTTTGGTGTGTGTAACCTCAGGACTTCACGTATCGTTTCGTTTTGTTGTTTTGTTCGTGTGTTGTGTATCAATAAAGATGTATGCTTATCACGCTGCGCCTTGGTTCCACGAGTCATCAGTCAACGAGCGTGACAAATCTGTTACTTGGATTTATTTCACCCGTTACTGAAATGGTAGTACCAGTTTAGATGTTTTGGGTAGTCTCATATCTTAGTCTTCCCAATGCTGACAGTCATTCTGAACCCACTCTGGCTGGATTCCAATAGGACATCAGTGATGGGAAGTCCTGCTCTTTTTACTGACTCTGATCTTTTTGACTCGTTCAGTCAAAAGAACGAATCATTCGACTCATTTCGTTCAGTTGAGTCAGTAATGCCCGGAGCACGTAATACCCCCTACCGGCGAGCAAAATGTCCTTTCGTAGGATACCCGTAGACAAAGTCATTAATATCCGTTGGGTGATTGGTTGAGGATTCTTTGGTGCATGACGTCACTCTGAGCCCTTACCAAAACACAAAACATGGCGTTCAATTTCTCTCGCCTTGGATCTGAAATCAGTAGTAACCACCAACTTCAATGACAGTTAGCATAAAATTAAACCATGAATCTGACATTCCCGCGTCCCAATAACATTGTCGCTGAGGAGGGCTTGCTAGCTAGCTACAGTGTTTGATTCATATCATTTTCTCTCCGCTAGCTAACAAAATGCTAATTGTGGATGCATTACCTAATCTGTGATACATTTGGGTTAACTTGCTCATATCAAGCAACACATACCAGACCGCTTGTGGAAAGGTAAAAATAACAATTAGTGGGCTTGTTTTTTTGAATGATCGGACAGTGAAACTAAATAGATTGGTAGCTAGCTGGTGAGGCGTTCATTTATTTCCCAATCAATTTGATGATCAAGCTGAAGCTGGGTTTCCCAAGTCGTTAGATCGGTGCTAACTGCTCATTCCAGTGGCACAAGCTAACTAAACCGACAGCTCTGTAGCGCGTCTGTGTGATGTCACACACTCAAGAAGGCTCAACCAATCATCCAACTGGTTTTATGTCGAGATTTATTGGAGCTGTGACTGAGACTTATAAAACTGTGCTTCAAACAATGTACATTTGTGATTGCTAGGAATACAAATACTAATTTTTTTTGACACCTTTGAAACAAGGACTAGTTGCGGCCGCAACCGGACTAGATTGTCAACGACTTTTGGCAGAATGCATTGACTGCCGCGTGGAAGAGTTGCCCAATAGGCAATTGTTTGCGAACTGCAGAATCCACCCAAATTATTTGTTCTCGAGTTCAAGTGTTGAGCAGAGGCAGGCTGTGTATGTTTTGGTTCTACAAAGCTGTGTCCATCGATAACATTCAATAATCAATTGATTGCAGTCATTCTTGCACCATGCGATCAATTATCAGTTTCTAAACATGTATTTGTATTTGTATCTCACAAATACTACCTCTGGCTCCTCTACCAACGGTGAGCGATTTGTTTTCTACGGGGACACTGGGGACAACGTCGAAGACAACACCCCCAGTACGTAAGAGGGTTCGAAGTAGAAATCCACTACCACCACGCGATACCTACCAATTGAGATCCAGGACGGGCCCCCAGTCCAACAGGAGCTAAATGTCTTCAATTTATGAAGTAATTTGCTGCCACCAGCCCACCTTAGTGTTCTCAATAAGAGGTTATCATTTGCACTACAGACATGAATGACTTTGACGTCCAGATTGATCAATTCACATTCTTCTGTAATATGAGATTGCGTGAGTTCTTTGATAAGACTGAAACTTACATGACTCCACTTGAAATGTCATCCTCAGTGAGATATACACATATTATAGGTCTACCACGCTAATCAATAGACTTACCTGCCCTACCATGAGTCAAGCAGGAGATGGAGCCATCAACCAAGCTGAGGTACCTGAGAACTCTGAGAGAACCACATTTAGAGCAAAAAGTTCATTCTTACCTCCCCCCAAACACAATGCATCCATAGAAACCTTCTGCAGGATTGTTGAAAATGATCGAATCAAATCAAATTGTATTTGTCACATACACGTGTTTAGCAGATGTTACTGTGGGTGTAGCGAAATGCTTGTGCTTCTAGCTCCGACAGTGCAGTAATATCTAACAAGTAATATCTAATAATTTCACAACATATACCCAATACACACAAATCTAAGTAAGGAATGGAATTTAAGAATATATACATATATGGACAAGCAATGACAGAGCGGCATGGACTAAGATACAGTAGAATATTATAGAAATACAGTGTATGCATATGAGATGAGTAAGCAAGATATGTAACATTATTTTTAAAGTGACTAGTGTTCCATTTCTTAAAGTGGCCAGTGATTTCAATAGGCAGAAGCAGTCTCTAATGTGCACTTGTGAAGGTGGTAAATGACCTTTTAATGGCGTCAGACCGAGGCTCTGCATCTGTCCTCGTGCTACTAGACCTTAGTGCTGCCTTTCGGACACCATCGATCACCACATTCTTTTGGAGAGACTGGAAACCGCCAAATTGGTCTACACGGACAAGTTCTGGCCTGGTTTAGATCCTACCTGTCGGAAAAGATATCAGTTTGTCTCTGTGAATGGTCTGGTCCTCCGACAATCAACTGTACATTTCGGTGTTCCTCAAGTTCCGTTTTAGGACACACTATTGTTTTCACTATATATTTTACCTCTTCGGGATGTTATTCGAAAAACATAATGTTAACTTTCACTGCTATGCGGATGACACACAGCTGTACATTTCAATGAAGCATGGTGAAGCCCCAAAATTGCCCTCGCTAGAAGCCTGTGTTTCAGACACTAAGGAAGTGGATGGCTGAAAACTTTTTAATTTTAAACTCGGACACTCGACAGAGATGCTTGTTCTAGGTCCCCAAGAAACAAAGAGATCTTCTGTTAAATCTGACAATTCATCTTGATGGTTGTAGGACGTCGTCTCATATACACGTGTGAAGGACCTAGCGTTAGCTCTTGACGCCTGATCTCTCTTTGACGAACATATCAAGAAGACTGTTTCAAAGCAGCTTTTTTTCTCATCTACGTAACATTCAAATCAGAATTTTTCTTCAAAAATGATGCAGAAAAATTGAATCCATGCATTTGTTACTTCTCTAGTTCTACTACAGCTCTGCATGCTCTGATTTTCCGGCTACCCGGATAAAGCACTAAATAAACCTTCAGTTAGTGCTAAATATCGGCTGCTAAATCCTTACTAGAACCAAGACAAATTTGATCAATACTCAGTGCTAGCTTCCTCTACACTGGCTTCCTGTTACTGGCAATGGCTGATTTCAAGGTTTTACTGTGTAACCTATTAGCTTACTGGCTTGCTCCTACCCCTATCTTTCCCCGAATTTGGTCCTGGGCCGGACAGCGCAATACGTACCTACGGTCACAAGGACGCAGGCCTCCTAATTGTCCCTCCTGAGATTTCTAGCAATCAGTCGGGAGGCAGGAGGGCTTTCTCCCTATAGATCTCCATTTTTATGAGAACAGTCTCTGCTACCCATGTGAGGAGACGCAGACTCGGGTCCGGGTCCTCAACCTTTAAAAGTAGGTAAAATAAGTCCTTTACTGAAGACTTTATCTCTTCATTAGGTCATATGATTGGATGTATTCCTGGCCCGGGAGTGTGTAATGTGAGCGTAAATGCTGGAGCAAACGAAACCCTATGTGTCCTTCTGGTCTTCCAGAAGGCTCTCTTGTCTGCGCCGGGGCCGGTTCCCCCTCTTCTCCACTGGGGTTCTCTGCTTTCTCTCTCTGTCTCTGGCCTCCTCTTCTCCTCCTGCCTCTAACCCCTGTTTGCATGAGGGGCAGGGGAAAGGTGGCCTGAGTCACTTATACTCCGTCGTGACTGAAACTAACCTTCACTACCGATAACACTCGCGTCCCTCACGGGTCACTACTTTGGCTTTGCTGTTGCTGCTCTTTCAAAAATGACATCATACTTTTTATTTTCATAATAGTTCATAGCCCGTCATTCTCCTGGGAGGGGGGGGGGTGGGTGGCGATCAGAGCTTAGTGGGTTTAGTTTAGCTGGTGACGTGATCTTTCCTTCTGGGGTTGGGGGTAGGGAGGTAATGGCGGCCAACAACGGCCCCTTGGTCTGGCTTGGTTGGCGCCGAAGCCCCCAGGGGGGTGCGCGCACCGAGTTGTGCGTGGGGGTGGTAGGCCCCGAAGTTTTGGGTGGGCATGGTTGGGTGCGGGTTGTGTTGGGGTGGAGGTGTTGGGGGGTGGGGCAGGGTGGCGTGGTGGTTGGGGGGGGTGGGGGGGGGGGGGATAAAACGCATATAAGTTGGGGGTGGGTTGGGGAGAGTGGGGGGGTTGGGTTGAGGGGGGGGTTGGCGGGGGGGTTGGGGGTGGGGAGGGGGGGGTGAGGGCGGGGGGGGGGGGGGTGGGGGGGGGGGGACAAGAGGGTTGGCGTGAGTTGGGGGGAGGGAGGGGGGTTGGGAGGGGGAAGGGTGGATGGGGGAGTGGTTGGGGTTGGAAAGGGCCGGGGTGAGGGGCGGTGTGGGGGGGTGGGGGTGGGGGTGGGTGGGGGGGGGGTGGTGGCGGGATGGAGGAAAGGGGGGGGAAGGGGGGCTTGGGCAGGGGAGATGAAAAAGGAAGAAGGGTGGTGTGGGGGAGGATTTGGGCAAACCCAGCCGATACGTAAATGTGAAGGAGGTGATGGTGGTGCACGAACAAAAACGAATTGGGGGAGGGGGCGAAAAAACAAAAGAGGAAGAGGGAAGGAGGGACCAAAAAGCAAGAAGGGGCGGGAAATGGCGCCTCCCCCCTTGGTTTGTGCTGTGGTGGAGACCTCATGTGGGCTGATACTCTGCCCTGGTCTCATGAGTGTAAAGTTGTTTGTTTGGATATCCCTCTGTGTTGCAGGGGGCTGTGCTTTGGCTCGGAGTGGTCGAGGTTAATATCCTTCCTGTTGAATGGTGGTGGCCCTGGTCCGGGTTTCTTTCGGATGGGTCCACAATAGTGGTCTCGTGTCCTCCCGGACCGCTTCCTGTCTCATCACCTCAGCCCTCCAGTAATTGTATGCTGCAGTAGTTTATATGTGTGCGGGTCGTGGGGCTGGTGTGGGGTTATTGTGGTTATACCTGGATACTTCTTCTCTCCTGTCTTATCCAGTGTCCTGTGTGAATTTAAGTTGCTCTCTCTAATTCTCCTCTTCTCCTCTCGCTCTCTCTCCCTTTCTCTCTCTCTGAGGAACCTGAGGCCCTAAGGACCATACCGTCAGAGGACTACCCATTACCGGGCATTATGACACACCTTGACTTGCTGTTCCCCATAGGCAACAAGTCCGCTCTGCCTTTTGCTTTTGGCTTGCTATTCCAATTTCAATCCTCAAAACTGTTCTGTTCTGCTGCCCCTGCGGTGCTTGGACGAAAAACCGCCGTAACCGCCGCCTTACCCCTGTCCCATCGACCCTGCTTTTTTCAACTCTTAATGATCGGCTATGAAAAGCCAACTTGAGAGCCTGACCCTATGACCAATACCTCGGACTACCGGCCCTGTGGTGACTCCTTGCTGGTACTCACGTCCGGCCTGGCCTTGCTGGCTATTCCCGTTTACACCATGTTTCTGTTTCTGTTCGTGTTGTCTGCTGTTCTGCTGCCCTCTGAGGTTATGGAAACCCGCTCTCCCCGACCTGTCCCAGGAACCAAAATCCAGAGCCTGCTTGTTTTCAACTCCTAATGATCGGCGGCTATAGGAAAATCCAGAACGTGTTGTTCAAAAACCACTGAGATTTATTTTTTTTTTTTTCCTGTATTTTATTTGACGTCAAAGTGCTTGTCAATGTATCGTGAATGAACATTTTTGTTTTTGAACATCTTGGCATGCGTTCTGTTTTTATAATCTCGTCACCCGGGCAACCAGCCAGAAAAGAGGGAACGTGCCAAACCCCTACTAGTCTGGTTCCTCTCTAGTTTCTCCTAGGGTTTCTTTTCGTCCTCCATTTCAGGGGATTTTTTTCCTAGCCACCGTGCTTCTTCTTACACCTGCATATAACTAGCTGTTTTGGGGTGTTTAGGCGTGGGTGTCTGTCAGCACATTCCGGAGATATTAGCGGATGGTAAGAATGGGCTATATAAAAGTAACATTGCTTGACATTGATTGATTGTAGCTAGTGATGCATTTAACAGTCGGATGCTGAGGCCTTGAAAAGATGGTATGAAGCTGTTTTTGTGCATTCTCTTCTGTCCCACTTTGTGCACCCTGTTACTTGACCTCAGCCTTCTGGATGATAGCGGGGTGAACAGAAGTGGCCTCTGGTGGTTTGGATATAACTTGATGATCTTTTGGCCTTCCTGTGGCCCACCATCGGTGTTGTATGTTCTGAGGGCTGGTAGTTTTGCCCCCGTTAATGCGCTCCGGCAACCGCACTGCAGCCCCTTGATAGCCCTGCGGTTGCGCGGTTCAGTTGCCGTACTAGGGCGGTGAACAGCTCGACAGGCATGCTCTCAATTGTGCATCTGTAAGTTTGTGATGGTTTGGTTGCAATCCTAATTTCTTCAGCCTCCTAAGGTTTGAAGGAGGCTCTGTTGTGGCTTTCATCACCCACACTGTCTGCGTGGTTGGACCATATTCAGTTTGTCAGTGATGTGTATCGTCCAAGGAAACTTGAAGGCTTTCCCACCCTCTAAAACCCTGCGGGTCCCGTCGATGGTGGATAGGGGGGTGAACCCTCTGCTGTTTTCTTGAAGTCCACGATCATTTCTTTGTTTTGTTGACTTTGAGTGAGAGGTTATTTTCCTGGCACCACAACTACCCAGAGCCCTCACGCTCCTCCCTGTTAGGCGGTGTCTCGTCATTGTTGGTAATTCAAGCCTACTACTGTTTGTGTCATCTGCGAAACTTGATGATTGAGTTGGAGGATGTGCTGGCCCACGCCAGTCAAGAGGTGAACAGGGAGTACAGGAGGGGGAAATGAGCACACAACCGCTTGTGGGGGCCCCAGTGTGGCGAGGATCAGCGTGCTAGATGTGTTGTTACCTACCCTTACCACCTGGGGCGTGCCGTCAGGAAGTCCCCCCAGGATCGCAGTTGCAGAGGGAGAGTGTTAGAGTCGCCCAGGATCCTTGAGCTTAGTGATTAGGCTTTGGAGGGCTACTATGGTGTTGAACGCGTGAGCCTGTGGTCAATGAATAGCAATTCTCACATATGGTTGTTCCTCTTGTCGCAGGTGGGAGAAAGGGCAGTGTGGCGCGCAATAGAGGATGGCATCATCTGTGGATCTGTTGCGGCGGTATGCAAATTGGGAGTGGGTCTAGGGTTACTGGGATAATGGTGATTGCGTTTTATCGATGGCTATTTGAATGCACAGACATAACTTGACGACATCCTGAGGCCCATTTTCGTGCCATTCATCCGCCACCATCCCCTCATGTTTCAGCATGATAATGCACGGAGGAGAGGGGAGGAGATGGAGGGGAGGGAGGGAGGGGAGGAGGAGGGAGGAGAGGGAGGGGGAGGGGAGGGAGGGCGGGAGGAGAGGGAGTGGAGATAAGGAGGGGAGGGAAGGAGGGGAGGGGAGGGAGGAGAGGGAGGAGAGGAGAGGGAGGAGAGGGAGGGAGGGAGGGGAGGGAGGGAGGGGAGGAGGAGATATCGATCGCTGGGGTCTTCTTATTGGGAACATTGTATTACCTTAGATGATATATAGATCTGATAATGTATATGATATACATCCTAGAACCACCATGTCCTATCTGTTCTCAATGTTGTGGACTGACAATACAGATAGGGACACCATACTGAATCCCTCTAATAAAAGTCTCTGTAGATTGGAGCGTGATACCACAGTGCCCCCTAGAGGTAGACTGAGCATTTGATCATCACTGACTTGATGGACACAAACAGAAACACTGTTGAATGAATTGACCTGGGGCGCGTTCAGCAGGGCAGTGTGGAAAGTTCTGACAGGCTTTTCTTATAGTTGGCCAGAGTGGATGTTAGAGGCTGCAGACAGAGGGTTGTACATGTAGCTGTCTTTGATATGGTGCTCCTATGGTGCTCCTATGGTGCTCCTATGGTGCTCCTATGGCGCTCCTATGGCGCTCCTATGGTGCTCCTATGGTGCTCCTATGGTGCTCCCATAGCGCTCCTATGGCGCTCCTATGGTGCTCCTATGGTGCTCCTATGGTGCTCCTATGGTGCTGCACTTGGTTGTTCCTTGGAACTACAGTTTCTCTGCTGCTTTTCTCTGAAGAGAACCATGACTCTTATCCATAGATAACATTTATGGCTGTCATCATGAAGAGAGAGAAAGAGATGACAGGACGGTGGTAGGCCTGATCACCAACGACGATGAAACAGCCTATAGGGAGGAGGTCAGAGACCTGGCAGGGTGGTGCCAGGACAACAACCTCTCCCTCAACGTCAGCAAGACAAAGGAGCTGATCATGGACTACAGGAAACGGAGGGCCGAGCACGGCCCCATCCACATTGACGGTGCAGTAGTGGAGAGGGTTGAGCGGTTCCTCGGTGTCCACATCATTAAGGAATTAACATGGTCCACACACGCCAACACAGTCGTGAAAAAGGCATGACAACGCCTCTTCTCCCTCAGGAGGCTGAAAAGATTTGACAGATCCTCAAAATGTTCTACAGCTGCACCACTGAGAGCATCTTGACTGGCTGCATCACCGCCTGGTATGGCAACTGCTTGGCATCCGACCACAAGGCGCTACAGAGGGTGGTGCGGAGGAAGCCAGTACATCACTGGGGCCGGAGCTCCCTGCCATCCAGGATCTCTATACCAGGCGGTGTCAGAGGAAGGCCCGGAAAAATAGACCCCAGCCACACAAGCCATAGACTGTTATCTCTGCTACCGCACGGCAAGCGGTACCAGAGCGTGAAGTCTGGGACCAAAAGGCTCCTGAAAAATCCCTAAGCCATAAGTGAACAATTGCAAATGACAGTTTCTATTGGAGAAATTCAGGTATGTTTATCCCCATTTCGTTCCATTTGCTTCCATTTAAGAAAGGTTTTTCAACAAGATCGGCAAAATGAATACACCCCCTGATCACACGCAAACACAGTTCCCTTTCATAGCATAATTCCTTCTCACATCTATGCACTCTCCTCCTCTCACCTTTTCCCTTCGCTTGTGGACTTCAGTGCATCCACAACACATCAGCTGTCTGTGATCAGGCAAAATAAACGTTCCAAGTAAAATCTTCATATCATAACAGCTAACCGCTACTCACAGCCTACATCATTGTCCACCATATTAGCTAACGTCAAGTCAACATCAACCTAGCTACTAGAACTAACGCGTTAGTAAACCAGCAACAATCATGCAGTACAGTGTACCGTTAGCAAGCCGTTTAGCAGTTACACCGCCAAAAGCTTACATTTACATTATTTAGCAGACGCTCTTATCCAGAGCGACTTACAGTTAGTGAGTGAATACATAATTTTTTATAACTGGCCATGGGAATCGAACCCACAACCTCTGGCGTTGCAACGCCATGCTCTACCAACTGAGCTGATCCCTTGCGCTCATATCCCTCTCCCTACCCTGGGCCAATTGTGCGCCACCCCATGGGTCTCCCGTCACGGGGCTACACAGAGCCTGGATTCGAACCAGCGATCTCTAGTGGCACGGGCCTTTAGACCACGGCGTCCACTTTACCTTGACTTGGAAAAGAGTCCAGTGCTGGGATAGACCATAGCCAGCTAGCTAGCATAGCCATCTCCTCTGCTGCTTGAGCCAGGTGCTGTTTGGAAGTAGGCGAAACGGGGCTATCTGCAGTTGCTAGCTATGTAATTGAAAGTCGAAAGTGAAAAAATATGGCCCATGTGTCTATGTATGCGGATGACTCAAAACTATACTATAGCTACCACAGCAACATGCAAGCAACACTTTGCACGTTTAGTTTCAGAATGGGTGGCAAGGAATAGTTAGTCCTGATTTCCAAATAACTTAAAAGCATTGTATTGGACAAATCATTTCTAAACCCTAAACCTCAACTAAATCTTGTAATGATGTGGGAAATTGAGCAGTTGAGGTGACTCAAAATGGAGTACCCTGGATTCTAAAACTGTCATGGTCAATAACATATTGATGATAAAAGTAGCAAGATGGGAGAAGTCCCTGTCTCTAATAAAGCTCGACTCATTCTTACAGCACTATTCAAAGGTGGAGGACCTAGCTAGGCCCTCACATCTTGCCCTACTTTTCAGGGCAGTAAGTATGGTTGGCCCTTGGATGTAACACGAGAGCTTAACATTACATCATATGCATGTCGATCTCTCGTCTGCTCAAAGTGTGGAGGATCTAAGATGGGGAGAGGTCTGTCCCATAATAAAGTGCGGCTCTACCCTCGGAACAACATATCAACAAGCGCAGGCCATAAATCAAAGTCAAATTTTGTTGGTCACATACACGTGTTTAGCAGATGGTATTGGGGTGGTAGGAAATGCTTGTGCTTATAGATCTGGAGCAGTGCAGTAATATCTAACAAATAATATTCTAACAATTTCCAACATATACCGAAACACACAACTCTGAAGTAAGGAATGGAATTAGAGAATAATACATTATTATGACAAGCAATGACAGAGCGGCATTGACTAGGATAGCAGTGAATATTACAAATAACAGTATATACATATGATATAAGTAATGCAAGATATGGTAAACATTCTTGACTAGTGTTCCATTCTTAAAGTGGCCAGTGATTTTCAATAGGGAGCAACTCGAATGTGTATAGTGATGAGTATTTAACAGTCTGATGCCAGCTGTTTTTGTCTCGTGGTCCCAGCATGCACCTTTAAGACCTCGCCTTCTGGATAGATAGCGGGGTGAACAGGCAGTGGCTTGGGTGGTTTGATGTCCCTGATGATGATCTTTTTGGGCTTCCTGATCACATGGTTTGCGTAGGTGGTCCTGGAGGGCGGGTAGTTTGCCCATGCGTCTTAGGTAGACTTCACCACCCAGGCCATGCGGTTGCGGGCCGGTGCAGTTGCCGTACCAGGCGGGATACAGCCCGACAGTGATGCTCTCAGTTGTGCTCTGTAAAGTTTGTGAGGGTTTAGGTGCCTAAGCCGAATGTCTTCACCTCTGAGGTTAAGAGGCTCTGTTGTGTTGCTTCTTCACCTACACTGTCGACCATTTCAGTTAGTCAGTGAACGCCAAGGAATTGAAACTTTCAACCTTCTTCCAAGGCGGGGGTCCCTCGATGTTGTGATAGCGGGGGGGAACCCTCTGCCTGTTTTCCTGAAGTCAACCGATCATCTTCTTTTGTTTTGTTAGTCTGAGTGAGGGATATTATGCCTGCACCACACTCACAGAGCCCTCACGCACCTCCTGCTAGACGATGTTTTCCCCCCCTCATCATTGTGGTAATCAAGCCTACTACTGTTGTGCGGTCTGCAAACTTGATTATTGAGTTGGAGGCTGGATGCTTGGCCACGCAGGTCATGGGTGAACAGGGAGTACAGGAGGGGGCTGAGACGACCCTTGTGGGGCCCATGTGTTGAGGATCAGCGAAGTGGAGGTGTTGTTTTCCTACCTTAACCCTTGGGGGCCGCCCGTCAGGAAGTCCAGGACCCAGTTGCACAGGGCGGGGTTCAGACCCAGGGCCTCAAGCTTAATGATGAGCTTGGAGGGTACTATGGTGTTGAATGCTGAGCTATAGTCAATGAACAGGCATTCTTACATAGGTATTCCTCTTGTCCAGGATGGGATAGGGCAGTTTGACAGTGTGATGGCAATTGCATCGTCTGTGGATCTATTGGCGCGGTAAGCAAATTGAAGTGGGTCTAGGGTGACAGGTAAGGTAGAGGTGATATGATCTTTGACTAGTCTCTCAAGCACTTCATCATGATGACAGAGGTGAGTGCTACAGGGCGATAGTCATTTAGTTCAGTTACATTTGCTTTCTTGGGTACAGGAACAATGGTGGCATCTTGAAGCATGTGGGGACAGCAGACAGGGATAGGAGAGATTGAATATGTCCATAACAAACACCAGCCAGCTGGTCTGCGCATGCTCTGAGGACGTGGCTAGGGATGCTTAATTTCTTAATCACGTCGGCCATGGAGAAGGAGAGGCCACAGTCTTGGTAGTGGGCCTCGTCAGTGGCACTGTGTTATCCTCAAAGCGGGCGAAGAAGGTGTTTTAGCTTGTCTGGAAGTGAGACGTCGGTGTGTCAGCGACATGGCTGGTTTTCCTTTTGTCAGTTCGTGATAGTCAGTGATAGTCTGCCACACCCTGTGTCTGAGCCGTTGAATTGCAACTCCACTTTGTCTCTATACTGATGTTTTGCCAGTTTAATTGCCTTGCGGAGTGAGTAGCTACACTGTTTGTATTCTGCCATATTCCCAGTCACCTTGTCATGGTTGAATGCGGTGGTTCGTGCTTTCAGATTTGTGCGAATGCTGCCATCTATCCACGGTTTCTGGTTAGGGTAGGTTTTAATAGTCACAGTGGGCACAACATATCACCTATACACTTCCTGATAAACTCAGTCACCATTTCAGTGTATATGTCTATTATGTTCTAAACTACCCGGAACATATCCCAGTCCGCATGATCAAAACAATCTTGAAGCGTGGATTCCGATTGGTCAGAACAGCGTTGAATAGGGCCTTATAACCATCCCGGAAGTTTGAATAGCAATGGTCGAGGGTCCTGGCAGCGCGAGTACAACAGTCGATATGTTGATAGAATTCCGGCAGCCTAGTCCTCAAATGTGCTTTGTTAAAATCCCCGGCTACAATAAATGCAGCCTCAGGATATGTGGTTTCCAGTTTGCATAAGGTCCAGTGAAGTTCTTTGAGGGCCGCCGTGACTATAACCGAAGAAAATTCTCTTGTGAGATAATACGGTCGGCATTTGATTGTGAGATATTCTAAGTCGAGTGAACATAAGGACTCGTTACTACAATTACACCATGAGTCATTAATCATGAAACACACACCTCCGCCCTTCTGCTTCCCGGAGAGATATTTATTCCTGTCTGCGTGATGAACTGAGAACCCCTCTGGCTGGACCGATTCCGACAGAATATCCCAAGAGAGCCATGTTTCTGTGAAACAGCGTATTTTACAGGCGTTGATGTCTCTCTGGAAAGAAATCCTTGCCCGGAGTTCGTCAAGCTTGTTAACTAGAGACTGAAAATCAGCAAGTAGTATACTTGGAAGCGGTGGGTGGTGTCCTCCTAAGTCGAACCAGCAGGCCGCTCCGAGTGCCTCTCCTCCACCGGTGTTTTGGGTCAGCCGCTGGAATCAGTTCAGTTGCCCTGGAGAGAGCAAACAAAGGATCTGCTTCGGGAAAGTCGTATTCCTGGTCGTAATGCTGGTGAGTTACCGCCGCTCTGATATCCAATAGTTTTTCCCGGCTGTATGTAATGATGCCAAACACTTTCTGAGCTAATAATGTAAAAAATAATACATAAAAAAACTAAATACTGCAAAGTTTCCAAAGAGCTAGTCGCGAGGCCGTCATCTTCGTCGGCGCCAGGTCATGAACCTACAGGCCCTAGTTTTGTCGCATCTGGACTATTGTTCAGTCGTGTGATTAGGTGTCACAAAGAGGGACTTAGGAAAATTGCAATTGGCTCAGAACAGGGCAGCACGGCTGGCCCTTGGATGTACACAGAGAGTTAACATTAATAATATGCATGTCAATCTCTCCTGGCTCAAAGTGGAGGAGAGATTGACTTCATCACTACTTGTATTTGTAAGAAGTGTTGACAAGTTGAATGCACCAAGGTGTCTGTTAAACTACTAGCACACAGCTCGGACACCCATGCATACCCCACAAGACATGCCACCAGAGGTCTCTTCACACAGTCCCCAAGTCCAGAACAGACTGTGGGAGGCGCACAGTACTACATAGAGCCGTGACTACATGGAACTCTATTCCAGATCAAGTAACTCATGCCAGCAGTAAAATTAGATATTAAAAACAGATATATATACACCTTATGGAACAGCGGGGACTGTGAAGCAACACAAACATAGACACACATGCATACAAACACGCGATATCATACGCACTATACACACACGTACACATGGATTTGTGTGTTATAGATATGTGGTAGTAGAGTAGAGGCCTGAGGGCACACACTTAATATGTTGTGAAATCTGTTATGAATATATTGTAATGTTTTTTTTAAATGTATAACTGCCTTAATTTTGCTCGACCCCGGAGTAGCTTTACATAAGGCAGTGTGAAAGGAAGGCCCGGAAAATCGTTAAAGACTCCAGCCACCCAAGCCATAGACTGTTCTCTCTGCTTCCGCACGGTACCGAGGTTCTGAACTACGAGTCTGACACCAAGAGGCTCCCGAACAGCTTCTATCCCCAAGCTAAATAGTTAACAAAATGGCTTCACAGACTGAGTTGACCCTTATTTTTTTGGACTGTCTCTATGCACACTCACAGGACTCTACACACTCGCACACACTGACACTCCATCAAACACACACACACACACACACACACACACACACACACACACACACACACACACACACACACACACACACACACACACACACACACACACACACACACACACACACACACACACAGTCCTGTACAACTAACCTTGTAGGGACACAGAATTCAGTCCCATTCAAAATCCTATTTTCCCTCACCCCTAACCCTAACCTCTGAATTAAACAACAGTTGCACAGATCCTATCTTTTCTTTCTTAGACTCAACAACTCTGAAGCAATTATCAGCAGACAAAAAATAATATTAGCCACTGTTAAAACATTTGTGAGGAGAAAAGCTTTCCCATAGAATTATTTTCAACACTATGGGACGAAGTAGCTATTTACACAAATGACAACACACGTCACTCAATTCAGTACTTCCTAGTTCCATGTATCAAACTGTTAATTCAGTTATATTAAAAACCAGGAAAATCTGGAGATTATAGGCCCTTAAGTTTAATAAATTGTGACAGTAAAATAATAACAATGCATATATACAATAAAACGGCAAAAGTCTTACCAGACTTGATACATATCAATCAAACAGGGTTTATTAAAAATAGACACTTACAAACAAATACAATAATATAATATGTCAAAAAAACAAGAAAAGGCTTTTGACCGTCTTGAATAGCCTTTTCTATTAAAAATGTTAGAAGCTTTCAATCTTCTAGCTGAAATAAAGAGAGAGAAAGAGGAACTATTACGATAGAGGGAACCAAGTCTAGATTTAACCTTAGTCTGCAGCTTTGATATGTGCTGAGAGAAGGACAGTGTACCGTCTAGCCGTACTCCCAAGGACTTGTATGAGGTGACTACCTCAAGCTCTAAACCCTCAGAGGTAGTAATCACACCGGTGGGGAGAGGGGCATTCTTCTTACCAAACCACATGACCTTTGTTTTGGAGGTGTTCAGATCAAGGTTAAGGGCAGAGAAAGCTTGTTGGCCACTAGGAAAGCTTTGTTGTAGAGCGTTTAACACAAAATCCGGGGAGGGGCCAGCTGAGTATAAGACTGTATCATCTGCATATAAATGGATGAGAGAGCTTCCTACTGCCTGAGCTGTGTTGTTGATGTAAATTGAGAAGAGCGTGGGGCCTAGGATGGAGCCTTGGGGTTCTCCCTTGGTGACAGGCAGTGACTGAGCTATGTTGATGTAAATAGAGAAGAGCGTGGGGCCTAGGATGGAGCCTTGGGGTACTCCCTTGGTGACAGGCAGTGGCTGAGACAGCAGATGTTCTGACTTTATACACTGCACTCTTTGAGAGAGGTAGTTAGCAAACCAGTCCAAAGACCCCTCAGAGACACCAATACTCCTTAGCCGGCCCACAAGGATGGAATGGTCAACCGTATCAAAAGCTTTGACCAAGTCAATAAAAATAACAGCACAACATTGCTTAGAATCAAGGGCAATGGTGACATCATTTAGGACCTTTAAGGTTGCAGTGACACATCCATAACCTGAGCAGAAACCAGATTGAATACCAGAGAGAATACTATAGACATCAAGAAAGCCAGTCAATTCATTATTGACACGTTTTTCCAACACTTTTGATAAACAGGGCAAGATAGAAATGGGCCTATAACAGCTGGGATCAGCTTGATCTCCTCCTTTAAATAAAGGACGCACCGTGGCTGCCTTCCAAGCAATGGGAACCTCCCCAGAGAGGAGAGACAGGTTAAAAAGGTCAGAGACAGGCTTGGCGATGATAGGGGCTGCAACCTTAAAGAAGAGAGGATCTAAACCATCTGACCCAGATGTTTTTAAGTAGCTCCTTTAGCATCTCGGACTCAGTGACCGCCTGCAGGGAGAAACTGTGTAGCGGGGCAGGGGAAAAAGAGGCAGGAGCATCGGGGCTAGTCGCATTAGAAGGGCTGGGAGATGAGGAAGTGTTGGACGGGCAAGGAAGTGTTGGACGGGCAAGGAGGCGTGGCTGAGTCAAATTGGTATCCTGACTTAATGAAGTGGTGACTAAAGAGCTCAGCCATGCGCTCCTTGTCAGTAACAACCACATCATCAACATTAAGGGACATGGGCAGCTGTGAGGAGGAGGGTTTATTCTCCAGGTCTTTCACCGTTTTTCCAGAACTTCTTGGGGTTAGACCCACAGAGAGAGAACTGCTCCTTAAAGTAACTAACTTCGGCCATCCGGATAGCCTGAGTGCCCTTATTTCTCATTTGCCTGAACGACAGCCAGTTAGCCTGAGTATTTGTGTGCTGAGCCTTTCGCCAAATGGTGTTCTTGAGGTGGAGTAATTCTGCCAGATCACGGTCGAACCAGGGGCTGAACCTGTTTTTAATAAAACAATTCTTTATGGGGGCGTTTGTTAACAATACCACTGAAAATATCAAAAAAGAAGGTCCAAGCGTCTTCGACAGAGGGGATCAAGCTGATTCTATACCAATTTACAGAGGCCAGGTCATGAAGGAAGGCTTCCTCATTAAAGTTTTTTTTTAGCAAGCATCTATGACAAATCAGGACAGGTCGTTTCACTGAGTAGCCATAACAAACACAGGCTGTAAAACAGTGATCACTAAGGTCATTACAGAAAACACAAGACTGATACCTATCAGGATTATTTGTGAGGATAACATCAAGGAGAGTAGCCTTTTCTGGGTGTTTGGAGTCATACCTTGTGGGATTGGTAATAATCTGAGAGAGATTTAGGGAGTCCCATTGTTTTAAGACTTGGTCAGGTGGTTTAAGCATGTCCCAGTTTAGGTCACCTAGCAGGACAGATTCAGACTTAGTGTAAGGGACCAGGAGAGAGCTTAGGGCAGGTAGGGTACAGGCCGGTGCTGATGGTGGACGATAACACCCAGCAACAGTCAACAAAGAGCTATTTGAAAGCTTAATGCTTAAAACCAGCAAATCAAAATGTTTGGGGACAGACTTGGTGGAGACAACTGAGCACTGCTGGTGTTCCTTGGTAAATATTGCAACACCTTTGGAAGATCTTTCCTGCCGAAAAAAAAGGTTCTAACCAGAAAGGTTAACATCAGTGTTCAGAACACTCTTTCTTAACCACGTCTCAGTAATGACCAACACATCTGGATTGGAGCTGTGAACCCACACTTTCAATTGATACATTTGAGGTAATAAGCTTCTTGTGTTAACGTCCTCCTCTCAGCAGCTAAGGTTAAATCTAGACTTGGTTTCTTAATCGCTTACAGATGAGTAATTTATAGATCGGCAGGTAAGTGTGCTCTCGAACGGCTAGATGTTCTTTACCATTCGGCCATCAGATTTGCCACCAATGCTCCTTATAGGACACATCACTGCACTCTATACTCCTCTGTAAACTGGTCATCTCTGTATACCCGTCGCAAGACCCACTGGTTGATGCTTATTTATAAAACCCTCTTAGGCCTCACTCCCCCCTATCTGAGATACCTACTGCAGCCCTCATCCTCCACATACAACACCCATTCTGCCAGTCACATTCTGTTAAAGGTCCCCAAAGCACACACATCCCTGGGTCGCTCCTCTTTTCAGTTCGCTGCAGCTAGCGACTGGAACGAGCTGCAAAAAAAAAAAAAAAAAAAAAAAAAAAAAAAAAAAAAAAAAAAAAAAAAAAAAAAAAAAAACACTCAAACTGGACAGTTTTATCTCCATCTCTTCGTTCAAAGACTCAATCATGGACACTCTTACTGCCAGTTTGTGGCTGCTTCGCGTGATGTATTGTTGTCTCTACCTTCTTGCCCTTTGTGCTGTTGTCTGTTGCCCAATAATGTTTGTACCATGTTTTGTGCTGCTACCATGTTGTGCTGCTGCCATGTTGTTGTCATGTTGTGTTGCTACCATGCTATGTTGTTGTCTTAGGTCTCTCTTTATGTAGTGTTGTGGTGTCTCTCTTTATGTAGTGTTGTGGCGTCTCTCTTTATGTAGTGTTGTGGCGTCTCTCTTTATGTAGTGTTGTGGCGTCTCTCTTTATGTAGTGTTGTGGCGTCTCTCTTGTCATGATGTGTGTTTTGTCCTATATATATATATTTTTTAATCCCAGCCCCCCGTCCCCGCAGGAGGCCTCTTGCCTCTTGGTAGGCCGTCCTTGTAAATAACAATTTGTTTTTAATTGATAAAGGTTAAATAAAATAAAACAAATAAGAACTTCATCTCAAGTGTTACAGCATTACGTTATGTCATTATGAAAATATGTGTTAGTCATTGGTTTACTCATCCCTCGTGTATTTCATTCTAGGCTATAGGCTATATAAAGACTCATATCTAAGAGCTCTCGAAACCATGTGCTGATGATCATATATTTAGACTAAATTCAACTAACTGTTGTAGTTTTTGGTTTTTCATCAAATATTTGGCAGACATCAACAACAACAGCCACCAATTGTGCAAGTTCTCCCACTTAAAAAGATGAGAGAGGCCTGTAATTTTCATCATAGGTAACACGTCAACTATGACAGACAAATTGAGGAAAAAATTCCAGAAAATCACTTTGTAGGATTTTTAATGAATTTATTTGCAAATTATGGTGGAAATAAGTATTTGGTCAGCTACAAACAAGCAAGATTTCTGATTCTCACAGACCTGTAACTTCTTCTTTAAGAGGCTCCTCTGTCCTCCACTCGTTACCTGTATTAATGGCACCTGTTTGAACTTTGTTATCAGTATATAAAAGACACCTGTCCACAACCTCAAACAGTCACACTCCAAACTCCACACTATGGCCAAGACCAAAGAGCTGTCAAAGGACACCAGAAACAAAATTGTAGACCTGCACCAGGCTGGGAAGACTGAATCTGCAATAGGTAAGCAGCTTGCTTTGAAGAAATCAACTGTGGGAGCAATTATTAGGAAATGGAAGACATACAAGATCACTGATAATCTCCCTCGATCTGGGACTCCACGCAAGATCTCACCCCGTGGGGTCAAAATGGTCACAAGAACGGTGAGCAAAAAACCCAGAACCAGACGGGGGGACCTAGTGAATGACCTGCAAAGAGCTGGGACCAAAGTAACAAAGCCTACCATCAGTAACACACTACGCCGCCAGGGACTCAAATCCTGCAGTGCCAGACGTGTCCCCCTGCTTAAGCCAGTACATGTCCCACGGAGCACCATTAAATCAACAATTACAGGCCTCTCTCATCTTTTTAAGTGGGAGAACTTGCACAATTGGTGGCTGACTAAATACTTTTTTCCCCACTGTATATACAGTGGGGAGAACAAGTATTTGATACACTGCTGATTTTGCAGGTTTTCCTACTTACAAAGCATGTAGAGGTCTGTAATGTTATCATAGGTACACTTCAACTGTGAGAGACGGAATCCAAAACAAAAATCCAGAAAATCACATTGTATGATTTTTAAGTAATTAATTTGCATTCTATTGCATGACATAGAAACATTTGCTAGAAAACCAGTTCGGATTTAAGTATAACTTTTGTATGACTGATGCCTTTAGTGAGACGTCTAATGCTTTAATATTTAATAATTGATGCCCTCCAAATTCATATTTATTATATAAATAGGCCCATTTAATTTTGTCTGGCTTGCCGTTCCAAATAAAATGGAATATGTTTTGCTCATATAATTTAAAAAAACAGGTTGCTAGGTGTAGGCAAGGCCATAAGCAAATAGGTAAACTGGGATATGACTAAGGATTTAATCAGGGTGATTTTTCCACAAATAGACAGATATTCTCCTTTCCATGGTAGCAAGATCTTATCTATTTTTGCTAACTTTCTATTAAAATCTATTTATTTCTTTCAGGATATGTATACCGAGCATGTCCACATCCCAGTCAGACCATTTTATTGGTAAACTACACGGTAATGTAATAGTTTTAAAAAATGTGTAATCCAATACGTAATATAGGACACTTATCATAATTTGGTTTTAATCCAGAGGCTAGAAAAAGTATGTAGATGCTCTATGAGACTGTGGAGGGATCCAAATTGTGGATTTAAAAGAAAACATGAATCATCAGTGTACAATGACACGTTTGTTTTTTAAGCCCTGGATTTCAAACTCCTTAATATTATTGTTGGATCTGATTTTAATAGCTAACATTTCGATGGCAATAATAAATAGATATGCCAATAGTGGAGAACCTTGTTTTACTCCTCTTGGCAGTTAAAAACTTTCTGAGAAGTAGCCATTATTTACTATTTTACACATAGTGTTACTATACATAACTTTAACCCATTGTATAAGAGATTCCCCAAAATTGAAATATTCCAGGCATTTATATATAAACTCCAGTCATACTTTATCAAAGGCCTTTTCAAAGTCAGCTATGAATACCAGACCTGGTTTCCCAGATTTTTCATAGTGTTCTATTGTTTCCAGTACTTGCCTTATATTATCTCCAATGTATCGTCCATGTAAAAAACCTGTCTGATTAGGATGAATAATATCCGACAATATCTTTTTAATTCTATGCGCTATGCATTTTTGCTAGAATTTTTTGCATCACAACACTGAAGTGTAAGGGGCCTCCAATTTTTTTACATAGACTGGATCTTTATATTTACCACTTGTATCCTGTTTCAGTAATAATGAAATCAGACCTTCTTGTTGAGTGTCTGATAATCTACCATTTTACATAGGAGTGGTTAAAACATGCTATTAACGGTCCTCTCAGTATATCAAAAAAAGGTTTGGTATACCTCCAGTTGAAACTCTTTATAAACTATACTACCTCAAGTATTTTAAACTACAAAATACAGCTATTTTCTGCCCAGGTCTGACACGCACAGGACCAACTCCTCCCCATAGGTTGTTCATGTGATATGATGTGTTCATACAATCATCTATGCTCTTGATAGTTGTTCCTATCTGGCTCGAATGACCAATTTAGGTTGAGTTTGATACTGATTGATTTAAAGAGGAAGGGCAGACAGTCCTTGGTGACAGGACATAACATTATAACAAAACCAAAAGCACAACATTCCCTTACATCAGGATCTCAGAGGTTGAACATTCCAGAGGTTGAACATTCCAGAGGTTGAACATTCCAGAGGTTGAACATTCCAGAGGTTGAACATTCCAGAGGTTGAACATTCCAGAGGTTGAACATTCCATGGACATTTCTATGTCATTTTATTGAATTCATGTGCGAAGTTTACAGCCTTTCATGGCCCTTCCATTTTGTTTGAGGTTTAGCGGCAGCTATCAAAAACAAGGCAGGCAGAGGCAGGTCAGAGCATCCACCCGGCTGTTTTCAAGTCCTGTCTGGCACTGAGCTGATTGGAGAGAGAGAGGGGTGGAGAGAGATACACAGGTGTGAGAGAGAGACAGAGAGATAGAAAAGAGAGAGAAAGTGAGGGAGAGAGAGGATTAGAGCAGAGGGGGAAAGACAGAGAGAGAGAGAGAGAGTACAGAGTCAAACCACCGACACTACACAAAAACAGTAGAGAGCTCCCTTTTAGCAGTGTTACTTTTAGTGAAGCCAAATTCGACACAAATCATCTGGACCGCCGTCCAAAGGGGTGGGTGAGGGTAGCGAAGGGGTGGGGAATGGCAGAGTGGCAGAGCAAATTAAAAGATTCCTGAAAAGCTGCTGGCTTGGCAGTTGAATCAAACGACCCAGTCTGACTGCTGTGTCGTGGCTCAGTGTTCAAGAGGCAGCCCTCTCTCTCTGCTCTGGCTTTGTTGCTGCCCTGAATTCAAGGCCCTTTCATCCTCCCTTCCTCCCTTCCTCCACTCCACTCCACCTCTCCTTCCTCCACTCCACCTCTCCATCCTCCATCCTCCACTCCACCTCTCCATCCTCCACTCCACCTCTCCATCCTCCTTCCTCCACTCCACCTCTCCTTCCTCCACTCCACTCCACCTCTCCTTCCTCCACTCCACCTCTCCATCCTCCTTCCTCCACTCCACCTCTCCTTCCTCCACTCCACTCCACCTCTCCATCCTCCACTCCACCTCTCCATCCTCCACTCCACCTCTCCATCCTCCACTCCACCTCTCCATCCCTCCCTCCACCTCTCCTTCCTCCACTCCACTCCACCTCTCCTTCCTCCACTCCACCTCTCCTTCCTCCACTCCACCTCCCTTCCTCCACTCCACCTCTCCATCCTCCACTCCACCTCTCCATCCTCCACTCCACCTCTCCATCCTCCACTCCACCTCTCCATCCTCCACTCCACCTCTCCTTCCTCCACTCCACCTCTCCTTCCTCCACTCCACTCCACCTCTCCTTCCTCCACTCCACCTCTCCTTCCTCCACTCCCTCTCCATCCTCCACTCCACCTCTCCATCCTCCACTCCACCTCTCCATCCTCCACTCCACCTCCTCCATCCTCCACTCCACCTCTCCATCCTCCACTCCACCTCTCCATCCTCCACTCCACCTCTCCATCCTCCACTCCACCTCTCCTTCCTCCACTCCACCTCTCCTTCCTCCACTCCACCTCTCCTTCCTCCACTCCACCTCTCCATCCTCCACTCCACCTCTCCATCCTCCACTCCCCACCTCCTCCTCTCCTCCTCTCCCACCTCTCCTTCCTCCACTCCACCTCTCCATCCTCCACTCCACCTCTCCATCCTCCACTCCACCTCTCCATCCTCCCCACTCCACCTCTCCATCCTCCATCCTCCACTCCACCTCTCCATCCTCCACTCCACCTCTCCATCCTCCTTCCTCCACTCCACCTCTCCTTCCTCACTCCACCTCTCCACCTCTCCTTCCCCCTCCCCACCTCTCCATCCTCCACTCCACCTCTCCATCCTCCACTCCACCTCTCCTGCCTCCTCTCCACCTCTCCATCCTCCTCCCTCTCCACCTCTCCATCCTCCACTCCAACCTCTCCTTCCTCCACTCCACCTCTCCTTCCTCCACTCCACCTCTCCTCCTCCACTCCACCTCTCCATCCTCCACTCCACCTCTCCTTCTCCACTCCACCTCTCTTCCTCCACTCCACCTCTCCTTCCTCCACTCCACCTCTCCTTCCTCCACTCCACCTCTCCATCCTCCACTCCACCTCTCCATCCTCCACTCCACCTCTCCATCCTCCACTCCACCTCTCCATCCTCCATCCTCCACTCCACCTCTCCATCCTCCACTCCACCTCTCCATCCTCCTTCCTCCACTCCACCTCTCCTTCCTCCACTCCACCTCTCCACCTCTCCTTCCTCCTCCCCACCTCTCCATCCTCCACTCCACCTCTCCATCCTCCACCTCCACCTCTCGTGCCTCCTCTCCACCTCTCCATCCTCCACTCCACCTCTCCATCTCCACTCCACCTCTCCTTCCTCCACTCCACCTCTCCATCCTCCACTCCACCTCTCCTTCCTCCACTCCACCTCTCCTTCCTCCACTCCACCTCTCCATCCTCCACTCCACCTCTCCTTCCTCCTTCCTCCACTCCACCTCTCCTTCCTCCACTCCACCTCTCCATCCTCCACTCCACCTCTCCTTCCTCCACTCCACCTCTCCTTCCTCCACTCCACCTCTCCTTCCTCCACTCCACCTCTCCTTCCTCCACTCCACCTCTCCTTCCTCCACTCCACCTCTCCTTCCTCCACTCCACCTCTCCTTCCTCCACTCCACCTCTCCATCCTCCACTCACCTCTCCATCCTCCACTCCACCTCTCCTTCCTCCACTCCACCTCTCCTTCCTCCACTCCACCTCTCCATCCTCCATCCTCCACTCCACCTCTCCATCCTCCACTCCACCTCTCCTTCCTCCCTTCCTCCACTCCACCTCTCCTTCCTCCACTCCACCCTCTCCATCCTCCACTCCACCTCTCCATCCTCCACTCCACCTCTCCTTCCTCCACTCCACCTCTCCACTCCCTTCCTCCACTCCACCTCTCCTTCCTCCACTCCACCTCTCCTTCCTCCACTCCACCTCTCCCTGAGACTATTACTGCAGACTTGGGGACTTGAAGAAAAACAATACAACTTCAACACGTATAAACCCCAATCCATCCTGCACTCTATTCGGTCTGTGTCTGTCAGTCAGTTTACCTCAGTGTTTGGGTGAATTTATTTTATTCCCTGGTTGCTACATCATTTAAAGCCTCCAAAAGCTTGTCCAAAAAGTAAAAGTATCTATTCTATTCTAGTGTGGGATTATATGTACAACAATGACATCCACTTTTTCTCAGAAAACTCAACTTCCACTATTCTAAATATCTCCAAAGCCCTAGTTGTGAACATGTATACCACAGCTTGAATGTTTATTGCTTTTATGGTGCATGAATCTGTTTCCCACAACCTCAGAGATGCGGCTTCTGCCCCCAAGGCGTGATGTGGTGCGTCTTGCTCCATCTTCTGCCCCAAGGCGTGGGTGTGGTGTGTCTTGCTCCATCTTCTGCCCCAAGGCGTGGTGTGGTGCGTCTTGCTCCATCTTCTGCCTTAAGGCGTGGTGTGGTGCGTCTTGCTCCATCTTCTGCCCCAAGGCGTGGTGTGGTGCGTCTTGCTCCATCTTCTGCCCCAAAGGCGTGGTGTGGTGCGTCTTGCTCCATCTTCTGCCCCAAGGCGTGGTGTGGTGCGTCTTGCTCCATCTTCTGCCCCAAGGCGTGGTGTGGTGCGTCTTGCTCCATCTTCTGCCCCAAGGCGTGGTGTGGTGCGTCTTGCTCCATCTTCTGCCCCAAGGCGTGGGTGTGGTGCGGAGCGGCCATCTCCTCTTGCTCCATCTATGACAATAAACATATTTTTTAAAACAGAAAGTCAAATAAAATGTGTTTCCATTCCGAGGAGGGAGCTGTGGTTCTTTGGTAAACAAGTATTTTTCTGCTAAGTTCATTATAAAGAGCCTGTCAAGAGTAGTTCTCTATTCCAATGCTAAAGCCACAATCTGTACTTTGCTTTTCAGCCAAAACGGCAACCCCCTCACCTCGGATACAAGGACCATTGAACATAAGTAATTATTGCTGACTGCAGAGGAGCATGTAAAGATGGAGGAAGGTGATGAGGTGAGCATGTTGTTGAGCATCTGTTCAGTCTCTATGTAGTGTACTACTATTTACTATGGACCCTGGTATGCACACTTAAAACAAATGGTTCTATATAGTGCCAAATAAGGGTTTGTTGGCTTGTAACCATGGGGGAACCCTTTTTGGTGCTATATAGAACCCTTTTTTAAAGGTTCTATAAAGAACCATGCTCACACAGTTCTAAATGGAACCGTTGTGGTGCTATAAAGAAACCTTTCCTAAGATTCTATAAATAACTATTAAAAAAAGGCTAGTTACAACCCTTTTTGGAAATGTACAGTGCCTTGCAAAATTATTCATCCCACTTGCCGTTTTTCCTATTTTGTTGCATTACAACCTGTAATTTAAATGGATTTTTCATGTAATGGACATACACAAAATAGTCCAAATTGGTGAAGTGAAATGAAAAAAATTACTTGTTTCAAAAAATTCTAAAAAATAAATAACGGAAAAGTGGTGCGTGCATATGTATTCACCCCCTTTGCTATGAAGCCCCTAAATAATATCTGGTGCAACCAATTACCTTCAGAAGTCACATAATTAGTTAAATAAAGTCCACCTGTGTGCAATCTAAGGTTCACATGATCTGTCACATGATCTCAGTATATATACACCTGTTCTGAAAAGCCCCAGAGTCTGCAACACCACTAAGCAAGGGGTACCACCAAGCAAGCGGCACCATGAAGACCAAGGAGCTCTCCAAACAGGTCAGGGACAAAGTTGTGGAGAAGTACAGATCAGGGTTGGGTTATAAAAAAATATCCGAAACTTTGAACATCCCACGGAGCACCATTAAATCCATTATTAAAAAATGGAAAGAATATGGCACCACAACAAACCTGCCAAGAGAGGGCCACCCATCAAAACTCACAGACCAAGCAAGGAGGGCATTAATCAGAGAAGCAACAAAGAGACCAAAGATAACCCTGAAGAAGCTGCAAAGCTCCACAGCGGAGATTGGAGTATCTGTCCATAGGACCACTTTAAGCCGTACACTCCACAGAGCTGGGTTTTATGGAAGAGTGGCCAGAAAAAAGCCAGTGCTTAAAGAACAAAATAAGCAAACACGTTTGGTTTTCTACAAAAGCCATGTGGGAGACTCCTCAAACATATGGAAGAAGGTACTCTGGTCAGATGAGACTAAAATGTAGCTTTTTGGACATCAAGGATAACGCTATGTCTGGCGCAAACCCAACACCTATCATCACCCCGAGAACACCATCCCCACAGTGAAGCATTTCTTGTTTGTTTCACACACAAAAATATTTTGCATCTTCAAAGTGGTAGGCATGTTGTGTAAATCAAATGATACAAACCCCCCAAAAATCCATTTTAATTCCAGGTTGTAAGGCAACAAAATAGGAAAAATGCCAAGGGGGGTGAATACTTTTGCAAGCCACTGTATAGAACCCTTTTAAATGGTTCTATATAGAACCATTCTCCATAAAGGTTCTATAATAAATAATCTTTCTCAATCTCAAAGGTTCTACAAAGAACCTTTTGAATAACCATACAGGGTTATTTCTTCATATTATATTGTTAAAATTTCCTGGGGTCTGGGGTCCAACACAGAACTAAAAAGACATTACAAACAATTATAATTTACATGAAGACAAACATTGAACAAGCAGACATTACAGACAATTAAAATACCTGACAGGTAATACATTTAACATTCAGTAGATGCTCTCTATTATCTGTCCAGTCATATGGTTGATCGCATTAGATGTTATTTTATTGTTTTCTTGAAGGTGGGTTTACTTTTTGCCTGAGAAATGTGAGTTGCTAAAGAATTCTATTCAGTGTTTTGGTTCTGTATAAAACTGTAGATTTGAGGACATTTGTCCTTGGCCTGTGAGGGTATCAGATTGGCTGAATTTGCGTTTTTGTTTTGTTTTGTTATTAT
Organism: Coregonus suidteri; assembly: GCA_036851935.1. Lineage (NCBI taxonomy): Eukaryota > Metazoa > Chordata > Actinopteri > Salmoniformes > Salmonidae > Coregonus > Coregonus suidteri. Next base: position 108,254,893 of record CM072218.1, on the reverse strand, counting down.
TTTGTTTTGTTTGTTTTATTTTGTTGGTCTGAGAAACATTTGTAGTTTCTTGAAAAATATAACATTCCTAAAAAAAAATCTAAAGACTGGATAGTAATCTGTGTTCAACGAGAAGCCATGAGAGATTCTGATGCATTTGGTTGACATTCATTCGGATAGAGCAATGAACATTGATTCGGTACTGGTACTCCTTGTATATTGTCTCGTTATTGTTATTTTATTGTGTTCATATTTCCTTTTTGTTTTATTTGGCACTTTTGTATTTAATATATTTTTCTTAGTTTTTAACTCTGCATTGTTGGGAAAGGGCTCGTAAGTAAGCATTTCACGGTAAAGTCTAGACCTCTTTTATTCCACATTCTTAACCTCATCCACAAATAAGTCATGATTGAACCCATTGTAGGACCTTCTGTAGATTATTTTAGGGCCAGCCTTTTGGTTTTCGTCATGAATGCTACCAAGTTCTGATCACTACATTTACATTTTAGTCATTTAGCAGACGCTCTTTTCCAGAGCGACTTACAGTTAGTGAGTGCATTCATTTGTCATACTGGCCCCCCGTGGGAATCGAACCCACAACCCTGGCGTTGCAAGCGCCATGCTCTACCAACTGAGCTACAACCTAGTGCCACTGATACAGCTTTAGAACAATGTTCAGCCATATTGGTAAAAACATGATCAATACAGGTTGACGATGTGATACCGGACCTGTTAGTGAACGTTCTCGTTTTTGTGATGTCATAACTTGGTTCAGTTGACATACATTGGCCACAGAAATAAGCTTTTTCCCTCAGTGGCCAGTTGTTGGTAAAGCGTTCAATATTCAAATCACCCCTGAAATATATTTCCCTGTTATCCAACATTTCACAGATTCTATCAAGATATTTGACATCAGCACCAGGCCTGTAGCAACAGCCAACTAGTATAGACCCCTGTCACTCCTCCCAGGTCCTTGGAAGGGAAGGGTGAACAATCAGTTTGTCATACCTCAGGTAGGCTATGTCCCCATGTTCTCTCGCCGCCTTCACAGCTGTTTCCTTAGCTGTTTCTTTTTTTGGTGGGCTGTCTCTGAGAAATCCTCATTGGTGAACCCTTTAAGACTTTTTCCAAGGACTGCAAGCTTGTTCTTGAATCTGATGAATTTCATTTCAAATCGGCCTAGGTCTGGCACCACCTGATTTCCCAGACCAGTGATTTCCAGCCCTTTCCAGCTGTATGCGGTCCAGTTGTAGCTTCTCAGAAAGCAACTTTCGAACGTTGTCCTCTGATTCAGCTCATGTTTCACTTTAGCTTTCCTGGATCTACTACAAGATTATTTATCCTCGATTGTCACTCCAGGTAATCAGCCTTCCCAGATATGTTTCAGGAGGTTCTCACAAAACGGTCCTTGTAGAAGTCGTTCTGCTTCTCCATGAATTCACGTACCTGCCCAGTTGAGATGAAGTCATCTTCTGGTTTTTTTGGTGGCATGGTTGTAGGGCGAGCCCACTATCCACTCCGTAACGAGAGCTCTGGAAATCGGTAATCCGAAGCCCGGGCCAGATAGAGTGCGGTCCCTACCACAAAGGCTAACCGCGTCGCGGGCTTGGTTTCAGGCTCCAAACGTGTTTGAGCAAAGATTCTGGGACGGAAATTAGCGGTCCCAGCACTAAGGCTAGCCGTGTTGAAAATACGCAATTCAATTACTTTTGAATATTTTGTCATTTGTATTTCACCAGCCTGAACTACTGTCAAGAGTTGTAGGCCTAGGCCCAGTTTTCTGTGACATTTTAGTGACAGAGGATATGGTTAGGATGATAAGACTTGCATACACACTTATGAAGAAGTTTCACTTTCACTCACATATGGAGCACAGAGAAGAATGAACATTGAGAGAGAGTTGACATTGATTGAAGAAAATAAGAAGATATTATTTGGGACTGGAATTTATTTTAATAAGTAAAGGTAAAATAAGTTAAATGTTGAAGGTTGAAAACATGGGGAGATATACAGTGGAAGATAGTAAAGGGTGATTACAGTAATGCAGTAAAAATGGTTAAGATGTTGTTTGCTTTAAGGCACGGAGAATGAACTGCAATTCCCACAATACAGTTCGTCCGCTCAACTTTGTTCAATTGATTCGATTCACAATGACTCTCATGAATGAGCACTTTGGGCTTGAACATAGAGCTTGACTGTCTTACAGGTCAAACAGATGGGGCACAGTTAGCTGGTTGACAATCCACAACGATGCCCCCCATATTGTTTGTAGTTCAATAACAGAATTATTCAATATAAAACGTAGACTATGTTTGGTAAGTTTAGAGGAACAAGGCCTTAGGGCCGGTAGGAGGTTGACAATGAGATGTTATAATGATGAAATGTGGTTGAAGTGTTTAAAATGTTGGATGTTTAGGATGTAATGGGAACAATAAATTAGGTTGGAGTGAGATTATAATTGAAGGGGAGTAAGAAAGGTTCATGTTTAAAAAAATAAGGTTTTAAAAGTTAATGGTAATGGAGTGTGCTAAGGGTGCTAGTTTGTTAAAGCAGCCAGGAGGATGGGGGCAAAAATGAAAAAAAGAAAAAAAATGACCGCTCAGCTGGTAGAGCACGGCGCTTGTAACGCCAAGGTAGTGGGTTCGATCCCCGGGACCACCCATACACAAAAATGTATGCACGCATGACTGTAAATCGCTTTGGATAAAAGCGTCTGATAAATGGCATATTATTATTATATTATTATTAAAAAGGCAGAAAAACCACCTTTTGAGAAAGGGCCACATTAGGTGTCAACGACTGAATTTGTTACCACGATGAGTAAAAACAGAAATTAGCAGAAAGGAGGATGGAGGGTATAAAGGAGATTTGTTGGAAGGGTATGGCTCTCTTGAGAACCTGTCGCATGCTGGAAGAAGATTTTTGCTGTAGCTTTTTAGCTTAAAATGTATTTTTATTATTCTTATATTTTGATTATACTTGGTTAAAGTCAAATTCTAAGATGAATCCTTAAGATGACCTCATTGATAGGTACACATCTTGCTAAGGCAAGGAAAAAAAAGGGGGGGGTTAGTGGGTGCTGAAAAAAACCACCTTTTGAGGAAAAGGCAAGTGTCTTCACTGACATTTTCAACACGTCACTGACTGAGTCTGTAATATCAACATGTTTCAAGCAGACCACCATAGTCCCTGTGCCCAAGGACACTAAGATAACCTGCCTAAATGACTACCGGCCCGTAGCACTGACGTCTGTAGCCATGAAGTGCTTTGAAAAGGCTGGTCATGGCTCAAATCAACACCATTATCCCAGAAAACCCTGGACCCATTCCAATTCGCATACCGCCCCAACAGATCCACAGATGATGCAATCTCTATTGCACTCCACACTGCCCTTTCCCACCTGGACAAGAGGAACACCTACGTGAGAATGCTATTCATTGACTACAGCTCAGCGTTCAACACCATAGTGCCCTCAAAGCTCATCACTAAGCTAAGGACCCTGGGACTAAACACCTCCCTCTGCAACTGGATCCTGGACTTCCTGACGGGCCGCCCCCAGTTGGTAAGGGTAGGAGGCAAACATCACATCTGCCATGCTGATCCTCAACATGGGGGCCCCTCAGGGGTGCATGCTTAGTCCCTTCCTGTACTCCCTGTTCACCCACGACTGTGTGGCCAAGCATGACTCCAACACCATCATTAAGTTTGCTGACGAAACAACAGTGGTAGGCTTGATCATCAACAACGATGAGACAGCCTATAGGGAGGAGGTCAGAGACCTGGCAGTGTGGTGCCAGGCCAACCATTCCTCCCTCAATGTGAGTAAGACAAAGGAGATGATCGTGGACTATGGGAAAAGGAGGGCCGAACAGGCCCCCATTAACATCGACGGTGCTGTAGTGGAGCGGGTCGAGAGTTTCAAGTTCCTTGGTGTCCACATCACCAACAAACTATCATTGTCCAAACACACCAAGACAGTTGTGAAGAGGCCACGAAAACACCTTTTCCCCCTCAGGAGACTGAAAAAGATTTGGCATTGGACCCCAGATCCTCAAATCGTTCTACAGCTGCACCATCGAGAGCATCCTAACCGGTTGCATCACCGCCCTGGTATGGCAACTGCTCGGCATCTGACCGTAAGGCGATACAGAGGGTAGTGCGTACAACCCAGTACATCACTGGGGCCAAGCTTCCTACATCCAGGACCTACAGTTTGAAGTCGGAAGTTTACACACACCTCAGCCAAATACATTTAAAACTCAGTTTTTTCACAATTCCTGACATTTAATCCTAGTAAAAATTCCCTGTCTTAGGTCAGTTAGGATCACCACTTTATTTTAAGAATGTAAAATGTCAGAATAATAGTAGAGAGAATGATTTATTTCAGCTTTTATTTTATTTCATCACATTCCCAGTGGGTCAGAAGTTTACATACACTCAATTAGTATTTGGTAGCATTGCCTTTAAATTGTTTAACTTGGGTCAAACGTTTCGAGTAGCCTTCCACAAGCCTACCACAATAAGTTGGGTGAATTTGGCCCATTCCTCCTGACAGAGCTGGTGTAACTGAGTCAGGTTTGTAGGCCTCCTTGCTCGCACACACTTTTTCAGTTCTGCCACACACATTTTCTATAGGATTGAGGTCAGGGCTTTGTGATGGCCACTCCAATACCTTGACTTTGTTGTCCTTAAGCCATTTTGCCACAACTTTGGAAGTATGCTTGGGGTCATTGTCCATTTGGAAGACCCATTTGTGACCAAGCTTAACTTCCTGACTGATGTCTTGAGATGTTGCTTCAATATATCCACATAATTTTCCCTCCTCATGATGCCATCTATTTTGTGAAGTGCACCAGACCCTCCTGCAGCAAAGCACCCCCACAGCATGATGCTGCCACCTCGTGCTTCACGGTTGGGATGGTGTTCTTCGGCTTGCAAGGTTCCCCCCTTTTTCCTCCAAACATAACGATGGTCATTATGGCCAAACAGGTCTATTTTTGTTTCATCAGACCAAAGGACATTCTCCCAAAAAGTACGATCTTTGTCCCCATGTGCAGTTGCAAACCGTAGTCTGGATTTTTTATGGCGGTTTTGGAGCAGTGGCTTCTTCTTTGCTGAGCGGCCTTTCAGGTTATGTCGATATAGGACTTGTGTTTTACTGTTCGGCATCTGACCGTAAGGTGCTACAGAGGGTAGTGCGTACGGCCCAGTACATCACTGGGGCCAAGCTTCCTGACACGCGGGACAAACATTTACATTTACGTCATTTAGCAGACGCTCTTATCCAGAGCGAATTACAAATTGGTTGCATTCACCTTATAGGGGGGGGGGGGGGTAGAAGGATTACTTTATCCTATCCCAGGTATTCCTTAAAGAGGTGGGGTTTCAAGTGTCTCCGGAAGGTGGTGAGTGACTCCGCTGTCCTGGCGTCGTGAGGGAAGCTTGTTCCACCATTGGGGTGCCAGAGCAGCGAACAGTTTTGACTGGGCTGAGCAGGAACTGTGCTTCAGCAGAGGTAGGGGAGCCAGCAGGCCAGAGGTGGATGAACGCAATGCCATCGTTTGGGTGTAAGGGACTGATCAGAGCCTGAAGGTACGGAGGTGCCGTTTCCCTCACCAGGCTCCGTAGGCAAGCACCATGGTTCTTGTAGCAGATGCGGAGCTTCAACTGGAAGCCAGTGGAGTGTGCGGAGGAGTGGGGTGACGTGAGAGAACTTGGGAAGGTTGAACACTACGAGATGGGCTGCGGCATTCTGGATGAGTTGTAGGGGTTTAATGCACAGGCAGGGAGCCCAGCCAACAGCGAGTTGCAGTAATCCAGACGGGAGATGACAAGTGCCTGGATTAGGACCTGTGCCGCTTCCTGTGTAAGGCAGGGTCGATTACTCTCTGAATGTTGTAGAGCATTTGAACTACAGGATCGGGTCACCGCCTTGATGTTAGCGGAGAACGGACAGGGTGTTGTCAGGGTCACGCCAAGGCTCTTCGCACTCTGGGAGGAGGACAACAACGGAGTTGTCAACCGTGATGGCGAGATCATGGAACGGGCAGTCCTTCCCCGGGAGGAAGAGCAGCTCCGTCTTGCCGAGTTCAGCTTGAGTTGGTGATCCGTCCATCCATATACTGATATGTCTGCCAGACATGCAGAGATGCGATCAGCCACCTGGTTATCAGAAGAGGGAAAGGAGTTTTATTAGTGTGTGTCGTCTGCGTAGGAAGGATAGGAAGAGGCCATGTGAGGACATGACAGAGCCAAGTGACTTGGTGTAATAGCGAGGAATAGGAGAGGGCCTGGAACTGAGCCCTGGGGGACACCAGTGGTGAGAGCACGTGGTGCGGAGACAGCTTCTCGCCCACGCCACTTTGGTAGAAGCGACCGGTCAGGTAGACGCAATCCAAGAGTGAGCCGCTGCGCGGAGATGCCCAGCTCGGAGAGGGTGGAGAGGAGGATCTGATGGTTCACAGTATCAAAGGCAGCAGACAGGTCTAGAAGGACAAGAGCAGAGGAGAGAGAGTTAGACTTTAGCAGTGCGGAGAGCCTCCGTGACACAGAGAAGAGCAGTCTCAGTTGAATGACCAGTCTTGAAACCTGAATGGTTTGGATCAAGAAAGTCATTCTGAGAGAGATAGCAAGAGAGTTGGCTAAAGACGGCACGCTCAATCGTTTTGGAGAGAAATAGAAAGAAGGGATACTTGGTCTGTAGTTGGTGACATCAGAGGGATCGAGTGTTGGTTTTTTTTGAGAAGGGGTGCAACTCTCCCTCTCTTGACGACACAGAAGGGACATAGCCAGCGGTCAAGGATTGAGTGAATCAGCGAGGTGACGGTAAGGGGAAGGTTACACCGGAGATGGTCTTGGAGAAGAGAGGAGGGGATAGGGTCAAGCGGGGCAGGTGTTTGGGCGGGCCGACCGTCACAAGTCGCAAGACTTTTATCTGGAAGAGAGGGCGAGAAAGAGAAGTCAAAGCATAGGGTAGGGTAGTGTGAGCAGGACCATCGGTTGCTAAGTTGACTTTTGGTTTTTCTCTTGGTGTTCTTTGTAATTGTTTAGTTTTCTGTAATTGGTGATTTTTGCTTCGTGGATGCGTGTTTTCTGTTAAGTCTTTTTTTACGAAGGGTTATGTGTTTCTGGATCTGATGTAATTCGTAGTATAAATAATGGAGTGTTATGTTATGTGTATTTTTTAGAGGGACAGGGGGGATGTTTTCAGTTGTTACCGTGGTTCCTGTGTTTGGCATTATTGGTTTTATGTGCAAAGAGCTTGGTGTCGTTTAGAGGCTGTGCTTGGTATCTAGGAGTTGATAGATTTTGCCTTTGCAGCAGAAACAGATGTAGAAAATGTAGAGTGTGAGGAGTGAAAAGACGGTTGATTTTGTTCGGTTAATGGTTGTTCCTCCGTTTCGCTCGAATGCCCGTAGCTTGGTCTGAGCTCGCAATGAGTCATTCAAGCCACGAGATGAGGGGAGGAGTGAGCCGGCCGTGTTTATCTAGACATTGAGAGTTCAAAGGATGTATTAGATGGTTTTTGTGGATTATTTTGGAGTCTTGTAATTCTTTTTTTTCTTTTTTAAGGAATTGAGGCAGTTGTGAAGAGATGATAGGATTGAAGGTGATCCCGAGAGAGCGGGAGAGAGATTGTTGAAGGTTGTGTTTATGGTCGCAATTTTATCTGCGTTAGGGTGCAGAAGGAGTTATGTTGGATTATATTGATGGTGCGAAAAGGATACAACGTAGTTTGTTGATGACATGGAGGGGAGTGCAGGAGATGGTTGAGCTACTGGTTGTTAGGTAAATGTTGTTGTCATGCGGATTGTGTTGTGGTATTTTTTGTGGTGTTTGGGACCGGGGTATTGATAGTGCCAAAACACACTGAACCTACCGGTTATGGACAAACCATTCCCATACACGTTTGTAGGATTGTAAAACAGTATTTTTTTTTTATTACATTTTCGTAAATTGGACAATATTAAAAGATCATGGTAATTGTCGCACCACATAATGTCAGACATGCACCGACCCCCAATGGCTTTGTTGCTGATGACTGGGCATTGAACGCAAGGAAGGCAGAGTTCAGGAGCAGGACAAGACACCCTCTTTTGACGATGACTGATATAAGGATGTATGTGAATTTTTTTATTTTTATTCACCCTTTTTTAACCCCGGTAAACCAGTTTAGAACAAGTTCTCATTTACAACCCGCCCACCTGGCCCGATAAAAACATAGAATGCGATAAAAAAAAACCACAGGTTACTATGGGGTAAAATTTAAAAAAAAATCAAAAAAAAAAATTTTCAAACCCCGAAAACAAAATTTTAAATTAAAAGTGTGCAAAATTTAAAAAAGTTTGGGGGGTAAAAGGAATAAAATAGGCTATAGTGCAAAAAAATTACAATTTAGTATTAACACTGGGAAAGATTGCAAGGATGATGTGCAAAAAGAAGATACTGGGGTACGATGGAAAAATTAAAAAACAAAATTAGGGGTGAGGGATTGGGCGAGCTAAATTTTAGTGGGCCCCGTGTACAGGGCTTTATCGGTAAGGTGCTCTGACAAATGATTTTAAAATTTTGAGGGAGAAAGCGTCCCCCCAGCCCTTTGAGATTTTTTCAAATTTTTTCCGTCAAAGGCAGCAGAGAACGGGGGAAT
>CM072218.1:108230274-108245767 GCA_036851935.1 Coregonus suidteri | reverse complement strand
AAGCCAATCGTGAAGTGAAAGCGCTGGCTACCTTGGAACATTCTAGCATGTTCGCTACTACTCGACTTGGTCTGAGGATGCCAATTGGGACGACGGAAGCTACAGCACAGAGTTAGTAAGACATTATTATTATTAAGTCTAATTTTGCCATTTAGATTCATTAATTTGATCATCAAAAATGTTAAATTCTGGAGCCTATTACTGTATTCAACTCTTAGGTCGTCGGTCCTGTCTAAAATCTCAGAAGACTTGGGCAATTATTCAGACCAGGGAGATGGATCTACACATGTAACAAACCAATCAGATTTCGACCTGTCTGATACAGCCAGCGAAGACCAAGCAAACCACTCAATGACCGATTCCAGCTCAAGGTGAATCACTTTACCGTTATGTGTGTATTTATCATTTCAGTTGACTGAACGTCCCTGAGAAAGTTTCTTGACTGCTGTATTTGTCTGTTTTTTTTTTCTTCAGAAATGGGGACTGGCTTTGTTTGTTCATTCAGATGGAGTTCTGTGAGGGAGGGACACTGAAGGACTGGATTATCAAAAATAACGGTAGAAGTAAGGACGAGGCACTTGGAATATTTCAGCAAATGCAGTGCGGAGTGGAATACATCCACTCCAAAGGACTTATTCACAGAGACTTAAAGGTATTTGTGAGAATCACCTCTCTACGTTGTCTCTAGTCTTCCCTTTGTTTTCAGATGCCAAGTTAACCGCATTATTTATAGAAAAACTAAGCCTAATATATGTGCCATATGTTTAGCCAGAGAACATATTGTTTGGAAGTGATGGCATGGTGAAGATTGGAGACTTTGGTCTTGTGACCACTATCACTACTCCGAGTGCAGCTTCAATGTACAGGACCGTCAACAAAGGAACACCATTATACATGAGCCCTGAGCAGGTAATGGAGTTTTGTTTTGCAAATCAAGCATATTTTCAGCTCAACAAATTGATCCTTGGTCTAGCCATAATATTTGCCATTTAGCAGATGCTTTTATCCAAAGTGACTAGTCGTGCATCTTCAACTGTATGGTTCCACAGAGCAAAACCCTGATGTACGTAGTCGTGCCGTCCGTCCATGGGAACTCCTGTTTACTTCTTCTCTCAAAAAACTAAAATAATTTTTGTATTTCCAGAAGACTGGGGGGAAATATGATGAGAAAACTGATATATTCTCTCTGGGAATGATATATTTTGAACTCCTGTGGGACATGTCCACTGTCTCGGAGAAGATCAAGGTGAGCACAGTTTCTTTCACATCTGGTTCTGTATCATGTTAAAACCACGTCATCACGCACAGCCTTTTATCTGAAACAAGTCAATTTGATGGAAACATCTCTGGTGGGAAAATGCAGATTGTTTTTATGCAGATTGTAGAATATTGGCATGAAAATCTGTCGCCAATTGGATGGAAACCCAGCTATGCAGCACATCTTACTCTGGAGTTTTGCCCCTTGTAATATCACAGGTGTTGGAGAGCCTGCGGACACGGATATTTCCTTGTGACTTCTGTAAGAAGTTTTTCTTAGAGGTAAGGAGTCTGTCCGTTTGTCTGTCTATACGACTTGTTTTAGAGTGAGTACACAGTATCTTCATTTTGTCTCATATATGTTTTCTGCCTCAGCATAAACTCATCCGTGAAATGCTGTCAGAGTCACCTGCAAACCGACTAAACGCCAAAGAAATTGCTGCATTCCTGAAATGCTTCCTGCTCCAAAATCAAACTGGACGACTACAGAAAACTGTATGAAATGTTGTAGGGTAGTGGCTTGAAATGCTTGTGTAGAACACTGAGAGTAGAATAGACATGTCATATTCAAGACAGGGTTAGAGCTCATAGTGACAGTCATGTCTCAACTGAAGCAGCAAACTCTGTCTCTTTTTTTTTTCTACAGTACAGTTTCTCAAATGTGATAACTTTTTAAAAGTTGGTTATTACATAGAATAGAGGGTAAATTGTAATATTAATATCATGTGTAGGATTTTTCTAGGGGTCTACCACATAATTCTAATGCTGAAACCAATGTGTACTTTTTAAAATTTTATTTTTATTTAACCTTTATTTAACCAGTTAAGACCCATTGAGGTTAAAAACCTATTGTGGCTGGCAAGAAGGCAAAACAGGGAAATAGCAGCGTGTAAATAAAATATTACAGAAAAATACAAAAGACAAAGTGTCACAAGTTCCAGAAACAATTGAAGATTAGAAACAACTGGAGCTGTCACAAACAGTGTCGTCGATCAGAGAATTAAAAACAGGCAAGGACACTAACTTTTATATATTTTGAAGCATGTTCCAGGATGAAGGGGCATTATGGGAAAAATATTGTTTCCCCATCTCAGTTCTAGCCTTAGAAACAGACAAGGACAACAGCCACTGTGAACGAAGACTGTATTGAGTGACTGATCTGGTCAGTAATCACAACATGTACAGGGTTGAAATGATGTCACATTTTATTGTGATAATTTCTACTTCATAACTTTCTACTTATAACAAGGGCACATTGACAGAATCATGGAGTTTATTTAAAAGTAAATGAAAACATGCAACATTGAATGTTTTTACAGGAAAATGGGTACTCATATGGTTTCTTCCTTCCTAATGTATTTTCATAACTATGCAACTTGTGGGCTTTTTTAAATTAACGTGATTTAGAATTAAATGTTGACAGTCGCATACTGTATAAAGAGCTTATTAAATAAATGTCCAACACCAATCTTGTTAAGGTATTTTTATTTTATGGAGGAAATGTATACTTTTAAGATGATCATAAAGCCTGTACCTCGATGTCTAGAAGAGATGCATACTTTGTAACACATGGGGGCAGTCTCAGTCTAGTTGTGATATGGCAGTTACAGTGCCATACCCCTTGACATATAGCACATTATGTTGTGTTACAGCCTGAATTCAAAATGGATTAAATATTAATTTTTTTCTCTCACCCCATCTACACACAATACCCCATAATGACAAAGTGAAAACATGTTTTTAGAAATGTTTGCTAATAAGTTGAAAATTAAATACAGAAATATCTCATTCACATAAGTATTCACAGCCCTGAGTCAATACCTTGTAGAAACACCTTTGGCAACGATTACAGCTGGGAGTCTCAAAGAGCTTCCAATTGAGCCGACATATGCAGCGTTTACCGTGAATTCAGTCTTTGCGAATGCAAGAACGTTTCCTTTTAATTTCAATTGCGCTGTAGCCAGTGGCGGCTCCTGAAAAAATTCTCAGGAGGGGCAATTTTTCTGATGATTTAGGTGACCTACACACATTTTTAAAAAGATATGTCCAGCAACAACATGAAGACAGGGGCAGCATATAAGTCAATACCAGAAGCATTTATTGACTGATCTCAAAAGTGTTGGCTTACAAAAGCAAAATAAGTTATCACAGTAAAAATAATCAAGGGTGTTCTTTCACATTCCTCAACACTGCATAAACAATATGTATGGCTTTGTAAAAATGAACAACCATATTCTGGCCAATTGTATAGATTTGTAAATATGAACAACCATATTCTGGCCAATTGTATAGATTTGTAAAAATGAACATGAACAGATTTTTATTTTTTTGAATGGCAGTACCTTTCAAACATGTCTGCTTGCAGTAAGGTAGCACTCACAAGGTGGCCAGAGAAAGAGAACCTTTCTTTGGTGTGATCCAGGATGGTGTTGCAGACCTCTTCAGACATCCTCTGCTTCTCCTCTTCTCTCAAAGCTGTTCTGGGTCTTTTGGCTCCTGTTGCTTCTTGCAGCTGCTGTTGAGAGGAGTCCCTGAAGGCAAAACAGACCAATGTGTTTGTTGGCTTTGTACAGTATTGTTGTCTATGTGATGCACAGGTATATGCAATGTATCCATGTATAGTACAAATACTTCAGTTCCACACTTAAAATGGGCAGGGATGCATAAAGTCTTTAGTGTTTAAGTTAGCCTTTGTGTCTCACATAGCCTGGATGTTCAGCACAGTATACAGTGGTGCTCATAAGCTTATGATCCCATGCTAAAGTTGACTAAAAAGAGGAATAAAAAAGAAAAGAAAATTGGTGTCCTTAAAGTTTGGATTTTCCAACTTTTTTAATTAAGTCATTAAGATCAATTTCCAAAAGATGATTTTTTTATTTTTTTATTCCTCTTTTTAGTCAGCTTTAGAATGTGTTCATACACTTATGAGCACCACTGTACAGTACACATAGTATATAAAATAAGATAGATTACACCACTGGCCATATATAATGACAATAATGTAATTTCAAACACAAATGCAGTCTCCTTTTCATGCATACATTTTCAAATAAAGCTCTGCTTTGAGAAAGATCGAATGATATTGTTTAATCTTTATCTTACCTTATGGCCTGCACACTGCTTGCGAAGCTGTCGAGGGCACGTTTGATAAAGACAGCATCGATGTCCTTATTCTGTAGCTTCTGGTACGGTGGGCTGGTCAAATGAACCCAATGAACCCGTCCGGATGGCTTCAAAACATTCTATGAGGTCGTCTCGATTCTCGTAGACAGTGTTCACGACTCTGCTGTTGCTAACCTCATCGTTGTGGCGGCGGACAGCTAGCCTGTATCCCTCATCCAGTTGAGTGGCAATATTCACTCTCACCAAAGCAGACAATCTCAAACAGCTATCAATGTGGGTCTTTGACAGCTCATTTTACTTAATCTTTTCTGAAAGATGGTGCATGTCGGTTACACCAGTCGCTGTCCAAGCGTTGCTGTCTGCCGTTCATGGTTACGTTACGTTACGTATGACGAAAGCGCGTAAGTGCAAGCCCTCAGACACCCATAGAGAATGTATTGAAAGCTCAGAAATTTGAAAAAAAAATTTTTTACATTAGAGGCTATGAGAGACTTCTGGGCGATTTTCAACCTGACTGAAATCGCCCCAAAACGGGCGGGGACATTTGAAGCACGACTTTAGCCTGATTGGACATTTAGTGGCTGGCAGATCAGACGTGAACACTGAACTACTGTTGCCATGATATAATTGATTAGAAAAAAAATCCCTTCCTTTTCCCGTTTGGCAGTGCGTCGCCCATATCGCCCTATTGAACACACCGCCCATGGCTGTAGCGCTAAACCTCTACGATACGGATTGAATCGAGCTCTTAGCAATCCCTTCAAGATTTTGCGGGGATTGTTGGTGATATTTGCTGGCAAAAATGCTTGATTTTGAACAAGTTGTTGACGTGTGGCTTGATTCAACCATATTGTGTGGTGATTGGTTGATTGGTTGAAATTGTAAGCCCTGTTTTTGTACTGCGTTGATGGGTCTGTTTTATGCAATAATATTGCCATGATTTGACTGTTTTATGCAGGAAAAAGTGGGTGATTGGTCAGATATGCATGTCCTTGCATAATATGCAGGAAATTGTTGATTTACGCCTCTGAAACTTGATATTTTAATAAAGCTGTGGTGATTAAGATTTATTTCCAAGTGGTCTCAGGAGCCAAACCCTTAATCGACAGTCTTGACTACTTCGCGATTGCATTGATGCAGACAAAAAAAGCCTTAATTGAGAGGAGGGGAGGCTATGCTTGGTTTTTAATCAAATAAAACAAAATGTGAAAAAACATGAGTTTTTTATGTTTCTAAATATGAAGTATACAGGCACCAAAAGCACATTAGACTACTCTTGTTCCATGCGCATATGGGTAGTGTGCATCACGGCTGGATAGGCTGCGTTTCTCTGTCAAAAATCACGCCATAACCATCTGCATAACCGCAAAAAGCAGCTTTGGGTTGGTCTTAAATATCCCTGTCAGCGCTGCGTGAAATTAGCACTTTGGATCATGATTTTAAGGACACACCTCAAATATTTCCACGCCGCCCATCTGAGCACAAGCGAGGTAAATCTCCGAACCTGGCGCCAGGGCTGGAAAATGCCCGTTTTTACACGACGAAATGTCAAACTAACGTGCGTTTGACGCTGGCGTTGCCTAAACGCCAGCCGAAAATACAGCCCCACGTCTAAATACAGCCCCAAGCACTATAATTGCTCCCCATGAGGTTTAATACAGACAAGGCAACTTTGACTATGGAGGGTTTTACGCACATCCAAACTTTTCACAGGAGCTGGATAAAAATCCAATATAAAGAGAAAGTGGGAATGTCCACTAGGTTATACTGCTCTCAAATGTAATGTTTTATAAACATCATGGAACCATTTTACAGATCATATTTGCATTCGAGCCATGTAGCCTACGCTCTCACCATGAACCCATGGAGGGTGAATATTTCTAATAAGTTTGGTTTTTAATCAAATTAAAAGGAAAAACAACAATCAATCTGCTTTTTAAACCAACAACAACATTTCTGAGTAGGATCGGGTCAGAAGCATACATCACTTCTCTGGTTCCATGGCACCCTGTGTACATGTAATCCTAAATGTCTTAACCATAACATTCACACATATATACAAACTACTAGGCTACTGTCAGTTCTATGGCAAGACCTGAAAATGGTTGTCAAGCAATGATCAACAACCAAAATGACAGAGCTTGAAGTATTTTGAAAAGAATAATGGGCAAATGTTGCACAAGCCAGGTGTGGAAAACTCTTAGAGACTCACATCTGTCATAGTGGCCAAAAGCAAAAGTGCGTCTACAAAGTACTGACTCAGGGGTGTGAATACTTATGTGAATGAGATATTTCTGTATTTAATTTTCAACTTATTAGCAAACATTTCTAAAAACATGTTATCACTTTGTCATTATGGGGTATTGTGTGTACATGGGTGAGAGAAAAAAATTATATTTAATCCATTTTGAATTCAGGCTGGAACACAACATAATGTGCTATATGTCAAGGGGTATGGCACTGTAACTGCCATATCACAACTAGACTGAGACTGCCCCCATGTGTTACAAAGTATGCATCTCTTCTAGACATCGAGGTACAGGCTTTATGATCATCTTAAAAGTATACATTTCCTCCATAAAATAAAAATACCTTAACAAGATTGGTGTTGGACATTTATTTAATAAGCTCTTAATACAGTATGCGACTGCAACATTTAATTCTAAATCACGTTAATTAAAAAAGCCCACAAGTTGCATAGTTATGAAAATACATTAGGAAGGAAGAAACCATATGAGTACCCATTTTCCTGTAAAAAACATTCAATGTTGCATGTTTTCATTTACTTTTAAATAAACTCCATGATTCTGTCAATGTGCCCTTGTTATAAGTAGAAAGTTATGAAGTAGAAATTATCACAATAAAATGTGACATCATTTCAACCCTGTACATGTTGTGATTACTGACCAGATCAGTCACTCAATACAGTCTTCGTTCACAGTGGCTGTTGTCCTTGTCTGTTTCTAAGGCTAGAACTGAGATGGGGAAACAATATTTTTCCCATAATGCCCCTTCATCCTGGAACATGCTTCAAAATATATAAAAGTTAGTGTCCTTGCCTGTTTTTAATTCTCTGATCGACGACACTGTTTGTGACAGCTCCAGTTGTTTCTGATCTTCAATTGTTTCTGGAACTTGTGACACTTTGTCTTTTGTGTGTTTTTTGTATTTTTCTGTAATATTTTATGTACACGCTGCTATTTCCCTGTTTTGCCTTCTTGCCAGCCACAATAGGTTTTTAACCTCAAATGGGTCTTAACTGGTTAAATAAAAAATTTTAAAAAGTACACATTGGTTTCAGCATTAGAATTGTGGTAGACCCCTAGAAAAATCCTACACATAATATTAATATTACAATTTACCCTCTATTCTATGTAATCACCAACTTTTAAAAAGTTATCACATTTGAGAAACTGTACTGTAGAAAAAAAAAAAGAGACAGAGTTTGCTGCTTCAGTTGAGACATGACTGTCACTATGAGCTCTAACCCTGTCTTGAATATGACATGTCTATTCTACTCTCAGTGTTCTACACAAGCATTTCAAGCCACTACCCTACAACATTTCATACAGTTTTCAGTAGTTGTCCAGTTTGATTTTGGAGCAGGCAGCGTTTCAGGAATGCAGCAATCTCTTTGGCGTTTGGTCGGTTTGCAGGTGACTCTGACAGCATTTTACTGATGAGTTTATGCTGCAGCAGAAAACATATATGAGACAAAATGAAGATACTGTGTACTCACTCTAAAACAAGTCGTATAGACAGACAAACGGACAGACTCCTTACCTCGAAGAAAAACTTCTTACAGAAGTTACAGGGAAATCTCTGTGTCCGCAGGCTCTCCAACACCTGTGATATTACAAGGGGCAAAACTCCAGAGTAAGATGTGCTGCATAGCTGGGTTTCCATCCAATTGGCGACAGATTTTCATGCCAATATTCTACAATCTGCATAAAAACAATCTGCATTTTCCCACCAGAGATGTTTCCATCAAATTGACTTGTTTCAGATAAAAGGCTGTGCGTGATGACGTGGTTTTAACATGATACAGAACCAGATGTGAAAGAAACTGTGCTCACCTTGATCTTCTCCGAGACAGTGGACATGTCCCACAGGAGTTCAAAATATATCATTCCCAGAGAGAATATATCAGTTTTCTCATCATATTTCCCCCCAGTCTTCTGGAAATACAAAAATTATTTTAGTTTTTTGAGAGAAGAAGTAAACAGGAGTTCCCATGGACGGACGGCACGACTACGTACATCAGGGTTTTGCTCTGTGGAACCATACAGTTGAAGATGCACGACTAGTCACTTTGGATAAAAGCATCTGCTAAATGGCACATATTATGGCTAGACCAAGGATCAATTTGTTGAGCTGAAAATATGCTTGATTTGCAAAACAAAACTCCATTACCTGCTCAGGGCTCATGTATAATGGTGTTCCTTTGTTGACGGTCCTGTACATTGAAGCTGCACTCGGAGTAGTGATAGTGGTCACAAGACCAAAGTCTCCAATCTTCACCATGCCATCACTTCCAAACAATATGTTCTCTGGCTAAAAATATAGCACATTTATTAGGCTTTGTTTTTCTATAAATAATGCGGTTAACTTGGCATCTGAAAACAAAGGGAAGACTAGAGACAACGTAGAGAGGTGATTCTCACAAATACCTTTAAGTCTCTGTGAATAAGTCCTTTGGAGTGGATGTATTCCACTCCGCACAGCATTTGCTGAAATATTCCAAGTGCCTCGTCCTTACTTCTACCGTTATTTGTGATAATCCAGTCCTTCAGTGTCCCTCCCTCACAGAACTCCATCTGAATGAACAAACAAAGCCAGTCCCCATTTCTGAAGAAAAAAAAAAACAGACAAATACAGCAGTCAAGAAACTTTCTCAGGGACGTTCAGTCAACTGAAATGATAAATACACACATAACGGTAAAGTGATTCACCTTGAGCTGGAATCGGTCATTGAGTGGTTTGCTTGGTCTTCGCTGGCTGTTTCAGACAGGTCTAAATCTGATTGGTTTGTTACATGTGTAGATCCATCTCCCTGGTCTGAATAATTGTCCAAGTCTTCTGAGATTTTAGACAGGACCGACGACCTAAGAGTTGAATACAATAATAGGCTCCAGAATTTAACATTTCTGATGATCAAATTAATGAATCTAAATGGCAAAATTAGACTTAATAATAATAAATGTATTTACTAACTCTGTGCTGTAGCTTCCGTCGACCCAATTGGCATCCTCAGACCAAGTCGAGTAGTAGCGAACAATGCTAGAATGTTCCAAGGTAGCCAGCGCTTTCACTTCACGATTGGCTTCTCTGTAAGAGATAGGATGAATGTAACAGTGTTGCTTCCGTCCCTCTCCTCGCCCCTACCTGGGCTCGAACCAGGGTACCCTCTGCACACATCGACAACAGTCACCCTCGAAGCACCCGTTACCCGTCGCTCCGCAAAAGCCGCGGGACCCTCGCAGAGCAAAGGGAAACAACTACTTCAAGGTCTCAGAGGGAGTGACGTCACCGATTGAAACGCTACTAGCGCGCACCGCTAACTAGCTAGCCATTTCACACCGGTTACATGAACATCATAATTACAGCACGTAAATGAACATCTGATAGCTTCTAATGAGCATCAACTACAGCATACACAAGACACACAACAAGGTAAGAGGGATACACATTATTCATAATACGTTTCGGAGGGGGAAAAATTATGGATAGTAATGTCTTAGCCAATGGCTGTATATATGAATAGACAAAGCTATCGATCACGTGACACCATTCATTCCTATGTGAAGACTCAATAGTGTATTGAAGCCAAGTGAAGTCGGTTAAGATGGCGTCTCGTGGAGACATAACATGCGCAGTTTGAGCTTCTCCAGGAAGTGACGTTGGAGGCCAGCTCAGTGCTGCCCCCTCTCATTGAGTGAGTCAAGTTGAAGGCCGACCGGGGTACTGCAGGCTGCCGTTAGCAACTAAATTATCCTTATAACTTCTTCTGTGTGTGATTTAAAAATAATCGGTTCAAGGACATCTGGTGTATTAGAAGCAGCTATTGGTAGCATGATTGTCTTTGAATTATTGTTTTCTTCAAGGTTTTCCACATAGACGGCCATTTTTCCATTCACTATAATGGGGGGGTCCTGTTTTTCCTGCTATCAGTGCCTGCAGTACCGCGGTCGGCCTTCAACTTCATGGCTTCAATGAGAGGGGGCAGTATTTCTCCTCTGGTCTTACCCCATATCCTTCACAATCTTCACGGCATACGTTTTTCCGTCCACATTGTGCTGGGCTTTAGTCACACACCCAAAGCCTCCTGCACCCAGCACACTAAGAAATGTGAAATCTTTGGAAAACCTGAAATCATAAATATAATTCAGATGTTGAGTCTTTTAATAGTGAGGGTAGACTATGGTGAGTCTTTTAATAGTGAGGGTAGACTATGGTGAGTGTTTTAATAGTGAGGGTAGACTATGGTGAGTCTTTTAATAGTGAGGGTAGACTATGGTGAGTGTTTTAATAGTGAGGGTGGCCTATGGTGAGTGTTTTAATAGTGAGGGTAGCCTATGGTGAGTGTTTTAATAGTGAGGGTAGACTATGGTGAGTGTTTTAATAGTGAGGGTGAGCCTATGGTGAGTGTTTTAATAGTGAGGGTAGACTATGGTGAGTGTTTTAATAGTGAGGGTAGCCTATGGTGAGTGTTTTAATAGTGAGGGTAGACTATGGTGAGTGTTTTAATAGTGAGGGTAGACTATGGTGAGTGTTTTAATAGTGAGGGTAGCCTATGGTGAGTGTTTTAATAGTGAGGGTAGCCTATGGTGAGTGTTTTAATAGTGAGGGTAGCCTATGGTGAGTGTTTTTTAATAGTGAGGGTAGACTATGGTGAGTGTTTTAATAGTGAGGGTAGACTATGGTGAGTGTTTTAATAGTGAGGGTAGCCTATGGTGAGTGTTTTAATAGTGAGGGTAGCCTATGGTGAGTGTTTTAATAGTGAGGGTAGACTATGGTGAGTGTTTTAATAGTGAGGGTAGACTATGGTGAGTGTTTTAATAGTGAGGGTAGACTATGAGGTAATATGCGTTTTTCTCCCTTTATTCATAGGTGAATGGGATCTTAGTCCTAGTCCTATTGGTCAGATAGTCCTATTGGTCAGATAGTCCTATTGGTCAGATAGTCCTATTGGTCAGATAGTCCTATTGGTCAGATAGTCCTATTGGTCAGATAGGAACAGTTTGATTAATAAAGAGCAGTCTACCTGGAGCTTTTAGTTAGTCTGATGGAAATATCTTGATCATCACTGCAGAGAAAGAGAGAGAGAGAGAGATTCACTTTAGCTGTTACCATGTAACAGATCCCAAACAAAGCTAAACCTTAACCAAATACAGAATTACTGATCATAGCTTGGCAATTGAAACCGGACTCCATCAAATAAACATGGTTAGCCAGAGAGGACAGACTGTCATCGCCGTGGGTCAGGAGAGATGGAACGTGAAGAACACTTTCTAAATCACCTGCCCCAAATATATATCAATTAGAAACTCCTTCCCCTAATTCAAAATGAAAAGTTTTACATTCACAGAACAATCAAACCAAGAGAAACGGTATAGTTTTGGAGGAAAGGTCTGATGTGATAGAGTTGGCAGCACAGTAGAAACGGTATAGTTTTGGAGGAAAGGTCTGATGTGATAGAGTTGGCAGCACAGTAGAAACGGTATAGTTTTGGAGGAAAGGTCTGATGTGATAGAGTTGGCAGCACAGTAGAAACGGTATAGTTTTGGAGGAAAGGTCTGATGTGATAGAGTTGGCAGCACAGTAGAAACGGTATAGTTTTGGAGGAAAGGTCTGATGTGATAGAGTTGGCAGCACAGTAGAAACGGTATAGTTTTGGAGGAAAGGTCTGATGTGATAGAGTTGGCAGCACAGTAGAAACGGTATAGTTTTGGAGGAAAGGTCTGATGTGATAGAGTTGGCAGCACAGTAGAAACGGTATAGTTTTGGAGGAAAGGTCTGATGTGATAGAGTTGGCAGCACAGTAGAAACGGTATAGTTTTGGAGGAAAGGTCTGATGTGATAGAGTTGGCAGCACAGTAGAAAATGGTATAGTTTTGGAGGAAAGGTCTGATGTGATAGAGTTGGCAGCACAGTAGCAACGGTATAGTTTTGGAGGAAAGGTCTGATGTGATAGAGTTGGCAGCACAGTAGAAACGGTATAGTTTTGGAGGAAAGGTCTGATGTGATAGAGTTGGCAGCACAGTAGAAACGGTATAGTTTTTTTGGAGGAAAGGTCTGATGTGATAGAGTTGGCAGCACAGTAGAAACGGTTATAGTTTTGGAGGAAAGGTCTGATGTGATAGAGTTGGCAGCACAGTAGAAACGGTATAGTTTTGGAGGAAAGGTCTGATGTGATAGAGTTGGCAGCACAGTAGAAACGGTATAGTTTTGGAGGAAAGGTCTGATGTGATAGAGTTGGCAGCACAGGAGAAATGGTATAGTTTTGGAGGAAAGGTCTGATGTGATAGAGTTGGCAGCACAGTAGAAACGGTATAGTTTTGGAGGAAATGTCTGATGTGATAGAGTTGGCAGCACAGTAGCAACGGTATAGTTTTGGAGGAAAGGTCTGATGTGATAGAGTTGGCAGCACAGTAGAAACGGTATAGTTTTGGAGGAAAGGTCTGATGTGATAGAGTTGGCAGCACAGTAGAAACGGTATAGTTTTGGAGGAAAGGTCTGATGTGATAGAGTTGGCAGCACAGTAGAAACGGTATATAGTTTTGGAGGAAAGGTCTGATGTGATAGAGTTGGCAGCACAGTAGAAATGGTATAGTTTTGGAGGAAAGGTCTGATGTGATAGAGTTGGCAGCACAGTAGCAACGGTATAGTTTTTGGAGGAAAGGTCTGATGTGATAGAGTTGGCAGCACAGTAGAAACGGTATAGTTTTGGAGGAAAGGTCTGATGTGATAGAGTTGGCAGCACAGTAGAAACTGTATAGTTTTGGAGGAAAGGTCTGATGTGATAGAGTTGGCAGCACAGTAGAAACGGTATAGTTTTTGGAGGAAAGGTCTGATGTGATAGAGTTGGCAGCACAGTAGAAACGGTATAGTTTTGGAGGAAAGGTCTGATGTGATAGAGTTGGCAGCACAGTAGAAAACGGTATAGTTTTGGAGGAAAGGTCTGATGTGATAGAGTTGGCAGCACAGTAGAAACTAGGGGTGTAACGATCCATCTACTACATCGATGTATCGATTTATATTCATATGATCCAACTACATCGATCTGTGCTCGGCGAGTTGGCATTTTGGACAACATATATCGATCTAAACATCGTTTTAAAATGTAATAAATCGATTTTATCGATACTAGGAAATAACCCATTGGATTTAAGCACGTCAGACTTTATATGCAGGGGTGCACATAACTGGTACGCAGATACGCAAGCGCGACAAAAATCAGGAATGCGTAATGACACTTGTGTTACTACGCGCCTTTGCGTACTTGACCGATCTTCTCATCTAACCTTACACATGACATGTTGCTTGTCAACTACTGTCAGGGATGTCCAAAAAGCAACAGACATTAAGCAGATTCTTTGGCGTTTCGCCACCTACAAAGAAACGCCAACTGGAGCCAGAGCCGAAGAAAATACTTTTTTCGGAAAAGTGGCTTGAAGCTAACGATGAGCGCACTGAAATGTGGTGCAAGATTTGCCGCTCAAATCCACATCTAGCAGACAAAACAGGTGCATTTTATAAAGGCTCAAAGAATTTCAACCATCCTTTATTTGACAAACATGAAAAGAGCAAGGAGCACACGAATGTGGCGCAAGCCATTGCTAAAAGCTAGCCGAGAATAAATGTCCAGTCGCCGAGACAAGCTGAATGAAGAACAGCGGCAAGCTCTGTTTAATATTTTTCTCTTTCCATAAAGCTAAACACGCACGTCCCATGTCTTCCTATTCTGAGGATGTTCCTTTACTGAATGCTTTTTGATGGATCTGAGGACATCACAAAAAACTGAGCAGGAAATAGTTTACATTGTGTCTGTGTCCCAGCAACGGAGAGTTTACTTCGGACTTTATTGGACTGATCGAATTGGGTGCTGACCGAACCGCACAGGCCATAACAGACGGACTTGTGAGACTTTTTGGTATGTTTCATAATACCAGATGGTCTGCATGGAGTCATGAAACACTGTTAAAAAATATCAAGACTATTGCCAGCCATTAAAATGCAACTGGTTACCAGGTATTTATTTCAGTCACACTGGTTGAATTTTTGGCTAAAAGGTTACTGAATCGATTTCAAGTCACTGAATCGTTTCGGATCGTATCGTTCTAAATGAACCAATATCGTCCTTGAATCGTATCGACAACCACGAATCGTGATACAAATCGAATCGTTGTTAAAACGAATCGTTACACCCCTAGTAGAAACGGTATAGTTTTGGAGGAAAAGGTCTGATGTGATAGAGTTGGCAGCACAGTAAAACGGTATAGTTTTGGAGGAAAGGTCTGATGTGATAGAGTTGGCAGCACAGTAGAAACGGTATAGTTTTGGAGGAAAGGTCTGATGTGATAGAGTTGGCAGCACAGTAGAAACGGTATAGTTTTGGAGGAAAGGTCTGATGTGATAGAGTTGGCAGCACAGTAGGTCCCAGCTGGCCACCAGCTAAGGGAGGAAACATCATGTACTATCCTCTCCATGGGTTATCTGTAATAGACTATAGAAGTACCTCCAGTCATTTTCTATTTTGTTTGTTGAATTAGATTCTGAACGTTGACCATTATTACATTTCTGTATTGGATATTTTTTGGTTTTATTTGTTATATATTTATTTTTTCCACTATGTGTGCCACATTGACAGACTCACCTCTGGTATTCAATAAGCTTTCCTCCACAGCTTGCTTCATCATTCATTGTCCACACTTTCTCTCCCATCTTCTCCACCTTGCCTCTTCTTCGCAGGTCATAAAGTTGCTTATTCACTACTTTTCGTGATTGGCCCAATTCTCTGGCAATTGGTGGCGCACTCATCCCGCTTCCATCACTCTTCGACGTCAGCAACCTCCTCAGTACCTCCACTGAGAAGCCAGGGGTCTCAGGAGGA
>CM072218.1:108098912-108229774 GCA_036851935.1 Coregonus suidteri | reverse complement strand
TCCGCCCGGGTTTGGGGGACTTTTTAAATTTTGAGCCAGGGTGGGGGATTTCTTTTTTAGTTTTCTATGTTTTTTGTTCTAGATTTTATTTATGTTGGCCGGGGTGGTTCCCAATAGAGGCGCTGTGCTCTTTGTCTCTGTTGGGGGGACCTACTTGGGCAGCCTTTTGGCACAGTTATTTTTGTGGGATCTTACCGTAAAGGTTTGGTGGGGTTAACCTGGGGGTTTCACGTATTTTTTCGTTTTTTGTTTGTTCGTGTTTTTGGTACAAAAAAAGATGTATTTTATCACGCTCGCCTTGTTCCCACGGTCATCAAAAACAGCGTGAAAAATCTGTTATTTGGGTTATTTCACCCTTATAAAATGGTAGTCCCATTTAATTTTTTGGGGTAGTTATATCTTATCTTCCCAATGCGGGACGTCTTTGAACCCCTCGGGCTGGTTTCCAATAGGAATCAGTGAGGGGAACCCCGGGCTTTTTTTTATGCCTGATTTTTTTTATCGTTCAGTCAAAAAAAAGAATCTTGATCTTTTTTTTTCAGTTGGTCAGAATCCCCGGAGCACGAAATCCCCCTCCCGGGCGACAAATGTCCTTTCGTGGGAAAACCCTGACAAATCAAAAATACCCGTTGGGTTTTGGGTTGAGGTTCTTTGGTGCATGACGTCCCTGACCTTACCAAAACACAAACTGGCGTAAATTTTTTCTCCGCCTTGGATCTAAAATCGTAAGTAACCACCAACTTCAATGACAGTTAGCATAAAATTAAACCATGAATTCTGACATTCCCGGCGTCCAATATCATTGTCGCTGGAGGAGGGCTTCCGCTAGCTAAGCTACAGTTTTTGATTCATATCATTTTTCTCTCTCCGCTGGCTTAACAAAATGCTAATTTGTGGATGCATTACCTAATCTGTGATACATTTGGGTTAACTTGCTCATATCAAGCAAACACATACCAGGACCGCTTGTGGAAAGGTAAAAAATAAGAAATCCCACTAAGTGGGCGTTGTATTTTTTGAATGATCGGACAGTGGAAACTAAATGAGTTGGTAGCTTAGCTGGGTGAGGCTGTTCATTTATTTCCCAAATCATCCCCCATTTGATGATCAAGCTGAAGCTGGGGTTTCCCAAGTAGTTAGATTCGGTTGCTAACTGTGCTCATTCCAAGTGGCACAAGCTAACTAAACCGACAGCTCTGTAGCGCGTCTGTGTGATGTCACACGACACCCAAGAAGGCTCAACCAATCATCCAACTGGTTTTATGTCGAGATTTATTGGAGCTGTGACTGAGACTTATAAAACTGTGCTTCAAACAAATGTACATGTTGTGATTGCTAGGAATACAAATACTAATTTTTTTTGACTACCTTTGAAACAAGGACTAGTTTTTGCGCCGCAACCGAACTAGATTGTCAACGGAGGACTTTTTGGCGAAATGCATTGGACTGCCCGCGTGTGGAAGAGTTGCCCAATAGGCATTGTTTGCGAACTGCAGAATCCACCCAAATTATTTGTTCTCGAGTTCAAGTGTTGAGCAGAGGCAGGCTGTGTATG
This sequence comes from Coregonus suidteri, assembly GCA_036851935.1. Lineage (NCBI taxonomy): Eukaryota > Metazoa > Chordata > Actinopteri > Salmoniformes > Salmonidae > Coregonus > Coregonus suidteri. The sequence goes on along the minus strand of CM072218.1, from coordinate 108,228,219 downwards.
TTTTGGTTCTACAAAGCTGTGTCCATCGATAACATTCAATAATCAATTGATTGCAGTCATTCTTGCACCATGCGATCAATTATCATTTTCTAAACATGTATTTGTATTTGTATCATCACAAATACTACCTCTGGCTCCTCTACCAACGGTGAGCGATTTGTTTTTCTACGGGGACACTGGGACACAACGTCGAAGACAACGGCACCCCCAGTACGTAAAGAGGGTTCGAAGTAGAAATCCCCTACCACCAACGCGATACCTACCAATTGAGATCCAGGGACGGGCCCCCTCAGTCCAACAGGAGCTAATGTCTTCAATTTATGAAGTAATTTTTGCTGGGCACCAGCCCACCTTAGTGTTCCCTCAATAAGAGTTGTGTGATCATTTGGCACTACAGACTGAATGACTTTGACGTCCAGATTGATCAATTCACATTCTTCTGTAATATGAGATTGCGTGAGTTCTTTGATAAGACTGAAACTTACATGACTCCACTTGGAAATGTCTCCTCAGTGAGATATACACATATTATAGGTCTACCACGCTAATCAAGATAGACTTACCTGCCCTACCATGAGTCAAGCAGGAGATGGAGCCATCAACCAAGCTGAGATCGGTACCTGAGAACGTCTGAGAGAACCATTTATGGTAGAGCAAAAAGGTTCATTCTTACCTCCCCCCAAACACAATGTCATCCATAGAAACCTTCTGCAGGATTGTTGAAAATGATCGAATCATCGATCAAATTGTTTTGTCACATACATCTGTGTTTTAGCAGATGTTACTTGTGGGTGTAGCGAAATGCTTGTGCTTCTAGCTCCGACAGTGCAGTAATATCTAACAAGTAATATCTAATAATTTTTCACACACATATACCCAATACACACAAATCTCTAAGTAAGGAATGGAATTTAGCGATATAATACATATATGGACAAGCAATTGACATGAGCGGCATGGACTAAGTATACAGTAGAATATTATAGAATACAGTGGTATGCATATGAGATGAGTAATGCAAGAATAGTGTAAACATTCATTAAAGTGACTAGTGTTCCATTTCTTAAAGTGGCCCAGTGATTTCAATAGGCAGAAGCAGTCTCTAATTGTGCACTTGTGAAGGTGGTAAATGACCTTTTAATGGCGTCAGACCCGAGGCTCTGCATCTGTCCTCGTGTGCTACTAGACCCTTGTAGTGCTGGCCTTTGAAACACCATCGATCACCACATTTCTTTTTGGAGAGACTGGAAACCCAATTGGTCTACACGGACAAGTTCTGGCCTGGTTTATGATCCTACCTGTCGGAAAGATATCAGTTTGTGCTCTGTGAATGGGTCTGTCCTCCGACAAATCAACTGTACATTTTCGGTGTTTCCTCAAGGTTCCGTTTTAGGACCACTATTGTTTTCACTATATAGTTTTACCTCTTGGGGATGTTAATTCGAAACATAATGTTAACTTATCACTGCTATGCGGATGACATCACAGGCTGTTACATTTCAATGAAGCATGGTGAAGCCCCAAAATTGCCCTCGCTAGAAGCCTGTGTTTTCAGACATAAGGAAGTGGATGCGTGAAACATTTTTACTTTTAAACTCGGACAAAACCAGAGATGCTTGTTCCTAGGTCCCAAGAAAACAAAGAGATCTTCTGTTAAATCTGACATTCATCTTGATGGTTGTAAAGTCGTCTCAAATAAAACTGTGAAGGACCTAGGCGTTACTCTTGACCCTGATCTCCTCTGGGTTTGAGTACGAACAATATCAAGACTGTTTCAAGGACAGCTTTTTTCCCATCTACGTAGATACATTTGCAAAAATCAGAACATTTTCTGTCCAAAAATGATGCAGAAAAATTAATCCATGCATTTGTTACTTCTAGGTTAGGACTACTGCAATGCTCTATATTGTTCCGGCTACCCGAGATAAAGCACTAATCTAAACCTTAGTGTTGAGTGCTAAATGACGGCTGCCTAGAATCCTGACTAGAAATCCAAAGAAATTTGATCATATTACTGGGGCCAGTGCTAGCTTCCCTACACTGGCTTTCCTGTTAAGGCAAGGGCTGATGCTTTTCAAGGTTTTTACTGTTTTAACCTATAAAGCGTTACATGGGCTTTGCTCCTACCTATCGTTTCCGAGGTTGGTCCTGCCGTACATACCAATACGTACGCTTACGGTCACAAGACGCAGGCCTCCTAATTGTCCCTAGAATTTCTAAGCAAACAGCGGGAGGCAGTGCTTTGTCCTCCTATAGATCTCCATTTTTTATGGCACAGGGTCTGCTCTACCCATGTGAGAGACGCAGACTCGGTCTCAACCTTTAAGTCTTTACTGAAGACTTATCTCTTCAGTAGGTTCATATGATTGAGGATGTAGTCTGGCCCAGGAGTGTGAAGGTGAACGGAAAGGCTGGAGCAACGAACAGCCCTTGCTGTCTCTGCCAGGCCGTTTCCCCTCTCCACTGGGGTCTTCTGCCTCTAACCCTGTTTGCAGGGGCTGAGTCACTGGCTTGCTGGTGCTCTTTCATGCCGTTCCCTGGGAGGGGGTGCGTCACTTGAGTGGGTTGAGTTACTGACGTGAGCTTCCTGTCTGGGTTTTGGCGCCCCCCCCCTTGTTTGTGCTGTGGTGGTGGGGTGACCTCTGTGGGCTATACTCGGCCTTGTCTCAGGATTGTAAGTTGGTGGTTGGGTGATATCCTCTAACGTGGTGGCGGGGGGCTGTGCTTTTGGCGGAGTGGGTGGGGTTATATCCTTCCTGTTTGGCCCTGTCCGGGGTTTTTCTTCGGATGGGGCCACAGTGTCTCCGGACCGCTCCCTGTCCTCAGCCTCCAGTATTGTATGCTGCAGTAGTTTATGTGTCGGGGGGCTGGGGGTTAGTTGGTTTATACCTGGAGTACTTCTCCTGTCTTATCCATGTGTCCTGTGTGAATTTTCAAGTATGCTCTGCTCTAATTCTCTCGTTCTCTCCTTTCTCTTCTGAGAACCTGATGCCCTAGGACCATACGTCAGGACTACCGGGCATGATGACACCTTGCTGTCCCCAGTCCCGCCTGGCCTTGCTGCTATTTCAAGTTTCAACTGTTTTCTGCCTGCGGCTAACGAAACCCCCTACCTGTCCCCAGACCTGCTGTTTTTCAACTCTTAATGATCGGCTATGAAAACGCCAACTGAGAGAACCTGAGCCCTAGGACCATACGTTCGTGAACTACCGGCCGTGGTGACTCCTTGCTGTCCCCAGTCCCGCCTGGCCTTGCGTAGCTATTCCCGTTTAAAACTGTTCTGCCTGCGGTTATGGAACCCCTACCTGTCCCAGACCTGCTGTTTTCAACTCTTAATGATCGGCTATGAAAAGCCAACTGCTGATTTATTCCTTGATTATTATTTTGGACCATTGCTTGTCACTTATGAACATTTTTTGAACATCTTCGGCCATGGTTATCCTGTTATATCTTCCACCCGGCACAGCCAGAAGAGGACTGGCCGACGCCCTCATTAGCCGGTTCCTCTCTAGGTTTCTTTCCTAGGTTTTCGCCTTTCTAGGAGTTTTTTTTCCTAGCCACCGTGCTTCTACACACCTGCATTAAACTAGCTGTTTGGGGTTTTAGGCTGGGTTGTCTGTTACAGCACATTCGAGATTTAGCTGATGTAAGAAGGGCTATATAAAATAAAAATTGATTGAAAATTGATTGATGTGCTAGTGATGGCTATTTACAGTCTGATGGCCTTGAGATAGAAGCTGTTTTTCATTTCTCTCTGTCCCAGCTTTGATGCACCTGTACTGACCTCGCCTTCTGGATGATAGCGGGTGTGAACAGGAAGTGGGGCTCTGGTGGTTTGATATCCTTGATGATCTTTTTGGCCTTCCTGTGACACATCGGTGTTGTATGTGTCTTGGTAGGGCGGGGTTAGTTTGCCCCCGTTAATGCGCTCGCAGACCGCACCACCCTCCTGGAGAGCCCTGCGGTTTTGCGGGCGGTGCAGTTGCCGTGGTACTAGGCGGTGATACAGCTCGACAGGATGCTCTCAATTGTGCATCTGTAAAAGTTTGTTGATGGTTTTAGGTGCCAAGCCCAAATTTCTTCAGCCTCCTGAGGTGTGAAGAGGCTCTGTTGTGCTTTCATCAACCACAAACATGTCCTGCGTGGTTGGACCATTTTCAGTTTCAGTCAGTGATGTGTACGCCAAGGAACTTGAAGCTTTCCACCTTCTCCCACTGCGGTCCCGTCGATGTGGATAGTGGGGGGTGAAAACCTCTGCTGTTTCCTGAAGTCCACGATCATGATCCTTTGTTTTTGTTGACGTTGAGTGAGAGGTTATTTTCCTGGCACCACACTCCCAGAGCCCTCACCTCCTCCCTGTAGGCGGTCTCGGTCATTGGGTTGGTAATCAAGCCTACTACTGTTGTGTCATCTGCAAACTTGATGATGTGAGTCTGGAAGGCGTGCTTGGCCACGCAGTCAGTGGGTGAACAGGGAGTACAGGAGGGGGCTGAAGCACACACCCTTGTGGGGTCCCCATGTTGAGGATCCAGCGTGGAATGAGATGTTTTTGTTACCTACCCTTACCACCTGGGGGCGGCCGTCAGGAAGTCCCAGGATCCCAGGTTGCAGGGAGGGAGGTGTTTAGTCCCCGGATCCTTAGCTTAGAGGATAGGCTTTGGATGGGCACTATGGTGTTGAACGCTGAGCTGTGGTCAATGAATGAGCATTCTCACATAGGTGTTCTCTCTGTCCAGGTGGGGAAAGGGCAGTGGTGGCCGCGCCAATAGAGATGTGCATCATCTTTTGATCTGTTGCGGCGGTAATGCAAATGGGAGTGGGTCTAGGGGTTTACTGGGATAGTGGTGATTTGCAGTTTTATCGATGGGTTATTTGGAATGCACAGACATAAGAACTTGACGACATCCCTGAGCCAATTTTTCGTGCCTATTCATTATATTCGCCACCGTCATCCCCTCATGTTTCAGCATGATACTGCACGGCGGGGGTGAGAGTGGAGGATATGGGAGGGGAAGGCAGGGAAGGGGAGGGAGAAGAGGGAGGAGAGGGCGGGGAAGGGATGTAGGGAGAAGGGAGGGGAGGAAAGGAGGAACAGGGGGAGAGAGAGAGGAAGGGAGAGGGAGAGGGGGTGAGGGAGGGAGGGAGGCGGAGTATACGATCGGCTGGCTATTCCTTCTATATTGGGGAACCATTGTATTTACCGTTAGCTGATATATATTATCTGTAAGTGTATGTGATCTCATACATCCTAGAAAACACCATGTCCCCTATCTGTTCTCAATGTTTGTGGACTGACAATACCAGATTAGGGACGACCATAGGGTCACTGAGGGTGCCCTCTAATAAACGGTCTCTGTAGAATTGGAGCGTGATACCCACAGGGTGCCCCCTAGAGGTAGACTGCGCAGTTTGATCATCACTTACTTGATGGACACACACAGAAGACACTGTTGGACATGAATTTGACGCTGGGCGCGTTTCATGCACGGCAGTGTGTTAAAGTTGCTGTGACAGGCTTTTCTTATAGTTTGGCCAGAGTGGATGTGTTTAGAGGCTGCCAGACAGAGGTTGGTACATGTAGCTGTCTTTGATATGGTGTCTCCCTATGGTGCCTCCAATGGTGCTTCCTATGTGCTCCCTATGTGGGCTGCCTATGGCGCTCCTATGGTGCTCCTATGGTGCTCCTATTGTGCTCCTATAGCTCTCCTATGGTGCTCCTATGGTGCTCCATGGGGGGGTAGCGCTCCTATGGCGCTCCTATTTGTGTGCTCCTATGGTGCTCCTATGGTGCTTTTCCTATGGTGCTGCACTTGGTGTGTTTCCTGTGGAACTACAGTTTCTCTGGCTTGCTTTTCTCTCTGACAGAGGAAACCCATGACTACCCTATCCCCCCCTAGATAACATTTATGCGATGTCCATCATTGGGGAAGAGAGAGGAAGAGATGACAGACGGTGGTGGGAGGGCCTGATCACACAACGTCGATTAAAACAGCCTATAGGGATGAGGTGTCCAGAAGACCTGGGCCAGGGGTGGTGCACAGGACAACAACCCTCTCCCTCAACGTCAGCAAGACAAAAGGAGCTGATGCTGGAACCTACAGGAAACGGAGTGGCCGAGCAACGGCCCCATCCACAGTGACGGTGCTGGTAGTGAGAGGGGTTTTGAGGGCGGGTTCCTCGGTGGTCTCACAAGCAATTAAGGGAATTAACATGGTCACACCACTCGCAAACACAGAGTCGTGAAAAAGGCAATGACAACGCCTCTTCTCCCTCATAGGCTGAAAAGCTTTGACAGATCCTCGAATTATGGTTCTACAGCTGTGGCGGACACTGAGAGCATCTTGACTGGCTGCATCACCCACGCCTGTTATGGGCACTGCTGCTGCGTGGCATCCCGAGCCCCGCCACAAGGCGCTACAGAGGGTGGTGGCGAAATAGCCCAGTACAAATCACTGGGGCCTGAGCTCCCTGTGTGCGCATCCCGGGATCTCTCGTACCAGGCCGTTGTCAGAGGAATGCCCGGAAAAAGTAGACCCAGCCACACATAGCCATAGACTGTTATCTCGGGGCTACCCCGAGGCCGGTGGCACTGCAGGCTGGTACCAGAAGCGTGAAGTCTCGGAACCGAAATGCTCCTGAAAGCGGTACGTCCTAAGCCATAAGTGAACCATTGCAAATGACAGTTTCTATTTGGAGAATTTCAGGTATGTTTATTCCTCTTTTTTTTGTCGTCATTTGCGTTCCATTTAAGAAAGGTTTTTTCAATGCAAGATCGGCAAAATGAGTACACCCCCTGATTCACACGCAAACACAGTTTACCTTCATAGCATAATTCCTTCACCCCTCACATCGATGCAACTCTCCTCCTCTCACCGTTTCCCTTCGCTTGTGGATCTTCAGTGCATCCGACACACATCAGCTGTCCTGTGATCAGGTCAAATCAACGTTCCCAGTAAAATCTTCAAATATGCATAAACAGTTAACCGCTACTCACAGCCTACATCATTGTCCACCATCTTAAAGCTTAACTGTCAAGGTCAACATCAACCTATCGTACTAGAACTAAAGCGTTAGTAAAAACCAGGCAACAATCATTCAGTACATGTGTACGTTAGCAAGCGTGTTTTAGCAGTTTACAACCGCCTAAAAGCTTACATTTTACATTATTTAGCAGGCGCTCCTTATCCAGAGCGCTTGGCAGTTAGTGAGTGCATGAACATAGTTTTTATTCTACTGGCCGCCCCATGGGAATCAACCCCCACCCCACAACCCTGGCGTTGCCAACGCCATGCTCTACCCACTGAGCTACAATCCCTGCCGGCGCGTGCCATTCCCATCCCCTACCTACCCTGGGCCAATTGTTCCGCGCAACCCCATGGGGTCCTCCTCTCTCCCCTCTCCTCCGTCTCTCTCTCCTCTCATCTCCCTCTCTCCTCTCCCCGGTTCACTGGCCCGGGCGCGCTACACAACAGAGCCTGGATTCCTCACCAGGAATCGTCTATTGGCACAAAGCCCTTAAGACCCACTTCGCCACTCTATAACTTGACTTGGGAAGAGGTTCCCAGTGTTGGATAGCCATGTGGCCAGCTTAGCTATCAATAGCATCCTTCTCCCTAGCAGCCTTCTCCCTCCTCTCGTCCCTCTCTCTCTCTCTGCCCTCTTCTCCTCCTCTGCTTGAGCCAGGTGTTTTTGAGTAGGCTTAAATAAACTAGCTATCTTGCATTTGGCTACTATGTAATTTGAAGTGAAAGTGACACAAAAAGTATGAAATATATCCCATGTGTTCTATGTATGCGGAATGACTCCAACACATAATACACAGCAGCTACACAGCAACTGGAAATGACAGCAACACTTAACAAAGAGCTTGCAAAGTGTAGTTTCAGATGGTTGGCGAGGAAGAAGTTAGTCCCTGAGATATTTCCAAAACTTAAAGCATTGTATTGGGGACAAATCAGTTCACTAAACCCCTAAACCTCACCTAAAGCTTTGTAATGATAAGTGTGGAAATTGAGCCAGTTTTGCGGTGAGCAAACCCGTTTGGAGTGCCCTGGATTGTAAACTGTCATGGTCAAAACATATTGATACGATCAGTAAGCTAGGATGGGAGAAGTCTGTCTCAATAATAGCGCGCTGCTGCTGCATTTCCTTAACAGACACTAATCAACAAAGGCAGGACCTACAGGCCCTAGTGTTTGTCACTAGTCTGCCCTACTTTTCAGGGGTCAGTAATGGTTTGGCCCTTGGATGTACACAGATAGCTAACATTAATAATATGCATGTCAATCTCCTGTCACTGGGCTCAAAGTGGAGGAGTGTAACTTAAATGGGGAGAAGGTCCTGTCCCATAAATAGAAGTGCCTGCTGCTGCCCTCTTAACCACACTATCAACAAGGCAGGTCAAATCAAATTCATATTGTTGTTTGTCACATACACGTGTTGTAGCAGAAAGGTATTGCGGGTGTAGGCGAAATGCTTGTGCTTCTTCAGCTCTGACAAGTGCAGTATAATCTAACAAGGAATATCTTACAATTTTCACAACATATACCGGAAACACACAAATGCTAGTAAGGAATGGAAATTAAGAATATATACAGTGGTATGGACAAGCGGATGACAGAGGCCGGCATGGACCTAAAGATAAACAGTGGAATCATTATAGCGAATCGGAGTATATACATATGATAGTAATTAATGCAAGATATGGAAACATTATTAAGTGACTAAGTGGGTTCCATTTCTTTAAGTGGCCCAGTGATTTCATATAGGCAGCAGCGGGCCTCGAAAATGTGTCTAGTGATGACATATTTAACATTCTGATGGCCCTTGAGATAGAAGCTGTTTTTTCAGTCTCTTGGGTCCCAGGCTTTGATGCACCTGTACTGAACCTCGCTTCTTCTGGCTGATAGCGGGGGTGAACTAACAGGCAGTGCTTTGGGTGGGTTGATGGCCCCCCTTGATGATTCGTTTTGGGCCTTCCTGTGACATCCGGGTGCTGTAGTTGTCCTGAGGGCGGGTAGTTTTTCCCCCGGTAATGCGTTCGGGGTAGGACTTGCACCACCCTCTGGAGAGCCCTGCGGTTTTGGCGGGCGGGTGCAGTTGCCGGTACCAGGCGGATGATACAGCCCACAGGATCTCCTCAGTTTGTGCATCTGTCAGAGTTTTGTGAGGGTTTTAGGGTGCTAAGCCGATGTCTTTCACAGCCTCACTGATGTTGAAGAGGCTCTGTTTGTGCTTTTGTTCACCACATCTGTCCTGGTGTGGGTGGTCCGCAGTTCAGGTTTTGTCAGTGAATGTGTAGCGCCAAGGACCTTGAAACTTTCCAAACTTCTGACCAAGGCGGTCCCATCGATGTGGATAGGGGGGTGAAAGCGCTGTGGCGTGTGCGTGTGTGTGTTGTCCTGAAGTCAACGATCAATCTTCTTTTTTTTTGTTAATGTTGGAGTTGAGAGTTTATTTTCCTGGCGCCCACGCTCCCCGGGGAGCCCTCACACCACCCGCGCCTCTAGATCGGTCCAGTCATCATTGTTGTATCCCAGCCCTACGTACTGTTGTGTCGTCCTGCAAACTTGATGATTTGAGTTTGGAGGCAGGCTTGGCCACTGCAAGTTCCAACCTGGTGAACATGGATGTACAGCGGTTGGGGCTGAGCACGTACACCCTTGTGTGGGCCCTGTGTTGAGGATCAGCGAGTGGAGGGGTTTTGTTTCCTGCACCCCTTTCCACCCACCTGGGGGCGCAGGCGCGATTCAGGGAAGTCCAGGACCCAGTATGCACATGGGCGGGGTTCAGACCCCAGGGCCTCGAGCTTAATGATGACACTTGGAGGGTAACTATGGGTGTGGGAATTCGCTGAGCTTTATAGTCACTGAACAGCAATTCCTTACAATAGGTATTCCTCTGGTCCAGATGGGATAGGGCAGTGTGGGCAGTGTGATGGCAATTGCAATCGTCTGTGGATCCTATTGGGCCCGGTAAGGCAAAATTGAAGTGGTTCTAGTGTGACAGGTAAGGGAGTAGGTGATATGGTTGATCATTTGACTAGTCCACTCTCAAGAACTTCATGCTTGACAGAGGTGAGGTGGCCTAACCGGGCTATAGTCATTTAGTTTCAGTTACATTTTGCTTTCTTGGGTACAGGATCCGATGGTGGGAACATCTTGAAGCATGTAAGGAACATCACACATGGGAAAGGGAGAGATTGAATAGGTTCCATAACACACGCCACCCGCTGGTCTGTGCGCATGCTCCTGAGGAACGTGGCTAGGATGCTTAAATTTCTTACTCACGTGCGGCCATGGAGAAGGAGAGTCCACAGTCCTTGGTATTGGGCCCTCGTCAGTGTGCACTGTGATTATCCTCGAAGCAACGAAGCGGGCAAGAAAAGGTGTTTAGCTTGTCCTGGAAGCGAGACACTTCGGTGTCGATGCGTGGACGTTGGCTGGTTTTCCTTTTTTGTAGGTCCAGTGATAGTCGTGGATAGTCCCCTGGTCTGCCACACCTGTGGGTGCTGAGCCCGTTGAATTGTCAACTCCACTTTGTTCTCTAAGACTGAATCGTTTTGCCAGTTTAATTGCCTTGCGTAGGTTGAGTAGCTACACTGTTTTGTATCCTGCCATATTCCTAGTCCACACTTAGCCAAGGTTTGAAATGCCGGTGGTTTTCCGCGCTTCAGATTGGCGCGAATGTGCTGCCTATCTATCCACGTGTTTCTGGTTATGGTAAGTTTTTGATAGTCATAGTTGCACAACCTCACCTATACACCTTCCTGAGAAAAGTCATAACGTTTCAGTGTATATGTCTAAGTTACTCCCGGAACATATCCCAGTCCCGCCATGATCGAAAAACAGTCTTGAAGCGTGGGATTCCGATTGGTCAGAATGAGTTGTTGATATGGCCTTATAACGCATCCCGGAAAGTTTTTTGAATAGCAATGGCGAGTTTGCGGCCTGGCAACAGCGCGAGTAGCAACGTGTCGATAATTTTTTGATAGAAATTCCGTCATCCTACGTCCTCAAATGTGCTTTGTTTTAAAATCCCCCGGCTACAATAATTGCAGCCTCGGTATATGTGGTTTCCAGTTTGCATAGGGTCATTGTGGATTCTTTTGAGGGGCCGCCGTGGCTATAACCGAAGAAAATTCTCTTTGTGAGATAGTACGGTCTGCATTTGATTTGTGAGATAGTTCTAGTCGAGTGAAACATAAGGAAGCGTGACTACAATTACACCATGAGTCGTTAATCATGAAACCATAAACACCTCCGGGGGGGGCCGCCCTTCTGCTCCCGTAGGAGATTCTTTTATATTTTCCTGTCCCTGCGTGATGAACTGAGAACCTCTCTGGCTGAACCGATTCCGACAGAATATCCCAAGAGAGCCATGTTTCTGTGAAACAGCAGTATTTGTAACAGGCGTTTGATAGTCGTACATCTGGAAAGAAAATCCTTGCCCGGAGTTCGTCAAGCACTTGATTAACTATAGACTGGAAAATCAGCAAGTAGTATACTTGGAAGGGCGGTGTGTGGTGGTCCTCCTTAAGTCTGAACCAGCGGCCGCCTCCGAGTGCCTCTCCTCCACCGGTGGTTTTGGGGTCCAGCCCATAGCCACTGGAATGCAGTTACAGTTAGCGCCTTGAGAGAGCAAACAAAGGATCTGCTTCGGGAAAGGTCGTATTCCACTGGTCGTAATGCTGGTGAGTTAACCGGCCGCTCTGATAATCCAATAGTTTTTTCCCGGCTGTATAGTAATGATGCCAAACACTTTCTGAGCTAATAATGTCAAAACTAATAACGTAACAAAACTAAATACTGCAAAAAGTTTTTCCAAGAGCTAGTCCGCGAGTGGGTCCGTCATCTTCGTGCTGCGACAGTACCATGAACCTACAGGCCCTAGTTTTTGTCGCATCCGGACTATTGTTCATGGGGGGGGGGGGGAGGGGGGGGGGGAGGGGGGGGGGCCAGTCGGTGTTAGGTTTGTCGCAAAGAGGGACTTTAGACATTGCAATTTTGGCTCCGAACAAGTGCGAGCACGGCTGGCCCTTGGATGTACAACAGAGAATCTAACATTAATAATATGCCCGTGGTCAATCTCCTCCTCCTGGCTCAAAGTGGATGAGAGATTGATTCATCACTAGCTTGGTATTTTGTGGAGAGGTATTTGACATGTGGTGAATGCAACGCGACGGTCTGTGTTTGAGAACTCACTGGCGCACATCTCAGACACCCCTGCATACCCCATCACGACATGCCACCAGAGGTCTCTTCACAGCTCCCCCAATGTCCCAGAACAGACTATGGGAGAGCGCCGCTGTGGTACTACATAGAGCCGTGGACTACATGGAAACTCTATTCGCAGATCAAGTAACTCATGCCAGCAGTAAATTAGATATTACAAAACAGATATATATACGCCTTTATGGAACAGCGGGGACTGTGAAAGCAACACAAACATAGACCACGTGCCATCCAAACACGCGATAATCATAACGCACTAATACACACACTACACATGGAATGTTGTGTTATATATATATAAATGTAGTGATTAGAGTAGAGGCCTTGGGGCACACACTTAATATGTTGTGAAGTCTGTTATGAAATATATTGTAATTGTTTTGTTTTAAATTGATATAACTGCCTTCATTTTTTGCTCGACCCCGGAGGTAGCTTTACATAAGGGCAGTGTTTAAAGGAAGGCCCGGCAGATCTTAAAGAATCCAGCCACCCAAGCCATAGACTGGTTCTCTCGCTGCTTCCGCACACCCACCAAAACGGGGTAACGAGGTTCTGACTACGAGTCTGAGCACCAAGAGGCTCCCGACCAGCTCTCTATACCCAAGCTAATTATTAACAAAAATGGCATTCACAGACCTGAGTTGACCACTATTTTTTTTGACTGTCTCTTGATGCACACGTCAAGACTCTAACACAGCTCGCACACATCTGACACTCTAAACTCAATCACACACGCCACCACACACACACACACACGACACACACACACACACACACACACACACACACACACCCACACACACACACCATACACACACACACACACACACAGTCCTGTACAACTAAACGGAACTTGTAAGGGGGTGACAGAAATCAGTCCCCCTTCCAAATCCTATTTTTCCATCACCCTAACCCTAACCTCTTGAATTTAACAAACAATTTGCCACAGATCCTATCTTTTCTTTCTTAGACTCAACACCTCTGAAAGCAATTATCAGGCAGACCAAAAATAATATTAGCCACTGTTTAAAACATTTGTGAGGAGACAAAGCTTTCCCATAGATTATTTTCAACACTATGGACGAAGTAGCTATTTACACAAATGACACACACGTCCTCAAAATTCAATTCAGTACTTCCTATTTTCCATGTATCAACTGTTAATTCAGTTATATTAAAAACCAGGAAAAATCTGGCAGATTATAAGGCCCTTAAGTTTTAATAAATTGTGACAGTAAAATAATACAATGCATATATCCAGATAAACGGCAAAAGTCTTACCAGACTTGATACATATCAATCAAACAGGGTTTATTAAAAATAGACACTTACAAACAAATACAATAAATATAATATGGTAAAAAAACAAGAAAGGCTTTTGACCGTCTTGAATAGCCTTTTCTATTAAAAATGTTAGAGCTTTTGCAATCTTCTAGCTGAAATAAAAGAGAGAGAAAGAGGAACTTTACGATAGAGGGAACCAAGTCTAGATTTAACCTTAGCCGTGCAGCTTTGATATGTGCTGAGAGAAGGACAGTGTACCGTCTAGCCCGTAAGCTCCCAAGTACTTGGATTGAGGAACTACCTCAAGCTCTAAACCCTCAGAGGTAGTAATCACACCGGTGGGAGAGGGGCATTCTTCTTACCAAAACCACATGACCTTTGTTTTGGAGGTGTTCAGATCAAGGTTAAGGGCAGAGAAAGCTTGTTGGCCACTAGGAAAGCTTTGTTGTAGAGCGTTTAACACAAAATCCGGGGAGGGGCCAGCTGAGTATAAGACTGTGATCATCTGCATATAAATGGATGAGAAGAGCTTCCTACTGCCTGAGCTGTGTTGTTGATGTAAATTAAGAAGAGCGTGGGGCCTAGGATGGAGCCTTGGGGTACTCCCTTGGTGACAGGCAGTGGCTGAGACAGCAGACGTTCTGACTTTATACATTGCACTCTTTGAGAGAGGTAGTTAGCAAAACAAGGCCAAAGACCCCCTCAGAGACACTAATAACTCCTTAGCCGGCCCACAAGGATGGAATGGTCTACCGTATCAAAAGCTTTGACCAAGTCAATGAAAATAACAGCACAACATTGCTTAGAATCAATGGGCAATGGTGACATCATTTAGGACCTTTAAGGTTGCAGTGACACATCCATAGACCTGAGTAGAAACCAGATTGAATACCAGAGAAAAGTACTGTAGACATCAAGAAAGCCAGTCAGTTGATTATTGACAAGTTTTTCCAACACTTTTGATAAACAGGGCAAGATAGAAATTGGCCTATAACCAGCTAGGGATCAGCTTTGATCTCCTCCTTTAAATAAGACGAACCGTGGCTGCCTTTCCAAGCACTGAGAGCCTCCCCAGAGAGGAGAGACAGGTTAAAAGGTCAGAGACAGGCTTGTGATGATGAGGGGCTGCAACCTTAAAGAAGAGAGGATCTAACCATCTGACCCAGTTTTTTTAAGAAGCTCCTTTAGCATCTCTGACTCAGTGAACCGCCTGCAGGGAGAAACTGTGTAGCGGGGCAGGGGAAAAAAAGAGGCAGGAGCATCGGGGCTAGTCGCATTAGGGCTGGGAGATGAGGAATTGTTGGACGGGCAAGGAAGTGTTGGACGGGCCAAGGAGGCGTGGCTGAGTCAAATTGGTATCCTGACTTAATGAAGTGGTGATTAAGTGAGCTCAGCCATGTGCTCATTGTCAGTAACAACCACATCATCAACATTAAGGGACATGGGCAGCTGTGAGGAGGAGGGTTTATTTCTCCAGGTCTTTCACCGTTTTCCAGAACTTCCTGGGTTCGACCCACAGAGAGAGAACTGCTCCTTAAAGTAACTAACTTCGGCCCTTCCGGAAAGCCTGAGTGCCCTAATTTCTCGTTTGCCTGAACGAACAGCCAGTTAGCCTGAGTATTTGTGTGCTGAGCCTTTCGCCAAATGGTGTTCTTGAGGTGGAGTAACTCTGGCCCAGATCACGGTCGAACCATGGGGCTGAACCTGTTTTTAATTCTAATTTTCTTTATGGGGGCGTTTGTTAACATACCACTGAAATATAAAAAAAGAAGGTCCAAGCGTCTTCGACAGAGGGTTTCAAGCTGATTCTATAGGGCCAATTTACAGAGGCCAGGTCTTGAAGGAAGGTGTAGTGTATTAAGAAAGCGTGACTTTGCTAATGTTTTCAAAGTGGAACCTGAGAGGATTTTTATTTAGTTTTTCACAGGGAGGCTGTTTTAGGGTGATGCCCCCGTAGAAAACAGAGGGAGTGTTTACTTGTAGACAGGGATTGACAGTATAGGAGCCACCCATATTTTGGGGAAGATTAATAATCTGGGCTAGAAACAAGGGAGAAGGATTGTTTTAGACTTGGTATTTGGAAAAGCACTGCTCCCCGTGTGATCATGCCATCTGTAAACTTATGCTGAAAGTGTTGGTGATATGAAGAAAAGCTTATGATCAAAGTTTCAGTATAAAACGGACTCCTTTGTTACAGCGATCATTAGCAACATTGACTCAAGACCTGTTTGCTGTCTCATTAAAGTTTTTTTTTACTCAAGCATCTATGAATTGTTTCAGAACAGGTCGTTTAGACTAAGCAGCCATTACGAACACAGCTGTAAAGATTGCACTCTACCACCTTAACAGAAGATCCAGACTGATACCTATCAGGATTATGTTGTGAGGTTCACACCAGAAGAGTAGCCTTAGTTGTCTTTTTTCATAACACTCGGTTCTGAGTCATACCTCAGTAAGGAATTGACAATAATCTGGAGAGAGGAGCTAGGGGAACCCACACTTTCAGATTGGTCACATGGTTTAAGCATGTCGCAAGTTTTTAGGGTCACCTAGCGTTGCAGATTCAGGCTTATTGTAGAGGACCATCAGTGAGCTTAAAATCAGGTAGGGGTAACAGTCCGGTGCTTGGCTAGCGGGTAGTAGAGCTTAGGCACAGGTAGGGTACAGGCCACTTGCAGATATCCTCAGCGATAATACCCAGCAACAGTCCCCAACAGAGAGCTATTTTTGAAAGCTTAATGCCTTGTAACCAGGCAAATCTACATTTTACTGTGGCATCAGACTTGGTGGGACGATCATTATGCACAACTGGTGGTTCATTGGTAAAAATGATACCAAAGTTTGTGAGAGGTGGTCAGAATAGGATGGGGAGGCCAAAGAGTCCTGTGTTTTACCAATACAAAGAGTCAGAGTCAACGAGTGTGAGAACAAACATTTTCTGGGTGTCCCGGTGGGATTCGGTAAACCAGCAGTTCATAGTCAACATCGCAGTGCTCTAACCAGGAGTCATGGAGCAAATAGCAAAAGCCCAAAAAAAAGTTAAAAACGGCCTGAGGGCTAGCCATTGTCAGTTCAAAGGTCACTCGCCCCCCAAAAGAGAGAGAGTAGCTCTTATGAATCCAGTAGCCTACGAAAGAAATAGTATGCCCTATGCTAGTTAATAAAGTGTTTCTGAGTAAATCTCACATAAAAAGTGGACATTCACAAGTTAATTAGCCTACTACATAACTGTCCATGCTCGGGATTTGACTTTGGCTGGACAGCCTGAGTAGGAGAGGAGGCGTTAACCTCCAGACAGGGTGCGTGGTGGAGCAGATAAAAAAATCTGTAGGGCGGGAAAAGCTTGAACGCTGAAAAGTTCGTTGGGAAAGACAAACCCAGGACTCCGGTAAAGGGGATTTCAACCTCCCCTAAGTCCACATCAGACATCAATTCGCTAAAGAAGCTTCTTTTAAACACTCTCTCCGTCTTTTGACCGCACCCCATTTCACCGCAAACATGAAGACTCAGTAACAGGCAATAGATTGACCTCAGATATACTAGATGCTGCTTTCTTTACTATCTCACTGAGACTTTAAGACATGACTCCGACCCTATCAATGGTTTCTTACACTCGTTCGCTCTCCTCCCGACCTACTTAAAAAGACATCAATTCAGTACACAGAGTTTAATGCGCCGCCGTAAGGGTGTCGCTCTACTGTTGCCAACTACTCTCGAACAGTTTTCCAAACTATCAGCTCTTCCCTAACTGCCTAGCGCTTCTCCCTCCAAACTCCCAAATTCTGATATCCTCAACCCTCCTGAGTGGCCGTTTTAATGTCAGCCTTGAATTCATTGTAAATACTTTTTCCTTTTCCCGATTAATCGGTCTTTCAAAGGAGCTACCGTGGCTTGATGACGTGTTGGCTGGCTCAGGGAACAGTTTAGCTTTGGGGGCAGCGGGGTACGGAAACTGGAAGAAAACTAAACTCCCTGCCGACCTGTCAATCTTTTAACATCCCTCCTCTCTACATTTTCTTCATCTGTTTCCGCTGCTAAAGATTGTGAGTCTACCACTCTAAATTCCAAGCATCTGCCTCTAACCCCTAGGAAGCTCTTTGCCACATTTTCCTCCCCTTCCTGAATCCTCCCCCCCCCCGCCCCCCCCTCCTCTCTCATCTGTGGATGACTTCGTCACCACTTTGAAAGATAAGGGTTGGACGACATTCGATCCTCGTTTTTAAGTCTAATGACACTGCTGGTCCTACTCACAAGTCTGCCCTAACCCTATGCTTTGACTTCTTTCTCCCCTCTCTCTCCAGATAAAATCCTTCGACTTGTGACTGCAGGCCGCCCAACAAACCTGCCCGCTGACCCCATCCCCCTCCTCTCTTCTCCATACCATCTCCGGTGACCTTCTCCCCTACCTCACCTCGCTGATCAACTCATCCTTGACCGCTGGCCATGTCCCTTCCCGTCTTTAAGAGAGCGAGAGTTGCTCCCCTTCTCAAGAACCACACTCGATCCCACTGATGTCAACAATGATACAGACCAGTATCCCTTATCAAACCCTTCTTTTCTTTTCCAACGGCTATTGAGCGTGCCGTCTTTAGCCAACTCTCTTGCTATCTCTCTTTCAGAATGACCTTCTTGATCCAAACCAGTCAGGTTTGCAGGACTGGTCATTCAAACTGAGACATAATGCTCTTCTAATGTGTCACAGAGGCTCTCCGCCACTGCTAAAGCTACTCTCTCTCCTCTGCTCTTGTCCTTCTAGACCTGTCTGCTGCCTTTGATACTGTGAACCATCAGATCCTCCTCTCCACCCCCTCTCCGAGCTGGGCATCCCATCCCGGCGCGGCTCAATTCCTGGATTGCGTCCTAACCTGACCGGATCGCTCCTACCATTTGGCGTTTTGGCGAGAAGCTGTCTCCGCACCACACGTGCTTCTCACACACTGGAGTCCCCCAGGGCTCAGTTCTAGGCCCTCCATCCTTTTTCCTGCCCTATACACCAAGTCACTTGGCTCTGTCATATCCTCACATGGCCTCTCCTATCATTGCTTGATACGCTGACGATACACAACTAATCTTTCTCCTTTCCCCCTTCTGATAACCAGGTGGCGAATCGCATCTCTGCATGTCTGGCAGACATATTCAGTATGGATGACGGATCACCACCTCAAGCTGAACCCTTGGCAAGACGGAGCTGCTCTTCCTCCCGGGAAGGACTGCCCGTTCCATGATCTCGGCCATCACGGTTGACAACTCCGCTGTGTCCTCCTCCCAGAGTGTGAAGAGGCCTAGGCGGACCCTGGACAACACCCTGTCGTTCTCCGCCAACATCAAGGCGGTGACTCCGCTCCTGCAGGTTCATGCTCTACAAACCATTCGGAGAGTAAGGACCCTGCCTTACACAGGAAGCGGCACAGGTCCTAATCCAGGCAACTTGTCATCTCCCGTCTGGACTACTGCAACTCGCCTGTTGGCTGGCCTCCCTGCCTGTGCAATTAAACCCCTACAACTCATCCAGAATGCCGCAGCCCGTCTGGTGTTCAACCTTCCCAAGTTCTCTCAAATCACCCCCCTCCTCCGCACAACTTCGAGACTCCACTGGCTTCCAGTTGAAAGCTCGCATCCCGCTACAAGACCATGGTGCTTGCCTATGGAGCAGTGAGGGGAACGGCAATAACTGTACCTTCGGGCTCTGATCAGTCCCTACACCCAAACGAGGGCATTGCGTTCATCCCACCTCTGGGCCTGCTTGGCTCCCTCTTCCTCTGCTGAAGCATAGTTTTCCCGCTCAGCCCATGTCAAAACTGTTCGCTGCTCTGGCACCCCAATGGTGGAACAAGCTCCCTCACGAACGCCAGGACCGCGGAGTCCCTCAACCACCTTCCGGAGGCATTTGAAACCCCCACCTCTTTAAGGAATACCTGGGATAGGATAAGTAATCCTTCTAAGACACCCCCCCCCCCCGGCGCCCCCCCCCAAAATTGTAAAGTGGTTATCCCAATGCACTGGCTATAGGGTGAAACGCACCAATTGGTGAGATCGCCCCTCTGGATAATAGCGTCTGCTAAATGACGTAAATGTGCCCTTGAGCAAGGCACCTAACCCTAATTGCTCCTGTAAGTCGCTCTGGATAAGAGCGTCTGCTAAATGACTAAAATGTAAATGTTATTTGGATGCAACTCAGCATTCTTTGTCCACCAAACACGACGAGTTGAGTTTTTACCAAAACGTTCTATTTTGGTTTCATCTGACCATATTGACATTCTCCCAATCCTCTTCTGGATCATCCAAATGCACTCTAGCAAACTTCAGACGGGCCTGGACATGTACTGGCTTAAGCAGGGGGACGGGACACGTCTGGCACTGCAGGATTTGAGTCACTGGCGGCGTAGTGTGTTACTGATGGTAGGCTTTCTTACTTTGGTCCCAGCTCTCTGCAGGTCATTCACTAGGTCCCCCCGTGTGGTTCTGGGATTTTTGCTCACCGTTCTTGTGATCATTTTGACCTCCCCACGGGGTGAGATCTTGCGTGGAGCCCCAGATCGAGGGAGATTATCAGTGGTCTTGTATGTCTTCCATTTCCTAATAATTGCTCCCTTAACACAGTGATTTCTTCAAACCAAGCTGCTTACCTATTGCAGATTCATCTTCCCAGCCTAGGGCAGGTCTACAATTTTGTTTCTGGTGTCCTTTGACAGTTCTTTGGTCTTGGCCATAGTGGAGTTTGGAGTGTGACTGTTTCAGGTTGTGGACAGGTGTGTCTTTATACTGATAACAAGTTCAAACATGTGCCATTAATACAGGTAACGAGTGGAGGACAGAGGAGCTCTTAAAGAAGAAGTTACAGGTCTGTGAGAGCCAGAAATCTTGCTTGTTTTGTAGGTGACCAAAATTCTTATTTTCCTTTTCCACCCATAATTTGCAAATAAATTCATTAAAAATCCTACAATGTGTGATTTTCTGGATTTTTTTTTCCTCAATTTGTCAGTCATAGTTTGACATGTACCTATGATGAAAATTACAGGCCTCTCTCATCTTTTTAAGTGGGAGAACTTGCACAATTGGTGGCTGACTAAATACTTTTTTCCCCCACTGTGTATATATATATATATTTATATATATAACATTCTATTGGTTGCAAGAATTCTGTATAATAATTTAAATTGAACAATTCTAAGTTTTGAATCTGGCGTCGTTTTGCGTATCAGTTCATAAACCATGTGCCATGGAATCTTACATCGAAAATCTCTTCCCAACTATTTTGCAATCTATTTGGCACAGCTGTCAATTTTTTGGTCCTTAACCCTCCCGTTGTCCTAGGGTCAAAATGACCCGCCACTGTGTTGAACCAACTTTATTTAATTTTTATATTTTTTGGATCATTTGTGAGAAGGAGGCAGTGATACTTTCTTTAAAGTCTCACTGAAGTGTAAGGGGCCTCCAATTTTTTACATAGACTGGATCTTTATATTTCCCACTTGTATCCTGTTTCAGTAATAATGAAATCAGACCTTCTTGTTGAGTGTCTGATAATCGACCATTTACATAGGAGTGGTTAAAACATGCTATTAACGGTCCTCTCAGTATATCAAAAAAAGTTTTGGTATACCTCCAGTTGAAACTCTTTATAAACTATACTACCTCAAGTATTTTAAACTACAAAATACAGCTATTTTCTGCCCAGGTCTGAGACACGCACAGGACCAACTCCTCCCCATAGGTTGTTCATGTGATATGATGTGTTCATACAATCATCTATGCTCTTGATAGTTGTTCCTATCTGGCTCAAATGACCAATTTAGGTTGAGTTTGATACTGATTGATTTAAAGAGGAAGGGCAGACAGTCCTTGGTGACAGGACATAACATTATAACAAAACCAAAAGCACAACATTCCCTTACATCAGGATCTCAGAGGTTGAACATTCCAGAGGTTGAACATTCCAGAGGTTGAACATTCCAGAGGTTGAACATTCCAGAGGTTGAACATTCCAGAGGTTGAACATTCCAGAGGTTGAACATTCCAGAGGTTGGACATTCCATGGACATTTCTATGTCATTTTATTGAATTTATGTGCGAAGTTTACAGCCTTTCATGGCCCTTCCATTTTGTTTGAGGTTTAGCGGTAGCTATCAAAAACAAGGCAGGCAGAGGCAGGTCAGAGCATCCACCCGGCTGTTTTCAAGTCCTGTCTGGCACTGAGCTGATTGGAGAGAGAGAGGGGTGGAGAGAGATACACACGGGTGAAGAGATACAGAGAGATAGAAAGAGAGAGAGAGACAGAGTCAAACCACCGACACTACACAAAAACAGTAGAGAGCTCCTTTTAGCAGTGTTACTTTGAGTGAAGCCAAATTCGACACAAATCATCTGGACCGCTGTCCAAAGGGGTGGGTGAGGGTAGCGAAGGGGTGGGGAATGGCAGAGTGGCCTATTCGGTCTGTGTCTGTCAGTCAGTTTACCTCAGTGTTTGGGTGAATTTATTTTATTCCCTGGTTGCTACATCATTTAAAGCCTCCAAAAGCTTGTCCAAAAAGTAAAAGTATCTATTCTATTCTAGTGTGGGATTATATGTACAACAATGACATCCACTTTTTCTCAGAAAACTCAACTTCCACTATTCTAAATATCTCCAAAGCCCTAGTTGTGAACATGTATACCACAGCTTGAATGTTTATTGCTTTTATGGTGCATGAATCTGTTCCCACAACCTCAGAGATTCGGCTTCTGCCCCCAAGGCGTGGTGTGGTGCGGAGCTGAGTGGCCATCTCGTCTTGCTCCATCTATGACAAATAAACATATTTTTTTAAACAGAAAGTCAAATAAAATGTGTTCCATTCCGAGGAGGGAGCTGTGGTTCTTTGGTGAACAAGTATTTTTCTGCTAAGTTCATTATAAAGAGCCTGTCAAGAGTAGTTCTCTATTCCAATGCTAAAGCCACAATCTGTACTTTGCTTTTCAGCCAAAACGGCAACCCCCTCGCCTCGGATAGGATACAAGGACCATTGAACAGAAGTAATTATTGCTGATTGCAGAGGAGCATGTAAAGATGGAGGAAGGTGATGAGGTGAGCATGTTGTTGAGCATCTGTTCAGTCTCTATGTAGTGTACTACTATTTACTATGGACCCTGGTATGCACACTTAAAACAAATGGTTCTATATAGTGCCAAATAAGGGTTTGTTGGCTAACCATGGTGAAACCCTTTTTGGTGCTATATAGAACCTTTTTTAAAGGTTCTATAAAGAACCATGCTCACACAGTTCTAAATGGAACCGTTGTGGTGCTATAAAGAAACCTTTCCTAAGATTCTATAATACACTATTAAAAAAAGGCTAGTTACAACCCTTTTTGGAAATGTACAGTGCCTTGCAAAATTATTCATCCCACTTGCCGTTTTTCCTATTTTGTTGCATTACAACCTGTAATTTAAATGGATTTTTCATGTAATGGACATACACAAAAATAGTCCAATTGGTGAAGTGAAATGAAAAAAATTACTTGTTTCAAAAAAATGCTAAAAAAATATATAACGGAAAAGTGGTGCGTGCATATGTATTCACCCCCTTTGCTATGAAGCCCCTAAATAATATCTGGTGCAACCAATTACCTTCAGAAGTCACATAATTAGTTAAATAAAGTCCACCTGTGTGCAATCTAAGGTTCACATGATCTGTCACATGATCTCAGTATATATACACCTGTTCTGAAAGGCCCCAGAGTCTGCATCACCACTAAGCAAGGGGCACCACCAAGCAAGCGGCACCATGAAGACCAAGGAGCTCTCCAAACAGGTCAGGGACAAAGTTGTGGAGAAGTACAGATCATGGTTGGGTTATAAAAAAATATCAGAAACTTTGAACATCCCACGGAGCACCATTAAATCCATTATTTAAAAAATGGAAAGAATATGGCACCACAACAAACCTGCCAAGAGAGGGCCACCCATCAAAACTCACAGACCAAGCAAGGAGGGCATTAAATCAGAGAAGCAACAAAAGAGACCAAAGATAACCCTGAAGAAGCTGCAAAGCTCCACAGCGGAGATTGGAGTATCTGTCGATAGGACCACTTTAAGCCGTACACTCCACAGAGCTGGGTTTTATGGAAGAGTGGCCAGAAAAAAGCCAGTGCTTAAAGAAAAAAAAAAGCAAACACGTTTGGGTTTTCTACAAAAGCCATGTGGGAGACTCCTCAAACATATGGAAGAAGGTACTCTGGTCAGATGAGACTAAAATGTAGCTTTTTTGGACATCAAGGATAACGCTATGTCTGGCGCAAACCCAACACCTCTCTCATCACCCCGAGAAACCACCATCCCCACAGTGAAGCATTTCTTGTTTGTTTCACACAAAAAAATATTTTGCATCTTCAAAGTGGTAGGCATGTTGTGTGTAAATCAAATGATACAAACCCCCCAAAAATCCATTTTAATTCCAGGTTGTAAGGCAACAAAATAGGAAAAAATGCCAAGGGGGGTGAATACTTTTGCAAGCCACTGTATAGAACCCTTTTAAATGGTTCTATATAGAACCATTCTCCATAAAGGTTCTATAATAAATAATCTTTCTCAATCTCAAAGGTTCTACAAAGAACCTTTTGAATAACCATACAGGTTATTTCTTCATATTATATTGTTAAAATTTCCTGGGGTCTGGGGTCCAACACAGAACTAAAAAGACATTACAAACAACAATTATAATTTACATGAAGACAAACATTTAAACAAGCAGACATTACAGACATTAAAATACCGGACAGGTAATACATTTAACATTCAGTAGATGCTCTCTATTATCTGTCCAGTCATATGGTTGATCGCATTAGATGTTATTTTATTGTTTTTCTTGAAGGTGGGTTTACTTTTTTTGCCTGAGAAATGTGAGTTGCTAAAGAATTCTATTCAGTGTTTTGGTTCTGTATAAAACTGTAGATTTTGAGGACATTTGTCCTTGGCCTGTGAGGGTATCAGATTGGCTGAATTTGCGCGTTTTTGTTTTGTTTTGTTATTTTTTTGTTTTGTTTGTTTTATTTTGTTGGTCTGAGAAAAATTTGTAGTTTCTTGAAAAATATAACATTCCTAAAAAAAAATCTAAAGACTGGATAGTAATCTGTGTTCAACGAGAAGCCATGAGAGATTCTGATGCATTTGGTTGACATTCATTCGGATAGAGCAATGAACATTGATTCGGTACTGGTACTCCTTGTATATTGTCTCGTTATTGTTATTTTATTGTGTTCATATTTCCTTTTTGTTTTATTTGGCAATTTTGTATTTAATATATTTTTCTTAGTTTTTAACTCTGCATTGTTGGGAAAGGGCTCGTAAGTAAGCATTTCACGGTAAAGTCTAGACCTCTTGTATTTTGCACATGTGACAAATACAATTTGATTTGATTTGACAAGCTAATCTGGCAGAGTTAGAGCGTATTATTAAATATTTTTGCAGCAGATGACCAAATGTGACCGACCGGCTCATTTTTTTAGATTGGATAAAAGTAGAGACTCAGAGCTAGAAAATGGTATATCATACACTACAGTTGAGGAACAATGGGAAAGTAATTATGCTTTGAAAGTTGATAAACTTGTCACCTCACTTTTGAGAAAATGGCCCTTGAATGTTTTGGAACACCTACTGGAGAGCTCTTCTATGTCTACACCCATTCAACATTGTTCATATCCTCTTAAGCCTTAGCCCCACCCATCTCTTTAAGGATTCACATGTGAGGCTATGTACTAAACAACCAAAGATTTCAAGACTAAAGGCTGGCTTATACTACGGGTGGTTTCGTAAAATTAAAAATCTGGAGTGCCAGAGTGTGCTCTGGGCGTTCGTAAACTCAGAGCGCTGTCAGATTGTCCATTCGTAAATTCAGAGCGTTTCGCTCTCGGAGCGTTCAGAGCGCACACTGGATGCTCTGGCCGAGGAGTAGGGTTGATCCAAGCGTTCTGACCTCACAATGGCAGTCAAGCACCCAAGCTAACTGGCTAACGATGGTAGCTACTTCCAGACACAAATGAGAGAATAGTTCACTCTGACCATTTTACTCACCCTAGCAGAGCTGGTTAGACTGTTTTTTTGTTATCCAGAGCATTGGCAACTGCAACTGTGCTGCTGGCAAAACTGTAATTACTCTTTTTTGCCAATGTTTACTGACACCGGCCATATCATATCAAATCAAATGTTATTGGTCACATGCGCCGAATACAACAGGTGCAGACATCACAGTGAAATGCTTACTTACAGCCCTTAACCAACAGTGCATTTATTTTTAACAAAAAAAGTAAAAATAAAACAACAACAAAAAAAGTGTTGAGAAAAAAAAGAAAAAAAAAAGAGCAGAAGTAAAATAAAATAACAGTAGGGAGGCTATATATACAGGGGGGTACCGTTGCAGAGTCAATGTGCGGGGCACCGGCTAGTTGAGGTAGTTGAGGTAATATGTACATGTGGGTAGAGTTAAAGTGACTATGCATAAATAATTAACAGAGTAGCAGCAGCGTAAAAAGGATGGGGTGGGGGGGGCAGTGCAAATAGTCCGGGTAGCCATGATTAGCTGTTCAGGAGTCTTATGGCTTGGGGGTAGAAGCTGTTGAGAAGTCTTTTGGACCTAGACTTGGCACTCCGGTACCGCTTGCCGTGCGGTAGCAGAGAGAACAGTCTATGACTAGGGTGGCTGGAGTCTTTGACAATTTTGAGGGCCTTCCTCTGACACCGCCTGGTATAGAGGTCCTGGATGGCAGGAAGCTTGGCCCCAGTGATGTACTGGGCCATACGCACTACCCCTCTGTAGTGCCTTGCGGTCGGAGGCCAAGCAGTTTGCCATACCAGGCGGTGATGCAACCAGTCAGGATGCTCTCGATGGTGCAGCTGTAGAATTTTTTGAGGATCTGAGGACCCATGCCAAATCTTTTCAGTCTCCTGAGGGGGAATAGGCTTTGTCGTGCCCTCTTCACGACTGTCTTGGTGTGTTTGGACCATGATAGATCGTTGGTGATGTGGACACCAAGGAACTTGAAGCTCTCAACCTGTTCCACTACAGCCCCGTCGATGAAAATGGGGGCGTGCTCAGTCCCTCTTTTTTTTCCTGTAGTCCACAATCCATCTCCTTTGTCTTGTGTCACGTTGAGGGAGAGGTTGTTGTCCTGGCACCACACGGCCAGGTCTCTGACCTCCTCCCTATAGGCTGTCGCATCGTTGTCGGTGATCAGGCCTACCACTGTTGTGTCGTCGGCAAACTTAATGATGGTGTTGGAGTCGTGCCTGGCCATGCAGTCATGGGTGAACAGAGAGTACAGGAGGGGACTGAGCACGCACCCCTGAGGGGCCCCGTGTTGAGGATCAGTGTGGCAGATGTGTTGTTACCTACCCTTACCACCTGGGGGCGGCCCGTCAGGAAGTCCAGGATCCAGTTGCAGAGGGAGGTGTTTAGTCCCAGGATCCTTAGCTTAGTGATGAGCTTAGAGGGCACTATGGTGTTGAATGCTGAGCTGTAGTCAATGAATAGCATTCTCACGTAGGTGTTCCTCTTGTCCAGGTGGGAAAGGGCAGTGTGGAGTGCAATAGAGATTGCATCATCTGTGGATCTGTTGGGGCGGTATGCAAATTGGAGTGGGTCTAGAGTTTCTGGAATAATGCTTTTGATGTGAGCCATGACCAGCCTTTCAAAGCACTTCATGGCTACAGACGTCAGTGCTACGGGTCGGTAGTCATTTAGGCAGGTTATCTTAGAGTCCTTGGGCACGGGGACTATGGTGGTCTGCTTGAAACATGTTGGTATTACAGACTCAGTCAGGGACATGTTGAAAATGTCAGTGAAGACACTTGCCAGTTGGTCAGCACATGCTCGGAGTACACGTCCTGGTAATCCGTCTGAAATCTTCGTCCAATACGAGGTGAGTAATCGCTGTCCTGATATCCAGAAGCTCTTTTTGGTTATAAGAGACGATGGCAGAAATATTATGTACAAAATAAATTACAAATAACGCGGAAAAACACACATAATAGTACAATTGGTTAGAGGGCTGTAAAACGGCAGCCATCTTCTCCGGCGCTGTTCTTGTTGACCATATTCAACGGGTGTTGAGCGTTCGTAAATGTGTCAATTATTCTGCACTCTGGCACACTCAAACGAGAGTGCTCTGAAATCGGAGTAGATAGCCAGCCCAGAGCAAATTTACCAGCTACGTCTATT
The DNA here is from genome assembly GCA_036851935.1 of Coregonus suidteri. NCBI lineage: Eukaryota > Metazoa > Chordata > Actinopteri > Salmoniformes > Salmonidae > Coregonus > Coregonus suidteri. Next base: position 108,200,514 of record CM072218.1, on the reverse strand, counting down.
GACAGTTGTCGCAGTGACATCATAAACATTCTATTGAAATAGTTACTTGCGTAGTGGAGCCTTTTGTTTAGACATGTAGCTAGCTAGTTAAACAATGAACCATAATCCCAACTCATAACGTTACTACCCTGCATGAATCTGCAGGTAGCTAACCAACCAGGTTAATTGTTAGCTAGCTAACATTAGGCTATAACTAGCAATGCAAATGGCTCTGAGATATGAATAATATTACTACACAGATCATACACGTAACGTTAGCTAATTAGCCAGCCAGCTAACGTTAGCTAGCTAGCTAACAGTACACTTTAACTTGAAATGAAAACGACTTGCTGACAAAATTAGAAATGTGTAATATCTGAAAATGTAGCTAGCTGGACTATCTTACCCGTATACATGGATGGACACTTCTCCCTCTCTGTCATGGATGCCATGGTTGCCCTTAGTTTGAAGATATAATCCGGAGACAGGTGTTTTATACAACAGCCTTCTGTGTGATCTCTTTTCAACTCTGTCTGCATATTTATAATCAAACGCCAGAATTTTCTCCATATCCTTAGCTATCATACTCTAATTCCACTAATTTCAAAACTCGGTTCTCCAGAAAGTGGAGAGCAACACTTATGCAGTTCTACTACGTGATGTCTTTCAAAAAAGCCACGTTAGAAAGGATTACCTACACATACTGACCAGCTCATATTATAGACAGAAGCGTGCTACACCAATCCGAACTCATCTCTCGGCATGTCCAGCCCACTCATTATGTCAACCAATCATGGCTAGCGGGAAGGTTGCTGTCTTTTTCCGGGGCTAAACCAACTGTGTTCGTAAGTTGACAATTGTATTCGTATTTACAGATGGCATACAAGTTTATTATAAAGGCACATGAAAGTTCACATGTTCCAGAAGGCATTTCTGCCAAAAAACACATTTTGATTTTTTAAAAATAGTTTACGTTCAAAATGGCGCTCCTGTGAAGTAGTGACGCGCGACATATGCCTAGTTTCCTGAAACTAGTCACATGTGACTGGACAGTACTCTAGCTGTGATAGAACCAGAGATTGAATCACCTGATTCAGAGTGCTGGATGGTACATACTCAGAAAATGTTCTTGTTACAGCAATGCCCTTACCCATTTACATTTACATTTATGTCATTTAGCAGACGCTCTTATCCAGAGCGACTTACAAATTGGTGCATTCACCCTATAGCCAGTGGGATAACCACTTTACAATTTATTTTATTTTATTATTATTATATTTTTTTTAGGGGGGGGGGGGGGGGTAGAAGGATTACTTTATATCCCAGGTATTCCTTAAAGAGAATTCCATTTGAATTACAATATAATCTGTATGTTCAGACCAAGATAATGCTACGTCCAAGTAGTTTGGTCTTTTTAACTTGTTCTACAAGCATCCCATTCATCAACAAATTGAATTGGGGGTCTCAAGCAAGCATATGTCTTGGACCAAATAGAATACATAAGGTTTTAGAAATATTCAACACCAATGTGTTCATGTTAACCCACTCAGACACCGTTCTTAGTTCTCTGCTCAGTGCATATTTTTAGTTCATTATATGCTGATGCAGCACTATACATTGTAGAGTCACCAGCATACATAACCACTCTTGCTTCATTCATTAAATCATAAGTAAAGATATAGTAGAGGAGTGGTCCTAGAAAGCTGCCTTGAGGAACACCACAGTGTAAAGATAGAGTAGAGGAGTGGTCCAAGGCAGCTACCTTGAGGAACACCACAGGGTAAAGATAGAGTAGGGGAGTGGTCCAAGGCAGCTACCTTGAGGAACACCACAGGGTAAAGATAGAGTAGAGGAGTGGTCCAAGGCAGCTACCTTGAGGAACACCACAGGGTAAAGATAGAGTAGGGGAGTGGTCCAAGGAAGCTGCCTTGAGGAACACCACAGTGTAAAGCTAGAATAGAGGAGTGGTCCAAGGCAGCTGCCTTGAGGAACACCACAGGGTAAATCTTTGCTGTCCAAAAATCTACCATTCAAGAAAATGTTTTGCCTTCTCCTGGATAGGTAGCTTTCCATCCAGAATAAAGCGGCAGACATAAAACCATAAAATTTGAGTTTACCTAGCAACAGTTCATGATCAATTACATCAAAAGCAGCACTAAAGTCCAACAACACTGCACCCACTAACTTCCTGTCATCCCATACTTTAGCCAATCATCTGTCATTTGCGCTAAGGCTGTACTCGTAGAATGCCCTTCTTTTCCTTGAACCCTGGCAAGACGGAGCTGCTCTTCCTCCCCGGGAAGGACTGCCCCGTTCCATGATCTCGCCATCACGGTAGACAACTCCGCTGTGTCCTCCTCCCAGAGTGCGAAGAGCCTAGGCGTGACCCTGGACAACACCCTGTCGTTCTCCGCCAACATCAAGGCGGTGACCCGCTCCTGCAGGTTCATGCTCTACAACATTCGGAGAGTGCGACCCTGCCTTACACAGGAAGCGGCGCAGGTCCTGGTCCAGGCACTTGTCATCTCCCGTCTGGACTACTGCAACTCGCTGTTGCTGCTGGCTCCCTGCCTGTGCCATTAAACCCCCTACAACTCATCCAGAATGCCGCAGCCCCGTCTGGTGTTCAACCTTCCCAAGTTCTCTCACGTCACCCCCCTCCTCCGCACACTCCACTGGCTTCCAATTGAAGCTCGCATCCGCTACAAGACCATGGTGCTTGCCTTTGGAGCAGTGAGGGGAACGGCACCCCTGTACCTTCAGGCTCTGATCAGTCCCTACACCCAAACGAGGACATTGCGTTCATCCACCTCTGGCCTGCTGGCTCCCCTTCCTCTGCGGAAGCACAGCTCCCCCTCAGCCCAGTCAAAACTGTTTCGCTGCTCTGGCACCCAATGGTGGAACAAGCTCCCTCACGACGCCAGGACAGCGGAGTCACTCACCACCTTTCCGGAGACATTTGAAACCCCACCTCTTTAAGGAATACCTGGGATAGGCTAAAGTATTCCTTCTAACCCCCCCCCCCCCCAAATTGTAAAGTGGTTATCCCACTGGCTATAGGGTGAACGCACCAATTTGTGAGTCGCTCTGGCTAAGAGCGTCTGCTAAATGACGTTAATGTGCCCTTGAGCAAGGCACTTAACCCTAATTGCTCCTGTAAGTCGCTCTGGTTAAGAGCGTCTGCTAAATGACTAAAATGTAAATGTAAATGTTTGTCTGCATGCTGGAAACCCGTTATCAGACCATTATATGAGAAATAATCCTGAATTTGTACAGATCAAACATTTTTCCAAGTGGAATGACCTTTGACTGTTTCCACATTTCTGGGCACATCCCACACATCAAGCACCTATTTAAAATATGACAATTGGGGTGGATATGTGGTTGGCTGCAACTCTAAGCAATTTGCTGACAAGGTTATCTGTACCTGGTGATTTATCATCAGAAACAGCATTCTTTCAACCACTTATTTTCTACTTGTTGAAATTCAAACTTGCAATGCCTCATTCATAATACAATATTTTATAAGTGTATATGTCAGAGAGCCATCAGCTGGACTCATGACATTTCTCAACTTGTCCACTTTGCCCGTAAAATATAATTTAAAGTAATTTGCAATGTCACATGGTTTCGTAATAAATATACCCTCTGATTCAACAAATGAGGTAGACATTTAAAATCCTACCCATTATAACATCCATAGTTATTTTTCCATCACCCTTGACATCATCAATTTTGTGCTGATAATATCCTTTCTTTTTTACTTTGTTTAGCTCTTTATTTACAGTAACTTTGCTTATCGGACGAAGTGTCAGATCTATCTGCTGCCTTTTTGGCATCATTACGTTGAACCATTGCATTTCTCACTCATCGTCAATCCATGTGCCACTGCTTGACCTCGCAGCGCATTTTCTTAATGGGGTCTGCTTATCAACAATCCTCATAAATAATTTTATAAACACGCTCAGTGCTATTTCAGGATCATCCTCACTACATACTTGCAGCCGTTGCACATTCTTAACCTCATCCACAAATAAGTCATGATTGAACCCATTGTAGGACCTTCTGTAGATTATTTTAGGGCCAGCCTTTTGGTTTTCGTCATGAATGCTACCAAGTTCTGATCACTACATTTACATTTTAGTCATTTAGCAGACGCTCTTATCCAGAGCGACTTACAGTTAGTGAGTGCATTCATTTGTCATACTGGCCCCCCGTGGGAATCGAACCCACAACCCTGGCGTTGCAAGCGCCATGCTCTACTAACTGAGCTACAACTTAGTGCCACTGATACAGCTTTAGAACAATGTTCAGCCATATTGGTAAAAATATGATCAATACAGGTTGACGATGTGATACCGCACCTGTTAGTGAAAGTTCTCGGTTTTGTGATGTCATAACTTGGTTCAGTTTACATACATTGGCCACAGAAATAAGCTTTTTCCCTCAGTGGCCAGTTGTTGGTAAAGCATTCAATATTCAAATCACCCCTGAAATATATTTCCCTGTTATCCAACATTTCACAGATTCCATCAAGATATTTCACATCAGCACTAGGCATGTAGCAACAGCCAACTAGTATAGACCCCTGTCACTCCTCCCAGGTCCTTGGGAGGGAAGGGTGAACAATCAGTTTGTCATACCTCAGGTAGGCTATGTCCCCATGTTCTCTCGCCGCCTTCATAGCTGTTTCCTTAGCTGTTTCTTTTTTTGGTGGACTGTCTCTGAGAAATCCTCATTGGTGAACCCTTTAAGACTTTTTCCAAGGACTGCAAGCTTGTTCTTGAATCTGATGAATTTCATTTCAAATCGGCCTGGGTCTGGCACCACCTGATTTCCCAGACCAGCCCTTTCCAGCCCTTTCCAGCTGTATGCGGTCCAGTTGTAGCTTCTCAGAAAGCAACTTTCGAACGTTTCAGCTCATGTTTCACTTTAGCTTTCCTGGATCTACTACAAGATTATTTATCCTCAATTGTCACCAGGTAATCAGCCTTCCCAGATATGTTTCAGGAGGTTCTCACAAACGGTGCTGATATCCTTCCTCATTGAGGAACAGTTAGTGGAAAGTTTACCCTGGGTGGCTGTCAATACATCCATATCGTTCGGTGTGAAATGAATGTCTTGGACATCTTTAGTTAGGTCATCCATTGTTCGTAGATCATTTGTATAAAGCCTTTAAAGTAATTTTCCTGTTGGAGTAACATTTCCTTATAGAAGTCGTTCTGCTTCTCCATGAATTCACGTACCTGCCCAGTTGAGATGAAGTCATCTTCTGGTTTTTTTTGGTGGCATGGTTGTAGGGCGAGCCCACTATCCACCGCGTAACGAGAGCTCTGGAAATCGGTAATCCGAAGCCCGGGCCAGATAGAGTGCGGTCCCTGCCACAAAGGCTAACCACGTCGCGGGCTTGGTTTCAGGCTGCAGTAGACTAGGCTAGCTGCTTTGTAGTTCAATAACAGAATTATTCAATATAAAACGTAGACTATGTTTGGTAAGTTTAGAGGAACAAGGCCTTAGGGCCGGTAGGAGGTTGACAATGAGATGTTATAATGATGAAATGTGGTTGAAGTGTTTAAAATGTTGGAGGTTTAGGATGTAATGGGAACAATAAATTAGGTTGGAGTGAGATTATAATTGAAGGGGAGTAAGAAAGGTTCATGTTTTAAAAAATAAGGTTTTAAAAGATAATGATAAGGGAGTGTGCTAAGGGTGCTAGTTTGCCCAGGTTAAAGCAGCCAGGAGGATGGGGGCAAAAATGAAAAAATGAAAAAAATATGTTAAAAATGCTGAAAAACCACCTTTTGAGAAAGGGCCACATTAGGTGTCAACGACTGAATTTGCCATCAGGGCCACGATGAGTAAAAACATAAATTAGCAGAAAGGAGGATGGAGGGTGTAAAGGAGATTTGTTGGAAGGGTATGGCTCTCTTTGAGAACCTGTCGCATGCTGGAAGAAGATTTTTGCTGTAGCTTTTTAGCTTAAAATGTATTTTGATTATTCTTATATTTTGATTATACTTGGTTAAAGTCAAATTCTAAGATGAATCCTTAAGATTACCTCATTGATAGGTACACATCTTGCTTAGGCAAGGAAAAAAGGTGGGGGGTTAGTGGGTGCTGAAAAACCACCTTTTGAGAAAAGGCAAGTGTCTTCACTGACATTTTCAACACGTCCCTGACTGAGTCTGTAATATCAACATGTTTCAAGCAGACCACCATAGTCCCTGTGCCCAAGAACACTAAGGTAACCTGTCTAAATGACTATCGCCCCATAGCACTCACGTCTGTAGCCATGAAGTGCTTTGAAAGGCTGGTCATGGCTCAAATCAACACCATTATCCCAGAAACCCTAGACCCACTCCAATTTGCATACCGCCCCAATAGATCCACAGATGATGCTTATCTCTATTGCAATCCACAATGCCCTTTCCCACCTGGACAAGAGGAACACCTACGTGAGAATGCTATTCATTGACTACAGCTCAGCGTTCAACACCATAGTGCCCTCAAAGCTCATCACTAAGCTAAGGACCCTGGGACTAAACACCTCCCTGTGCAACTGGATCCTGGACTTCCTGACGGGCCGCCCCGAGGTGGTAAGGGTAGGAGGCAACATCACATATGCCACGCTGATCCTCAACACTGGGGCCCCTCAGGGGTGCGTGCTTAGTCCCTTCCTGTACTCCCTGTTCACCCACAACTGTGTGGCCAAGCACGACTCCAACGCCATCATTAAGTTTGCTGACGAAACAACAGTGGTAGGCCTGATCACCAACAACGATGAGACAGCCTATAGGGAGGAGGTCAGAGACCTGGCAGTGTGGTGCCAGGACAACCATCCCTCCCTCAACGTGAGCAAGACAAAGGAGATGATCGTGGACTACAGGAAAAGTAGGGCCGAACACGCCCCCGTTCACATCGACAGGGCTGTAGTGGAGCGGGTCGAGAGTTTCAAGTTCCTTGGTGTCCACATCACCAACAAACTATCATGGTCCAAACACACCAAGACAGTTGTGAAGAGGCCACGAAAACACCTTTTCCCCCTCAGGAGACTGAAAAGATTTGGCATTGGTCCCCAGATCCTCAAAACGTTCTACAGCTGCACCATCGAGAGCATCCTAACCGGTTGCATCACCGCCTGATATGGCAACTGCTCGGCATCCGACCGCAAAGCACTACAGAGGGTAGTGCGTAGGGCCCAGTACATCACTGGGAACAAGCTTCCTGCCATCCAGGACCTACAGTTGAAGTCGGAAGTTTACATACACCTTAGCCAAATGCATTTTAAACTCAGTTTTTCACAATTCCTGACATTGAATCCTAGTAAAACTTCCCTGTCTTAGGTCAGTTAGGATCACCACTTTATTTTAAGAATGTGAAATGTCAGAATAATAGTAGAGAGAATGATTTATTTCAGCTTTTATTTCTTTCATCACATTCCCAGTGGGTCAGAAGTTTACATACACTCAATTAGTATTTGGTAGCATTGCCTTTAAATTGTTTAACTTGGGTCAAACGTTTCGGGTAGCCTTCCACAAGCCTACCACAATAAGTTGGGTGAATTTTGGCCCATTCCTCCTGACAGAGCTGGTGTAACTGAGTCAGGTTTGTAGGCCTCCTTGCTCGCACACACTTTTTCAGTTCTGCCCACACATTTTCTATAGGATTGAGGTCAGGGCTTTGTGATGGCCACTCCAATACCTTGACTTTGTTGTCCTTAAGCCATTTTGCCACAACTTTGGAAGTATGCTTGGGGTCATTGTCCATTTGGAAGACTCATTTGTGACCAAGCTTTAACTTCCAGACTGATGTCTTGAGATGTTGCTTCAATATATCCACATAATTTTCCTTCCTCATGATGCCATCTATTAAGTGCACCAGACCCTCCTGCAGCAAAGCACCCCCACAGCATGATGCTGCCACCCCCGTGCTTCACGGTTGGGATGGTGTTCTTTGGCTTGCAAGGTTCCCCCTTTTTCCTCCAAACATAACGATGGTCATTATGGCCAAACAGGTCTATTTTTGTTTCATCAGACCAGAGGACATTCAAAATCCAAAAAGTACAATCTTTGTCCCCATGTGCAGTTGAAAACCGTAGTCTGGATTTTCTATGGCGGTTTTGGAGCAGTGGCTTCTTCTTTGCTGAGTGGCCTTTCAGGATATGTTGATATAGGACTCGTTTTACTGTTCGGCATCTGACCGTAAGGTGCTACAGAGGGTAGTGCGTACGGCCCAGTACATCACTGGGGCCAAGCTTCCTGACACGCGGGACATTTACATTTACGTCATTTAGCAGACGCTCTTATCCAGAGCGACTTACAAATTGGTGCATTCACCTTATAGCCAGTGGGATAACCACTTTACTTTTTTTTTTTTTGGGGGGGGGGTGGGGTGGGTAATGGGGTGGTAGTAGAGGATTACTTTATCCTATCCCAGGTATTCCTTAAAGAGGTGGGGTTTTCAAATGTCTCCGGAAGGTGGTGAGTGACTCCGCTGTCCTGGCGTCGTGAGGGAGCTTGTTCCACCATTGGGGTGCCAGAGCAGTGAACAGTTTTGACTGGGCTGAGCAGGAACTGTGCTTCAGCAGAGGTAGGGGAGCCAGCAGGCCAGAGGTGGATGAACGCAATGCCATCGTTTGGGTGTAGGGACTGATCAGAGCCTGAAGGTACGGAGGTGCCGTTCCCCTCACAGCTCCGTAGGCAAGCACCATGGTCTTGTAGCAGATGCGAGCTTCAACTGGAAGCCAGTGGAGTGTGCGGAGGAGTGGGGTGACGTGAGAGAACTTGGGAAGGTTGAACACCAGATGAATGCGGCATTCTGGATGAGTTGTAGGGGTTTAATGGCACAGGCAGGGAGCCCAGCCAACAGCGAGTTGCAGTAATCCAGACGGGAGATGACAAGTGCCTGGATTAGGACCTGTGCCGCTTCCTGTGTAAGACAGGGTCGTACTCTCCGAATGTTGTAGAGCATGAACCTACAGGATCGGGTCACCGCCTTGATGTTAGCGGAGAACGACAGGGTGTTGTCAGGGTCACGCCAAGGCTCTTCGCACTCTGGGAGGAGGACACAACGGAGTTGTCAACCGTGATGGCGAGATCATGGAACGGGCAGTCCTTCCCCGGGAGGAAGAGCAGCTCCGTCTTGTCGAGGTTCAGCTTGAGTTGGTGATCCATCATCCATACTGATATGTCTGCCAGACATGCAGAGATGCGATTCGCCACCTGGTTATCAGAAGAGGGAAAGGAGATTAGTTGTGTGTCGTCAGCGTAGCAATGATAGGAGAGGCCATGTGAGGATATGACAGAGCCAAGTGACTTTGTGTATAGGGAGAATAGGAGAGGGCCTAGAACTGAGCCCTGGGGACACCAGTGGTGAGAGCACGTGGTGCGGAGACAGCTTCTCGCCACGCCACTTGGTAGGAGCGACCGGTCAGGTAGGACGCAATCCAAGAGTGAGCCGCGCCGGAGATGCCCAGCTCGGAGAGGGTGGAGAGGAGGATCTGATGGTTCACAGTATCAAAGGCAGCAGACAGGTCTAGAAGGATAAGAGCAGAGGAGAGAGAGTTAGCTTTAGCAGTGCAGAGAGCCTCCGTGACACAGAGAAGAGCAGTCTCAGTTGAATGACCAGTCTTGAAACCTGACTGGTTTGGATCAAGAAGGTCATTCTGAGAGAGATAGCAAGAGAGTTGGCTAAAGACGGCACGCTCAATAGTTTTGGAGAGAAAAGAAAGAAGGAATACTGGTCTGTAGTTGTTGACATCAGAGGGATCGAGTGTTGGTTTTTTGAGAAGGGGTGCAACTCTCGCTCTCTTGAAGACGGAAGGGACATAGCCAGCGGTCAAGGATGAGTTGATCAGCGAGGTGAGGTAAGGGAGAAGGTCACCGGAGATGGTCTGGAGAGAGAGGGGAGAAAGAAGTCAAAGCATAGGGTAGGGCAGTGTGAGCAGGACCAGCAGTGTCATTTGACTTAACAAACGAGGATCGGATGTCGTCAACCTTCTTTTCAAAATGGTTGACGAAGTAATCCACAGAGAGGGAGGAGGGGGGGAGGGGGAGGACGATTCAGCAGGGAGGAGAAGGTGGCAAAGAGCTTCCTAGGGTTAGAGGCAGATGCTTGGAATTTAGAGTGGTAGGAAGTGGCCTTAGCAGCAGAAACAGATGAAGAAAATGTAGAGAGGAGGGAGTGAAAAGATGCCAGGTCCGCAGGGAGTCTAGTTTTCCTCCATTTCCGCTCGGCTGCCCGGAGCCCTGTTCTGTGAGCTCGCAATGAGTCATCAAGCCACGGAGCTGGAGGGGAGGACTGAGCCGGCCGGGAGGATAGGGGACATAGAGAGTCAAAGGATGCAGAAAGGGAGGAGAGGAGGGTTGAGGAGGCAGAATCAGGAGATTGGAGGGAGAAGGCTTGAGCAGAGGGAAGAGATGATAGGATGGAAGAGGAGAGAGTAGCGGGAGAGAGAGAGCGAAGGTTGCGACGGCGCATTACCATCTGAGTAGGGGCAGAGTGAGTAGTGTTGGAGGAGAGCGAGAGAGAAAAGGATACAAAGTAGTGGTCGGAGACATGGAGGGGAGTTGCAGTGAGATTAGTAGAAGATCAGCATCTAGTAAAGATGAGGTCAAGCGTATTGCCTGCTGGTTATGACACCTACATAAGAGTGCCAAAACCCACAAAACCTACCACATAAGGCAAACCATTCCATTACACCATAGCCTGCTTGTAAACAGTATGTTTGTTATATAACATTTTCTGAAATTGACCATATTAAATGATCATTGTAATTGCGCACACATTAATGTCAGACATGTACCGACCCAAATGCTCTGTTGCTGATGACTGGGATGAACGCAGGAGCAAATTTCCGGAGCAGGACAAGACACCCTCTTTTTGACTGATGACTGATATAAAGGCATGTATGTGATAGGGCCTGTAGGACTTGTTGATAGTGTTGTTAACTGTTAAATAGCCATCACTAGCACATTAGAGGCTGCTGCTGCCTATTGAAATCACTGGGCACTTTAAGAAATGGAACACTAGTCACTTTAATAATGTTTACATATCTTGCACTACTCATCTCATATGTATATACTGTATTCTATAATATTCTACTGTATCTTAGTCCATGCCGCTGTCATTGCTTGTCCATATATGTATATTTTCTTAAATTCCATTCCTTAGTAGTTTTGTGTGTATTAGGTATATGCTGTGAAATTGTTAGATATTACTTGTTAGATATTACTGCACTGTCAGAGCTAGAAGCACAAGCATTTTGCTACACCCGCTATAACATCTGCTAAACACGTGTATGTGACAAATAACATTTGATTTGATTTGATTAATAATCACTATAAAACATATTGTATGACCTCTTATACACTATATTAGGCCCAGCCTTTGGAACTTTGGTTTTCCTAGATATGGCTACTATATTGTGATCACTACATCCAATGGATTTGGATACTGCTCTAAAGCAAATATCTGCAGCATTAGTAAAGATATGATCAATACATGTTGATGACTTCATTCCTGTGCTGTTTGTAACTACCCTGATAACCTGAACCAGGTTGCAGGCACTGGTTACAGTTTGAAGCTTTTTCTTGAGTTTGCAGCTTGATGAAAGCCAGTCAATAGTTATATCACCCAGAAAATATACCTCTGTTGATATCACATACATTATCAAGCATTTCATACATGTTATCCAGATACTGACTGTTAGCACTTGGTGGTCTATAGCAGCTTCCCACCAGAATGGGCTTTAGGTGAGGCAGATGAACCTGTAGCCATATTACTTCAACAGTATTTAACATGAGATCCTCTCTAAGCTTTACAGAAATGTGGTTCTGAATATAAACAGTAACACCACCACCTTTGGCATTTCTGTATTTTCTGTACATCTTATAACCATGTATTGCTACCACTGTATCATCAAAGGTATTATCTAAGTGAGTTTCAAAGATTGTCAGAATATTAATGTCATCTGTTACTAGCAAATTATTGATTTCATGAACCTTGTTTCTTAAGCTACATATGTTAATGTGGGCGACTTTTAGCACTTTTCTGGGATGCTTGATTGTTTTCATTGCTTTACTGGCACCTAAAGGACTCTCAGACCATGATAAACAAGATACAAATATTGTGGGGGCTGCTTTGTTAGACTTCAGTGCGGCTTTTGACATTATCGATCATAATGTGTTGCTAGAAAAACGTATGTGTTATGGATTTACACCCCCTGCTATATTGTGGATAAAGAGTTACCTGTCTAACAGAACACAGAGGGTGTTCTTTAATGGAAGCCTCTCCAACAAAATCCAGGTAGAATCAGGACTTCTCCAGGGCAGCTGTCTAGGCCCCTTACTTTTTTCAATCTTTACTAACGACATGCCACTGGCTTTGAGTAAAGCCAGTGTGTCTATGTATGTGGATGACTCAACACTATACACGTCAGCTACCACAGCGACTGAAATTACTGCTACCCTTAACAAAGAGCTGCAGTTAGTTTCAGAATGGGTGGTAAGGAATAAGTTAGTCCTAAATATTTCAAAAACTAAAATCATTGTATTTGGGTCAAATCATTCACTAAACCCTTAACCTCAACTAAATCTTGTAAATAATAATGTGGAAATTGACCAAGTTGAGGAGGCTAAACTGATTGGAACTCTATTCCACATCAAGTAACTCATGAAAGCAGGAAAATTAGATTTGAAAAAAAACTGATAAAAATAGACCTTTTGGAACAGCGGGGACTGTGAAGCAACACAAACATAGACACATGCATACACACACACGATAACATACGCACTATACACACATGGATTTTGTGTTGTAGATATGTGGTAGTAGAGTAGGGGCCTGAGGGCACACACTTAATATGTTGTGAAATCTGTTGTGAATGTATTGTAATGTAAAAAAAAAAGTATAACTGCCTTAATTTTGCTGGACCCCAGGAAGTGTAGCTGCTGCCTTCGCAGCAACTAATGGGGATCAATAATAAAAATATATATATTACAGTGGGGAAAAAAAGAATTTAGTCAGCCACCAATTGTGCAAGTTCTCCCACTTAAAAAGATGAAAGAGGCCTGTAATTTTCATCATAGGTACACGTCAACTATGACAGACAAAATGAGAGAAAAAAAATCCAGAAAAATCACATTGTAGGATTTTTTATGAATTTAATTTATTTGCAAATTATGGTGGAAAATAAGTATTTGGTCAATAACAAAAGTTTCTCAATACTTTGTTATATACCCTTTGTTGGCAATGACACAGGTCAAACGTTTTCTGTAAGTCTTCACAAGGTTTTCACACACTGTTGCTGGTATTTTGGGCCCATTCCTCCATGCAGATCCTCCCTCTAGAGCAGTGATGTTTTTTGGGGCTGTCGCTGGGCAACACAGACTTTCAACTCCCTCCAAAGATTTTCTATGGGGTTGAGATCTGGAGACTGGCACAAGCTAGGCCACTCCAGGACCTTGAAATGCTTCTTTGACGAAGCCACTCCTTCATTGCCCGGGCGGTGGTGTTTGGGATCATTGTCATGCTGAAAGACCCAGCCCGTTTCATCTTCAATGCCCTTGCTGATGGAAGTTTTGAGATTTCACTCAAAAATCTCACGATACATGGCCCCATTCATTCTTTCCTTTACACGGATCAGTCGTCCTGGGTCCCTTTGCAGAAAAACAGCCCAAAAGCATGATGTTTCCACCCCCATGCTTCACAGTAGGTATGGTGTTCTTTGGATGAAACTCAGCATTCTTTGTCCTCCAAACACGACGAGTTGAGTTTTTACCAAAAAGTTCTATTTTGGTTTCATCTGACCATACAGTGGGGAAAAAAAAGTATTTAGTAGCCACCAATTGTGCAAGTTCTCCCCACTTAAAAAGATGAGAGAGGCCTGTAATTTCATCATAGGGTACACATCAACTATGGACAGACGAAATGAAGAAAAAAATATCCAGAAAATCACATTGTAGGATTTATAATGAATTTATTTGCAAATTATGGTGGAAAATAAGTATTTGGCCAATAACAAAAGTTTCTCAATACTTTGTTATATACCCTTTGTTGGCAATGACACAGGTCAAAAGTTTTCTGTAAGTCTTCACAAGGTTTTCACACACTGTTGCTGGTATTTTGGCCCATTCCTCCATGCAGATCTCCTCTAGAGCAGTGATGTTTTGGGGCTGTCGCTGGGCAACACGGACTTTCAACTCCCTCCAAAGATTTTCTATGGGGTTGAGATCTGGAGACTGGCTAGGCCACTCCAGGACCTTGAAATGCTTCTTACGAAGCCACTCCTTCGTTGCCCGGGCGGTGTGTTTGGGATCATTGTCATGCTGAAAGACCAAGCCTTGTTTCATCTTCAATGCCCTTGCTGATGGAAGGAGGTTTTCATCAAAATCTCACGATACATGGCCCCATTCATTCCCCCAGGATTTTTTTTCCTTTATCATTCCGTTTGAGGTCCCCATGCAGGAAGAGGTATGCGGATCTCACGATACAGGGCCTAAAACCCATTCATTCTTTCCTTTACACGGAAAGATCAGTCGTCCTGTCCCTTTGCAGAAAAACAGCCCCAATCCAAAAGCATGATGTTTCCTCTCAAACCACCCCCAATTGCTTCAACAGTAGTATTGTATGGTTTCTTTTTGGAATGCAACTCAGCATTCTTTGTCCTCCCAAACACGACGAGTTGAGTTTTTTTACCTAAATTTTACAAAAAGTTCTATTTTGGTTTCATCTGACCATATGACATTCTCCCAATCCTCTTCTGGATCATCCAAATGCACTCTAGCAAAACTTCAGACGGGCCTGGACATGGTACTGGCTTAAGCTAGACAGGGGGGGACACGTTCTGGCCTCTTCCTAGCGGACACTGCAGGATTTGAAGTCCCTGGGCGGCGTAGTGTGTGTTACTGATGGTAGGTTTTGGTAGTTACTTTGGTCCCAGCTCTCTCTTGCAGGTCATTCACTAGGTACCCCCCGTGCCCCGTCTGGGTAGGTTCTGGGATTTTGTTACTACTCACCGTTCTTGTGATCATTTTGACCCCACAGGGTGAGATCTTGCGTGGAGCCCCAGATCGAGGGAGATTATCAGGTGGTCTTGGTATGTCTTTCCATTTCCTAATAATTGTGCTCCCACAGTTGATTTCTTCAAAAGCAAAGCTGCTTACCTATTGCAGATTCAGTCTTCCCAGCCTGGTGCAGGTCTACAATTTGTTTCTGGTGTCCTTTGACAGCTCTTTTGGTCTTGGCCCATAGTGGAGTTTGGAGTGTGACTGTTTGAGGTTGTGGACAGGTGTCTTTTATACTGATAACAAGTTCAAACAGGGTGCCATTAATACAGGTAAAACGAGTGGAGGACAGGGGAGCCTCTTAAAGAAGAAGTTACAGTGTCTGTGAGAGCCAGAAATCTTGCTTGTTTGTAGGTGACCAAATACTTATTTTCCACCATAATTTGCAAATAAATTCATTAAAAATCCTACAATGTGATTTTCAGGATTTATTTTTCTCAATTTGTCTGTCATAGTTGATGTGTACCTATGATGAAAATTACAGGCCTCTCTCATCTTTTTAAGTGGGAGAACTTGCACAATTGGTGGCTGACTAAATTCTTTTTTTCCCCACTGTATGACATTCTCCCAATCCTCTTCTGGATCATCCAAATGCACTCTAGCAAACTTCAGATGGGCCTGGACATGTACTGGCTTAAGCAGGGGGACACGTCTTGCTTTCTGCAGGATTTGAGTCCCCTGACGGCGTAGTGTGTTACTGATGGTAGGCTTTGTTACTTTGGTCCCAGCTCTCTGCAGGTAATTCACTAGGTCCCCCCGTGTGGGTTCTGGGATTTTTGCTCACCGTTCTTGTGATCATTTTGACCCCACGGGGTGAGATCTTGCGTGGAGCCCCAGATCGATGCAGATTTCAGTGGTCTTGTATGTCTTCCATTTCCTAATAATTTGCTCCCACAGTTGACTTCTTCAAACCAAGCTGCTTACCTATTGCAGATTCAGTCTTCCCAGCCTGGTGCAGGTCTACAATTTTGTTTTCTGGTGTCCTTTGACAGCTCTTTGGTCTTGGCCATAGTGGAGTTTGGAGTGTGACTGTTTGAGGTTGTGGACAGGTGTCTTTTATTACTGATAACAAGTTCAAACAGGTGCCATTAATACAGGTAACGAGTGGAGGACAGAGGAGCCTCTTAAAGAAGGAGTTACAGGTCTGTGAGAGCCAGAAATCTGCTTGTTTGTAGGTGACCAAATACTTATTTTCCACCATAATTTGCAAATAAAATCATTAAAAATCCTACAATGTGATTTTCTGGATTTTATTTTTCTCAATTTGTCTGTCGTAGTTGACGTGTACCTATGATGAAAATTACAGGCCTCTCTCATCTTTTTAAGTGGGAGAACTTGCACAATTGGTGGCTGACTAAATACTTTTTTTCCCAACTGTATAATATCATAATTTTGTATACATTTCTTTTACCAGGATTTGGGGAATTTCCCGCGACCCCATTTCATATCAGGCGACCCCTATTCTGGCAACTGTTGTTATAATGCTTCTTGACAGTGTCATAAAGAGTATTTTCTTAGTCAAAGTAAAGTGACACAGGAGGGTCATAATGCTTCATGACAGTGTTATAAAGTGTATTTTCTACAAGATGTTTAGCTAACGTTAGCGACCATCTAGTTAGTGTTGGTCTAGCAAACGTTAGCCACCCTATCTCCAAAGATGGCATTGTGCAAAACAACTAAATACAACACATGCCTTGTTGAGGCAACAACAGTACATCTGATTCACTTTATATAAACAGTGCTAATTGTACAAACTAATTATAGAAGAGATATTAACTGTAACAAAAACACATAACAACAACTAGCTACCTATGGTAGGCTAGCTAGTGCATAGTGCTGACGTTAGCGTTAGCATGCGACCGTTAGATACACATTTCCTAAAAAGTAACTTTGTAAAATACTTACCATTAGCGTGGTGCATATGTACTCATGTAAATACACTTAAAGAGCCACTGAACACGCCGATTGGTACGTGTTTTTCTGTTGCTCTTTAGAAAAACAAGATTTCAGTCTTGGAGGTGTTTGTCCCACATGAGACACTGTAGACGCAGAAGCCTATTTCACTTCCTCAAATCCCCAGAATGAATCAATAATTCTGTCATTAATTTTGACGTTTTTGCAGAGGATGTTTAAGTTGCGCAATTCTACATCAACCTAAGGTGTTTGGTGCAGTATTTCTCAAGTAAAAAAATGCGTGACTGTTGTATTTTGTTCTTATGCTATTGGATAGAGAGCCATCACCGCAGTTGTTCACCACGTTAGTGGGCCAATGGACATCATCAAATGTCATCACCAACCTTCATTTACCCTTTGTAACGCATGGATGTTCCAAACTCAGTTTTAGACGAGACTGACTTTAAGACCTAAATTATCCAATTTACACTTTGTAGTCAATTTTAAAACTAGAACAACTGTTTCTGATATATTGATGCCACATAGGCCGTTTTCAAAAGGAATAGTTGCTTTTTTAAAGGCAGTTGCTCTTGACCACATTTAAAATACCCAAATGCAGGAAAACAGGATGATTTTGTGGGACATTCGCGGGACAATGTAGCCTACATTAATAAAAACATTGGCAGCACAACCCCACACACACACTTTGATTTGTTCTTACGTAAGCAGTAGTCTTATTAGTTCCTTATAGTATTAAATATAGGATTAGTTAGTTATAGTATTAGCTGTAGTATTAGTTAGTTATAGTATTAGCTGTAGTATTAGTTAGTTATAGTATTAGCTAGTTATAGTATTAGCTGTAGTATTAGTTATGTAAAGTATTAGCTGTAGTATTACTTTGTTATACTATTAGCTGTAGTATTAGTTACTTATAGTATTAGCTGTAGTATTAGTTACTTATAGTATTAGCTGTAGTATTAGCGTCACTTGAGTGGGTTGAGTTACTGACGTGATCTTCCTGTCTGGGTTGGCGCCCCCCCCCTTGTTTGTGGCTGTGGTGGAGACCTCTGTGGGCTATACTCGGCCTTGTCTCAGGATTGTAAGTTGGTGGTTGAGGATATCCCTCTAGTGGTGCGGGGGCTGTGCGCTTTGGCAGAGTGGGTGGGGTTATATCCTTCCTGTTTGGCCCTGTCCGGGGGTTTCTTCGGATGGGGGCCACAGTGGTCTCCGGACCGCTCCTGTCTCAGCCTCCAGTATTTATGCTGCAGTAGTTTATGTGTCGGGGGGCTGGGGTTAGTTGGTTATACCTGGAGTACTTTCTCCTGTCTTATCCAGTGTCCTGTGTGAATTTAAGTATGCTCTCTCTAATTCTCTCGTTCTCTCTTTCTCTCTGAGAACCGACAGCTGAGAACCTGAGCATAGGACCATACGTTCAGGACTACCGGGCATGCTGACACCTTGCTGGTCCCCCAGTCCGCCTGGCCTTGCTGCTATTCCAGTTTCAAACTGTTCTGCCTGCGTTACGAAACCCCTACCTGTCCCAGACCTGCTGTTTTCAACTCTTAATGATCGGCTATGAAAAGCCAACTGAGAGACCTGAGCCCTAGGACCATACGTCGGGACTACCGGCCGTGGTGACTCCTTGCTGTCCCCAGTCCGCCTGGCCTTGCTGGCTATTCCAGTTTCAACAGTTCTGCCTGCGGTTATGGAACCCCTACCTGTCCCAGACCTGCTGTTTTCAACTCTTAATGATCGGCTATGAAAAGCCAACTGAGATTTATTCCTGATTATTATTTGACCATGCTTGTCACTTATGAACATTTTTGAACATCTTGGCATGGTTCTGTTATAATCTCCACCCCGGCGGCACAGCCAGAAGAGGACTGGCCACCCCTCATAGCCTGGTTCCTCTCTAGGTTTCTTCCTAGGTTTTGGCCTTTCTAGGGAGTTTTTTCCTAGCCACCGTGCTTCTACACCTGCATTACTAGCTGTTTGGGGTTTTAGGCTGGGTTTCTGTACAGCACTTCGAGATATTAGCTGATGTACGAAGGGCTATATAAAATAAAATTGATTGATTGATTGAAAATTGATTAGATACGTATAGTATTAGCTGTAGTATTAGTTACTTATAGTATTAGCTGTAGTATTACTTACTTATAGTATTAGCTGTAGTATTAGTTACTTATAGTATTCAATGTAGTATTAGTTACTAATAGTATTAGCTGTACAGTAATATATGTAGTATTAGTTTGCTATAGTATTAGCTGTAGTATTAGTTATAATATTAGCTGTATAATTAGTTACTTATAGTATTAGTTGTAGTATTAGTTATAGTATTAGCTGTAGTATTAGTTACTTATAGTATTAGCTGTATTATTAGTTACTTATAGTATTAGCTGTAGTATTAGTTACATATAGTATTAGCTGTAGTATTAGTACTTGTAGTATCAGCTGTAGTATTAGTTACATATAGTATTAGCTGTAGTATTAGTTACTTATAGTATTAGCTGTAGTATTAGTTACTTATAGTATTAGCTGTAGTATTAGTTACTTATAGTATTAGCTGTAGTATTAGCTACTTATAGTATTAGCTGTAGTATTAGTTACTTATAGTATTAGCTGTAGTATTAGTTACTTATAGTATTAGCTGTCGTATTTGGTACTCATAGTATTAGCTGTATTATTAGTTATTTATAGTATTAGCTGTAGTATTAGTTACTTATAGTATTAGCTGTAGTATTAGATATTTATAGTATTAGCTGTAGTATTAATTACTTATAGTATTAGCTGTAGTATTAGTTACTTATAGTAGTAGCTGTAGTATTAGTTACTTATAGTATTAGCTGTAGTATTAGTTACTTATAGTATTACATGTAGTATTAGTTACTTATAGTATTAGCTGTAGTATTAGTTAGTTATATTATTAGCTGTAGTATTAGCTACTTATAGTATTAGCTGTAGTATTAGTTACTTATAGTATTAGCTGTAGTATTAGCTACTTATAGTATTAGCTGTAGTATTAGCTACTTATAGTATTAGCTGTAGTATTAGTTACTTATAGTATTAGCTGTAGTATTAGTTACTTATAGTATTAGCTGTGGTATTAGTTACTTATAGTATTAGCTGTAGTATTGGTTACTTATTACATTTACATTTTAGTCATTTAGCAGACGCTCTTATCCAGAGCGACTTACAGGAGCAATTAGGGTTAAGTGCCTTGCTCAGGGGCACATTTACGTCATTTAGCAGAGACGCTCTTATCCAGAGCGACTCACCAATTGGTGCGTTCACAACCTATAGCCAGTGGGATAACCACTTTACAATTTTTTTGGGGGGGGGGTAGAAGGATTACTTTATCCTATCCCAGTTATATCCTTAAAGAGGTGGGGTTTCAAATGTCTCCGGAAGGTGGTGAGTGACTCCGCTGTCCTGGCGTCGTGAGGGAGCTTGTTCCACCATTGGGGGTGCCAGAGCAGCGAACAGGTTTTGACTGGGGCTGAGCGGGGAACTATGCTTCCGCAGAGGAAGGGGAGCCAGCAGGCCAGAGGTGGATGAACGCAATGCCCTCGTTTGGGTGTAGGGACTGATCAGAGCCCGAAGGTACAGAGGTGCCGTTCCCCTCACTGCTCCATAGGCAAGCACCATGGTCTTGTAGCGGATGCGAGCTTTCAACTGGAAAAAAAGCCAGTGGAGTGTGCGGAGGAGGGGGGTGGACGTGAGAGAACTTGGGGAAGGTTGAAACAACCAGACGGGCTGCGGCATTCTGATGAGTTGTAGGGGTTTAATGGCACAGGCAGGGAGGCCAGCCAACAGCGAGTTGCAGTAATCCAGACGGGAGATGACAAGTGCCTGGATTAGGACCTGTGGCCGCTTCCTGTGTAAGGGCAGGGTCGTACTCCTCCGAATGTTGTAGAGCATGAACCTGCAGGAGCGGGTCACCGCCTTGATGTTGGCGGAGAACGACAGGGTGTTGTCCAGGGTCACGCCTAGGCTCTTCGCACTCTGGGAGGAGGACACAGCGGAGTTGTCAACCGTGATGGCGAGATCATGGAACGGGCAGGTCCTTCCCCGGGGAGGAAGAGCAGCTCCGTCTTGCCAGGGTTCAGCTTGAGGTGGTGATCCGTCCATCCATACTGATATGTCTGCCAGACATGCAGAGATGCGATTCGCCAACTGGTTATCAGAAGGGGGAAAGGAGAAGATTAGTTGTGTATCGTCAGCGTAGCAATGATAGGAGAGGCCATGTGAGGATATGACAGAGCCAAGTGACTTGGTGTATAGGGGAGAAAAGGAGAGGGCCCTAGAACTGAGCCCTGGGGGACACCAGCCTGGTGAGAGCACGTGGTGCGGAGACAGCTTCTCGCCACGCCACTTGGTAGGAGCGACCGGTCAGGTAGGACGCAATCCAGGAGTGAGCCGCGCCGGAGATGCCCAGCTCGGAGAGGGTGGAGAGGAGGATCTGATGGTTCACGGTATCAAAGGCAGCAGACAGGTCTAGAAGGACAAGAGCAGAGGAGAGAGAGTTAGCTTTAGCAGTGCGGGAGAGCCTCCGTGACACAGAGAAGAGCAGTCTCAGTTGAATGACCAGTCCTGAAACCTGACTGGTTTGGATCAAGAAGGTCATTCTGAGAGAGAATAGCAAGAGAGAGTGGCTAAAGACGGCACGCTCAATAGTTTTGGAAAGAAAAGAAAGAAGGGATACTGGTCTGTAGTTGTTGACATCAGTGGGATCGAGTGTTGGTTTCTTGAGAAGGGGAGCAACTCTCGCTCTCTTGAAGACGGAAGGGACATGCCAGCGGTCAAGGATGAGTTGATCAGCGAGGTGAGGTAGGGGAGAAGGTCACCGGAGATGGTCTGGAGAACAGAGGAGGGGGATGGGGTCAAGCGGGCAGGTTGTTGGGCGGCCTGCAGTCACAAGTCGCAGGATTTTATCTGGAGAGAGAGGGGGAGAAAGAAGTCAAAGCATAGGGTAGGCAGTGTGATTAGGACCAGCAGTGTCATTAGACTTAACAAAACGAGGATCGAATGTCGTCAAACCTTCTTTTCAAAGTGGTTGACGAAGTCATCCACAGAAAGAGAGGAGGGGGGCGGGGGGGGGGGGGGGAGGATTCAGGAGGGAGGGAAATGTGGCAAAGAGCTTCCTAGGGTTAGAGGCAGATGCTTGGAATTTAGAGTGGTAGAAAGTGGCCTTAGCAGCAGAAAAGATGAAGAAAATGTAGAGAGGAGGGAGTGAAAAGATGCCAGGTCGGCAGGGAGTTTAGTTTTCTTCCATTTCCGCTCCGCTGCCCGGAGCTCTGTTCTGTGAGCTCGCAATGAGTCATCAAGCCACGGAGCCTGGAGGGGAGGACCGAGCCGGCCGGGAGGAGGGGACACAGAGAGTCAAAGATGCAGAAGGGAGGAGAGGAGGGTGAGGAGGCAGAATCAGGAGATTGGAGGGAGAAGGATTGAGCAGAGGGAAGAGATGATAGGATGGAAGAGGAGAGAGTAGTGGGAGAGAGAGAGCGAAGTTGCGGGCGCGCATTACCATCTGTGTAGGGGGCAGATGAGTAGTGTGGGAGGAGAGCGAGAGAGAAAAGGAAACAAAGTAGTGGTCGGAAGACATGGAGGGGAGTTGCAGTGAGATTAGTAGAAGAGCAGCATCTGTAAAGATGGTCAAGCGTATTGCCTGCCTTGTGAGTAGGGGGGGGACGGTGAGAGGGTGAGGTCAAAAGACGGAGAGAAGTGGAAAGAAGGAGGCAGAGAGAAATGAGTCAAATGTTGGACATAGGGAGGTTGAAATCCCCAAAACTGTGAGGGGTGAGCCATCCTCAGGAAAGGAACTTATCAAGGCGTCAAGCCTCATTGATGAACTCTCCAAGGGAACTGGAGGGCGATAGATGACAAGGATATTAAGCTTAAATGGGCTAGTGACTGTGGACAGCATGGAATTCAATTGAGGAGATAGACAGATGGGTTAGGGGGAAGAAAATTGAGAATGTCCACTTGGGAGAGATGAGGATTCCTGTGCCACCACCCCTCTGACCAGATGCTCTCGGGTATGCGAGAAACACATGGTCAGACGAGGAGAGAGCAGTAGGAGTAGCAGTGTTTTCAGTGGTAATCCATGTTTCCGTCAGCGCCAGGAAGTCGAGGGACTGGAGATTAGCATAGGCCTGGGATGAAGTCAGCTTTGTTGGCAGCAGAACGGCAGTTCCAGAGGCTGCCTGAGACCTGGAATCTCCAGGTGTGGGTGCGTGCAGGGACCACCAGGTTAGAGAGGCAGCAGCCACGCGGTGTGGGGCGTTTGTGTAGCCTGTGCAGAGAGGAGAGAACAGGGATAGGCAGAGGCATAGTTGACAGGCTGTAGCAAATGGCTACAATAATGGACAAGGAGATCGGAAATGAAATGACTAAACATCTGGGACAGTAGAGAGGCAGGGGGCCTCCCTTACCAAAAACTTCTACTCTAACTATAATGTTTCACTGAAAACCACCCGAACAAAAAACTCTACCAACTTCCACCTTTAGAAATCAGAATTGTTGTGAACCACAGCGGTTCAATGTTTAAAGGAATAGGACTCAACCCACTTTTTCAGCTAGCTAACTATGACACCATAGCTAACTAGTATGCTAGCATCCAAAAAACACACAGTTTAGCACCAACACTTGCATCCAAAAACACACAGGTTTAGCGCCAACACTTGGTCAACAACAAACCACCAATAGTGTGTTAACACACTAAGCAGATAATTCGTGTCCGTGTCTGTTGGCTAGCTAGCAATGGCCACTGTGTTGACCTTGTTTGAAGAACGGCTAGCTAGCTAGCTTCGTGCTACCCGGCACCGCCGAACAACAATGCCAACCCACAGTAACTAACCACAACAGCCCACGATGCCTAGCTATGACGCCATAGCTAACTAGCATGCTAGCATCCAATAACACACAGTTTAGCACCATACTTGGTTACAACAACCACCCAGAGTGTGTTAACACACTAAACAGATCATTCATGTCCGTGTCTAGTTTCTTTCGTAACGCAGCAAAAAATTAGCGTTGGTTAGCTAGCACATTAACATGGAAACAACTCTCCACCGTTGCACTAAACAGATAAGTACCAATAAACGTTACACCAGTAGCTACCCGCTAGCTAGCTAGCATACCAAGAGTGTGTTAACACACAAAAAAGATCATTCATGTCCGTGTCAAAGTTCCTTTCATAACACAGCAAAAAAATAATAAACGTTGGCTAGCTAGCTAGCACATTAGCTAGCACATTAACATTGGAAACCACTCTCCACCATTGCACTAAACAGATAATAACCAATAAACGTTACCAGTAGCTACCCGCTAGCTAGCTAGCCTCGTGCTTCGCCGGGCTCCGCCGTAACAATACTTAAACAATACGTAAACAATACTTACCTACAATAATTGCCTACGGAAACCTACAATAACTACCTAAATAAGCTACCTACCTACGATCTAAATACATGGTTTAAGCTTTACTCAACACCATATGAGAAGCCAAGCTTACCTCCTGCTAGAGAAAAACACAACCTCTCCCGACGAAGTCAGCAAACGTTATAGTATTAGATGTAGTATTAGTTACTTATAGTATTATCTGTAGTATTAGTTAGTTATAGTATTATATGTAGTATTAGCTACTTTATAGTATAGCTGTAGTATTAGTTACTTATAGTATTAGCTGTAGTATTAGTTACTTATAGATTAGCTGTATTATTAGCTACTTATAGTATTAGCTGTTAGTAGTATAGTTACTATAGTATTAGCTGTGTAGTATTAGCTACTTATAGTATTAGCTGTAGTATTAGTTACTTATAGTATTAGCTGTAGGATTAGTTACTTATAGTATTAGCTGTGGTATTAGTTACTTATAGTATTAGCTGTAGTATTGGTTTACTTATAGTATTAGATGTAGTATTATTTACTTATAGTATTAGCTGTGGTATTAGTTACTTATAGTATTAGCTGTAGTATTGGTTACTTATAGTATTAGATGTAGTTAGTTAGTTACTTAATAGTATTAGCTGTAGTATTAGTTAGTTATAGTATTAGATGTAGTATTAGCTACTTATAGTATAGCTGTAGTATTATTTACTTATAGTATTAGCTGTAGTATTTGTTACTTTATAGTATTAGCTGTAGTTTTAGTCTTATTTTAGTCTAATGAGTCCTATCCAGAGCCACAAACCCAAACTCTAACTCTAAACCAGCGTTTCCCAAACTCGGTCCTCAGGGACCCCAAGGGTGCACATTTTTGGTTTTTGCCCTAACACTACACATCTGATTCAAATGATCAAAGCTTGATGATTAGTTCATTATTTGAATCAGCTGTGTAGTGTTAGTGCAAAAGCCAAAAACGT
Organism: Coregonus suidteri; assembly: GCA_036851935.1. Taxonomy (NCBI): domain Eukaryota; kingdom Metazoa; phylum Chordata; class Actinopteri; order Salmoniformes; family Salmonidae; genus Coregonus; species Coregonus suidteri. The sequence goes on along the minus strand of CM072218.1, from coordinate 108,175,217 downwards.
TGCACCCTTGGGTCCTGAGGACCGAGTTTTGGAAATCCCTGGTATAGTGCACATTTTGTAGGTGGCTGGAGAGCAATAAAAATTAAACGACGTCATAATTTCTTAACCTTTGTACCGACAGATTGAATATCATTCTAGAATATGACAGATGTAGCCTATTGAATATAATTATAAATTATGACAGATGTAGCCTATTGAATATCATTCTAGAATATGACAGATGTAGCCTATTGAATATAATTCTAGATTATGACAGATGTATTCTATTGAATATCATTCTAGGTTATGACAGATGTAGCCTATTGAATATAATTCTAGAATATGACAGATGTAGCCTATTGAATATCATTCTAGAATATGACAGATGTAGCCTATTGAATATCATTCTACAATGACAAATGTAGCTTATTGAATATCATTCTACAATATGACAGATGTAGACAATTGAATATAATTCTAGAATATGACAGATGTACAGTAGCCTATTGAATATCATTCTACAATGACAAATGTAGCTTATTGAATATCATTCTACAATATGACAGATGTAGCCTATTGAATATCATTCTAGAATATGACAGATGTAGCCTATTGAATATCATTCTAGAATATGACATCTGTAGCCTATTGAATATCATTCTAGAATATGACAGATGTAGCCTATTGAATATCATTGTAGAAGATGACAGATTTAGCCTATTGAATATAATTCTAGAATATGACAGCTGTAGCCTATTCAATATCATTCTAGAATATGACGGCTGTAGCCTATTCAATATCATTCTAGAATATGACAGATGCAGCTGACTGAATATCATCTCCACAAAGGAACTCTGGAGCTCTGTCAGAGTGACCATCGGGTTCTTGGTCACCTCCCTGACCAAGGCCCTTCTCCCCTGATTGCTCATTTGGCGGGAGCGGCCCAGCTCTAGGAAGTGTCTTGGTGGTTCCAAACTTCTTCCATTTAAGAATGATGGAGGGACCACTGTGTTCTTGGGGACGCCTCAATGCTGCAGAAATGGGTTTGGTACCCTTCCCCAGATCTGTGCCTCGACACAATCCTGTCTCGGAGCTCTTCGGACAAATTCCTTCGACATTACATTTGTGACCTCATGGCTTGTTTTTTGCTCTGACATTTTTTAAACATTTGAGTCATTTAGCAGACGCTCTTATCCAGGAGCGACTTACAGTTATTGCGGTTTTGCATACATTTTTCATACATGCACTGTCAACTGTGGGACCTTATATAGACAGGTGTTTGCCTTTCCAAAATCATGTCCAATCAATTGATTTACCACAGGGGACTCCAATCAAGTTGCAGAAACATCTCAAGGTCCTCTGTAGCTCAGCTGGTAGAGCATGGCACTTGTAACGCCAGGTAGTGGGTTCGATCCCCGGGGACCACCCATACACAAAAATGTATGCACGCATGACTGTAGTCGCTTGGGATAAAAGCGTCTGCTAAATGGCATATTATTATGATAAATGGAAACAAGATGCACCTGAGCTCAATTTCGAGTCTCATTGCAAAGGGTCTGAATACATATGGTAAAATGAGATTTCAGTTATTTATTTTTAATACATTTGCAACAATTTCTAAAAAACCTGTTTTCACTTTGTCATTATGGGGTATTGTGTGTAGATTGATGAGGAAACATTTTTATTTAATGAATTTTAGAATAGGCTGTAACGTAACACAAATGGGGGATAAAAGCAAGGGGTCTGAATACTTTCTGAATGCATAATATGACATTTGAAATGTCTTTATTCCTTTGGAACTTGTGTGAGTGTAATGTTTACTGTTCATTTTTATTGGTTTATTTCACATTTTGTTTATTACTATTTCACTTGCTTGGCAACGTTTAACATATGTTTCCCATGCCAATAAAGCCCCTTAAATAGAGAGAGAGAGAGAGAGAGGAGAGAGAGAGAGAGAGAGAGAGAGAGAGAGAGAGAGAGAGAGAGAGAGAGAGAGAGAGAGGAGATAGAGAGAGAGAGAGAGGAGAGAGAGAGAGGAGATTTCTAAAAACATGTTTTCACTTTGTCATTATGGGGTATTGTGTGTAGATGGGTGAGAAAAAATCATTTGAATCATTTTGAAATTCAGGCTGGAACACAACAAACAAAATGTGGAATAAGTCAAGGGGTATGAATACTTATTGAAGGCACTGAAACAGACCACCCTGAAGGCTCTCTGTGACTTGGGAATAATGAGGGCAAAACCTCAAATTATTTCAAAGTTTCTCCATAAACCATTTATAACCCCCTTTATTCATAGGTAGTCTCTGTCTCTGTCTCTGTCTCTGTCTCTCTCTCTCTCTCTCTCTCTCCTCTCTCTCTCTCTCTCTCTCTCTCCTCTCTCTCTCTCTCTCTCTCTCTCTCTCTCTCCTCTCTCTCTCTCTCTCCTCTCTCCAGTCTCTCTCTCTCTCTCTCTCTCTCTGTCTCTCTCTCTCTCTCTCTCTCTCTCTCTCTACTCCTCTCTCGAGCTCTCTCTCTCTCCTCTCTCTCTCTCTCTCTCTCTCTTCTCTAAGGGGCTTTATTGCATGGGAAACATATGTTAACGTTGCCAAGCTTCTTCTCCTCTCCTCTCGCAAGTGAAATAGATAAATAAACGTTGCAAATGTGAAAGAAAACAAATAAAAAATGAACAGTAAACATTACACTCACACAAGTTCCAAAAGGAATATAGACATTTCAAATGTCATGATTATGCATTCAGAAAGTATTCAGACCCTTGCTTTTATCCCCCATTTTGTTACGTTACAGCCTTGTTCTAAAATTGATTAAATAAAAATGTTTCCTCATAAATCTACACACAATAACCCCATAAATGACAAGAGTGAAAACAGGGCTTTTTTAGAATTGTTGCAAATGTATTAAAAATAAATAACTGAAATCTCATTTTTACGTAAGTATTTCAGACCTTTGCAATGAGACTCGAGAATTGAGCTCAGGTGGCAATCTTGTTTCCATTTTCATAATAATATGCCATTTAGCAGACGCTTTTATCCAAAGCGACTTACAGTCATGCGTGCATACATTTTTGTGTATGGGTGGTCCCGGGGATCAAACCCAATACCTTGGCGTTACAAGTGCCATGCTCTACCAGCTGAGCTACAGAGGACCTTGAGATGTTTCTGCAACTTGATTGGAGTCCACATGTGGTAAATTCAATTGATTGGACATGATTTGGAAAGGCAAACACCTGTCTATATAAGGTCCCACAGTTGACAGTGCATGTATGAAAAATGTATGCCCCAAATAACTGTAAGTCGCTCTGGATAAGAGCGTCTGCTAAATGACTCAAATGTTAAAAATGTCAGAGCAAAAACAAAGCCATGAGGTCCACAAATGTAATGTCGAAGAAATTGTCCGAAGAGCTCCGAGACAGGATTGTGTCGAGGCACAGATCTGGCGAAGGGTACCAAACCATTTCGGCAGCATTGAAGGTCCCCAAGAACACAGTGGCCTCCATCATTCTTAAATGGAAGAAGTTTGGAACCCACCAAGACTCTTCCTAGAGCTGGCCGCCTGGCCAAACTGAGCATCAGGGGAGAAGGGCCTTGGTCAGGGAGGTGACCAAGAACCGATGGTCACTCTTCGACAGAGCTCCAGAGTTCCTTTGTGGAGATGATATTCAATCAGAAATTATGACGTCGTTTACATTTTTATTGCTCTCCAGCACCTACAAAATGTGCACTATACCAGGGTTTCCAAAACTCGGTCCTCAGGACCCAAGGGTGCACGTTTTTGGCTTTTGCACTAACACTACACAGCTGATTCAAATAATGAACTAATCATCAAGCTTTGATCATTTGAATCAGATGTGTAGTGTTAGGGCAAAAAACCAATGTGCACCCTTGGGGTCCCGAGGACCGAGTTTGGAAAACGCTGGTTTAGAGTTAGACTTTGGGTTCGTGGCTCTGGATAGGACTCATTAGGACAAAAATAAGACTAAAACTACATCCAATACTATAAGTAACAAATACTACAGCTAATACTATAAGTAGCTAATACTACAGCTAATACTATAAGTAACTAATACTACAGCTAATACTATAAGTAGCTAATACTACATATAATACTATAAGTAACTAATACTACAGCGAATACTATTAAGTAACCAAATACTACAGCTAATACTATAAGTAACTAATACTACAGCTAATACTATAAACTACTAATACTACAGCTAATACTATAAGTAACTAATACTACAGCTAATACTATAAGTAACTAATACTACAGCCAATACTATAAATAGTGTGATGTCACGAGAGGCTGTGTGTCCTGGAGGGACGTTACATCCCCCTGAGGTGGCTGCAAACCCAGACAGCTATGGCTCCATCTGCTGGTATGGTCGGGAACTCCACCCCTCTATGGCCATCTTCCCACGCAGCTGAAACAAATCAGAGCTGATGAGCTGAAGGTTTGGGAAGGGAAGAGACACACTGAGTGTGTGTGTGGGGGGGTGAAGAAACACAGTCTCCAAACCTGGGCTCTCTGGAGGACAAGAGTGCTGCACGTCCCCGCCGCCACTTCCAGGAGGAAATAAAGGATTTGGAGACACGTACCTTTGGGGAAATACTCACCTGTGGATATATGCACCTGTGGAAATACGTGAGAGACATTGGAAGGACTTTTTGCTGGGTTGCCACTAGCTGCAACGTGGACTACAGTAAGGCTGGGGAAAAGTTATCTGAGCGAGTGAGAATTATGATGTTGGATGTGGAAGAGACATCCCTGAACTGTTAACCCTTAAAGAGCCACAAGAGAACAGACTTTTGTTATATTTTCGTTAATTTCCCAAGACCTATAATAAAATCCTTGGTTTGTTTGAACCTTGTCTTCCTTGCACTACTTGAGCAACCCCGCTGAAAAGCTGTGTAGCCTCTCGTGACGTCACAGATGGTGGAGAATACGGGCACTCAAGCGTTAATAGTGCTGTCAGAGGAGGATACCGAAGGTTTGATCACCCAGTTTTCCAAGTTTGGCCGTAGGCTCCCGCCGACTGAAATGGAGGACATATTGAAAGCCCTTGTTGCTGGCCAGCAAGCCCAGATGCAAGCAAACGTGGCTCTCTTGGAGGAGCAAAGAGAAGCCAACCTTCTGAAGGCAGAGGAATTTGCCAGTTGCAGAGACAGAGGGTTGTCAAAAATACCCGCCCAATAAAGGCAAGTGACTTATATCTAAGAGGGAGCTACCGATGACATTGAGGCATACCTGCATGCATTTGAGGCCACGGCCACTAGGGAAGCCTGGCCCAAGCAACAGTGGGTTGGTCTGTTAGCCCCCTTTCTAACCGGGGATCGCTGAATGCTGTCCGGGACCTGGGCCCTGACCAGGTTACTGACTATGATGCCCTGAAGGCTGAGATCCTCAGCAGATATGGGACTCACAAAGTTGGTATGGCCCAGCGCTTTCACAGCTGGACCTTCCAACCAGACCAACCTCCTCGGGCGCAGATGCATGAACTTGTCCGAATAGCAAGGAAATGGCTGGAACCGCAGAGGAATAACAGCAGCGGCGGTGGTGGAGGCCGTTGTGGTGGATCGTTACCTACGCGCCCTGCCTTATGAGGCAAAAACGGTTCATCAGTCAACAGGCCTTGACCACGGCTGATCTGACCGTGGAAAGCTTGTGAAAAAGTACCAGGCCACAGCGGAGATGCTGAATGCTTCCCGGAAAGACCCCAGGAGTGCGGCCCACCACAAATGGGAAGAACCCGTCCAAAGACCCCAAGGTCTCGAACCCAGCCACGTCAGGACTTATCCCGGCTCCAGGGGGAGCCAGAAACCAGGCGGGTCCAAGAAGAGTACACCAGGAGGGGGAAACTCGACAGTGTACCGGGTGTGGGGAGATGGGACATATCTCCTGGCAGTGTGGGGAAACCAGCCGATGAACCTATGCCCACGTGCGGAGTCCTCCAGCTCAGCACCCACACACCGTTTTTGCCTCGCTCTTGGGAGTCGTAGATGGCGGCCCAGATCGACCCCCCACCTGCCCCGGTTAACTGTGAATCACCATGATGTGGAGGCCTTACTGGTTCTGGTAGCCGGGCCACCCTGGTGCGTAAGGATTTGGTGGGCCCAAACGTGTCTGACCCCGGGGAAAGTCTCCCAGTTTCCTGTGTCCATGGGACACCAGAGAATACCCCATTACTGAACTTACAATGACCAGCACACGGGGAAACCATACACGACGGAGGGGGGTGGTTGATTCCCTCCCTGCAGGCCTCCCTCGTTCCTAATTGGACGAGACTGCCCAGCCTTTTACCCACTCTGGAGAGAGTCTCAGGAGAGGAATAACCCGAGTACCTCGAAAACGGAGAGGCAAGACTCATCCTGGGAAGGCTCCGGTGCAATCCTCCGAGTTTACTCACTCCCGCCCGGGGCTCTGATAGGGATGGCAGTGCCCAGTACCGACACACCGAGACCGGTCCGGATCCGGGAGAAGAGAACGCAGCCCAGAAAGTGCTCCGTTCTCCAGTGGAGAAGACGTCCCAGGCACCAAGAGCTTCCCCCTCTCACAGGCCAGTATGGTACGGCTCAATTACAAGATCCTACTCTTGCAAATGCCTTAAGAAATGTGCAGGTATTAGAAGGTTTAGTGTTAGGTGATAAGAAAAACACCTGACTTACCCCCCCCGAATTTCGCAGTAAACCGGGGTTAGTATATCAGATAGTCAGAGAAAAATGATTGAAGTGCATGAACAGCTCCTCGTGCCACAGCCCTATCGGGCCACAGTACTCAACCTAGCCCACACACCAGGGAGTTTACCCGCTAGGGCCCATTTGGGGGTAGAGGAAGACTAAGGAAAGAAGGTCATGCAACGTTTCTTTTGGCCAGGAGTACACAAAGAGATAGAGAACTACTGCCGTAGTTGCCCCACATGAGTGTCAGCAGGTTGCGCCACAAGCCCACATATAGAAACCCCAGAGTCTCATGCGGGAGTGTGGAGTAATCCCTTGCCCATTATCGAAAAGCAGACGGTCTCCTTTTGAGAGGATTGGATTAGACATAGTCGGGCCCCTTTCCTACCGAAAGTTTTCCAGGGGACATCAATACATTCTGGTCATTCTCCACGGACTCTTGCATCCCCGGTACCCGGATGCCATTCCGCTGAGGAAGGCTACATCCAGACAAATCGCCAAGGAGCTGTTCCGTCTCTCAACTAGTCCTGGGAATCCCAAAAGAGATATTGACGGACCAAGGGACTCCATTCCATGTCCAGGGTGATGAAAGAACTCTGTGAGCTTACTGAAAATCAAACAGCTGAGAACCTCGGTCTACCACCCCCAGACAGATGGCCTGTCCTCGAACGTTTTTAACAAAACACTAAAGAAGAACCATGCTGCGGAAAGCGGTAGGGGAAGATGGGCCAAGAAACAAGGAATCAACTGGGATCATCTGTTCCCATAAGCACATATTATTTGCGGTGAGAGAGGTACCTCATCTTCTACTGGTTTTTCACCCTTTGAGCTCTTGCTTTCCTACAGACTCCAGGGACTGCTCGACATCGCCAAGAGGAGGCCTGGGAGGAGCAGCCATGCCAACCCTTCTGCGGACACTGATCGACCATGTCGGGGCTACTGAGGGAGAGAATGAAGGCCATCTATATCCCATGATGCGGGAACACCTGGAGGCCAGTCAGCGGCAACCAGCAGCCTCCTACAACAGATCTGCTCACCCAGGGAGTTTAAGCCGGGGGACAGAGTGCTAGTCCTGGGTGCCAACCGTTGAGTGTAAATTACCTGGCAACCTGGCAAGGACCATATGAGGTCATTGAACGCATGGGAGAAGTAAACTAAAATACAGCTAATACTCTAAGTAACTGAGGCAACCAGATAAAAGGAAAACTGAGCAGATTTATCATGTTAACCTTTTAAAGAACAGTTGGCACGCCAGAGAGGCGATGTTCAGCTGTCTACCCCCCACAGAGACCAGGGAAACCGGCGCGAGAAAGAGGTTCAGCTGGGTCCAAATCTGTCCCCACATCAACGACAGATGGCCCTGAGAACTCGTGGAGCAGAACCAGGATGTCTTCTCCTCCCTCCACGGATCGTTCACAATGAGGTGGTTCCAACATGAGATCCCGCACCATGCCTGGCCGAACGTAACCAATCTGAATGTAGTTTCCAGCGCCCGTACCGCGTGCCGAAGAGGCTCGTAAAGTGGTTATACAGAATGGAGGTAAGGAGATGCGGGAGTTGGGAGTAATCGAATGAGTCCCACATGTTATGTGCTGGGCAGTCCCATCGTAGACTACTAGTTTATGTACCCAATGTACAGACGACGTTCAGTACGATTTTGTAATGACTATCGAAAGTGATGTTATGAATGTGTCTGAATTTGATGTGGGGGGGACATACCCAATGCCTCGTGTCGATGATTTAATAGACTCCTTGGGGCATGCTCGTTTCCTAACCACTCTTGATCTCACAAAGGCTACTGGCAGTGCTGTAGGCCCTGACCCCGGTATGTTATGGTACCGTAGGCTCCAAGGAGAAGACAGCCTTTGCCACCCTACGGAGGGGCTCTACCAGTATACCCGACTTCCGTTTGGTCTCCACGGGGCACCTTATGCCACGTTCCAACGCCTGATGGATCGAGTCCTTATGCGCCCCACAACTGAGTACGCAGCGGCTTTATTTGGATACGGTATGTTTGTTATACGGTTATGGTAAAGTCCGGAGGTTTGGGGGCCAGCCACATTACCTGTAGCTATGTATGTAGGTACGGGTACAAGCGGTGCTGTATTCGCTCAGGAACGGCCTCACGGCAATGTTAAAACCCGAAGAAGTGCAAGCTGGCTACTTCAGTGAACTGTACAACACTACTGGGGTACACCATTGGGAGGCGGGGGTTGGGTATGTCAAGTACCACAGGAAGCCAAACTGTAGGCTACTGGGCCATACAGGACTGGCCGCAGCTAGCGGTATGTTATGTAATGTAGCATCAAGTACCAAGACTAGGCAAGTAAGGTCATTTTTGGGCCTCGCTGGCTACTATAGACGCTTTATTGCAGATTTTGCTACCATAGCTGCACCGTTGACGGAGCTGACGACCAAACGCCTGTAGGCTACTCACGAATGTTGAAGTGGAACCCTGCGGCGGAGGCGGCTTCCTCAACCTGAAGCGAGCACTGGATGCTCTACGGTATGTACAGTCCGATCCTGGTGGTTATGGTACACCAGACTTAAGAAGGAATTGTAACTACATTTATGTCCAAGTAGGCGTATGCTTCGTAGGCTACCGGATGTTTATGTCTGGTGCTGGATGTCCTCACCCAGGAGTTAGTACACTATGACGGTTATGTACTGTAGAAGACATCCCATTCTCTACTACCTAGCACTGGAAGTACGTTACTTCCAAGTTATTAACAGAGAGATAGATAAAGCAGAATTAGAAGCGAAGTATTTCAACGGTGGATGAATGAAAGAATGGATTAGATGGGCTTTTGAAAAACTGGCTGGTAGTCTGGGCAGCCTGGAGTCCCTTCGTTTTCTATCTCCTGGGCCCATGACGGTTCAGGGTTTTCGTGTTCTGATCAAAAAAGAGGTAGCCCTCTGCAGTGGATGGAAATACCCGAAGTAACAGGAACTTTGCCTAAAATCAAACAGTAGAGTACCTGAACAGCCGCTAGTGGTTTTTAGCTTGCAACCGTTCAGGATAAGTCACTTTCTGTTCAGTACGTTTCAGGCAATCGAAAACGGATCTACAGGAACTGAGAGAAGCACACTAACCCCGGCAATGCGAAAAATAAACGGACGCCAGCAATCCGTTCCCGGCGTGATGACTGTATTATTCCTTCTTCGCTAAGACCTTACCATTACCCCGACGAGGAAACGAACGGGCAACTCATTTCTGGTTCTTAGGACCAGAGAACAGAAGGGTAATGGCTAGATGTTGATGTCACGAGAGGCTGTGTCCTGTAGGGACGTAGCTAAAATGCTCCCCCTGGGTGAAAAGAAAACGATGCAAACCCAGACAATCCGACTCTAAAATCGGCCACACTTTATTTATATGACATCTGCTGGCGTATGGTCGGGAACTAGGTTAAGCTATGCGGACCCCATCTATGAGCCAATGAAATTGATCCCACGCAGCTGAAATACCAATCAGGAGCTGATGACCTGAGCTGAAGGTTTTTTCCCCTTCTCTATTTCATCAGGAAGAGACCGGACCGAAGCGCACGATGTCTGAGTGTGTGTTGCTAACTGGGGGGAAAAGAAGAAACACAGTCTCCAAGAAGAGGCAATGTGGCTCTCTGGAGGACAAGAGTGCTGCACACACATAGTCCCTTCCAGGAGGAATTCAGCATCTAATTCAAACAAACAAAATTTGGAGACACTATACCTTAACCCATGGGGAGAAATACTCCAGCGCCTGTGGATATATGCACCTGTTTCACTGTGAAATACGTGAGAGACCTTTCCTCCCACAACTTTTTCTACTGGCTGCAAAACTCTATCACATCAGAGCAACTTTTGTGCTGGTTGGCTCTATCACATAGCTTTCAACGTTTCTACGTGATACTACAGTAAAACTTATACAGGCGCAAACTCTATCACATCAGGGTGCTGCCAAAGTTATCTGAAGCGAGTGACCAAATTATGAATGTTGGGTTCTCTTGTGTGTTCTGTGAATGTAAACATCCCTGATATAGATTTGGGGATGTGTTTGTCACCCTTAAAGACACATGCCACCAAGGCCCAGCGACAGGGAGAGACTTTTGTTATATTTTCGTTAATTTGTATTCCAACTGTAAGTCCTATAATAAAACTAAAATGTAAATGTATCTTGAAAGTGTTTGTTTGAACCTTGTCTCCTGCTCTACTTGATTTGGCAATTGCCAAGGCTATGCTACAGTAATCTGAAAGCTGTGTAGCCTCTCGTGATGATCGTCACAATAACTAATAGCTACAGTGTTAGAAATACTGATAGTATCTGACCAATTAGGACTATAGACCAATTAGGGACTACAGCCATAGGACTAGGACTATAAGTAGAATAATACGACAGCAATTACTCCTAGTCTACTATAACTAACTAATATTAAAACTACATATACTAATATAAAACAATAACCATAGTAATACTACAGCAAATACTATAACACTAACTAGTCTACCCTCACCGAAATTAAACTACAGTCTAATCACTATAAATCACTAATACTACCAGCTAATACTATAATAACTAATACTACAGCTAATACTATATGTACCCTCACTATTACTACAAGTTGATACTATGAGTATCAATACTACCAGCTAATACTATATATTAACGAATAATACAGGCACCCTCACGATAATACCATAGTAAGTAACTAACATAGTCTACCCTCACTATTAAAACACTCACCATAGTCTATTCACTATAACTAACTAATACAACAGCTCACTATACTATAAGTACCCTCACTATTAAAAACACTCACCATAGGCCACCCTCTACAGCTAATATTAAAAAAACTATAGTCTACCCTCACTATTAAAAACACTACCATACTACAGCTACTATTAACTGTACAAATAACTAAAAACACAGCTAATCTATTTAAAACACTCACCATAGTTACCCTAAACTAATACTATAAGTACCCTCATATTGATAGGCTACAGCTATTATAATCCACCATAACCCTCAATACTACAGCTACTATTATAACACTCACCATCAGTAACTATTAATACTACATTGACCCTCACTATTACTATAATAGTAACTATTAATACTACAGCACTATTAAAACACTATAGGCTACCCTAATTAATAGACTACAGCTAATACTATAAGTTTTCCTAATACTATACTAGCTAATTTGGGTATACGTATCTAATACTACGCTGAAGATTGTGAATACTATACCAGTAAAATACTGCCCCCTCATACTACAGTTACGCAGGCACTATACAGGAAAAAACAGGACCCACATTATAGTGAATGGAAAAATACTACAGCTAATACTATTGCTACCAGTGTATGCCTTCTAGATACTCAAGCCTTGAACTATAAGTAAAGGATAATTTAGTTGCTACAGCTACTCTATCAACTGTACTCACTAGAGGGGGCAGCACTACAGCTAATACTCTAGGAAGTAAACTCGATGCTTATGTCTCCAGATTAAAGACTGTGTATAATAAAATGAGTCTTCCATTGATCCTAGATCAGCTTTCTATTCTGAAGAGCTGTGAATGCAGGCCCTGAACATTTTTCCCAAGACAACAAGAACTATCTGATTTCATGCTGTAGGTTGATGTATTATACAGACTTTGAATGTGGTCAGTAACCGGTGTGAAATCATGTGTTTAGCGTTTCCACGGGATCTGTCCTTTAAGACCTTGAAGTAGTATTTCCTGTAATGAGCGACGGGTAACGGTCTTCGAGGGTGATGTTGTCGAAGTCCCCTGCAGAATCCGGAGAGGGCGGAAGCATAGTTTACATTCATCAGTTCAAAATGTAAAGTTATTGCTGCATTCATGACATGTCGGAAATTGGGACGACGGAAGTACAGAACATGTTCGACTTGGAAACTCCATTTTAGATTTCATTAATTTGAAAGATGATATTACCCTTTTAGTTCGGTCCCAAAAATAGAAAAGTATCAGAAGGGAGATGGATTCTACACAGTAACAAACCACGACCCTGTCTTATACAGAAGAGCTCTAAACCAAATGACCGAACTTCACTACATTAATCTGAGTTGACGAACGTAGTTTCTGTGACCCACTTGTCATGAAATGCTGGCTTTGTTTGTTTCATTCAAGTGTCCACGTTATAAAAATAACAGGTAGAAAGAAGGATAAGTATTTACTGACTATAATCCACTCAAAGGGAATTATTCACAGGACAAAGTCCCTCATGTTGAAACCTTAGTGTTATTTTATGAAAAAACTAGCCTAATAGTACCATATGTCCAGAGAAAACATTATGTTTTGGTGAAGATGGAGACTTTGGTACCTACTATCACTACCATGGTACAGTATGGTAGGCTCTAGCAGTATGTTTATTTTGCACTGTAGCTATGATCCTTGTTAGCCATAATATTATTTACTGGATCCGCTTTTATCCAACGGCTATGGGCATCTCAACGTCTTTTATGTACTGTAGGCTATGGTATGTTATGTCTGTATTTCAGGCTATGATGAGATGTATGTACTGTAGGCTACTGTTGTCCTTGGGAACATGTCACTGTCTCGGCTATGGTAGATGTTTCTGTACTGTAGGCTACGTTAAAACCACGTCATACGCAACGTTATTCTACTGTAGGCTATGCAGATGTTTTTATGTTGTAGAATTGGCATGAAAATCTGTACTGTAGACTACTGCAAGCCACATCTTACTCTGGAGTTGTGCCCCTTGTACTGTAGACTACGGACACGGATGTTTATGTACTGTAGGCTACTGGTTGTTATGTTACTGTGAGTTACTACTGGATGTTTGCTGCCTACTAAACTCATAGGCGTCAGAGTACCTGAAACCGGGACTATTTTATGTACTTCCTGGCTAGACTACTGTATGAAATGTGTATGTTTGAAAATGCTGTAGCTACTGAGATGTTATGTCATACAAGACAGTAGGCTACTGGATGTTATGAAGTAGCACTGTAGACTACTGTATGTTAAAAGTTGGTACTGTAGACTACTGTATTTTATGTACTGTATAATGCTGAAACTACTGTAAACTTTATGTACTGTAGGCTACGGTATGTTAAATACAAATATGTACTGTAGAAACAAATTGAAGAATACTGTATGTCGTCGATCAGAGAATTTAAAAACAGTACTGTTGAAGCATGTACGGTATGTTATATTGTTTCCCACTGTAGAAACAGACAAGGACAACAGCACTACTGTATGTTAGGTACTGTAGGCTAAGGTCACATTTTAGGTACTGTAGGCTATACTGTATGTTATTTAAAAAAGTACTGTAGTTTTTACAGGAAAATACGGTATGTTATGTACTGTAGTGGGCTTATTAAATAACGTATTTAGAATTAAATGGTACTGTAGAGCTATTAAAAAATGTCAACGGTATGTTATATTTATGGAGGAAAGAATACTTGTAGGCTAAAGCCTGGTAGATGTGCATAGTAACACATGTGAGCTGTAGGCTACTGTGCCATGTTACTATGTACTGTCGGCTAAAATGGAATGAAATATTAAATTAGGTACTGTAGGCTTACTGTATGTACTGTAGGGTGCTATGGTATGTTCTCATGTACAAGTAGGCTACTGTTTTGGCAACGATGTACTGTAGGCTACTGTAATTGGCCGACATAGCAGCGTTACTGGAGGCTACGGTAAGAACGTTTCCTGTTTACTGTAGCCAGTGGCGCGCTCCAGGTATGTTAGGTACTATACAATAGATATGTCTACTGTATGTTATGTACTGTAGGCTACGGCAAAAATAAGTTATTAAAAAATGTGGGCTACGGTATGTTATGTACTTTGTAGGCTATGGTATGTTATGTACAACCAGTTCTGGCTATAGATGTATGTATTTTTTTTGAATGTATGCTATTCAAACATTATCTGTTGCAAGTAATGTACTGTAGAAAGCCTTTCTTTGTGTGAGCGGTATCTTACTGTTCGTCTATACTGTATGTTCTGGGTCTTTTGGCTCCTGTAGATGCTGTAGAGGAGGAAGGCAAAACAGACCAATGTATGTTGGCTATGTACTATTGTATGTGCTACTGTATGTACTATAGGCTATGGTATGTTTAGTGTACTGTAGGCTACTGTGTTTATGTATACTGTAGGTACTAAGCTATGTTATGTACTGTAGAAAAGCTACTGGTATGTTATGTACTGTAGGCTACGTGGATGTTATGTACTGTAGGCTAGCGGTATGTTATGTACTATAGGCTACTGTATGTTATGTACTGTAGGCTTTACGGGCATGTACTGTACATGTAATTTCAAACACTACTGGCAGTTGTTATGTACTGTAGCTACTGCTATGTTATGTACTGTAGGGCCTACTGTTTGTTAGGTACTGTAAAGGCTACTTATGTTAGGTACTGTAGGCTACGGTATGTTTCAAAAATGTACGGTAGGATATGGTAACCTCTCATTCGTTATGTACTGTATCCCTCATCCAGAGGCTACGGTTGTAAACTGTAGTCTACTGTATTAATTATTGTACGGTGTAGGTTGCTATGGTATGTTATGTACCTGTAGGCTACTGTATGTAAGCTTTAGGCTGTATGGAAAGATCAGTATGAAAAAAAATTATTTACACTGTATGGCTACTATGTTATGTGACTGTAGGCTACACGTATGTTATGTACTGTAGGCTACTGTATGTTATGTACTGTAGGCTATCGTATGGTATGTACTGTAGGCTACGGTAATCGAGCTTTAGCAATCCCTTCAAGGTACTGTAGGTGATACGCTGGCATGTACTGTATCCTACTGTATGTTTTGATTAACCATGTAGGTGTATGGTTGATGTATGAAGGCCTGTACTGTAGGCTACTGTATGTACTGTTTATGCAGAGTGCCTATGGTATGTTATGTACTGTATGCTAATGGTTGATTTACGCTCTTGTTATTTAATGTAGACTACTGGTGATGTTTATGTACTGTAGGAGCTACGGTAGTTAGTTCTGTACTGTATGCTAATGGGTATGGGTTAATCAAATACTGTAGGCATAGAGTAACTGTAAATAATGTTAAGTACTGTGACTACTGTATGTTCCATGCGCATGTAGTGTGCTGTCAGGCTGGACGCGTATGTACTGTTGAATAACCGCAAAAAAAAGCAGCTATGGGTTGGTCGTATGTTTGTAAAGTGTAGGACTATGTTATGGGACACTGTAATATTTCCAACGTTTGTTAACCTGGTACTGTAAGGCTAGTGTATGTTAGGCGTTTGACTGTAGGCTAGACGCCAGTAAAATACAGTTAGGTATAAGTGCCTCCCCATAGGCTACAGAAAGTACAAAACTGTTGACTGTGGAGGCTACGCACATCCAAACTTTTCCACCAGTATGTTCCAATATGAGAACAGTGATGTAGCCTACATGTAATGTACTTTAGTCTACTTTGTTATGTACCATGAACCCATGTAGGCTATTTATGTTATGTATTGTAGGCTACGGGTTGTTGGCACTGTAGCTAAATGAATGAGTTTCACATGTTATGAACTGTAGGCTACTGTGTTATGGCATACTGGTAGCTACTGTATGGTATTTACTGAATAGGCAAATGTGCTAAGCAGTGTCTTAGAGACTCACACTGTCATGGTGTACTGTGGCTACCACTGTATGGTATGTACTGTAGAGATTTTCTGTACGGTATGTTTTATCACTAAAAAACTGGCTACCTTTGTCATGATGGGGTATTGTGTTAGGTACTGAATCATGGCCTGGAACACAAATAAGGCTACTGTCAAGGGGTATGCCCTGTAACTGCCATGTACTGTAGGCTACGGTATTTTATTTACATGTAGACTACTGGAGGTGTTATTAAGACTGGCGACTGCTACTGGTCGCCATGTTATTACTGGTAAGGCCATACGAGTATGTACTGTGGGCTACTGGAAGTGCCCGTGTTATAAGTTTATGTACACAATAAAATGTGACATCATTTCAACTACTGGATGTTCCATGTACATGTTCAGGCTACTGTCCTTGATTTATGACTGAGATGACTAACTACTGATGTTATGTACTGTAGACTCTGGACGATGTTTATGGAGCAGCTACTGTAGTTTCTGGAACTTTGACCAACTTGTCTGTGTGTGTTATATTACTGTAGGCTCTGGCCACAATAGGTTTTTAACCTGTAGGCTCTGGTTTATGTACTCGTAGACTACCCTCTAATGGATCACCAACTTAAAAAGTTATCACATTGTACTGTTACGTAGCTACGAGTATGTTTTGTGAAATGTACTGTAGACTCAAAGCACCATGAATGTTCTGTCATGTAGACTAACTGTCAGTGTTAGTGTACTGATTTTGTAGACTACAGGGGAATGTTCTGTACGTAGACTCTGACTATGATGTTTGTACTGTATGAGACTGAAGATACTGTGATGTATTCTTTCCTCGTTCTTACTTCAGGGAAATACTGGGGCTCGCCAACACCTGTGATATGTACTGATATACACTGGATGTTTCCATGTACTGTAGACTACCTGAAGACTTGTTCGACACTAGATAGGTATAGATGGTAAAGATACAGAATAGATTATACAGGAAGTAATATTGATTTGCTCGAAGACAGTTTCTTCAAATGGACATTTACCAGCGAGAATATATCAGTTATGAATTTTGAAAGTTAGATTGATTAAACAGAGTGAGTACATCAGTGGCTTTGAAAATAAGTTGATGTAGTCACTTACTGACAAATGGCACTATTATTGGTATCTTTTATTAGGATCCCCCATTAGCTGTTGCAAAAGCAGCAGCTTCTCTTCACTGGGGTCCACACCAAAGAACTGAATGACCATCATAACATAAAACGAACATTTTTTTATTTATTTTTATAAAGGTTTAACTTTGTTACGAGAACAACGTAGAGAGGTCATCTGACAAAACCTATAGTAAGATGGTCCTTTGGAGGGAGTTCCAATGCAAAAGCAATGGCTGCTAATATTCACAACTGTGAGTTTTACTTCTACCGTGAATTTGTTTCAGCGTCCCTCGATTCATGGACTGATTGTTGAAGTAAGAAACAAAAACAGGTAGCCTCAGGGGACGTTTCAACTGATAAGAACACATGGTTTTAACTGATTCATTATTCTATGTCCTTCGCGGCTGTTTTCATCTTTGAGTTAAAGACCATCGCTGGTCTGAAAATGCCTGAAGTATAGACCGGTAACGAAGAGTGAACAATTTGCCTATCAAATAAAACTAGAATTAGACTTTTAATAAATGTATTTAATAACTTGACCGTGATCATGACCAAGCTGTAGTAGATATGTTCAGGAAGCGTTCCCACTTCACCTGAACAGCCGCTTAGTGGTCAAACAGGGTTATGTAACGGTCAATAGCGACCGGCTACACTCAGCTGTCTCAGGATGTCAACTAGGCTGAGTTTCCATCAGTTTCATGTCACCGTTTTCAGAGCGAATCGAAAACGAAATGAGGGGATCTATCTGACGTTATAGATAGAGAATGTATGGAAGTAATGCCGTCCAATGGCTTTTTGTAGGACAAAGCTATTCTAACGTGACCCATTTCATTCCTGGAGAAAAGACTTTGTATTGAAGCCAAATCCGTCTAGGGAGAAAAGAAACGGGACAGGATCTTCATCATCAAGCTCCCCCACCTCGGCTAACGTTCTAGGCACTTTTGCCGTGTGATTTGTATTATAACTTCTGGGTAAAAAATAATCGTTTCAAACATAAAAGCAGCACATAAGGCTTCTAATTCATAAAGGGCGTGTTATTCTGACCTGTTATTATCTAATAGGGGGCAAAACGTTCATCGCCTATGCCTGTTCTTAATATCTCAGAATCTTCTTTTTCCGTTTGTGCTGGGCTTTTCCCCATTCATTTTGCCCCAGGGCGAAATCTTGGCTGACGACCAGAGGGTTGAACTCAGGTTCGATTTCCTGGTTTTAGGACTACAAGAGTGAGGGTAGCCTAAGAACAGTGAGGGTAACGGCTAGAATACGTGAGGATCCATGGCTTTTGTCTATGGTGAAATAGTTGACTATTTCGAATATTGCAGGGTTATAGAGAATTGGACGCAGCCTATCGGGAGGTTTTTTAATGGAGAGGCCTATGGTGAGTTGTTTAATATGACAGGTGAGTTTTTAATAGTGAACTTAGGAATAAGGGGAGACTTCGGGTCTAAAATGCAAAAGTAGTGAGGGTAGCCTACTTTTGACCTTACATTTGACTAAAGTGTCAGTGGATTCCCTTCTATGTTTTAATAGTGAACCGAAAAATGGTGAATTGTTTGAACTATAGCAGTCCAATATGGCATCTTGAAGTAGTGACGAATATGGTTTTTTCCATCATTCTGGAAGGTCTTAAGACGAGTTATCCGACTAGTCCTATAGATAGTGTAACGTTCCACACTTTATTTATATGACAGTCGACCTTACCAGTTAGTGAGGATGTTCACTGCGAGTTGGCTACTGTAGATCCCAAACAAAGCTAAACCTGGATCATAGCTGGAGAAACCGGATATCTAATAGGTTAGCTATGGGGACAACTTTAGAAAATGAACTTGACATCAAGTATTCATGTTTCCCACTGATGAAATTGATCATACTGTTTAACCGCACCTAGCTGATAGTCGATAACTTAATAGTAAACGATAGCTGGCTTTCAGTTTGGAGGAAAGGTCTTGTGTGGAGTTGGCAGCACAGTAAGGTTGAAAGGCATACACCTGTTCTTAAACCGCTTAGTAAGCAGCCTGACTGGCGACCAGGTCTGATCGCTGAGTTCACCTTCTCTATTTCACTCATGGATTTGGCAGTAGACGCGTATAGAGTGAACTCGCCGACAGTACCGTTTTTTATGTCCTGCGTGCAAGTAGAGAAATTGTTTTGGAGGAACAAATCTGCTAGACTAAACTTATTGGCACAATCACGAAAAGTAGTGAATAAGCAGAGGAAAGGTCTTTATGACCTGCGAAGAATAGAGGCAAGGTGGAGAAGATGGGAGAGAAAGTGTGGAGGAATGAATGATGAAGCAAGCTGTGGAGGAAAGCTTCTGATTGAATACACAGTAGGTGAGTCTGTCATGATGTGGCACACATAGTGGGAAAAATAAATATATAACAAATATAAACCAAAAAAATAGGAAAGGTCAATACAGAAATGTAATATAAGGTCACAGTAGAAACGGTATTCAGAATCTAATTCAACAAACAAATAGAAATGACTGGAGTTACTTCTATAGTCTTATTAGCAGATAAACCCATGGAGAGAATAGTACATGATGTTTCCTCACCTTAGCTGGTGGCCAGCTGGGACCTACTGTGCTTGCCAACTCTTATCACTCAGACCTTTCCCTTATCAGTCCAAAACTATACAGTTTCTAGAGTTGGCACTGTGCTGCCATTACTCTATCACATCAACTACATCCGACCTTTCCCTCCAAAACTATACCGTTTCTACTGTGCTGCGCAACTCTATCAGACATCAGGGTCCCCACCTGGTACCCAGATCCCAAGCCCCCCCAACAATCTATAATGACAGTTGTTTCTACTGTTTGCTGCCAACTCTATCACTCAGACATGTTGCTTTCCTCCAAAACTATACAGTTTTCTACTGTGCTGCAACTCTATCACATCAAGGGAAACCTTTCCTCCAAAACTGATACACTGTTTCTACTGGGCTGCCAACTCTATCACATCAGACCTTTCCTCCAAAACTATACACACGAATTTCTACTGTGCTGCCAACTCTTTATCACATCAGACCTTTCCTCCAAACTATACAGTTTGTCTCTACTGTGCTGCCACTCTTATCACAACCCTTTCAGACCTTTCCTCTAAAACTAATGCTAGTTTCTCTTGCAACGGAGAGTTTGACTTTATTGGACTGATCGAATTGGGGGCTGACCGAAACCGCAAGGCCTAACAGACGGACTTGTGAGACTTTTGGTATGTTTCAGAATACCAGAGGTCTGCATGGAGTCATTGAACACTGTTTAAAATATCTTAAGACTTATTGCCAGCCCATTAAATGCAACCTGGTTACCAGGTATTTATTTCAGGTCACACTGGTTGAATTTTGGCCTCTAAAGGTACTGAAATCGATTTCAAGTCACTGAATCGTTTCGGATTCGTATCGTTCTAATATGAACCAATATGTCCTTTGAATCGACGACAACCACCGAATAGTGATACAAATCGAAATCGTTGTTAAAACGAATCGACACCCCTAGTAGAAACGGTGATAGTTTTGGAGGGAACGGTCTGATGTGATAAGACGTTGGCAGCACTCAGCCACAGAGAAACGGTGATAGTTTGGAGGAAAAGGTTGATGTTTGATGAGAGTTGGCAGCACAGTAGAAACGGATATAGTTTGGAGGAAAGGTCTGATGTGATAGAGTGGCCGACACAGTAGAAACGGTTAGTTTTGAAGGAAAGGTTGATGTGATAGAGTTGGCAGCACAGTAGGTCCCAGATGGCAACCAGCTAAGGGAAGAAAAACATCATGTACTATCCTATCCATGGGTTAGCAGTATATCGGCGAGTTCGTCTGTCTCTGCCCAAATCCTGAGTGAAATAGAGAAGGTGAAGCAGCGATCAGCCTGGTTCCATCAGTCAGGTGCATAAAGCGGTTTAAGAACAGAGTGTATGCCTTTCAACCTTAAATCACACAAACAGCTGAAAGCAGCTATTCGTTTTATAAGTTATGACTACAGCTATGTGCGGTTAACAGTATTGATCAATTTCATCAGTGTGAAACATGAATACTTGATGCCAGTATTTTCTAAAGTTGTCCCATAGCTAACCTATAGTATCCCTCCAGCCCACAGCTGGCTACAGTAGCCAACCGCAACATGCTCACCTGGTAAGGTCGAATGTCATATAAATAAAGTGTGGAACGTTACATTTATAGACGTCGGATTTCGTCTTACCTTCCAGATGATGGATTTCGTCTTACCTTCCAGATGATACGACTTGCTATCGTTTTCTTTTCGGTTATGCCTAGAAGGGATCCAGCTTTTGTCAAATGTAGGTCAAAAGTAGATACTTTTTTTGCATTTTAGCTAACCCGAACTCTTTTCCTAATTCTCATAACCTGTCACGTTTACTCTCCTAACCTTCTGCGTAAATTCTCCTAAACCTGCTTCGAAAAGTCAATTCTGACAAAAGCTGGATCCCTTCTAGCCATTACCCTTCTGTTCTTAGAGCTTGTAGTCCTAAAACCAGGAAATGAGTTGCCTCTGGTTCGTTCAGCCACCCCTGGGGAAAATGAATGGGGAAAGAATAACGTCAGAAAGAAGGTCTGAGGTTAACACAGGCTAAGGAGATCTTATACGTTTTGTCCTATTAGATAATAACAGTCAGCTAACACGACCTTTATGAATTATGAAGCCTTTATGTGCTTTTTATGTTTTTATTTTTTACAAATTCTAAAAAATTCACAAAAAGTGACGTTAGCTGATGAAGATTATCCCGTTTATTTTCTCCATAGGATTTGTCCAAAGTACCATGGCGGGGTTAGTGCCTACAAAAAGACGCCATTACTATTTCTCTCTATAACGTCCTGTAGATCATTTCGTTTTCGATTCGCCTGAAAACGGTACTGAAACTGATGGAAACTCAGCCTGTGACTATCCTGAACAGCCGCTAGTGGTCGCTATTGACCGTTAAACAGGGACCACTAGCGGCTGTTCAGGTTTCCTCTTACTCAGCCATGATCACTGTCAATTATTGAAAACGATTCTAGTTTTATTTTAGGCAAAGTTCCACTTTTATTACTTAGTCATTTTATTTAACTCAAAATAGGACATAGAATATGATTAACACATGTGTTCTTATCAAACAGGGCTACCTGCTTTTCACAATCCCCAAATCGAGAACAAATTCAAGAAAACGCACAGTATTATATAGAGCCATTATTGCATGGAACTCCCTTCCATCTCATATTGCTCAAATGAACAACAAACCTGTTAAAAAAGTTCTGTATTACGTCATGTTTCATGTTCTGTGTGGACCCCAGGAAGAGAAGCTGCTGCTTTTGCAACAGCTAATGGGGATCCTAATAAAATACCAATCTTTTGTCAGTATATTACATTTATTTTTCAAAGCCCATCTAATCAAGTCTAACTTTCAAACATTCATAACGTTCCTGTCCATTTAAGAAAAGCACATCATATATTACTTCCTGTTAATCTATTCTGCTTTATCTATCTATACCTATAGCTGTTAATAACTTCAGTAGTCTACAGTACATAACATCCAGTAGTCTACAGTACATAACATCCAGTAGCCTACAGTACATAACATACCGTAGTAGTCTACAGTACATAACACCCAGTAGCCTACAGTACATAACATCCAGTAGTCTACAGTACATAACATCCAGTAGTCTACAGTACATAACATACCGTAGTCTACAGTACATAACATCCAGTAGTCTACAGTACATAACATCCAGTAGCCTACAGTACATAACATACCATAGCCTACAGTACATAACATCCAGTAGTCTACAGTACATAACATACAGTAGCCTACAGTACATAACATCCAGTAGCCTACAGTACATAACATACAGTAGCCTACAGTACATAACATACAGTAGCCTACAGTACATAACATACCATAGCCTACAGTACATAACATACAGTAGCCTACAGTACATAACATACAGTAGCCTACAGTACATAATATCCATTAGGCTACAGTACATAACATACAGTAGTCTACAGTACATAACATCCAGTAGTCTACAGTACATAACATCCAGTAGTCCTACAGTACATAACATCCAGTAGCCTACAGTACATAACATACCATAGCCTACAGTACATAACATCCAGTAGTCTACAGTACATAACATACAGTAGCCTACAGTACATAACATCCAGTAGCCTACAGTACATAACATACCAGTAGCCTACAGTACATAACATACCAGTAGCCTACAGTACATAACATACCATAGCCTACAGTACATAACATACAGTAGCCTACAGTACATAACATACCATAGCCTACAGTACATAACATACAGTAGCCTACAGTACATAACATACCATAGCCTACAGTACATAACATACCATAGCCTACAGTACATAACATACCATAGCCTACAGTACATAACATACCGTAGCCTACATACCATGGTGTATAGTACCACCAATAACATTAAGGACCAGGTACTCTTGGTAAAATAACACTAAGGTTTCAACATGGGACTTGTACCCATTATAGTCAGTAAACTACTTATTCATGGTTATAACGGACACTGCATTCATGACAAGTGGGAAACTACATTCAGATTAATGTAAGTTATTTGCGTAGAGCTTCCTGTTGGTTGATTCTGATACTTTTCTAGTGGGAAACTCGGGTATCATCTTTCAACAATGAGTTTCCAAGTCGAACATTTCTGAGTTTCCTAGTTCCGACATGTCATGAATGCAGCAATAATTACATTTTGAACTGATAAACTATCCTGGATTCTGCTGGGACTTGGAGTTCATTACAATATACTGTTTAAAGACAGATCCAGTGAAAACACATGATTTGTGACACATTCAAAGTCTGTATAATACAGTTGAAATTCAGATAGTTCTGTTGTTTTGTTGGATGTTCAGGGCCTGCATTCACAGCTCTCAGAGTAGAAAGCTGATCTGGGATCATATCATTGTGTTGTCTTGTTGGATGTTCAGGGCCTGCATTCACAGCTCTCAGAGTAGAAAGCTGATCTGGGATCATATCATTGTGTTGTCTTGTTGGATGTTCAGGGCCTGCATTCACAGCTCTCAGAGTAGAAAGCTGATCTGGGATCATATCATTGTGTTGTCTTGTTGGATGTTCAGGGCCTGCATTCACAGCTCTCAGAGTAGAAAGCTGATCTGGGATCATATCATTGTGTTGTCTTGTTGGATGTTCAGGGCCTGCATTCACAGCTCTCAGAGTAGAAAGCTGATCTGGGATCATATCATTGTGTTGTCTTGTTGGATGTTCAGGGCCTGCATTCACAGCTCTCAGAGTAGAAAGCTGATCTGGGATCATATCATTGTGTTGTCTTGTTGGATGTTCAGGGCCTGCATTCACAGCTCTCAGAGTAGAAAGCTGATCTGGGATCATATCATTGTGTTGTCTTGTTGGATGTTCAGGGCCTGCATTCACAGCTCTCAGAGTAGAAAGCTGATCTGGGATCATATCATTGTGTTGTCTTGTTGGATGTTCAGGGCCTGCATTCACAGCTCTCAGAGTAGAAAGCTGATCTGGGATCATATCATTGTGTTGTCTTGTTGGATGTTCAGGGCCTGCATTCACAGCTCTCAGAGTAGAAAGCTGATCTGGGATCATATCATTGTGTTGTCTTGTTGGATGTTCAGGGCCTGCATTCACAGCTCTCAGAGTAGAAAGCTGATCTGGGATCATATCATTGTGTTGTCTTGTTGGATGTTCAGGGCCTGCATTCACAGCTCTCAGAGTAGAAAGCTGATCTGGGATCATATCATTGTGTTGTCTTGTTGGATGTTCAGGGCCTGCATTCACAGCTCTCAGAGTAGAAAGCTGATCTGGGATCATATCATTGTGTTGTCTTGTTGGATGTTCAGGGCCTGCATTCACAGCTCTCAGAGTAGAAAGCTGATCTGGGATCATATCATTGTGTTGTCTTGTTGGATGTTCAGGGCCTGCATTCACAGCTCTCAGAGTAGAAAGCTGATCTGGGATCATATCATTGTGTTGTCTTGTTGGATGTTCAGGGCCTGCATTCACAGCTCTCAGAGTAGAAAGCTGATCTAGGATCAATTGTGCATTTTATATCACAATTAATACTATTCTGAGTTACTTATAGTATTAGCTGTAGTATTAGTTACATATAGTATTAGCTGTAGTATTAGTTACTTATAGTATTAGCTGTAGTATTATATACTTATAGTATTAGCTATAGTATTAGTTACGTATAGTATTAACTGTAGTATTAGTTACTTATAGTATTAGCTGTAGTATTAGATACGTATAGTATTAGCTGTAGTATTAGTTACTTATAGTATTAGCTGTAGTATTACTTACTTATAGTATTAGCTGTAGTATTAGATACTTATAGTATTAGCTGTAGTATTAGTTACATATAGTATTAGCTGTAGTATTAGATACTTATAGTATTAGCTGTAGTATTAGTTACTTATAGTATTAGCTGTAGTATTAGTTACTTATAGTATCAGCTGTAGTATTAGATACTTATAGTATTAGCTGTAGTATTAGTTACTTATAGTATTAGCTGTAGTATTAGATACGTATAGTATTAGCTGTAGTATTAGTTACGTATAGTATTAGCTGTAGTATTAGTTACTTATAGTATTAGCTGTGGTATTAGTTACTTATAGTATTAGCTGTAGTATTAGTTAGTTATAGTATTAGCTGTAGTATTAGTTAGTTATAGTATTAGCTGTAGTATTAGTTAGTTATAGTATTAGCTGTAGTATTAGCTACTTATAGTATTAGCTGTAGTATTAGTTATTATAGTATTAGCTGTAGTATTAGCTACTTGTAGTATTAGCTGTAGTATTAGTTACTTATAGTATTAGCTGTATTATTAGTTACTTATAGTATTAGCTGTAGTATTTGTTACTTATAGTATTAGCTGTGGTATTAGTTACTTATAGTATTAGCTGTAGTATTGGTTACTTATAGTATTATCTGTATTATTAGTTACTTATAGTATTAGCTGTAGTATTAGTTACTTATAGTATTAGATGTAGTATTAGTTACTTATAGTATTAGCTGTAGTATGTGTTACTTATAGTATTAGCTGTAGTATTTGTTACTTATAGTATTAGCTGTAGTATTCGTTACTTATAGTATTATATGTAGTATTAGCTACTTATAGTATTAGCTGTAGTATTAGTTACTTATAGTATTATATGTAGTATTAGTTACTTATAGTATTAGCTGTAGTATTAGTTAGTTATAGTATTAGCTGTAGTATTAGCTACTTATAGTATTAGCTGTAGTATTAGTTACTTATAGTATTAGCTGTAGTATTAGTTACTTATAGTATTAGCTGTAGTATTAGTTACTTATAGTATTAGCTGTAGTATTAGTTACTTATAGTATTAGCTGTAGTATTTGTTACTTATAGTATTGGATGTAGTTTTAGTCTTATTTTAGTCCTAATGAGTCCTATCCAGAGCCACGAACCCAAAGTCTAACTCTAAACCAGCGTTTCCCAAACTCGGTCCTCGGGACCCCAAGGGTGCACATTTTGGTTTTTGCCCTAACACTACACATCTGATTCAAATGATCAAAGCTTGATGATTAGTTCATTATTTGAATCAGCTGTGTAGTGTTAGTGCAAAAGCCAAAACGTGCACCCCTTGGGTCCTGAGGACCGAGTTTTGGAAACCCTGGTATAGTGCACATTTTGTAGGTGCTGGAGAGCAATAAAAATGTAAACGACGTCATAATTTCTTAACCTTTGTACCGACAGATTGAATATCATTCTAGAATATGACAGATGTAGCCTATTGAATATAATTCTAGATTATGACAGATGTAGCCTATTGAATATCATTCTAGAATATGACAGATGTAGCCTATTGAATATCATTCTAGAATATGACAGCTGTAGCCTATTGAATATCATTCTAGAATATGACATCTGTAGCCTATTCAATATCATTCTAGAATATGACAGATGTAGCCTATTGAATATCATTCTAGAATATGACAGATGTAGCCTATTGAATATAATTCTAGAATATGACGGCTGTAGCCTATTCAATATCATTCTAGAATATGACAGATGCAGCTGATTGAATATCATCTCCACAAAGGAACTCTGGAGCTCTGTCAGAGTGACCATCGGGTTCTTGGTCACCTCCCTGACCAAGGCCCTTCTCCCCTGATTGCTCAGTTTGGCCGGGCGGCCAGCTCTAGGAAGAGTCTTGGTGGTTCCAATCTTCTTCCATTTAAGAATGATGGAGGCCACTGTGTTCTTGGGGACCTTCAATGCTGCAGAAATGGTTTGGTACCCTTCCCCAGATCTGTGCCTCGACACAATCCTGTCTCGGAGCTCTTCGGACAATTCCTTCGACATTACATTTGTGACCTCATGGCTTGTTTTTTGC
This sequence comes from Coregonus suidteri, assembly GCA_036851935.1. NCBI lineage: Eukaryota > Metazoa > Chordata > Actinopteri > Salmoniformes > Salmonidae > Coregonus > Coregonus suidteri. Next base: position 108,147,476 of record CM072218.1, on the reverse strand, counting down.
TCTGACATTTTTTTAAACATTTGAGTCATTTAGCAGACGCTCTTATCCAGAGCGACTTACAGTTATTGGGTGCATACATTTTTCATACATGCACTGTCAACTGTGGGACTTTATATAGACAGGTGTTTGCCTTTCCAAATGATGTCCAATCAATTGAATTTACCACAGGTGGACTCCAATCAAGTTGCAGAAACATCTCAAGGTCCTCTGTAGCTCAGCTGGTAGAGCATGGCACTTGTAACGCCAAGGTAGTGGGTTCGATCCCCGGGACCACCCATACACAAAAATGTATGCACACATGACTGTAAGTCGCTTTGGATAAAAGCGTCTGCTAAATGGCATATTATTATGATAAATGGAAACAAGATGCACCTGAGCTCAATTTCGAGTCTCATTGCAAAGGGTCTGAATACTTATGTAAAAATGAGATTTCAGTTATTTATTTTTAATACATTTGCAACAATTTCTAAAAGCCTGTTTTCACTTTGTCATTATGGGATATTGTGTGTAGATTGATGAGGAAACATTTTTATTTAATCAATTTTAGAATAAGGCTGTAACGTAACAAAATGGGGGATAAAAGCAAGGGGTCTGAATACTTTCTGAATGCATAATATGACATTTGAAATGTCTTTATTCCTTTGGAACTTGTGTGAGTGTAATGTTTACTGTTCATTTTTTATTGTTTATTTCACATTTGTTTATTATCTATTTCACTTGCTTTGGCAACGTTAACATATGTTTCCCATGCCAATAAAGCCCCTTAAATAGAGAGAGAGAGAGAGAGAGAGAGAGAGAGAGAGAGAGAGAGAGAGAGAGAGAGAGAGAGAGAGAGAGAGAGAGAGAGAGAGAGAGAGAGAGAGAGAGAGAGAGAGAGAGAGACAGATACAGAGACAGATACAGAGACAGAGACAGAGAGACTACCTATGAATAAAGGGGTTATAAATGGTTTATGGAGAAACTTTGAAATAATTTTGAGGTTTTTGCCCTCATTATTCCCAAGTCACAGAGAGCCTTCAGGGTGGTCTGTTTCAGTGCCTTCATAAAGTATTCAGACCCCTTGACTTATTCCACATTTGTTGTGTTACAGCCTGAATTCAAAATGGATTCAAATGATATTTTTTCTCACCCATCTACACACAATACCCCATAATGACAAAGTGAAAACATGTTTTTAGAAATGTTTGCTAATAAGTTGAAAATTAAATACAGAAATATCTCATTCACATAAGTATTCACAGCCCTGAGTCAATACCTTGTAGAAACACCTTTGGCAACGATTACAGCTGGGAGTCTCAAAGAGCTTCCAATTGAGCCGACATATGCAGCGTTTACCGTGAATTCAGTCTCTGCGAATGCAAGAACGTTTCCTTTTAATTTCAATTGCGCTGTAGCGCTAAACCTCTACGATACGGATTGAATCGAGCTCTTAGCAATCCCTTCAAGATTTTGCGGGGATAGTTGGTGATATTTGCTGGCAAAAATGCTTGATTTTGAACAAGTTGTTGACGTGTGGCTTGATTCAACCATATTGTGTGGTGATTGGTTGAAATTGTAAGCCCTGTTTTTGTACTGCGTTGATGGGTCTGTTTTATGCAATAATATTGCGATGATTTGACTGTTTTATGCAGGGAAAAGTGGGTGATTGGTCAGATATGCATGAGCTTGCATAATATGCAGGAAATTGTTGATTTACGCCTCTGAAACTTGATATTTTAATAAAGCTGTGGTGATTAAGATTTATTTCCAAGTGGTCTCAGGAACCAAACCCTTCATCGACAGTCTTGACTACTTCGCGATTGCATTGGTGCAGACAAAAAAAGCCTTAATTGAGAGGAGGGGAGGCTATGCTTGGTTTTTAATCAAATAAAACAAAATGTGAAAAAACATAAGTTTTTTATGTTTCTAAATATGAAGTATACAGGCACCAAAAGCACATTAGGCTACTCTTGTTCCATGCGCATATGGGTAGTGTGCATCACGGCTGGATAGGCTGCGTTTCTCTGTCAAAAATCACGCCATAACCAACTGCATTACCGCTAAAATCAGCTTTTGGTTGGTCTTAAATATCCCTATCAGCGCCTGCTTTTCACAATCCCCAAATCGAGAACAAATTCAAGAAAACGCACAGTATTATATACAGCCATTGTTGCATGGAACTCCCTTCCATCTCATATTGCTCAAATGAACAACAAACCTGTAAAAAAATTAAATAAAGTTCTGTATTATGTCATGTTTCATGTTCTGTGTGGACCCCAGGAAGAGTAGCTGCTGCTTTTGCAACAGCTAATGGGGATCCTAATAAAATACCAATCTTTTGTCAGTATATTACATTTATTTTTCAAAGCCCATCTAATCAATCTAATTTTCAAACATTCATAACGTTCCTGTCCATTTAAGAAAAGCACATCATATATTACTTCCTGTTAATCTATTCTGCTTTATCTATCTATACCTATAGCTGTTAATAACTTCAGTAGCCTACAGTACATAACATCCAGTAGCCTACAGTACATAACATACAGTAGCCTACAGTACATAACATACCATAGCCTACAGTACATAACATACAGTAGCCTACAGTACATAACATACCATAGCCTACAGTACATAACATACAGTAGCCTACAGTACATAACATACCATAGCCTACAGTACATAACATACCGTAGCCTACATACCATGGTGTATAGTACCACCAATAACATTAAGGACCAGGTACTCTTGGTAAAATAACCTCTAAGGTTTCAACATGGGACTTGTCCCCTTTATAGTCACTAAACTACTTATTCATGGATATAACGGACACTGCATTCATGACAAGTGGGAAACTACATTCAGATGATTGTAAGTTATTTGCGTAGAGCTTCCTGTTGGTTGATTCTGATACTTTTCTAGTGGGAAACTCGGGTATCATCTTTCAACAATGAGTTTCCAAGTCGAACATTTCTGAGTTTCCTAGTTCCGACATGTCATGAATGCAGCAATAATTACATTTTGAACTGATAAACTATCCTGGATTCTGCTGGGACTTGGAGTTCATTACAGTATACTGTTTAAAGACAGATCCAGTGAAAACACATGATTTGTGACACATTCAAAGTCTGTATAATACAGTTGAAATTCAGATAGTTCTGTTGTCTTGTTGGATGTTCAGGGCCTGCATTCACAGCTCTCAGAGTAGAAAGCTGATCTGGGATCATATCATTGTGTTGTCTTGTTGGATGTTCAGGGCCTGCATTCACAGCTCTCAGAGTAGAAAGCTGATCTGGGATCATATCATTGTGTTGTCTTGTTGGATGTTCAGGGCCTGCATTCACAGCTCTCAGAGTAGAAAGCTGATCTGGGATCATATCATTGTGTTGTCTTGTTGGATGTTCAGGGCCTGCATTCACAGCTCTCAGAGTAGAAAGCTGATCTAGGATCAATTGTACATTTTATATCACAATTAATACTATTCTGAGACCCTTTATGAATACGACTGACTGTCTTTAGATGGTCATGTTGTCTTGATGGAAGTTGTTATCCCTGGTCGGAACAAAACACTGGTTCAGTTTTGTTTTCAGCTGCCTGGCATCTGGTCTCTCCTCTGGGTTGGCACACAGCATCCACTGTATCACCTTGTTCTGTAACACAACCACCCACAGCATCCACTGTATCACCTTGTTCTGTAACACAACCACCCACAGCATCCACTGTATCACCGTGTTCTGTAACACAACCACCCACAGCATCCACTGTATCACCGTGTTCTGTAACACAACCACCCACAGCATCCACTGTATCACCTTGTTCTGTAACACAACCACCCACAGCATCCACTGTATCACCTTGTTCTGTAACACAACCACCCACAGCATCCACTGTATCACCGTGTTCTGTAACACAACCACCCACAGCATCCACTGTATCACCGTGTTCTGTAACACAACCACCCACAGCATCCACTGTATCACCGTGTTCTGTAACACAACCACCCACAGCATCCACTGTATCACCGTGTTCTGTAACACAACCACCCACAGCATCCACTCTATCACCTTGTTCTGTAACACAACCAACCCACAGCATCCACTCTAACACCTTGTTCTGTAACACAACAACCCACAGCATCCACTCTATCACCTTGTTCTGTAACACAACCACCCACAGCATCCACTCTAACACAACCACCCACAGCATCCACTCTAACACAACCACCCACAGCATCCACTCTAACACCTTGTTCTGTAACACAACCACCCACAGCATCCACTCTAACACAACCACCCACAGCATCCACTCTAACACAACCACCCACAGCATCCACTCTAACACAACCACCCACAGCATCCACTCTATCACCTTGTTCTGTAACACAACCACCCACAGCATCCACTCTAACACAACCACCCACAGCATCCACTGTATCACCTTGTTCTGTAACACAACCACCCACAGCATCCACTCTATCACCTTGTTCTGTAACACAACCACCCACAGCATCCACTCTAACACAACCACCCACAGCATCCACTCTAACACAACCACCCACAGCATCCACTCTAACACAACCACCCACAGCATCCACTCTAACACCTTGTTCTGTAACACAACCACCCACAGCATCCACTCTAACACCTTGTTCTGTAACACAACAACCCACAGCATCCACTCTAACACAACCACCCACAGCATCCACTCTAACACCTTGTTCTGTAACACAACCACCCACAGCATCCACTCTAACACAACCACCCACAGCATCCACTGTATCACCTTGTTCTGTAACACAACCACCCACAGCATCCACTGTATCACCTTGTTCTGTAACACAACCACCCACAGCATCCACTCTATCACCTTGTTCTGTAACACAACCACCCACAGCATCCACTCTAACACAACCACCCACAGCATCCACTGTATCACCTTGTTCTGTAACACAACCACCCACAGCATCCACTGTATCACCTTGTTCTGTAACACAACCACCCACAGCATCCACTCTATCACCTTGTTCTGTAACACAACCACCCACAGCATCCACTGTATCACCTTGTTCTGTAACACAACCACCCACAGCATCCACTGTATCACCTTGTTCTGTAACACAACCACCCACAGCATCCACTGTATCACCTTGTTCTGTAACACAACCACCCACAGCATCCACTCTAACACCTTGTTCTGTAACACAACCACCCACAGCATCCACTCTATCACCTTGTTCTGTAACACAACCACCCACAGCATCCACTCTAACACAACCACCCACAGCATCCACTCTAACACAACCACCCACAGCATCCACTCTAACACAACCACCCACAGCATCCACTCTAACACAACCACCCACAGCATCCACTCTAACACAACCACCCACAGCATCCACTCTATCACCTTGTTCTGTAACACAACCACCCACAGCATCCACTCTAACACAACCACCCACAGCATCCACTCTAACACAACCACCCACAGCATCCACTCTAACACAACCACCCACAGCATCCACTCTAACACCTTGTTCTGTAACACAACCACCCACAGCATCCACTCTAACACAACCACCCACAGCATCCACTCTAACACAACCACCCACAGCATCCACTCTAACACAACCACCCACAGCATCCACTCTAACACAACCACCCACAGCATCCACTCTAACACAACCACCCACAGCATCCACTCTAACACAACCACCCACAGCATCCACTCTAACACAACCACCCACAGCATCCACTCTAACACCTTGTTCTGTAACACAACCACCCACAGCATCCACTCTAACACAACCACCCACAGCATCCACTCTAACACAACCACCCACAGCATCCACTCTATCACCTTGTTCTGTAACACAACCACCCACAGCATCCACTCTATCACCTTGTTCTGTAACACAACCACCCACAGCATCCACTCTATCACCTTGTTCTGTAACACAACCACCCACAGCATCCACACTTTTGACATGTTCTAAAATATGTTTTCAACCAAATACATGTATGTCTACCTCTAAGGGGAACTGCGTGTCGAACTGTTGAGGAAACACCTTGCTTCTGACATCATCCCAGACCTAAACAAGGAATACATACAGTTATGATATGGTACATTCTGGTTGTAGGCCTACATTCCATTATAGTTCAAGAGTATACTACATCAAAGTAATTGACATACAGGGCCTTCAGAAAGTATTCACACCCTTTCACTTTTTCCATGTTTTGTTGCGTTACAAAGTGGGATTAAAATGGATTTAATTGTCATTTTTTTTGTCAACGATCTACACAAAATACTCTGTAATGTCAAAGAGGAAGAATTCAATTTTTTTTAATTTTTTTTTATGAATGGAAAATACATTTACATTTTAGTCATTTAGCAGACGCTCTTATCCAGAGCGACTTACAGTTAGTGAGTGCATACATTATTTTTCATACTGACATGAGACATGAGGGGTGGGATGTGTGTTCTGGGTGAAGGGGTCCACCCAGTGTCAGAACAACATGCTGACTAGTGAGTTGGCTGGCTGTGGACATCTTTTTTTGTCCTGTTACTGTGCTACATTTGGACATGCTTAAATTACCCTCTTTTCCTAGCTGTGGTTAGTTAGTTAGTTAGTTAGTTAGTTAGTTAGTTAGTTAGTTTAGTTAGTTAGTTAGTTAGTTAGTTAGTTAGTTAGTTAGTTAGTTAGTTAGTTAGTTAGTTAGTTAGTTAGTTAGTTAGTTAGTTAGTTAGTTAGTTAGTTAGTTAGTTAGTTAGTTAGTATATTACCGTAGCTGTATATCAGACGAGGCTAGCCACTCCTGAAACTCACAGCCAGAGCTAACGCCACCAGCAGCCTAGCCAATGCCGCGCAGCTAGCTAACCGTTTAAACTCACAGCCAGAGCTAAACGCCACCAGCAGCCTAGCCAATGCCGCGCAGCTAGCTAACCGTTTAAACTCACAGCCAGAGCTAAACGCCACCAGCAGCCTAGCCATGCCGCGCAGCTAGCTAACCGTTTAAACTCACAGCCGCTAAACGCCACCAGCAGCCCTAGCTAGCTAACCGTTTATTCATTAAATCAGACTCAGTCACTCTTCAAACGAGAAAGTTTAAAATTACAAAAACTGCCCTAACACCATTATCGTTATACTACCATATGAGAGTTAAAACATTCCTTGACGGCTGGTGAAGGAAGGATGAATGGTGGCTTTGAAAGGTGGTTCTGAGGAGGTTGGTTAACCCTTTTCAGCAGGGGAGGCCTGGTTGTCATAGTCCTCAGCTGGAGCAGCAGGTTGCTAGTGGCATAGCTGGGTAGCACAGGGACTGGTAATCATAGATGCATTGTGGGTATGGGGGACGGGACGGGACGGGATGAGTATTATGGCGGCCAGAGGGTAGATCAGGGGATGGCAAATTGAACCACTAGCTCTTCTTTAGCATCCACCTTGATCTGAGAGATTGCACTGTAAGCACAGGCAGCTATCTTGGACACCTGTTGTACATCCGAGTCTGGCACCAGATCACTAGCGAGCACTTAGTGCGGCTGGCTGGTGAGGGAAGGGAAGGGAGAGGGAGGGGCTTCTTCTGAGACAGACTGTTACTCAACAAAGGCCAGTTTTGTACTGTACTGCCGAGCTTTGGCCATGTACTCATGTTGCTCCATGCCTTGAGAGTCTGCCGCCGAGACGTCGATGATGTTCACGGCTGTCTTGGTAAGGATGGATGTGAGTAAGGCCTGTTCGTCTGTGCGGGCTGAGGGTACACTGGCGGAGCTCCATTCTGTGCCGTTGAGGGGCTTGCTGTCGGGGTTCGGGTGGGGGGATCAGCGGCTTACGCTCATCGGGGTCCCTGTTCTCCGTGGCATGTCTCTTGGTGTCCTCAGGAACAGTTATCTGTGCAGTCTGGCTGCTGAGGGAGATGCAGACATCCAGAACAACTTCTGCAACAGTCCATATGGTGAGTGATATGTGTATGGCATTGGGTTACACTTTACACAGAGACTTATAGAGGTCTATGACGTGTTTCCATGTGTTTACAGACATGTATTTCTGTGTTTCCTCTCTCAGCCTTTAAACTGCGTATCGGGAGTGTGTCTGTGGAGGGGGGTGACTGCATGTCCTCTCAAATAAAACACTAATATATCTTGATTAGATAAGGATTCAACCCCCTGAGTCAATACATGTTAGAATCACCTTTGGCAGCGATTACAGCTGTGAGTCTTTCTGGGTAAGTCTCTAAGAGCTTTGCACACCTGGATTGTACAATATTTGCACATTATTCTTTTAAAAATAATTCAAGCTCTGTCAACTTCTTTGATGATCATTGCTAGAGAACCATTTTCAGGTCTTGCCATAGATTTTCAAGGCAATTTAAGTCAAAACTGTAACTAGGTCACTCAGGAACATTCAATGTCATATTGGTAAGCAACGCCAGTCTATATTTGGCCTTGTGTTTTAGGTTATTGTCCTGCTGAAAGGTGAACTCATCTCCCAGTGTCTGGTGGAAAGCAGACTGAACCAGGTTTTCCTCTAGGATTTTGCCTGTGCTTAGCTCTATTCCATGTATTTTTATCCTAAAAAATCCCCAGTCCTTGCCGATGACAAGCATACCCATAACATGATGCAGCCACCACCATGCTTGAAAATATGAAGAGTGGTACTCAGTTATGTCTTGTGTTGGATTTTCCCCAAACACAACGCTTTGTACTCAGGACAAAAAGTGAATTTATTTTTTGCAGTATTACTTTAGTGCCTTATTGCAAACAGGATGCATGTTTTGGAATATTTTAATTATGTACAGGCTTCCTTCTTTTCACTCAGTCAATTAGGTTAGTATTGTGGAGTAACTACAATGTTGTTGATCCAGAGTTTTCTCCTATCACAGCCATTAAACTCTGTATGATTTAAAATCACCACTGGCCTCATCGTGAAATCCCAGAGCGGTTTCCTTCCTCTCCGGCAACTGAGTTAGGAAGGGCGCCTGTATCTTTGTAGTGACTGAGTGTATTGATACACCATCCAAAGTGTAATTAATAACTTCACCATGCTCAAAGGGATATTCAATGTCTGCTTTTTTTTTTTTTTTTTTTTTACCCATCTACCAATAGGTGCCCTTCTTTGCGAGGTATTGGAAAACCTCCCTGGTCTTTGTGTTTGAATCTATGCTTGAAATTCTCTGCTCGACTTAGGGGCCTTACAGATAATTGTATGTGTGGGGTACAGAGATGGGGTAGTCATTTAAAAATCATGTTAAACACTATTATTGGACACAGTGTGAGTCTAGGCAACTTATTATGTGGCTTGTTAAGCACATTTGTACTCCTGAACTTATTTAGGCTTGCCATAACAAAGGAGTTGAATACTTATTGACTCAAGACATTTCAGCCTTTCATTTTTAATTAATTTGTAAACATTTCTAAAAACATAATTCCACTTTGACATTATGGGGTATTGTGTGTAGATCAGTGACACAGAATCTAAATTTAACGTCATTTTAAATTCAGGCTGTAACCCATCAAAATGTGGAAAAAGGCCAAGGGGTGTGAATACTTTCTGAATGCACTGCAGACCCTATATGACTATGATATATACTATCTTAATGAATCTTTCCTTGATTCCTTCCATCAAAAGTCATTGTCGCAGTCACCTTTGATTTCTCCATTCCAGACAGGTTCCAGAGCAGTTCAAAGTAGATCAGACCCAACGCAAATATGTCCACTTTTCTGTCATAAGAGGTCTGGTTCCTCTGTTGACACAGATTGGACATTGCATAACACTCATTAGACATGTTTAACCTTTTACTGCAGTGTCTCTTGGTAGTCTAAAACAAATCTACTATGAAACAAAAGTATACACCTCACACACACGGTTATGGGCTTAAAAGAAAGAAGACACCTGTACCATGTCAGATATAGAGTTGAAATATATTAATTGTTTTGAGTTTGCATCCCAATATTACACTTTATATACATCACAGAAGACTGAAATAGAACAAAACTGGTAGACATAGAAACACCGGAATTACGGCAACAACAAAAAAATTATGTATTAATTATACAATTATGACAAATATTAATAACATTCCACCCATGAGGCCACTAGGGGGCGATTTGGTCATTTGACTGCAGGAAATGGCTACAGGGGGAAATCTGCATCTAAAACAATTTTTAAAAAGCGTCTGGTAAAAAGTGTTTTGGTAAAAAGCTGAGGGATACGCCTGGAGAAATGTAACCACTCTCAAATTCATAGACAGAGCTATGGGATGCAAGGACTGACCATCAAAATGATAGTTTCAAGCATGTTTTGAAGCTATACAGTGTTTGTTTACATTTACAATGTTTACAAACATTGGAGTAAAACAAGCTTATATTTGGGGTTCTGACGGGGTACAACAGTTGAACTAAGCTGACGAGGCATTTCTAAATTATATCCTTCAAGAATCATTGGTTATATATAATTAATTTCGAAGTCCAAAAATGTATGTAGCAACTGCGGATTGCTCCTTTAACAGGTGTGGTAATAACACCTGACTTAGAACCGGTATACCTGTATTCTAACTGTGTCATCACAGAGTTAGTTACCTGTTCAGGGGCCATGTAAGACTTGGAGTTAGTTACCTGTTCAGGGGCCATGTAAGACTTGGAGTTAGTTACCTGTTCAGGGGCCATGTAAGACTTGGAGTTAGTTACCTGTTCAGGGGCCATGTAAGACTTGGGAGTTAGTTACCTGTTCAGGGGCCATGTAAGACTTGGGAGTTAGTTACCTGTTCAGGGGCCATGTAAGACTTGGAGTTAGTTACCTGTTCAGGGGCCATGTAAGACTTGGGAGTTAGTTACCTGTTCAGGGGCCATGTAAGACTTAGTTCCTGTCTTTTTCGTTCTCTCCAGCATGTTTTCATCGTTGTCATTGTCTTCTGCCGTCACCAGACCAAAGTCCCCGATCTTTACCTCTCCCTTACCCTCTCCGTCACTAATACCAAACATGATGTTAGCGGGCTGAAAAAAAAAAAAAAAGAAGCTGTTCAAATATAAAACGTGGTCCAAAACCACTGTGATGGACGAGGTGGCCAAGATAAGTAGGTAAGTAACCCACCTTTAGGTCTCTGTGTAGGAGTTTCTTGGAGTGGATGTATTCTACTCCGTTCACTATCTGCTGGGTGATGTGTAGACTCTCCTCCCTGCGTTTGGGTTTCCGATGGGCGTTCCTGTCATCGATCCACACTTTTAAAGTCCTCTTGTCACATAGTTCCATCTGGATGTACAGGAACTCAGAGGACGAACTGCTGCCTGAACTAAAGCACCAGGAAGTAAAGAACAATATCATGCTTTTCAGTTTCAGTTGGTCAAATGGTCTGAAATGGGAACAGACCTTACTGAAATGGCAGCAACAACTTATACCAATAAAAGGGAAAATATGATTGTTCTTTTTACGCACTATGATATGGGGTCATTTATCTACCTTAGTTGAATACACTGACTAAGTCCCTCTGGATAAGAATGTTTGCTTAATGACTAATGTTACAGGCTTCGGTTTTTCCATTTATGTTTTGAGGTTGCACGTAGGGCGCACGTAGGGCGCACCGATTGGCGTCACCTCGTTAGTCAGTATGTGTTACACCTGTGCTGGTTGCCATCTAGTTAGTGGAAAGGTGTTACACCTGTGCTGGCCCCGGTGATATTTAAGAGTGGCTGGCCCAGTGCTCCAGTTATCTTGAGAGATGTGGAGGGTCAACACCTTTAGTTGATGCTCCCTATTTGATTTCTAGACAAACAATCCTTTATCTGATTTGGTTTGGCTCCACCTTTTTGGTTTGCTTCCTGTCTTTAAGTTTGGGGTGGCTTTTCTTTTGGTTTGCATCTACTCAGGCAAATTTAGTGGGCGCTCATGGAGGGTGTCCTCTAGGTCCCAGCTCATGGTGGGTGTCCTCTAGGTCCCAGCTCATGGTGGGTGTCCTTTAGGTCCCAGCTCATGGTGGGTGTCCTCTAGGTCCCAGCTCATGGTGGGTGTCCTCTAGGTGCCAGCTCATGGTGGGTGTCCTCTAGGTTCCAGCTCATGGTGGGTGTCCTCTAGGTCCCAGCTCATGGTGGGTGTCCTTTAGGTCCCAGCTCATGGTGGGTGTCCTCTAGGTCCCAGCTCATGGTGGGTGTCCTCTAGGTCCCAGCTCATGGTGGGTGTCCTTTAGGTCCCAGCTCATGGTGGGTGTCCGCTAGGTACCAGCTCATGGTGGGTGTCCTCTAGGTCCCAGCTCATGGTGGGTGTCCTTTAGGTTCCAGCTCATGGTGGGTGTCCTTTAGGTGCCAGCTCATGGTGGGTGTCCTTTAGGTCCCAGCTCATGGTGGTTGTCCTCTAGGTACCAGCTCATGGTGGGTGTCCTCTAGGTCCCAGCTCATGGTGGGTGTCCTCTAGGTCCCAGCTCATGGTGGGTGTCCTCTAGGTACCAGCTCATGGTGGATGTCCTCTAGTCCCAGCTTATGGTGGGTGTCCTTTAGGTCCCAGCTCATGGTGGGTGTCCTCTAGGTCCCAGCTCATGGTGGGTGTCCTCTAGGTACCAGCTCATGGTGGGTGTCCTCTAGGTACCAGCTCATGGTGGGTGTCCTTTAGGTACCAGCTCATGGTGGGTGTCCTTTAGGTCCCAGCTCATGGTGGGTGTCCTTTAGGTGCCAGCTCATGGTGGGTGTCCTTTAGGTCCCAGCTCATGGTGGGTGTCCTCTAGGTACCAGCTCATGGTGGGTGTCCTCTAGGTCCCAGCTCATGGTGGGTGTCCTCTAGGTCCCAGCTCATGGTGGGTGTCCTCTAGGTACCAGCTCATGGTGGATGTCCTCTAGGTCCCAGCTCATGGTGGGTGTCCTTTAGGTCCCAGCTCATGGTGGGTGTCCTCTAGGTCCCAGCTCATGGTGGGTGTCCTCTAGGTACCAGCTCATGGTGGGTGTCCTCTAGGTACCAGCTCATGGTGGGTGTCCTTTAGGTGCCAGCTCATGGTGGGTGTCCTTTAGGTCCCAGCTCATGGTGGGTGTCCTTTAGGTCCCAGCTCATGGTGGGTGTCCTTTAGGTCCCAGCTCATGGTGGGTGTCCTCTAGGTCCCAGCTCATGGTGGGTGTCCTCTAGGTCCCAGCTCATGGTGGGTGTCCTCTAGGTGCCAGCTCATGGTGGGTGTCCTTTAGGTCCCAGCTCATGGTGGGTGTCCTCTAGGTCCCAGCTCATGGTGGGTGTCCTCTAGGTACCAGCTCATGGTGGGTGTCCTCTAGGTCCCAGCTCATGGTGGGTGTCCTCTAGGTTCCAGCTCATGGTGGGTGTCCTTTAGGTCCCAGCTCATGGTGGGTGTCCTCTAGGTCCCAGCTCATGGTGGGTGTCCTTTAGGTGCCAGCTCATGGTGGGTGTCCTTTAGGTCCCAGCTCATGGTGGGTGTCCTTTAGGTCCCAGCTCATGGTGGGTGTCCTCTAGGTCCCAGCTCATGGTGGGTGTCCTCTAGGTCCCAGCTCATGGTGGGGTGTCCTCTAGGTTCCAGCTCATGGTGGGTGTCCTTTAGGTCCCAGCTCATGGTGGGTGTCCTCTAGGTCCCAGCTCATGGTGGGTGTCCTCTAGGTCCCAGCTCATGGTGGTGGGTGTCCTCTAGGTCCCAGCTCATGGTGGGTGTCCTCTAGGTCCCAGCTCATGGTGGGTGTCCTTTAGGTCCCAGCTCATGGTGGGTGTCCTCTAGGTCCAGCTCATGTGTCCTCTAGGTCCCAGCTCATGGTGGGTGTCCTTTAGGTGCCAGTTGTTGCTAGTAAACCTTCAGTGGACACCCCCCATGAGTGCCTTTCAGAACCCCTCCTAAAACCCCCTGTTTAGTTTTGGTTGTTAGTTCCCCCTTCTGTTTGAGCGACATTTTTGGTTTTCTCGCTGGGGAACGCAACACTAACATGTAAACGTAAAATGTTCTTATAGTAAAATGTCATTATTCCGTAACATCACATAGTGCCATACGACAGGGACAGTAGTAATAATGTTACTGTGAAGTGCTGTAGCTCTCAGAAGCGGCGTCACATCGGTACTCGGTGTCCTCTACCCAGGCGGTGTAGTAACGCACTATGTTGGGGTGCTGAAGTTCTGCCAAGGCACCGACCTCCCGCTTGGCTTTCCTGAGGAAAGAGTCACAGTGAAATCCCTCAAAGTGTTGAATATTATGCAGTGGCTGCATTGAGTGAAAGATCTTACTTCATTGCTGAAGTAACAACAGAACATAATTGACTTACTCTGTACTCCGTACTATCTTCACAGCAAAATACTTATTCTCCAGTTTCCGTCGAGCCTTGTAAACGTGGCCAAAGCCTCCTTTGCCAATCTTCTCTATCGAATCAAACTCTGATGAAAACCTGAGAAAATAAACCATATTTAAATAATCAATCCATCAACATTATCAAACTGTATTGTCATCAGTATCATAGATGATTCCCTCAGCAATAGATTTCAATATGTCTGCTAAATAATGTAAATGTAAATGTACATTAAAATGTGGGCTAGATAAAATGAGGATAGTTGTCATGCTGAAAGTAACCCCATAATGTACCTAGATATAACTGGTTGGTTGGATGTCCTTCCAATGTTGCCTTTTAAATTGGGGCCTTCCTTAGAAAAACAATGACAAACACTCAATCAACATTTAATACTGCAGTCCATATATCCTCAACAGCAGGGGTGGGCAACTTTGATGGGGGTGGGGGCCACAAAAAAATCTGAAGTCATCATGAGGGCCCGCAGCTGCCCGCAGGTCTGCGTACCCACATCCATAACGTTTCCATTAGTCGGTAATAGACGGATTTTGGCCGCAAAAACAATAGAAAAGCCGATCAATTAAATTGGCACCGGCCAATTGTCCGGGAGAAGAAAAACATCCCACTGCAAAATAATAATTTTTAGCGTCATATTCATTGATGGAAATAACAGTTGATGTAAATACATTTGACCAGTCATGCTTATCAGTCTATGGCTTTAATTTAGTGAAATTAAATTGGAGTGTGTATATTAGTTATGTACAGTGCATTCGGAAAGTATTCAGACCTCTTCCCTTTTTCCACATTTTGTTACATTACAGCCTTATTCTGAAATGGATGAATCTACACACAATACCCCATAATGACAAAACAAAAACCATTTTAGAAATGTTTGTTAATTTATTAACAATAAAAAACAAATACCTTATTTACATAAGTATTTAGACCCTTTGCTATGAGACTCTAAATTGAGCTCAGGTGCATCCTGTGTCCATTGATCATCCTTGAGATGTTTCTAACAACTTGATTGGAGTCCACTTGTGGTAAATTCAATTGATTGGACATGATTTGGAAAGGCTGTCTATATAAGGTCCCACAGTTGACAGTGCATGTCAGAGCAAAAACCAAGCCATGAGGTCGAAGGAATTGTCCGTAGAGCTCCGAAACAGGATTGTGTTGAGGCACAGATCTGGGGCAGGGTACCAAAAAATGTATGCAGCATTGAAGGTCCCCAAGAACACAGTGGCC
This sequence comes from Coregonus suidteri, assembly GCA_036851935.1. Classification (NCBI taxonomy): domain Eukaryota; kingdom Metazoa; phylum Chordata; class Actinopteri; order Salmoniformes; family Salmonidae; genus Coregonus; species Coregonus suidteri. The sequence goes on along the minus strand of CM072218.1, from coordinate 108,132,011 downwards.
TCCATCATTCTTAAATGGAAGAAGTTTGGAACCACCAAGACTCTTCCTAGAGCTGGGCGCCCGGCCAAACTGAGCAATCAGGGGAGAAGGGCGTTGGGTCAGGGAGGTGAACAAGAACCCGATGGTCACTCTGACAGAGCTCCAGAGTTCCTCTGTGGAGATGGGAGAATTTTCCAGAAGGACAACCATCTCTGCAGCACTCCACCAATCAGGCCTTTATGGTAGAGTGGCCAGACGGAAGCCACTCCTCAGTAAAAGGCACATGACAGCCCACTTGGAGTTTGCCAAAAGGCACCTAAAGACTCTCAGACCATGAGAAACAAGATTCTCTGGTCTGATGAAACCAAGATTGAACTGAATGCCAAGCGTTACGTCTGAAAGAAACCTGGCACCATCCCTACAGTGAAGCATGGTGGTGGCAGCATCATGCTGTGGGGATGTTTTTCAGTGGCAGGGACTGGGAGACTAGTCGGGATCGAGGGAAAGATGAACGGAGCAAAGTACAGAGAGATCCTTGATGAAAACCTGCTCCAGAGTGCTCAGGACCTCAGACTGGGGTGAAGGTTCACCTTCCAACAGGACAACGACCCTAAGCACACAGCCAAGACAACGCAGGAGTGGCTTTGGGACAAGTCTCTGAATGTCCTTGAGTGGCCCAGCCAGAGTCCGGACTTGAACCCGATCGAACATCTCTGGAGAGACCCTTCCAACCTGACAGAGCTTGAGAGGATCTGCAAAGAAGAATGGGAGAAACTCCCCAAATACAGGTGTGATAAGCTTGTAGCGTCATACCCAAGAAGAATTGAGTCTGTAATCGCTGCCAAAGGTGCTTCAACAAAGTACTGAGTAAAGGGTCTGAATACTTATGTAAATGTGATATTTCAGTATATTTTTTATACATTTGCTAACATTTCTAAAAACCTGTTTTTACTTTGTCATTATGGGGTATTGTGTGTAGATTGATGAGGGGAAAAAAACAATTTAATCAATTTTATAATAAGGCTGTAACGTAACAAAATGTGGAAAAAGTAAAGGGGTTTTGAATACTTTCCGAATGCACTGTGTATGTAGACAAACGGAGGAAGAAACAGAGGCAGAGAAACAGACAGAAAGCGAGAGAGAGAGGGAGCCGAGACAGAGAGAGCCGAGACAGCCGAGACAGAGAGAGCCGAGAGAGAGAGAGCCGAGAGAGAGAGAGAGAGAGACAGCCGAGAGAGAGAGAGAGAGTACACTAGAGAGAGAGAGAGAGCCGTACAGCATAGAGCCGAGAGAGAGGAGAATCCGAGAGGCAGAGAAGAGAATACTACGCAACAGAGAGATGCCGAGACAGAGAGAGAGAGAGAGCTTTACTGAGACAGAAGAGCCGAGACAGAGAGAGGCAGCGTCATCAGACAGAGAGCTGGAGCATTTTGAAAGAGAGATATTATTTATTTATTTTTTTAAACCTGAGATGAGACTACAGAGCCGAGAGAGAGAGAGGGAGAGAGACCAGAGAGGAGGCAGAGAGAGAGACTTCCGTGAGACAGAGAGAGCCGAGAGTTCTATTGAGAGTCTCTCAGTCTGAGAGAGAGAGCCAAAAGCCGAGAAGAGAAGAGAGAGAAGAGAGAGAGATAAGAGTAGATAGAGAGAGAGAGAGAGCCGAGAGAGAGAGAGCCTAAAGAGAGAGAGAGGATCATTAGCCGAGAGTATACTATTCATTGTTCACAATCGCATTGCCTACAGCATACAGATACAAAGCCTTTGAAGGAAAATCTGTCAGACGGCACTTTTATAAGCCCAAATAGGCGCAAACAATTCTAAATTAAAAAAAATTACAGGATAGTTTTTTTTTGTTGTTATTTTCTTTAAAGACTGCTAATGGAAGCGTGGTTTCCATTCGCAATTCAAATGCAACAGAAGGCAGGCGTCATCAGCACACCACTTTTCAATGAAGCTGGAGGCATTTTGAAAACATACAGCTACTTCGTTTTTTTTTTTTTTTTTTTAAACCTGAATGATTTACTACACGTTTTACCTCGCTTCAAAGTAACCCAGGGAAAACCCCACCATATCCATGGAGGCAATTATTTCATACAGACTTCCGTGCTGCCGTTGGAACCAGTAGCCTCTAGTTTCTCTCATGTTCTATTGGTTTTCAACTGTCTCTCATTGTCTGAAGAACACATTCGCCGTGTTCAGCCAAAGCGTGAAAAGGGTGAAGCTTTTCCCTAAGTAAGAGATTGAATTCCCTCAAAATTGCAAAATAATATTTTTTTGAGCCTAATTAGTCTACCAGTCCTGTCTGTACAGCAATAGGCTCCTAAAGCCACAGAGGATCATTAGCTTCCATTAGCCATAAACATTTTTAAGTTGTTGGCCATTGTTTTGGCACCCATGCGCATTGCCTACAGTCGAAAAGAAAGGCAGAGTGCGAAAATTTGGGCAGATTATTGTTGAGTTGTGACTGTGTGAAAAGAAGAGGCCAAACCAGGCCATATCACAATATTGGATTTTTTTTTTTAAATCGCAGGAAAAAACGTAGTTTGGAAATGTCTTCTACTTTTCTAACTCCAACAGTTACGTGGAGGGACTGGTTCCCTCCAAAAATGCATTTCTGTAAAGAGAAGACAATGAAAAAAACTGGGTCTCCATTGAAGGTTGTGGGTCACTGTATTTTTCAAATTGCTCAACTGTAATTTCCTACAACGAAGTATCCAATCTGATCTTATCCAGAACCTATGCGAGATCTGACAACGGCAGTTCAACTCTATATTTGCGCTCAGAGTGGGCCAAACTGAACTGAACAGATTTTTTTGCGAACGGTGATGAGTATTATGGCCAATTGATATTATAACTGACTATCCAGAGCCACATTTTCCATGAATGACAACCCTTTATCTATTCTTTTAGTTCTACACTTATTTTAGCGAATTTGGGCGGAGAGAAAAGACTGCAATTTTATATTATATATTTCACCAGTTTTTAACATGATATCTGAGTGAGATCTGACCACACAAAATCAGTCAGTGGCGCAATCTCTGTCAAATAAATTAAATCTAATCAACCGATCAATCAATTAATCAACCAACCAATCAATCAATCAATCAAGCCAGATACTTCTCCCAGAAGGGTTTATTTAGTATCTTGGAGGCTAATACCTGTGTGGTCTTGACCGGTGACATCTGGAAGTTAGCTGCTAGTCTAAAGAGGAGGTCAGAGGTCAGATAGTCCAGGTAAAATAAAAACAACTTCATCAACATCTTGAAAGAAGAAGAAGTCTTGAATTGGGGCTTACCTTATTTTAGGCTTCACATTTACAGGGCTTTCCTCAGGGCTTTCCTCCTGCTTATAGAACAGAACAGATATTGATTTGGTGTCACGACAATAACCAATGTCTTACACCATGCTTAAAGAAACGATAGGAGTTTATATTCACAGTACCACTGCTCACATCCTGTGAATCCTATTGGCTGAAGCTATAGCAACTGTTACGGATCCAGGTATCCTGTGTCTTTTTGTGTTTTTCCTCTCCTTCTGCCCTAATCACAGGTGTCCTGTATGTTCCTGATTGGTGGTCGTTGGGGTGTCTGCTGATTGCTGAGGTGGACCAATCAGTGAACATTCCTCTGCATTGCACCACCTGTTTCTGGTTTTTCAATCACACATCCCATTGTTTAAAAGCCGGTCAGTTGTGTAATTTTTGTTAGAGACGATTTTCCGTATGTGAGTATGGATACTGTGGTGTCCTGTGTTTTGTACTCACTCTTTGTGGTTACTCTGTTTGTGTTTGTGTTTCTGGGAAAAGGGGGATTTAAGCAAGTTGCCCTTGGGCGTACATTACCCGTAGGAAGAAAACTGTCTAAAAACACTAGTTAGACCTGAGCGGACCACCCACTGTAATTTTTGTATGATTAGCAGTAGCTTAGCGGTTCTTGAGGCAGGCAAGATCAGTTTAGGGGTGTTTTACACTATTGTTTCATTTCTTGGGTCCTGCTCAGCCCTTTTTTCCCAAACATTTACAGTGTGTTCAAAAATAAACATTTTATGTTCGACGGTAGTTTATGGTTGTCGTGTAGTTTTTGTTCTCACTGTTCCATGTCACGCTTCTAATTTGCATGAATTATGTTACGGGTCTCTTGTCCATCCACCCTAGACGTTTAAAGCCACGGGTCTCATGTCCATCCACCCTAGACGTTTAAAGCCACGGGTCTCATGTCCATCCACCCTAGACGTTTAAAAGCAGGGGTTCGTAACAGCAACAATAAAAGGATATGTACCTGGGGGGAGTCTGTGAATATGATGAAGCTACTGGTACTTTCTGCTATACTCCGGGATAATGGTGTTGCATCCTGGGATTCCCTGAAAGAATAGAACAGAAAATATACTTTATTGTCCATTTTCAAAGGAAATTGATTGATTTTCTGTCACAATAGACATTAAAAAACACATACAGTCTCATGTTTTTCACACTGATATTTAATTCCATATGTTTTATTTTCAGTTGAGCTGCCCCAGACAGTATTGCTCCATGCCTTACCATGTACTGGAGGGGGTTATTTAGGACAGTCCTCCATCTTACCATGTACTGGAGGGGGTTAGAGAGGACAGTCCTCCATCTTACCATGTACTGGAGGGGGTTAGAGAAGAGTCCTCCATCTTACCATGTACAGGGGGTTAGAGAGGACAGTCCTCCATCTTACCATGTACTGGAGGGGGTTAGAGAGGACAGTCCTCCATCTTACCATGTACTGGAGGGGGTTTAGAGAGGACAGTCCTCCATCTTACCATGTACTGGAGGGGGTTAGAGAGGACAGTCCTCCATCTTACCATGTACTGGAGGGGGTTAGAGAGGACAGTCCTCCATCTTACCATGTACTGGAGGGGGTTAGAGAGGACAGTCCTCCATCTTACCATGTACTGGAGGGGGTTAGAGAGGACAGTCCATCTTCTGAAACTGTTGATCTGCAGGACACCTATAAACCACAACGTAGAGACAACAAAGTATTCATCAACAGAGACAGACAGACAGACACTTGTCTATTTTACATTGAAGAGAAAAAGACACATTTGAAACTAGGAGAGGCTATTTTCAGGAAAGGCGGTTAGAGTGATAGGATAACCTTTAATGTCCCGGCCCGAGGGGAAAAATGTCTTAGGCCGGGATTCAATCCGTTCACACTTTTTCAGCTATGCACCTTTTAAAAAAGGCAATGTTTCACATTCAAGGTAACGCTGCATCTGTCGGCTTCATCGGGCTTAAGTGCGCTTAAGTGCTGCTGGTATATAACATACATGCTGCTGATGCTAAATAACCACAGTGCTTGAGCAGATGCTAAATGTCTACCTGGCTGTTCCAATCAGACTGTTCTTGCAGAGCAGACCATGCTAACTGAGCCGCTTGTTGTTTGGCCTCCTTGGCTGTCTTACCCGAACCATCTGGGTATTCGTTCTTGTCGATCAATACTTTATAAACAAATCTGTGTGGGGACAAAATAGGTCATATTTTTTTTTCAGTGACATTCAATGACAGTTTGGATATGATCTTCTCGTAGTGTCAGTAGACTCACAGAGGGTCGTGTGATGGTCCGCTCTTCCCCACTAGTTTAAAGTCAAGAAACCGTTTGGTTTTCTGACAGTAGTGGTTGAGTATGCCTATGAAGTTGGTCTCCTCTTTTGTAATGAAGCTATGTTGTTCTGATACATTCTGTTCTGGGCTCATGTTCAGGTGTCCAACCTTCTCACTGGAAGACATAAGAAATCAAAAAGACAATGTTTATGCTAGACTGCTAATTATGTGACAGAGATGCCCCAATAACAGACAACTACAGATGACTTAGTAATATATGCACTGGAGACTTTGAAGAAAAATAAAACAAATGGTTTTGGCTTACCAGAGGGCTACAACCTTTCGATTCAATTCCTCCTTGTGTTTTTCAATAGTGCCTTTGCAGTTTTCGTCTACAGTCTTGGAAATAACACATTCTTTACTTTACTTCACCACTATCATAAAATACCAACTGCATTTAGATGGCATATCCTACCATGCAGGCAACGAGATGTAGTGTGGTCTACGGTGTGGCCTTAGTAACACTTACCCCTGTTGTCTGACTACTGCCACATATCTCCTGATAGACCAGCATTGCTGCTTCCTCCTTAGCTTCCTTCTTAGTGTTCCCAAAGCCCTCTGGGTATTCTTTCTCACCTACCACATACCTACAGCACCTGACATACAAAACACACACACACACACTTTAGTTTTGGATTTGACCCTTTGCCACGGCATGTAAGAGAGTAACTTTAGAGTACTGTATTAAGTCTTACTGTGAGGTGTTGTTGGGTCCAACCCGTGTTTCTTCCAAAGCCTTCAGAGACAGCTTCTTCTTCTGGCTGTGTTCATTGAGCCACGACACATAGTTGGGCTGAGTGATAACTGCTTGGTCATGAGGGGCTGGAGCCAGTGATGGAAGACATGGAACAGTCTGTTGAAAAACATTACGCAGGCCATCAGGTCTCAAACTGTATGTTTTTGGTGCTCCAAAACTATATACACTACCGTTCAAAAGTTTGGGGTCACTTAGAAATGTCCTTGTTTTCAAAAGAAAAGCAATTTTTTTTTTCTCCATTAAAATAACATCAAATTGATCAGAAATACAGTGTAGACATTGTTCATGTGTAATGGCTATTGTAGCTGGAAACGACAGATTTTGTATGTAATATCTACAGTTGAAGTCAGAAGTTTACATACACTTAGGATGGAGTCATTAAAACTCGTTTTTCAACCACTCCACAAAATCTTCTTGTTAACAAACTATAGTTTTGGCAAGTCGGTTAGGACATCTACTTTATGCATGACACAAGTAATTTTTCCAACAATTGTTTACAGACAGATTATTTCACTTATAATTCACTGTATCACAATTCCAGTGGGTCAGAAGTTTACATACACTAAGTTGACTGTGCCTTTAAACAGCTTGGAAAATTCCAGAAAATGATGTCATGGCTTTAGAAGCTTCTGATAGGCTAATTGACATCATTTGAGTCAATTGGAGGTGTACCTGTGGATGTATTTCAAGACCTACCTTCAAACTCAGTGCCTCTTTGCTTGACATCATGTCTTTAAACAAGTGTGGTCCTCTGTAGCTCAGCTGGTAGAGCATGGCACTTGTAACGCCAAGGTAGAGGGTTTGATCCACGGGACCACCCATACACAAAAATGTATGCTTTGGATAAAAGCGTCTGCTAAATGGCATATTATTATTATTATGGGAAAATGAAAAGAAATAAGCCAGGACCTCAGAAAAAAAATGGTAGACCTCCACAAGTCTGGTTCATCATTGGGAGCAATTTCCAAACGCCTGAAGGTACCACGTTCATCTGTACAAACAATAGTACGCAAGTATAAACACCATGGGACCACGCAGCCGTGATACCGCTCAGGAAAGAGATGCGTTCTGTCTCCTAGAGATTAACGTAATTTGGTGCGAAAAGTGCAAATCAATCCCAGAACAACAGCAAAGGACCTTGTGAAGATGCTGGAGGAAACAGGTACAAAAGTATCTATATCCACAGTAAAACGAGTCCTATATCGACAGAACCTGAAAGGCCGCTCAGCAAGGAAGAAGCCACTGCTCCAAAAACGCCATAAAAAAGCCAGACTACGGTTTGCAACTGCACATGGGGACAAAGATCGTACTTTTTAGAGAAATGTCCTCTCGTCTGGTGAAACAAAAATAGAACTGTTTGGCCATAATGACCATTGTTATGTTTGGAGGAAAAAGGGGGTTGCTTGCAAGCCGAAGAACACCATCCCAACCGTGAAGCACAGGGGTGGCAGCATCATGCTGTGGGGGGTGCTTTGCTGCAGGAGGGACTGGTGCACTTCACAAAATAGATGGCATCATGAGGAAGGAAAATGATGTGGATATATTGAAGCAACATCTCAAGACATCAGTCAGGAAGTTAAAGCTTGGTCGCAAATGGGTCTTCCAAATGGACAATGACCCCAAGCATACTTCCAAAGTTGTGGCAAAATGGCTTAAGGACAACAAAGTCAAGGTATTGGAGTGGCCATCACAAAGCCCTGACCTCAATCCTATAGAACATTTGTGGGCAGAACTGAAAAAGTGTGTGCAAGCAAGGAGGCCTACAAACCTGACTCAGTTACACCAGCTCTGTCAGGAGGAATGGGCCAAAATTCACCCAACTTACAGTGGGAAGCTTGTGGAAGGCTACCCGAAACATTTGACCCAAGTTAAACAATTTAAAGGCAATGCCACCAAATACTAATTGAGTGTATGTAAACTTCTGACCCACCGGGAATGTGATGAAAGAAAATAAAAGGTGAAATAAATCATTCTCTCTACTATTATTCTGACATTTCACATTTTTAAAATAAAGTGGTGATCCTAACTGACCTAAGACAGGGAAGTTTTACTAGGATTAAATGTCAGGAATTGTGAAAAACTGAGTTTAAATGTATTTGGCTAAGGTGTATGTAAACTTCCGACTTCAACTGTACATAGGCGTACAGAGGCCCATTATCAGCAACCATCAGTCCTGTGTTCCAATGGCACATTGTGTTTGCTAATCCAAGTTTATAATTTTAAAAGGCTAATTGATCTTTAGAAAACCCTTTTGCAATTATGTTAGCACAGCTGAAAACTGTTGTGCTGATTTAAAGAAGCAATAAAACTGGCCTTCTTGAGACTAGTTGAGTATCTGGAGCATCAGCAATTGTTGGTTCGATTACAGGCTCAAAATGGCCAGAAACAAATAACTTTCTTTCTACAATAGCCATTTACAACATTAACAATATCTACACTGTATTTCTGATCAATTTGATGTTATTTTAATGGACAAAAAATGTGCTTTTCTTTTGAAAACAAGGACATTTCTAAGTGACCCCAAACTTTTGAACGGTGGTGTATATTCTGTAACAAAACATTCCACATGATAGTGTGGTCTTTGTCAATCGGAAATGTCACCAGGGGCTGTATGTCAGAGTAGGAGGGCTGAACTAGGTTCAGTTCAGCCTTTTAGATCACAATGAAAAAATATTATACGGACAGGGGGAATCACCTTACACCTGATCCCAGATCAGCACTCTGAGATGGGCTTGATACCTACGGGGCCCCTGGTCAACACCTGATACCATCAGTAGAAATAAAGGCTGTTCCATACGGGCCCCTGGTCAACACCTGTTACCATCAGTAGAATAAAGGCTGTTCCTACGGGCCCCTGGTCAACACCTGATACCATCAGTAGAATAACGGGTGTTCCTACGGGCCCCTGGTCAACACCAGTAGTTACCATCAGTAGAAGTAACGGGTGTTCCTACGGGCCCCACCTGGTCCATCACACCTGATACCATCAGTAGAATAAAGGGCTGTTCCTACGGGCCCCTGGTCAACACCTGATACCATCACGTAGAATAAAGGCTGTTCCTACGGGCCCCTGGTCCATCAGTAGAATAAAGGCACCTGATACCATCAGTAGAATAAAGGCTGTTCCTACGGGCCCCTGGTCAACACCCCTGACACCTGATACCATCAGTAGATTAAAGGGTGTTCCTACGGGCCCCTGGTCAACACCTGATACCATCAGTAGAATAAAGGCTGTTCCTACGGGCCCCTGGTCAACACCTGTTACCATCAGTAGAATAACGGCTGTACCTACGGGCCCCTGGTCAACACACCTGATACCATCAGTAGAATAACGGCTGTTCCTACGGGCCCCTGGTCAACACCTGATACCATCAGTAGAATAAAGGCTGTTCCTACGGGCCCCTGGTCAACACCTGTTACCATCAGTAGAATAACGGCTGTTCCTACGGGCCCCTGGTCAACACCTGATACCATCAGTAGAATAAAGGCTGTTCCTACGGGCCCCTGGTCAACACCTGTTACCATCAGTAGAATAACGGCTGTTCCTACGGGCCCCTGGTCAACACCTGTTACCATCAGTAGAATAAAGGGTGTTCTTACGGCGTCCTTCTGCTCCGTCTCCATCAGGCCATTCAGAGCATGTTTAGCAGCATTCTGTTTGGCCTCTTTCTTGTTCTTCCCAACCCCGTCAGGATAGACACGGCCCTTCATCACCACCCTCATAGTGAAGCTGGAGGAAAGGGGGAATGTTTAAGGCAATACTTTAAATGGATAAATGACTGAATTATTGAATTAATTAATTATTTCATGATTACAGTACAGTACTAACTACATTTTACATATTAGTCATTTAGCAGATGCTCTTATACAAAACAACTACAGCACATTAGCTTTTTTTCAAGATGCTGAAAGAAATCAATCATATTTCTCCACTCCTGTTCCAGAGACAAAATTAATATTTGGCTTGACCGTATGTACCATACGGTCAAGCCAAAGAAGTGCCCATCAAGTCAGTCCAATTTGTGGGAGGTGCTTCAGGAAGCATTGGGTGAAATCTCTTCAGATTACCTCAACAGATTGACAACTAGAATGCCAAAGGTCTGCAAGGCTGTAATTGCTGCAAATGGAGGATTCTTTGACGAAAGCAAAGTTTGAAGGACACAATTATTATTTCTATTAAAAAAATCATTATTTCTAACCTTGTCAATGACTACATTTCCTATTCATTTTGCTATATTTCCTATTGAAACTCATTTCATGTAAGTTTTCATGGAAAACAAGACATTTCTAAGTCACCCCAAAACGAGCAAAGGGATTTCAACGGTAGTGTGTGCTAAAGTACACAAGCGAAGGAAAGGTTGAGAGGAGGAATGATATCCAACGAGCAAAAGGATCATGCTGTTTGTATGTGGCTGCTATGAAAGTGAACTAATTTTTGCGTGTGATCAGGGATTTATTCATGTCGCCCGATTCTGTTGAAAAAGGTTTCTTAAACGGAAGCAAACGAAACGGGGATAAACATACCAGAATTTGTCCAATAGAAACTCTTGTTTGCAACTGTTGGGCTAATGATTACACCCCAGATCAGCTAGATGCAGGCGAGATTGTGCAAGGCGGTATTGAATGTGTCAATGTCTGTCACCTTGATTACTGAAATCTCTCTCGACCTGGGCACCTACGTTGTAAACTTTCATTCATTAGGTTAGGTTGTAGCAACCTCATGATTGATATAGGGGAAATTTGAGTATCATGTAGTAGCCTAAACCTATCAATGTAACATTGAACTGGGTGAATGGAATATTTATGACAGTCATCCAATATGCTGTAATAGAAATAAGGCTCACACGTTCTTTTCATATTTTTCGCATCTTAAACGGCACCGACCGCCACTGGTGTGTAGCGTCAAAATGCTTGTGTGTGTGTGTGTGTTTTGTGGTTGTGAGCGTATGTGTGTGTGTGTGTATGTGTGTGTTGGAGTGTCAGTGTAGTATGTGTGAGTGTGTGGGTAGAGTCCAGTGAGTGTGTGGGTAGAGTCCAGTGAGTGTGTGGGTAGAGTCCAGTGAGAGTGTGTGGGGTAGAGTCCAGTGAGTGTGTGGGGTAGAGTCCAGTGAGTGTGTGGGTAGAGTCCAGTGAGTGTGTGTGGGTAGAGTCCAGTGAGTGTGTGGGTAGAGTCCAGTGAGTGTGTGTGGGTAGAGTCCAGTGAGTGTGTGGGTAGAGTCCAGTGAGTGGGTGGGTAGAGTCCAGTGAGTGGGTGGGTAGAGTCCAGTGAGTGTGTGGGTAGAGTCCAGTGTGAGTGTGTGGGTAGAGTCCAGTGAGTGTGGGGGGAGAGTCCAGTGAGTGTGTGGGTAGAGTAGAGTCCAGTGAGTGTGTGGGTAGAGTCCAGTGAGTGTGTGGGTAGGTAGAGTCCAGTGAGTGTGTGGGGGTAGAGTCCAGTGAGTGTGTGGGTAGAGTCCAGGGTGAGTCCAGTGAGTGTGTGGGTAGAGTCCAGTGAGTGTGTGGGTAGAGTCCAGTGAGTGTGGGGGGGTAGAGTCCAGTGAGTGTGTGGGTAGAGTCCAGAGTCCAGTTGTTTAAATTGTCCAGTATTTAGCAATAATAATAAGAGTCTGGTAGCAGCAGTTGTGAAGTGTGTGTAGCATGAATGTACAATGCCTTGCAGAAGTATTCATCCCCCTTGGTGTTTTTCCTATTTTGTTGCATTACAACCTGTAATTTAAATTGATTTTTATTTGGATTTCATGTAATGGACATACACAAAATAGTCCAAATTGCTGAAGTGAAACGAATTTTTGTTTATTTTATAATAACTGTTATAATAAATAAATGGAAAAGTGGTGCGTGCATATGTATTCACCCCCTTTGCTATGAAGCCCCTAAATAAGATATGGTGCAACCAATTACCTTCACAAGTCACATAATTAGTTAAATAAAGTCCACAAGTGTGGAATCTAAGTGTCACATGATCTCAGTATATATACACCTGTTCTGAAAGGCCCCAGAGTCTGCAACACCACTAAGCAAGGGGCATCACCACCAAGCAAACCACGGCACCATGAAGACCAAGGAGCTCTCAAAACAGGTCAGGGACAAAGTTGTGGAGAAGTACAGATCAGGGTTGGGTTATAAAAAAATATCTGAAAATTCGAACATCCCACGGAGCACCATTAAATCCATTATTAAAAAATAGAAAGAATATGGCACCACAACAAACCTGCCAAGAGAGGGCCGCCACCAAAAACTCATGGACCAGGCAAGGAGGGCATTAATCAGAGAGGCAACAAAGAGACCAAAGATAACCCTGAAGGAGCTGCAAAGCTCCTCAGCGGAAATTTTAGTATCTGTCCATAGGTCCACTTTAAGCTGTACATTCGACAGAGCTGGGCTTTACGGGAGAGTGGCCAGAAAAAAGCCATTACTTTAAGAAAAAAATAAGCAAACACGTTTGGTGTTCGCCAAAAGGCATGTGAGAGACTCCTCAAACACATGGAAGAAGGTACTCTGGTCAGATGAGACTCAAATTGAGCTTTTTGACCATCAAGGAAAACGCAATGTCTGGCGCAAACCCAACACCTCTCATCACCCCGAGAACACCATCCCCACCGAGAAGCATGGTGGTGGCAGCATCATGCTGTGGGGATGTTTTTCATCAGCAGGGACTGGGAAACTGGTCAGAATTAAAAGAATGATGGATGGCTCTAAACACAGGGAAATTCTTGAGGGAAACCTGTTTCAGTCTTCCAGAGATTTGAGACTGGGACGGGTTCACCTTCCAGCAGGACAATGACCCTAAGCATACTACTAAAGCAACACTCGAGTGGTTTAAGGGGAAACATTTAAATGTCTTGGAATGGCTTAGTCAAAGCCCAGACCTCAATCCAATTGAGAATCTGTGGTATGACTTAACGATTGCTGTACACCAGTGGAACCCATCCAACTTGAAGGAGCTGGAGCAGTTTTTCCTTGAAGAATGGGCAAAAAAACCCAGTGGCTAGATGTGCCAAGCTTATCGAGACATACCCCAAGAGACTTGCAGCTGTAATTGCTGCAAAAGGTGGATCTACAAAGTATTGACTTTGGGGGGGGGGGTGAATAGTTATGCACGCTCAAGTTTTCCGTTTTTTTATCTTATTGGTAACTTTGTTTGTTTCACAATAAAACATATTTTGCATCTTCAAAGTGGTAGGCATGTTGTGTAAATCAAATGATACAAACCCCCCAAAAATCAATTTTAATTCCAGGTTGTAAAAAATAGGAAAAATGCCAAGGGGGGTGAATACTTTCGCAAGCCACTGTATGTGTGTGTGTGTGGGTTGTTGTGTGTGTGAGTGAGTGCATGTGCGCTAAGGTGCGGAGCTGCTAAGGTACGGTGTTGTAGGCCAATAGTAGCCCTACTATTGAAATCGATCAATGAGGCTGTCAACTGAGTCAGAAATTCACCAGGGTTTTTTGTGTCTTTTTAACATTTCAGGTTTTCGCTCTCAAAGTCACACTTTTTGAAATAGAAAAACCACAACCAAGTCCATAACAATAAATAATTAAATAACAATAAACAATAAAATGAATAGCTTAAACCACAGCATGAGACCACCTTTTGACGTCTGGGTTTGGGTTATTTATATTAGTTAGCCTTTAATTCAAGTGTGAAGGCACTGTTGTTTGGTTAGTGGTGTTTTTACAGCACATGAGATGGAGTTTGCAAAACAAAAAAAGCAATGTAGCTACTATGCCAGTTAAATTTGACTTACGTTTTAAGATGATCCGGTCCATCTGTACCAACCTCTTCAAACTTGACATCAGAGATCTGACGGTTGCTCTGAGCAAACTCCATCAGTCTGGAGATATAATTTGTGGAACCCATTGATTATGATAAAAAATAATGTTGTCGAATCTGTAAGACATAAGGGGTGAAAAACAAAGGAAATCAAATCAAGACAACAAGTTATAACACCGTGATGGATTGTTCTGTGCGCATAATCAATGCATGTAAATTACCTAATAATCGATATGCAAACAATATAAGGACACAAGCTAGACTCCTTATCGAAGGTGTGAGCGACCATGGCTGATAGTTCAAGTTCAATTGGCAAACGATAAATAAAACATTCTGCAACAATGCTCAAAGTCATAACACCGTGATAATATCACCGTTGTAACTTAAGGGCCGTCCACACCAAGAACGATAACTATAACGATATATATATATTTTTAAATCATTCTTATTCAAGTGAACAGGAGCGTTCACAACGATAACTACAAAAACAGTGGAGAACGATATCATTTGGATTTTCAACTTTCAGAGTCCCTTCCAATTATAAAACATTGACAACCAGTGGTGTAGTGGAGGGTACACCCACTTATTAATCTCCACGATACGTATCAATGTAATGTAGTGGAGGTATCAAAATGTAAATCAAATGGATTGGTCACATGCAATGTAATGTACAACAGGTGGAGGTATCAATGTACAGTGGAAATCAATGTAATGTAGTGGAGGTATCAATGCCCTTAACCAACAGTGGATTTATTTTAAACAAAAAAAGTAATGTAAAACAACAGGTATCAATGTAATGTAAGTGTAATGAGAAATCAATGTAATGTAGTGGAGGTATCAATGTAATGTAGTGGAGGTATCAAAGTAGTGGAGGTATCAACAGTAGTGGAGGTATCAATATATATATCAATAATGTAGTGGAGGTATCAATGGTACCGGTGCAATGTAGTGGAGTATCAATGTAATGTAGTGGAGGTATCAATGTAGTGTAGTGGAGTAATCAATGTAATGTAGTGGAGGTATCAATGTAGTGTAGTGGAGGTATCAATGTAATGTAGTGGAGGTATCAATGTAGTGTAGTGGAGGTATCAATGTAATGTAGTGGGTATCAATGTAATGTAGTGGAGGTATCAATGTAATGTAGTGGATGTATCAATGTAGGTAGTGGAGTAGTGGATCCAGTAATGTAGTGGAGGTATCAATGTAATGTAGTGGAGGTACGGCTGTAATGTAGTGGAGGTATCAATGTTTAGCTGGAGGTAAATGTTGATCAATGTAGTTAGTGGAGGTATCACATGTAGATTAGTAGCAGGTATCAATGTAATGTAGTGGAGGTATCAATGTAATGTTAGTGAAAACGCATCATTTACGCGTAGTGGAGGCCTATCAATGTAGTTTGCTAAAAATGCACACTGCACATGCGAGCGGTTTCACGGACAGAGATGGAAGTATCCCTTAGAAATTTAGAAAGAGGGTAGATCTAAAGATGCAACAACTATCACGGGTTGCTAATATGACTCGGATAATACCTTTGGCTGCTAGACAATGAAGGAAAGGAAAACGCATATGAGGAAGTCTTTATAAAATAATTGCCTCTGTGGTGGGATTTAGTCTATAGGCTACTTTGAAGCAAGACAACAAGACATGTCTTAATATATGATGTGAAACGTCCAGGTTTCAAACAATTAAGGAACAGGGAAAATATAGCAATGCTAATGATGGGCCTAACAGTCTTCTGGAAAATGGAAAGGCTTTTCAATTAAATGTTAACTATCTACAAAGTAGCCTCTGCCTACCCGTCAGTAGAATGATATCTTGAGGATCCAGTAGCCATCTGTTTGCAAACTCCATCTCATGTGCTTCAAAAACACCACTAACCAAACAACAGTGCCTTCACACTTGAATTAAAGGGTAACTACAAAACAACAAAATATAGTAGATTTTTCCTAGACCTCAAAAGTGGTATCCTTCTGTGGTTTAAGCGTTGCTATGGCTTAGAACATCCAATTTCGTTGTTTTTCTATAACAAAAAGAGTGGATTTCTTTATTATTTTTTTATCTGAAACCTGTGAATGTTTTGCTCAGTTGACAGCCTCATTTATCTGTTCCAATAGTAGTTATACTATTAGCACAGTCCAGCTTGGGTTGGCCTGACTGTGAAAGACCAATATGGGATTTATAATTTTAGGTCATTCAGAGTGTGTCACTGACTTTTTCCACACAGGGCACCTTTCCTTCGAAACGGCGGGCCATTGGGAAATTTTGGCCACAATTTTGAGTATACCACTTCTCCAGGCACCACTACACCACTGTTGACAACCAATCAAAAATGCGTTTCTATTGAAGCGTTCTTGGTTCAACCAATCAAAAATGCGTTTCTATTGAAGCGTTCTTGGTTCAACCAATCAAAAATGCGTTTCTATTGAAGCGTTCTTGGTTCAACCAATCAAAAATGCGTTCTATTGAAGCGTTCTTGGTTCTAGTTGCGCGAGGGTTCTCGGACGGGAGAGAAGGCAGAGAGCACGGCTTGGGAGAATGATGATCCACGACAAACAGCACATATCAGTGGAAGGCCGATCTGTTAACACCGATACCTCCTGACATCACTGTGTAAATTCATTGGGTACAGGCTATTCACTGCAGGATTAGGACTCAAATGTAGCTAATGAATGATGGGTTTCATAGGCCTCTATCTTAGGCTACACATCTCTAGTGTGTCTTCTCTTTGCGCAATAACGCACCTGGCCTCTCCACTGCCTCTCTCAGCTACAGCTGTTCCTCTTAGCTCGTGGAGTCCCAGGAAAAGCTCAAGTACAATAGCTTATGTACATTTAATTCCAGCATTTTATTTACTACTACTAGCTTATCGAGGAGAGATTCCAGCTCTTGCTTGCTGAATGTAAAATAAAGAAGTCAAAAGAACTGGCAGGCAGAGTGAGAGACAGTGAGAGACAGTGAGAGACAGACAACAGACAGACAGACAGACAGACAGACAGACAGACAGACAGACAGTTCAGACAGACAGACAGACACAGAGACACAGAGACAGAGAGACAATGAGAGACACAGAGACAGAGAGAGACAGAGAGACAGAGAGACAGAGAGAACAGAGATACACAGAGAGACATCACTGTGTAGACAGTGAGACAGAGATTCACTGATTAGGACTAAAATGTAGCTAATGACAGATGGGACATAGGCTTCTAGACACAGAGACTACACATCTCTAGAGTGTCTTCTCTTTGCAGCAATAACAGAGAGAGAGAGAGACTCTCCACAGAGCCTCTCTCAGAGACAGCTGTTCCAGAGAGACAGAGAGTGAGAGTCCCAGAGACACAGAGACAGAGAGACAGAGAGTACAATGAGAGTACATTTATTTCCAGCATTTTAGAGACTACAGACTAGACAGAGAGAGAGAGAGATTCAGAGAGACACAGAGACAGAGAGAAGAGAGAGTCAGAGAGACAGAGAGACAGAGAGAGGCAGAGACACAGAGACACAGTGAGAGACAGTGAGAGACAGAGAGACAGAGAGAGAGAGAGACAGAGAGACAGACAGACAGACAGAGACAGAGAGACAGAGAGACAGAGAGAGACAGAGACAGAGAGACAGAGAGACAGAGAGAGACAGAATGTGGATGTTTTGACTCAAATGGAGAAAAGAGAAGTAGACTTCCTGATCACTCTCTCTCTTATTGATGATATTTTTTGTTGGCCACAAACATTCTCAACCAGGTATCACTGTGCATCACTCTGGGAAAAAGATACATACCCCGTATAGGGTTAAATGTAAGAAAAGAAATATGCCAAATTACTTTCTATGTTCTGAAATAGCATCTAAGAGCTCTGGTGGAACTCATCGAAACTCTGCAAAGATGCCAAGAAACAACATTTGATTTAGATGTGTGGTATGAAACATGTTGTGATATCATATATTCTGAAATGGGGGAAAATGATGTGAATAAAGAATACACTCCAAGTCCAGGAAAGTGCGGGCGGCAGGTATTAGTGGGTAAAGAGCGTTGTGCCAGTAACCGAAAGGTCGCTGGTTCTAACAAGCCGCTAGGTGAAAAATCTGTCGATGTGCCCTTGAGTGATTAACCCTAATTGCTTCTGGGGGATAAGAGCGTCTGCTAAATGACTAAAATGGTCTGAAAGTTTACAAGCTGAACAAGCCTTACTGGAATGATGAGCTAGGGGATCTACTGTAATGTACATTACTATTTACAGTGTAAAGATGGGAATACAAGAGAACATTTTAGGAAGGAATTTAAGAAAAAACTGCTTGTGTTTGATAAAAGACTGCGCCTATTCAAACAGAGATATCAGAGAGGGTAGGTATTATACCTTGAGGAGATACGGACAAGAAATCCTCAACAGTTCTGG
Organism: Coregonus suidteri; assembly: GCA_036851935.1. Classification (NCBI taxonomy): domain Eukaryota; kingdom Metazoa; phylum Chordata; class Actinopteri; order Salmoniformes; family Salmonidae; genus Coregonus; species Coregonus suidteri. The sequence continues at coordinate 108,113,496 of CM072218.1, read as the reverse complement.
AGCCAAATAAACAAGTTAGGACCAAAAACAACATAAGAAAATTTCAATGGAAGTCAGGGAAGAGACAGACCACCAGATATACACAGGTACTCAAGGAGTGGCAGAAGGGGTTTGTGGCTGTAAAGGAGACAGACCACCAGATATACCCTTTATAATTATGTAGCTGAGGAGACAACTGACCACCAGTGTATACCCTGGCATACTTAAATGTGGAGCTGAGGAGACAGACCACCAGATATATTGACCTGGCAAAAATGTAGCTGGCATTGAGACAGACCACCAGTTATACCCTGGCATTATGTAATTGAGGAGACAGACCACCAAATATACCCTGGCATTATGTACTGAGGAGACAGTACCACCAGATAATCCCCTGGCAAATGTGGCTGAGGAGACAGAGACCACCAGATATACCCTGGCATTATGTACGGTCTGAGGAGACAGACCACCAGATCAACCCTGGCTATTATGTTTTGGAGAGGAGACAGACCAAAATGATATGGTAATTCCAGAGAGCCTGATAGATCATACCACCAGATGTATACCCAGTCAAATTAGATTACATGAAGAGGAGACAGACCACCAGATATACCCTGCCAACTGCCAGAATGTGACTGTTGGACACAACTGCCAGAATAGACTGTTGGCATTAACTGCCAGCTGAGGAGACAGACCACCAGATATACCCTGGCATTATGTAGCTGAGGAGAAACAGACCACCAGATATACCCTGGCATTATGTGGCTGAGGAGACAGACCACCCAGATATACCTGTGCATTATGTGGCTGAGGAGACAGACCACCAGATGGGATCTACCCTGGCATTATGTGGCTGAAATGAGACAGACCACCAGTCTGACCCTGGCATTATGTGTATGAGGAGACAGATTACCAGATATACCCTGGCATTATGTGGCTGAGATGAGACAGACCACCAGATATACCCTGGGTTATGTGGGAGATTATGTATCCAAATTGAGAACTTTTTATGCACCCGAGTGGCCACCAGATATACCCTGGCATTATGTGCTGAGGAGACAGACACTACAGATATACCCTGGCATTATGTAGGCTGAGGAGACAGACCACCAGATATACCCTGGCATTATGTCTGAGGGTTTGGCCACCAGTGTAAATAAGAATGTGTTCTTAGGAGACAGACCACCTAGTTAGATATACCCTGGCATAATGTGGCTGAGGAGACAGACCACCAGATTACCCTGGCATTATGTGGCTGAGGAGACCACCAGATATACCCTGGCATTATGGTAGGCTGAGGAGACAGACCACCAGATATACCCTGGCATTATGTGGCTGAGGAGACAGGTCCAGATATACCCTGGTGATTATGAAGAGGAGGAGACAGACCACCAGATATACCCTGGCATTATCCTCTACTGTGGATACCCAACCTTGGTCTGATGTCCAGACAGACCACCAGATATACCCTGGCATTATGTGGCTGAGGAGACAGACCACCAGATATACCCTGGCATTATGTGGCTGAGGAGACAGACCACCAGATATACCCTGGCATTATGTGGCTGAGGAGACAGACCACCAGATATACCCTGGCATTATGTGGCTGAGGAGACAGACCACCAGATATACCCTGGCATTATGTGGCTGAGGAGACAGACCACCAGATATACCCTGGCATTATGTGGCTGAGGAGACAGACCACCAGATATACCCTGGCATTATGTGGCTGAGGAGACAGACCACCAGATATACCCTGGCATTATGTGGCTGAGGAGACAGACCACCAGATATACCCTGGCATTATGTGGCTGAGGAGACAGACCACCAGATATACCCTGGCATTATGTGGCTGAGGAGACAGACCACCAGATATATACCCTGGCATTATGTGGCTGAGGAGACAGACCACCAGATATACCCTGGCATTATGTGGCTGAGGAGACAGACCACCAGATATACCCTGGCATTATGTGGCTGAGGAGACAGACCACCAGATATACCCTGGCATTATGTGGCTGAGGAGACAGACCACCAGATATACCCTGGCATTATGTGGCTGAGGAGACAGACCACCAGATATACCCTGGCATTATGTGGCTGAGGAGACAGACCACCAGATATACCCTGGCATTATGTGGCTGAGGAGAGACAGACCACCAGATATACCCTGGCATTATGTGGCTGAGGAGACAGACCACCAGATATACCCTGGCATTATGTGGCTGAGGAGACAGACCACCAGATATACCCTGGCATTATGTGGCTGAGGAGACAGACCACCAGATATACCCTGGCATTATGTGGCTGAGGAGACAGACCACCAGATATACCCTGGCATTATGTGGCTGAGGAGACAGACCACCAGATATACCCTGGCATTATGTGGCTGAGGAGACAGACCACCAGATATACCCTGGCATTATGTGGCTGAGGAGACAGACCACCAGATATACCCTGGCATTATGTGGCTGAGGAGACAACCACCAGATATACCCTGGCATTATGTGGCTGAGGAGACAGACCACCAGATATACCCTGGCATTATGTAGCTGAGCTGAGGAGACAGACCACCAGATATACCCTGGCATTATGTAGCTGAGGAGACAGACCATGATATACCCTGGCAGACAGACCACCAGATATACCCTGGCATTATGTAGCTGAGGAGACAGACCAGAAGATATACCCTGGCATTTGTAGCTGTATTTCAGTTTGCGGACCACCAGATATACCCTGGCATTATGTGGCTGAGCCATGGAGGAAAAAAGTGTTACCATTGTGTATTTCATTGTAAAGATATTTAGATAAAAACCTGGAATAAAATGTGCTACCTATAATTAAATTGTGTAGAGGCTTCTATGTGGTAAATGGTACGTGTGTAATGTATACGGATTGTGGTAAATGTGGTAAATGGTACGTGTGTATATAGATTGTGTAGAGGCTTGTCTCCCACATGGTACGTGTGTATATAGATTGTGTAGAGGCTTGTCTCCCACATGGTACGTGTGTATATAGATTGTGTAGAGGCTTGTCTCCCACATGGTACGTGTGTATATAGATTGTGTAGAGGGGCTGTCTCCCATATTAATGTGTGTATATAGATTGTGTAGAGGCTTGTCTCCCATATTAATGTGTGTATATAGATTGTGTAGAGGCTTGTCTCCCATATTAATGTGTGTATATAGATTGTGTAGAGGCTTGTCTTCTATGTGGTAAATGGTACGTGTGTATATAGATTGTGTAGAGGCTTGTCTCCCATATTAATGTGTGTATATAGATTGTGTAGAGGCTTGTCTTCTATGTGGTAAATGGTACGTGTGTATATGTCACACCCGGGCTCTGGGACTCTATATGTTGAGCCAGGGTGTGGTTATTCTATGTGTGTATTTCTGTGTTTGCCTTAGTGACTCCCAATCAGAGGCAACGAGTGTCAGCTGTTCGTTGGTTGTCTCTGATTGGGAGCCATATTTAAACTGTCTGTTTTTCATTCGGGGTTTGTGGGATTTTGTTCGTATTTGGTTAGTGTATGACCATTGACATTCACGTCGTCCTTTTGTTGTTTTGATCGTGTGATCATAAAATTTAATAAATATGTTCACATTCAACGCTGCGCCTTGGTCCTTTTCCTCAGACGATCGTGACAGAAAATCCCACCAAGATGTGACCAAGCAGCGTGTCCAGGAGCCATCGCCAGGGAGATCTCTAACAGATCTCCTTCGCCTCCTCGACTGGGTCAAGCCGAGTGAGGAGGAGAAGGGCTTGACATTGTGGCAGAAGGGCGAACGGCTGGCGAGGGACATGGAGACCTGGTCCACGGGTAGGAGAGACGCCCCGAAAATTTTTAGGGGGGGCTAACGCCGTGGACGACGGGGCGGCAGGAGACCGCGACAGAGCAGCCCAGCGGGTGTGCAGAGGAGGCCGCCAGGTTAAGGGGGCCACTGGTCACAGAGGAGAGGGAAAGTGTGGAGGCACGGCGAGAGGTACTGGGGTGTGTTACCAGTCCGGTCCGGCCCGTTCCTGATCCCTGCATAGGGCCAGTGGTGTGTGTCCCCAGTACGGTCCGGCCTGTTCCTGTTCCTCGCATCGAGCCTGTGGGGCGCGTCGCCAGCCCGGTCCGGCCCGCTCCTGTTCCCCACACCAAGCCAGTGGTGTGCGTCGTCAGTCCGGCACGGCCCGCTCCTGTTCCCCACACCAAGCCAGTGGTGTGCGTCGTCAGTCCGGCACGGCCCGTGCCTGTTCCCCACACCAAGCCAGTGGTGTGCGTCGTCAGTCCGGCACGGCCCGTGCCTGTTCCCCACACCAAGCCAGTGGTGTGCGTCATCAGTCCGGCACGGCCCGTGCCTGTTCCCCACACCAAGCCAGTGGTGTGCGTCGCCAGTCCGGCCCGGCCTGTTCCGGCCACTCACACCAAGCCTACGGTGCGAGACGTCAGCCTGGTAAGGCCCGTTCCTCCTCCACGCATCAAGCCAGGGGTGCGCATCGTCAGCCCGGTCCGGTCCAGTTCAGCTCCTACCAGCGGGGCCAGATCGGACCAGGGGCGCTATGGGGGGATTATTGGGGGGTGGTGGGCAAGCCCGGAGCCAGAACCGCCGCCGAGGAGGAATGCCCACCCAGCCCTCCCCTGTTGGGTTCTAGTTGAGGCGCGGTCGCAGTCCGCGCCTTTAGGGGGGGGTACTGTCACACCCGGGCTCTGGGACTCTATATGTTGAGCCAGGGTGTGGTTATTCTATGTGTGTATTTCTGTGTTTGCCTTAGTGACTCCCAATCAGAGGCAACGAGTGTCAGCTGTTCGTTGGTTGTCTCTGATTGGGAGCCATATTTAAACTGTCTGTTTTTCATTCGGGGTTGTGGGATTTTGTTCGTATTTGGTTAGTGTATGACCATTGACATTCACGTCGTCCTTTTGTTGTTTTGATCGTGTGATCATTAAATTTAATAAATATGTTCACATTCAACGCTGCGCCTTGGTCCTTTTCCTCAGACGATCGTGACAGTATATAGATTGTGTAGAGGCTGTGTGTATATAGATTGTGTAGAGGCTTGTCTCCCAGATGAATCTCCTCTTTGTGACAGACTGGGTTAAAATGCCTTCTGTTTCTATAATTAATGTTTTTATTTATTTATTTTATATTTTTATTTATGTTATATTTACTATTTATTATGTATTGATTTTATTATTTTTATTTGTTCACTCTTTATGCGATGCGCACTGCAGAGAACACCGGAAGAAGAATTATCACTGAATTACCACAGTGAATTATTGTAACGTTTGTTTATGTGTTGATTAATCCTATAAGGGATGGGGGTTGGCAACTGGCGATTTGACATGAAAATAAAAATTACATTTAATTCATTCATTCAACAGTGAAAGAGAGAGACAGTGAGAGAGCGAGAGAGTGAGAGTGAGAGAGAAAGACAGTGAGAGAGACAGTGAGAGAGACAGTGAGTGAGACAGAGAGAGAGAGAGAGAGAGAGAGAGAGAGGGATAGAGAGAGAGAGAGAGAGGGATAGAGAGAGAGAGAGAGAGAGAGAGAGAGAGAGGGGATAGAGAGAGAGAGAGAGAGGGATAGAGAGAGAGAGAGAGGGGGATAGAGAGAGAGAGAGAGAGAGAGAGGGATAGAGAGAGAGAGAGAGAGGGATAGAGAGAGAGAGAGAGGGATAGAGCGAGAGAGAGAGAGAGAGAGAGAGAGAGAGAGAGAGAGAGAGAAAGAAAGAAAGAAAGAAAGACCTTGAGAGAGTGAGTGAGAGAACAGACAGTGTGATCAAAACACACCATATATGTAGCCTGCTAATGTACCTTTCTGGAGCTTGTAAACTGTCGAGAATGGACCCATAACTGATCCAAATGGTTGCATAATCAAGTAAAATAATGTCCTTGTCTAAAAATGTAGACCTAATCAATATTGGAGACTTGCGTGCCCGGGGACTGCAGAGCGCAACCTGGAGGAATGCACAGATCTGCCATTTCATAACCTGTAAACTTTTTTTATTGCATTTTGCCAGGTCATATTTATAGCCCTACTATTTAGCTACACGTGGTTCTAAATAGTACCACATATGGGTTCTTTGGCTTGTAACCATAGGGGAACCCTTTTGGGGACTATATAGAACCCTTTTTAGAAGGTTCAATAAAGAACCATGCTCATAAGGTTCTAAATGGAACCTTTATGGTGCTATATAGAACCCTTTCCTAACGTTCTATAAAAGAACCACTAAAAGGTTCTATATAGCACCAAACAAGGGTTCCGCTGTGGTTACAACACTTTTTTTTATGGTTCTTTATAGAACCATTCTCAATCTGAAAGGTGCTTTGTAGATCATTTTGAAGAACCGGACAGGGTTTTTTTATTCAGGTCAGCCATATTATATTGTTAAAATTCCCAGAGGTGTTATTATTGTGTTGATAATTGACTAGCTGAATCAGGTGAGCTAGTTCTGGAACAGCTGGGGGTCCCTGAGGAGAGACCTGAGAACCACTGACTGATTTAGTCAACCATTCTCACCATTCTCACCATTCTCACCATTCTCAATTGACACAAGGCCTTATGTGATTTATGAGAGTCTTTCCCAAGACACCATAGTCATCTATAACATGTAATGGCATTACACAACACATTAAATAAACTGGAATGACACTCTCTCACCTTTAACAAAAAAAGAGCTGTGAGCAAACCACTCCCCCAGATATTCTAATGAGCCGCCTCCCTTACATTTTTATTATCACTAAAAAGAGCAAAGAACCGTTTTGTGAAAAGTAAAGAATCCTTGAAGAGCTCAAAGGGTCCGTTGAGTCATTATGGTTCCACATAGAACCATCACCCTTTCCAATGAACCCTTGAGGAACCCTCATTTTGTTGTATGCAATGAATGGCCTAACATCTTGCTAATATTTAACTTCTTACTTCGGCCACGCAACTGGCCGTTCTCTCTTCCAGCTGTTCTTATGTGCAATTAAATTATTAAATTAGTCATTTAGCAGACGCTCTTATCCAGAGCGACTTACAGGAGCAATTAGGGTTAAGTGCCTTGCTCAAGGGCACATCGACAGATTTTTTTTCTCTCCACCTAGTCGGCTCGGGGATTAGAACCAGCGAACCTTTCGGTTACTGGCACAACACTCTTAACCACTAAGCTACCTGCAATAGGCTGTGCGGACTCAAGCCTCTACTTGATTTCTCTTCACCTGAAATCCCAGGTAAAGCTGTAGGCTACTAAATCCACAGGACATGTATTTGTATTATGTTTTATACTAGGCCTAATAGCCTTTTCTTGGAGAGAAACTGGCTTGCTCTTGTTATTTGCTGAATTTAAAATCGACCTAGGCCAAAATTAACTGTCGGGGAAGGAAGGTTGGCTTCTTATCGTTCATAGCAATGGTTATCAACTCCACCGCAGAGATGGAACGTAAATCACAGAAAAATAGATATTGTGGTGGCAGCTGCAGATAAATACTTGGGTGTACGAAAGTTGGAAGGGTGTTTTTTATTTTATTTTAATACTTTTTGAATCACAAAGTATAATGGATTTATACTATAGTCCAGTTGGAGACGGCAATGCAACATATTGGATGCCAACCGCCGTTAAACCCCACCGAAGAAGAACTCTGGCCACAGTAATGATATTGTTACACTGATGCATTGCTAATGGTTACACAGGTCAAACAGAGAGACGAGCACAGTGAAAAAGAAAATACAAACAAATTGACATATATTCGAAAAATGGAAATAACTTGCAAACCAAGCAATCAATGACATGAAGCAAAAGACACGCAGGCTAAACAGCGTATGTTGTTGAATTGCGTCATTTAAATACGAGTTTCTATATTATGTTTTCGTTACATGTATGTTGAAGTATTATTTGCAGTTGTCACTATGACAATGAACACACCCTGAAGCACTGAATCGTCTGTGTAACTTACCACCTTATTAATAGGCCGACAGCGTGCAGTAGGATGAGTTGATCAGTGGATCGACCGGTGTAGAACGATCAACTTTCCTCTAGTATGGATGATCTCCAACGTTTTATAGATATGTATAATGTATTGTTATAGTTACCGTCCTTTGTGTGAATGGCACCCAGAAGTGTTTGAATATTTACCCGCTGTCAGTGTCCAGTCATCACGCTTGACTTTCGTTTTGTGTTTCTAAACAGAGGAAAAGGAAGAGAGGCCCAACTCGGAGGACAATCTGTCTCCCTCCAGCAGGTGGCGTTTTGTCGTTGTTTCGCCCACCAAGCAATGAGTTTTTGAATGGAGGTCAATGTGAGTGTCGAATCTGGTCAACAACAAAAAGTTATGACTTATTTGCAACATGAGATTTATTTGCTCGAATATAAGTTTCGTAATGCTTAAGTTGTTATGAGTGTACTGATTTAAGTAGGACACGTGACATCCCGGCAACTTAACACTTCATATGGGAGTGGCTATGCATATTCATGAAATGAGACTAGTTGCGTAGCGTCTCTCTCCATTGAATACAGGTGGTTGACGTCAACAACCCTCATCGAATATTCAAAACAAGATTACAATAATGAGACGTATCCACCAATCCAAAGAAAGGATAGGCTGGACAGCCCCGCCGTTCCGCGTTGTGGACAGAGGCGTATCTTGTCAGTATATCCAGAATTTTTGGTTTCGATTTCCCGAACCATACGTCATCAGCCAATATAGCTACTGGGCTGACGTCCATGTGTCGGCTGCAAATAATTATATTCCCATGATAAAACAAAACAAAATTCAGTTAGTGATATGTATGTGAGAGGTTTTAGAGGTTAAACGAATAAGAAAAAAGTGTTTACATGCCAGTAAAGTTTTAAACAGCTCCAAACATTATATCTGCAATGCAATAATTCTTGCGTCCTATTGAATACCACTTATTAGTTAACGAGGCAAACATCTCGACCTGGTGGTCTGTGGATGCAACTTAGTATTTAATGAGGCAAACATCTTGACTCGTTGGTCTGTGGATGCCATGGATGCCATGGATAAATAAACTATGCAGATGTCATGTTTGCCTGTCAAATTTACAAATAACACAATCCAGATTATGATACAAGTAACATTTAAATTAATTGTTTCTGAATCATATAAAAGGTGTTTTAATTTATTAATTAAAAAAAACATGTTCAGGAAGAAAATACATAAAATGCCCTGTCTGCATTATAAATAATACAAATTCACACTTTATAGGTCAAAACTCGCCTATATATCATACAGGGGCAGATGTTATATGTATCAAGCAGCTCAGAATAGGAGTGTTGATTTAGAATCAGCTCCCCCCCTGTCCGTGTAACCTTATTCATTGTGATCTAAAGAGAAAAACTGATCCCAGATCAGTCCTCCTACTGAGACGCTTCATACATACGTCCTCTGATCCCATTTATAATCCCCAATCCAAGATGCTGATGCCTCCAGTCTCTTCTGTAGATTATTCTGCAGTGTTCAGTCGTCGTGGTCAGTCGTCGTGGTCAGCGGCTGTGTCTCCAGGACAATCGGAACACAGATCCTCCTCATCTGTAGGTCACAAACTGCGTGAGGTGGTGTTCGATCTCTTGTCAAGAAGGACACGGCCAGGTATGTTTTATTAAAGTGAGTAGGATTCATTCTTACCATTGTAAGCAGTCCCACACCATATGCAGTAAAAATGGACCCCTCTTAAATATGATGTCAGAATTTGTAGCTTGTCCAGTGACTAGAAAAGATCATTAAAACAAGGTTGTCACAGGAGGAACTTCAAAATATGAATCTAGATTTAATTTAATCCTACTGTTACATGCCATTATAACGTCTATTCTTATAATATAATATAATAATATGCCATTTAGCAGACGCTTTTATCCAAAGCGACTTACAGTCATGTGTGCATACATTTTTACGTATGGGTGGTCCCGGGGATCGAACCCACTACCCTGGCGTTACAAGCGCCGTGCTCTACCAATTGAGCTACAGAGGACCAGAGGACATTCTTAATTCAATCCTACCGTTTCATGCCATTATAACGTCTATTCTTAATTCAATCCTACTGTTTCATGCCATTATAACGTCTATTCTTAATTCAATCCTACCGTTTCATGCCATTATAACGTCTATTCTTAATTCAATCCTACTGTTTCATGCCATTATAACGTCTATTCTTAATTCAATCCTACCGTTTCATGCCATTATAACGTCTATTCTTAATTCAATCCTACTGTTTCATGCCATTATAACGTCTATTCTTAATTCAATCCTACCGTTTCATGCCATTATAACGTCTATTCTTAATTCAAACCTACTGTTTCATGCCATTATAATGTCTATTCTTAATTCAAACCTACTGTTTCATGCCATTATAACGTCTATTCTTAATTCAATCCTACCGTTTCATGCCATTATAACGTCTATTCTTAATTCAGTCCTACCGTTTCATGCCATTATAACGTCTATTCTTAATTCAATCCTACTGTTTCATGCCATTATAATGTCTATTCTTAATTCAATCCTACCGTTTCATGCCATTATAACGTCTATTCTTAATTCAATCCTACTGTTTCATGCCATTATAACGTCTATTCTTAATTCAATCCTACTGTTTCATGCCATTATAATGTCTATTCTTAATTCAGTCCTACCGTTTCATGCCATTATAACGTCTATTCTTAATTCAGTCCTACTGTTTCATGCCATTATAACGTCTATTCTTAATTCAATCCTACTGTTTCATGCCATTATAACGTCTATTCTTAATTCAATCCTACTGTTTCATGCCATTATAACGTCTATTCTTAATTCAGTCCTACTGTTTCATGCCATTATAACGTCTATTCTTAATTCAGTCCTACTGTTTCATGCCATTATAACCTCTATTATTTAGTCTCCTTCCTGAGCTTCTATCATATTAAAATGAAATGTACTAACAGTTAACTCTTCCTCCTCCACTTTGTCTTCCTCCTCCACTTTGTCTTCCTCCTCCTCCTCCTCTTCCTCTTCCCCCTCCTCCTCCTCCTCAACCACCAGTTTAGGCCAGTACCAGTCTTCTCTGGGCACCGTGACACCCTGGAGTTCAAAGGAGAGTATTCAGTATGGTCAGCGTTAACGATAAAAGGCCTTTTCTTCTTGTCAATAGATTTGTGAGTAGCTACGTTTCAATCCAATTGGCGACAGATTTTCAGGAAAATAATTGTAAAATCTGCTTAAAAACACATTTTCCACCAGAGCTGTTTCCATCAAATGGACTTTTGGCTGATAAAAGGCTGTGTGAGGACCTAGTGCACGTAAAGATTTATTTAGCGGTTAAATTCCCACGTAACAAAAAGATCCCACCTTGTCTAGCGTATTTTGTCTTGTCGACGTTTGGAAAGTTTACCGACACATTTTCTGTTTCCAACCTGTTTGAACTGACATGTCCTTTACTCCCATTAGACATGTTGGATGGAAACCTGGCTGGTGTCAACATGATAGAGTAGAGTTGGCTTTGTGGGATTAGTGGTAGACTGTTCTAATATCCACACTACTAATGTAACGGGCATGTAAGGGGTATGCTACTATGGACATTGGTATGTGGTCTCTCACCTTCTCACAGGCTTTCAGACTGTGTGTGTGTGTGTGTGTGTGTGTGTGTGTGTGTCTAACCTTCTGACTGTCCAGCTGCTCACAGGCTTTCAGACTGTGTGTGTGTGTGTGTGTGTGTGTGTGTGTGTGTGTGTGTGTGTGTGTGTGTGTGTGTATCTAACCTTCTGACTGTCCAGCTGCTCACAGGCTTTCTGACTCCTCCTGAGGTCCCCCTCAATCTTTTGCTCCTCCCGCTCTGTCCTCATCCTCACTCTGATGTACAGCATTAGAACACATGTACAGCATTAGAACACATGTACAGCATTAGAACACATGTACAGCATTAGAACACATGTACAGCATTAGAACACATGTACAGCATTAGAACACATGTACAGCATTGGAACACATGTACAGCATTAGAACACATGTACAGCATTAGAACACATGTACAGCATTAGAACACATGTACAGCATTAGAACACATGTACAGCATTAGAACACATGTACAGCATTGGAACACATGTACAGCATTATAACACATGTACAGCATTATAACACATGTACAGCATTATAACACATGTACAGCATTATAACACATGTACAGCATTAGAACACATGTACAGCATTAGAACACAGAACAGCATTAGAACACATGTACAGCATTATAACACATGTACAGCATTAGAACACATGTACAGCATTAGAACACATGTACAGCATTATAACACATGTACAGCATTATAACACATGTACAGCATTAGAACACATGTACAGCATTAGAACACAGAACAGCATTAGAACACAGAACAGCATTAGAACACAGAACAGCATTAGAACACAGAACAGCATTAGAACACAGAACAGCATTAGAACACAGAACAGCATTAGAACACAGAACAGCATTAGAACACAGAACAGCATTAGAACACAGAACAGCATTAGAACACAGAACAGCATTAGAACACAGAACAGCATTAGAACACTGAAAAGCATTAAGACATGTACACAGTGAAAAGAAGGTAGTGTGGCCATTATCTATCAACACATGTACACACAGATATATACAGATATACACAGATATATACAGATATATACAAATCATACAGAAATACAGAAATATATGCAATTTGATTTGGCAATAAACAACCTTAGATAGGCATCTTTACTAAGATAAATAATATAGGCTACCTCTATTTGGGAGATTGACCATGTCATCCTGTAACACTTTGTCTACGTCCCAAATAGTACACTATTCCCTATATAGTGCAGTATTTTTTTTTACCAGAGCCAATAGGGAATAGGGTGCCATTTGGGACTTGGCCTTTACCTGAAGTCCTCCAGGGACTGTTTCTCATTGTGTTGTTTGGCCCGGGCTTTCTGACGGTAATGTTCCAGTTCCTCCTCTGCTTTCCTCTTCTTCACTCCCTCCATCCCGATGCCCCCTCTGTCTGAGTGATACAATAACCACAGGATGATGCACTATGTTTACAACCATTGCAACAACAAAAGGTTATGTTAGAGGTAATTGGTCAATTGCATTAGGTAGGCTACATCTCTTAAAAAAGATACATTGATGCACACCCTGTCAATGTGTAGGTTAGGATTTTGTCTTGGATATGTTAATACATTCTCACCCGTTTTGATACTTAGTGGAATAGGTTCGACTCTTCCCGCCCCTGCGAAAAGGAACAAAGACAGAAATCAATACTTTAAAAAAAAATCTACCATGTGATGTCAGGCCTGATCATCATATTGTAACAACCTTCTCCCAACACAGCGACCTCGTCAAGGGTTCAGATGTCTTAGCGGAACTGCTAAGGTGTTGGGTTGACAGTATCAAAGGTCAGGGTTCAGATGTCTTAGCGGAACTGCTAAGGTGTTGGGTTGACAGTATCATGTCTTAGCGGAACTGCTAAGGTGTTGGGTTGACAGTATCAAAGGTCAGGGTTCAAGCCCCAGTCTGTACTATCCCTTGACTTCGCTACAACACTAATAACGCCATCACTAAAGAGGCCTGACTGACTTAGTTCATGTGATGATCTGGCCTAACTCCTAGCTGAATACATTAAACTCAGGCACTTATTTCCGAGTTGAATTGATTCAGATAAGAAGTAATACGATACATTCTGAGTTGAACTGGAGAGGACTGACCCTGCTTCCCCAGGCCTTGTCCAGCTTTGTAGCCCATCTTCTGCAGCAGAGCAAAGCCCTTGTTCTGGTTGCTGATGGTGCTGTGCTGTGCTGCCTCTCTACTCTCCTGCTCCAGCTCTTTAATAGTTTTCTGCCGGTTCTTAACGTTCTTCTCCTTGTGAAGCACCTCTTTCCTCAGAGCCTCCTTCACACGCTTCACCATCGGGATACCGGGCTTCACATCTGGTCTGCCAGGGAGATGGACACAGAGAGAACATTGCACATAAATTGAGAATTTAGCTATAAATGGAACACACATGTAATAACCAGATAATAGACACTCAATTATTTTTTTTATACTCTTCTGCGGAATGTGTAACAAAATCTGAGGTGAGACAGTCAAGTCAGACGCTACGTGCAGGCTTTTGATCCAGCCAATTACTACTACTACTAAAACACCAAATTAAATTAATCAGCATGCCTTTGCATGCTCGCTAGCTAAATCTGGGGCGCGTTCAGCAGGACACAACGTTTTGGACATTCAGATAGGAATATGTAATATAGAACAAACATGCCTCTCCAACATTTAGACCAAGCAGGAGACCAAGGTATTATGTCGTCTTTATTCATGGCATTTCTATCTGCAACGTTTGGCAACTGAACGGGGCACCTATTCAGCTGTGTAGCTAGCTAATTAGCTAAGTTAACTAACGTTACAGTAACTAGCTAGCTAATGATACCCATCATCACAACTTCACACACCGATGTAGCCGTTAGCTACAATTCATTTGCTCACCGTACGGTAACTGAAAAAATAAACTCACATTTGACTGAGAAAGGCATCAGACATATAATCATCTTCGTCTTCAGCCATTATTGACTTGTAAAACCGAACAAGTGAACTATTATTTTTCAGCTAGCTTTCGCCTTTTTCTCGGTTGT
>CM072218.1:108083912-108093912 GCA_036851935.1 Coregonus suidteri | reverse complement strand
GTTTTTCATGGTTCGGGCTAGGCACCTTAGTTCCTGTGAAAGGAAATTTTAACACTACAGAATAAAATGCCATTCTAGATGATTCTGTGCTTCCAACTTTGTGGCAACAGTTTGGGGAAGGTCCTTTCCTGTTTCAGCATGACAATGCCCCCTTGTACAAAGCGAGGTCCATACAGAAATGGTTTGTCGAGATAGGTATGGAAGAACTTGACTGGCCTGCACAGAGCCCTGACTTCAACCCCATCGAGCACCTTTGGGATGAATTGGAACGCCGACTGCGAGCCAGGCCTAATCGCCCAACATCAGTGCCCGAACCTCACTAATGCTCTTGTGGCTTAATGGAAGCAAGTCCCCACAGCAATGTTCCAACATCTAGTGGAAAGCCTTCCCAGAAGAGTGGAGGCTGTTATAGCAGCAAAGGGGGGGCCCAACTCCGTATTAATGCCTATGATTTTGGAATGAGATGTTCGATGAGCAGGTGTCCACATACTTTTGGTCATGTAGCGTAATTCTAGGCATTGTTGCTCTTGTATCTGTAGGTATACAGTAGCTCTGTTGAGATTATTTCACTTTCGTCAATCAATGGACTTGACGAAATCAAACACACACAGGTATTATTTTTACATTCAACTCGCTGAACCCTCTTATCATGTGTTTCTATGTAGCCGGAAGCAAGGTTACGAACGACTAGGCCTACATCCGTAGCTGGGAGGTTTTTTGTCAGAGTTAGTAGTTGATGTTGCTCTGCAGTGGGATTATTCTGTGGTTCTAAAGTGGGATTAAGATGAGAGGTTTGCGAGAGCGGTGGATCCCAGCGGATTATGTGTGTGATCTACAGTTGGTGTTAATGGTGCTGCAGTATTCCATCATGGCCTTTTCCTTTTCAGATGAAACATCTGTCCTGCAGTGTGTGTGTGTGTGTGTGTGTGTGTGTGTGTGTGTAATAATGGAATACAGGAGATTTGCCTGATTTGAGTTCACATGAAGATGGACAATGATTTAATAATATTTGCGTGAAAATCTGTAGCAAATTGGATGGAAACCCTAGCTATTGTCTATGACTGTAGACTATGTACATTTAATGTCAAATGTCACGCATGTGAACGGATTAAGAATAGCTTCCAGTCTATAATTGAGTGGTAATTAACTGCTCGCTTACACTCATGATGGTTTGTTTTGCAGAGCTGCGGTGGCCTGTGTTGGGGCCTTCTATGAGAAGATGGGGCGGATGCTGGGAAGCTCCTTCCCAGACACCATCACCAACATGCTGAAAGCACTGAAGACTGCAGAGGTATGGTCTTCCTAGGTTTTAAAGAGCAGAGGTATGGTCTTCCTAGGTTTTAAAGAGCAGGGGTATGGGCTTCCTAGGTTTTAAAGAGCAGAGGTATGGTCTTCCTAGGTTTTAAAGAGCAGAGGTATGGTCTTCCTAGGTTTTAAAGAGCAGCTCATAATGCTTCTTATCATGGCATGCTAGGAACACCACGAGTATCTCTATCGTTACTCAGAACAATGTACAGTTCATTTTCATCTTGGCAACAATAGTGGGATAGGCTTGATAGGCTTAGAATGACTTGGTAGGCTTAGAATGACTTCCTAGGCTTAAAGAATGACTTATGGGCTAGGCTTTAGAATACATTTACATTTTCCTAGGTAGTCATTTAGCAGACGCTCTTATTCCTAGCGACTTACAGTTAGAGAATGACTTATAGGCTTAGAATGACTTGGTAGGCTTAGAATACATTTACATTTACATTTTAGTCATTTAGCAGACGCTCTTATCCAGAGCGACTTACAGTTAGAGAATGACTTGGTAGGCTTAGAATGACTTGATAGGCTTAGAATGACTTGGTAGGCTTAGAATGACTTGGTAGGCTTAGAATGACTTGGTAGGCTTAGAATGACTTGGAATACTTAGAATGACTTGGTAGGCTTAGAATGACTTGGAAGACTTAGAATGACTTGGAATACTTAGAATGACTTGGAATACTTAGAATGACTTCCTCTCCTCTCCTCTCTTAGAATGACTTGTATGTAATGCCACCCCCCCTCCCCTCCTCTCCTCCCAGGGTCCTCTCCTCTCCTCTCCTCAGAAGGTGTTGAATCCTCTGGAGCAGCTCCTCTCCTAGAGACATCTCCTCTGCTCCTCTCCTCTCCTCTCCTCTCCTCTCTGTGCTCTGGCTCTCCTTAGTCCTCTCCTCCTCCTCTCCTCAGGGACCTCTCCCCTCCCCTCCCCTAACCTTGAATCCCCGATCCCAATAACCTTGAGGTGTCCCATAATGATCGTAGGTGAGATTCTACTCAGTCTACAGAATAATGATAACCTTGGTGTTGAATGGTCTTGGTGGAGCAGCAGCCTCTTGCCATAGAGACATCTATAAGAATGCTCGCTCGATAACACCTACTCACAGACCTTGAGGTGGCTGTGCGCTGTGCTGTGGCTAAGGTTAGTGAATATGTGTCCACAAATTGGGCTCAGGGACATTGATAACCCTCAAATGATATGATAATGATAACCTTGAATCGATGCGATAACCTTGAGGTGATATGTTAATAATAATGACCGTGAGTTGATGTGATATTGAGAACCTTCAATTGATGTGTTCATGTGGACCACACAGCTGGAGAACATAGCTACTCTGTGCTTCAAGGTCCTGGAAGGATCTAACTATTAACTCGGTCTCTCTCTCTCTCTCTCTCTCTCTCTCTCTCTCTCTCTGTCTCTCTCTGTCTCTGTCTCTCTCTCTCTCTCTCTCTCTCTCTCTCTCTCTGTCTCTCTCTCTGTCTCTCTCTGTCTCTCTGTCTCTCTCTCTCTCTCTCTCTCTCTCTCTCTCTCTCTCTCTCTCTCTCTCTCTCTGTCTCTGTCTCTGTCTCTGTCTCTGTCTCTCTCTCTGTCTCTCTCTCTCTCTCTCTCTCTCTCTCTCTCTGTCTCTCTCTGTCTCTGTCTCTCTCTCTGTCTCTGTCTCTCTCTCTCTCTCTCTCTCTCTCTCTCTCTCTCTCTCTCTCTCTCTCTCTGTCTCTCTCTCTGTCTCTCTGTCTATCTACAGTGTCTGCTAGAGCTGCAGAATGAGGCTGTGTTCATGTGGACCACAGAGCTGGAGAACGTAGCTACTCTGTGCTTCAAGGCCCTGGAAGGATCTAACTATGGTGTGAGGGTAGCTGTATCCAGACTACTGGGGACCGTCATGGCCACGGCCCTGATGCCCAAACAAGCTGCAGGTTAGGAGCATGCTCGAACTGGGTTTCCTTTGTCAGGTTTTACATGTTGAAATGTAAAATGGATTTTTTTTCATCAATCTAACACAAAAAAAGTGACAGGTTTGTAGAAATCAATTTATACACACACCTATTTACCCCATAATTTGCAAAGACTGAAAACAGGTTTGTAGAAATGTTTGCTAATTGGAGTATTAAATTAAATTGGACAGAAATACCAAAAACCAATAAGGTCCACATTACAGGTCGAAGGAATCGTCCGTAGAGTCTACAACTTGATTGGGTCTCCGAGACAGGATTGTGTCGAGGCACAGATCTGGGGAAGGGTACCAAAACATTTCTGCAGCGTTTGAAGGTCCCCAAGAACACAGTGGCCTCCATCATTCTTAAATGGAAGAAGATTGGAACCACCAAGACTCTTCCTAGAGCTGGCCGCCCGGCCAAACTGAGCAATCGGGGAAGAAGTGCCTTGGTCAGGGAGGTGACCAAGAACCCGATGGTCACTCTGACAGAGCTCTGGAGTTCCTCTGTGGAGATGGGAGAACCTTCCAGAAGGACAACCATCTCTGCAGCACTCCACACCCTTTATCAGGAATGTTCTTTTGGATCTGTCAGTAGATTCTTGGTCACCTCCCTTGACCAAGGCCCTTCTCTCTAGAGCTCTGTTTGGAGTGACCATTGGGTTTGGTGGTCACCTCCCTTTAAGACCAAGGCCCTTCTCCCCTGATTGCCCTTCAGTTTGGCCAGGCGGCCAGCTTTAGGAAGAGTCTTGGTGGTTCCAAACTTTATAGACAGGTGTGTGCCTTTCCAAATCATGTCCAATCAATTGAATTGACCACAGGTGGACTCCGATCAAGTTGTAGAAACATCTCAATGATGATCAATGGAAACAGGATGCACCTGAGCTCAATTTCGAGTCTCATAGCAAAGGGTCTGAATACTTATGTTAATAAGGTATTTCTGTTATTTATTTTTAATAAATTAGCAAACATTTCTACAAACCTGTTTTCACTTTGTCATTATCAGGTATCATGTGTAGATTGCTGAAAAATCCATGTTAGAATAAGGCTGTAACGTAACAAAATGTGGAAAACGTCAAGGGGTCTGAATACTTTCTGAAGGCGCTGTATAACACTCATTCAACTCTAACTGTACAACAGTTTTGGTTCATCATCAAATATTTGGCAGCTATGAAATAAATATTATTTTGTTTTCAAATAACTTGCATATTTTCTAAAACCTTCAAATATTATTTGGTTTTCTGAGAGATATTCAAAATACTTTCAAATATTATTCATTTTTCTGAGATCTGTATTTGAATATCAAAGAAAATAGTTGCCTTTTTAGTTTATAACTCTTTATAAACTATGTTCGACTACCACCATTATTTGAAAAGTTGACATTTTCAAATAAACAACAAAATCCAGCTGTTTTCTGCCCAGGTCTCATCTGCGCTGCTTGACAGGTGAAAACAGCATGGTGGAGTGTCACTATACTGGCTTTTACAAGGTCCGTTCTTTCAGATCAGAGCAAATGAAGGAGAGGAGACAATTCAAGACAACTGCAGAAAAGCCTCTGTCCGTCTGTCATTGGTTGACGCTTTGCCCCCTGACCTCTCTGTCCCTCTGCTATGTCGCTGTCTCCTCCAGTGATGCGCCAGAACGTGAAGCGTGCCACCCTGGACGAGGTGTTGGAGCTGATGGCTACAGGATTCCTGAGAGGGGGGTCTGGCTTCCTGAAGAGCGGGGGGGAAATGCTGAAGGGAGGGGGCTCTGTCAGCAGAGAGGTGCGGGTGGGAGTCACACAGGTGGGTAAAGGTGCCTCCCGTTTTGGATCGGGTTGTTGAATAATAATGTGCGTGTTTGAGATCGACTACATTGCTGTCAGACTGTGCAGTGTCACTGATTTGACAAATCACCTTGCGTTTTATTTTATTTTATTTTTATTTCACCTTTATTTAACCAGGTAAGCCAGTTGAGAACAAGTTCTCATTTACAACTGCGACCTGGCCAAGATAAAGCAAAGCAGTGCAATAAAAACAACACAGAGTTACATATGGGGTAAAACAAAACATAAAGTCAAAAATACAACAGAAAATCTATATACAGTGTGTTCAAATGTAGCAAGTTATGGAGGTAAGGCAATAAATAGGCCATAGTGCAAAATAATTACAATTTAGTATTAACACTGGAATGATAGATGTGCAAGAGATGATGTGCAAATAGAGATACTGGGTTGCAAATGAGCAAAATAAATAACAATATGGGGATGAAGTAGTTGGGTGGGCTAATTTCAGATGGGCTGTGTACAGGTGCAGTGATCGGTAAGGTGCTCTGACAACTGATGCTTAAAGTTAGTGAGGGAGATAAGAGTCTCCAGCTTCAGAGATTTTTGCATCCCTAATAACTAGTCATTATGTGATGAAGATGAGTCATTATGTGATGAAGATGAGTGATTCTGCACCTCCCCTTGCTCAAACTGATCCCCTCAAACACGCTGATTGGTGTGTGGTACCAGTGATAATGGTGTTATAGCATTAATAATAAAACCATGCATAATATGGGAATACTGGTGTTATAACATTCATTTTTATTTTTTTTATCATTAAGGTGATAATGGTGTTATAACCTTTATAATACGTCATGATGGTGTTATAACCATTCATAATAGGATGATAATGGTGTTATAACCATTCATAATATGGGGATAATGGTGTTATAACCATAAGGTGATAATGGTGTTATAACCATTCATAATAATGTGATAATGGTGTTATAACCATAAGGTGGTAATGGTGTTATAACCATTCCTAACATGGTGATAATGGTGTTATAACCATTCAAAATAGGTGATAATGGTGTTATAACCATTCATAATAAGGTGATAATGGTGTTATAACCATTCATAATAGGTGATAATGGTGTTATAACCATTCATAATATGGTGATAATGGTGTTATACCCATAATATGGGGATAATGGTGTTGGAACCATAATATGGGGATAGTGGTGTTATAACCATAATATGGGGATAATGGTGTTATAACCATTCATAGTAGGTGATAATGGTGTTATAACCATTCATAATACGGTGATAATGGTGTTATAACCATTCATAATACGGTGATAATGGTGTTATAACCATTCATAATACGGTGATAATGTAATAATGTAACGCTCCTTCTCTCCTTCAATAGGCGTATGTTGTATTCGTGACCACGCTGGGCGGCCAGTGGCTGGAGCGGAACTTTGCCACGTTCCTGTCTCATGTTCTGGACCTGGTCAGCCACCCACGGGCCACCCAGACACACGTGGAGGCGGTGAGTAGCGTTATGCTGTCCATGCTAGGGAAGTTAGCATTGTGTCAGCAATAGTTATGCTGTCCATGCTAGGGAAGTTAGCATTGTGTCAGCAATAGTTATGCTAGCCATGCTAGGGAAGTTAGCATTGTGTCAGCAATAGTTTTGCTAGGAAAGTTAGCATTGTGTCAGCAATAATTATGCTGTCCATGCTAGGGAAGTTAGCATTGTGTCAGCAATACTTATGCTAGCCATGCTATGGGATCTTTCAACAAAAATCACGGAAGTGGGGTACAGGCCAATATTTCCCCATTGAAAGCAGGTAGGCTAAGGAATAGGGCGGCAGGTAGCTTAGTGGGTAAGAGCGTTGTGCCAGTAACCGAAAGGTCGCTGGTTCTAATCCCCGAGCCAACTAGGTGAAAAATCTGTCGATGTGCCCTTAAGCAAGGCACTTAACCCTAATTGCTCATGTAAGTCGCTCTGGATAAGAGCGTCTGCTAAATGACTAAAATGTAAATGTAAATGAATAATTCAAGCAATAACAACACACAGTTTACTTTTTGGGGTATTATAACTGTAATATAGCTCCGTCCAAATGTCGTGAATGATATATATTAATGTCATAGGCTAGGTTTTTATCCAATTTTGCGACAGGTTATAATGTGAATATTCTAAAATCTGCATAAAACAATATGCATTTTCCTCCCGGAGGTGTGTTTCCATCAAACTGACTTTTTGCAGATAAAAGGCTGTGTGATGACGTAGTGCACATTAAAAATTCATTTTACTGTTAATTTCTCATGTACCTAATGAGAAATACAATTTAAATGGGTTTCCATCACATTTTCAACTCCACTGATGGTTTTGTCAGAATAGTTTTTGCGTTATATAGCGACTATGCCTCCTCTGGTCTTGGCACGTGCACTCTAGCCAACAGCTGGCAGATACAGTGCGGGTAGACTATCTACATGATGAGATTATTATGGATAAGAGAGAGATGTATTTGTCAAACGGCAGTCGAGCATCGATCATCATGTCACCAGAATAAGACCCTTGATATTTATTGGAAAGGAGCATCAAGCTCATCACCGTGCCCTTTCACCACCCTGTGAAGTTCATCATAACTTATTTCATCTGTAGCCTAATAAACTGCATGGTTTCCCCAGTCCTAGTGGGAGGACCACACAACATGTCATCGCATGACTCCAAGTTTACTTCAACATGATGGTTATTATATCAATATTTGCGCATAAAGGCATTTCAACCACCAGTTCTCGCACAATTAATTTTACCAACACGAAAAGATCCCACCATGTCGAACGAACAAGTTGTATGTTGGCATTCATAAAATTGTTCCGGCATTTGTTTCCATCAGCCTGGTTGTGACGCGTCAGGTGATTCATCCGCATGAAATGATTGGATGGAAACGACCTTGTAGTCACCAGTCAACTCCATTATACTGAAATGTTACTTCAACTATGCTACCAGTCTTTCTTAATGAGTGTTAACAAAAAGGTATATGATAATGAACATTTACATTTTAGTCATTTAGCAGATGCTCTTATCCAGAGCGACTTACTGTGAGTGCATACATTATTTTTTCATACTGGCCCCCCGTGGGAATCGAACCCACAACCCTGGCGTTGCAAACGCCATGCTCTACCAACTGAACTATCTCCCTGCCGGCCAGTCCCTCCCCTACACTGGACGACGCTGAGCCAATTGTGCGCCCCCCCCATGGGTCTCCTGGTCGCGGCCGGCTACGACAGAGCCTGGATTCGAACCAGGATCTCTAGTGGCACAGCCTTAGACCACTGCGCCATCTTACTGCCTACCAAGTCAGCTGATACTTATTGAGAACCACTGGCCAACATAGAACTAGAAAACTAGAACAAAAAACAAATGAAAACTCACACCCTGGCTCAACATACTAGAGTCCCCAGAGCCAGGGTGTGACAGTACCCCCCCCCCCAAAGGCGCGGACTCCGGCCACGCCAACCAAACACCACAGGGGAGGGACCGGGTGGGCACTCCGCCTTGGCGGCGGATCCGGCTCCGGGCATGACTCCCACTCCCTCTCTAACCCCCCAAAGTACCCCTGGTCCGGTCTGGCCCTGCTGACCGGAGCTGGACTGCACACTGGTGGAGCGGATTGCTCTAGCTCCGGCGTGAAGCAGCTGACCCGTGCCGAACCAGGCAGTGGAACAGGCACGGGCTGTGCCGAACTGACGTGGCTTGGTGTGGGGAGCAGGAACGGGCCGAGCCGGGCTGACGAAACGCACCCCTGACTTAAGCAGGAGCGGGCGGGACACGACGCGCACCACTTTGGTGCGGGGAGCATGAACGGCCCAGCTGACGAAGCGCACCACTGACTTGGTGCGTGGAGCAGGAACAGGCCGGGCCGGGCTGACGACGCACACCACAGGCTCGATGCGAGGAACAGGAACAGGCCGGACCGTACTGAGGACACACACCACTGGCCCTACGCAGGGATCAGGAACGGGCCGGACCGGACTGGTAACACACCCCAGTACCTCTCGCCTCACACTTTCCCTCTCCTCTGTGACCAGTGGCCCCTTAACCTGGCGGCCTCCTCTGCAAACGACCCTACGCGGCCTCCTGCTGCCCCCGTCGTCCACGGCACAGTGAGTGAGCCCCCCCCTAAAAAATGTCTGGGGGTCTCTCCTCCCCGTGGGCCAGGCCCAGTCGAGGTTGATGGTCCTTTAGCGATACCTCTGGCGCTGGCAACACGCTGCTTGGTCCAGTGTTGGTGGGATCTTCTGTCACTAGTCGGGTACAGAGGACCAAGGCGCAGGAAGGTGAACATATTTTATTAAATAATGATAACAACAAAAAACAACAAAAACGATAACGTGACGTCCTCGGTCTAACACAAACCACACTGGAACAAGATCCCACAAACACTGTGGGAAAACTGGCTGCTTAAGTATGGTTCCCAATAGAGACAACAAGCAACAGCTGATACACGTTGCCTCTGATTGAGAACCACACTGGCCAACAGAACTAGAAAACTAGAACAAAAACAAATAGTTAAGCTAGAGTCCCCCAGAGCCAGGGTGTGACACGTACCCCAGAACGACCCACGTGACCACAGTAAAAACGTCACTCCGTGTTAAGGTATTTTGTCAACAATTCTTATGCTAGACAAGGCTAAGGAAGTTAGCATTGTGTCAACAATAGTTAGCTAATGATTCCTGCCTGTCATTCTTATAGAGGTGCTAGCTGCTAAATGATAGCATCCTAGACCCTACATGCAGTCCAAGCTAACGTGTGGTTACTGTAAAGCACTTTGTGACAACTGATGACAAAATGGATTGATTGGTTTCAGGTGTTCTCTCCAGGTGTGTGTGTTAACAGGTGTTCTCTCCAGGTGTGTGTGTGTTAACAGGTGTTCTCTCCAGGTGTGTGTGTGTGTGTTAACAGGTGTTCTCTCCAGGTGTGTGTGGTGTGTGTGTGTGTTAGTGTTAA
>CM072218.1:108058912-108081412 GCA_036851935.1 Coregonus suidteri | reverse complement strand
TTCTGAGTGTTTTCAAGCGGCTGCTGGGCCAGCCACCCTTCCATCATTCAGTACCAGACAGCTGGGCCAGCCACCCTTCCATCATTCAGTACCAGACAGCTGGGCCACCCTTCCATCATTCAGTATCAGACAGCTGGGCCAGCCACCCTTCCATCATTCAGTACCAGACAGCTGGGCCATCCACCCTTCCATCATTCAGTACCAGACAGCTGGGCCAGCCACCCTTCCATCATTCAGTACCAGACAGCTGGGCCATCCACCCTTCCATCATTCAGTACCAGACAGCTGGGCCACCCTTCCATCAGTCAGTACCAGACAGCTGGGCCACCCTTCCATCAGTCAGTACCAGACAGCTGGGCCAGCCACCCTTCCATCATTCAGTACCAGACAGCTGGGCCAGCCCACCCTTCCATCATTCAGTACCAGACAGCTGGGCCAGCCACCCTTCCATCATTCAGTACCAGACAGCTGGGCCATCCACCCTTCCATCATTCAGTACCAGACAGCTGGGCCACCCCTTCCATCAGTCAGTACCAGACAGCTGGGCCACCCTTCCATCAGTCAGTACCAGACAGCTGGGCCAGCCACCCTTCCATCATTCAGTACCAGACAGCTGGGCCAGCCACCCTTCCATCATTCAGTACCAGACAGCTGGGCCAGCCCTTTCCCATCAGTCAGTACCAGACAGCTGGGCCAGCCACCCTTCCATCAGTCAGTACCAGACAGCTGGTGCCGCCAGCCTTCATCATTCAGTACCAGACAGCTGGGCCAGCCACCCTTCCATCATTCAGTACCAGACAGCTGGGCCAGCCGCCCTTCCATCATTCAGTACCAGACAGCTGGGCCGCCCTTCCATCATTCAGTACCAGACAGCTGGGCCAGCCACCCTTCCATCATTCAGTACCAGACAGCTGGGCCAGCCGCCCTTCCATCATTCAGTACCAGACAGCTGGGCCAGCCGCCCTTCCATCAGTCAGTACCAGACAGCTGGGCCAGCCACCCTTCCATCATTCAGTACCAGACAGCTGGGCCAGCCGCCCTTCCATCATTCAGTACCAGACAGCTGGGCCGCCCTTCCTCATTCAGTACCAGACAGCTGGGCCAGCCACCCTTCCATCATTCAGTACCAGACAGCTGGGCCAGCCGCCCTTCCATCATTCAGTACCAGACAGCTGGGCCAGCCGCCCTTCCATCATTCAGTACCAGACAGCTGGGCCAGCCACCCTTCCATCATTCAGTACCAGACAGCTGGGCCAGCCGCCCTTCCATCATTCAGTACCAGACAGCTGGGCCGCCCTTCCATCATTCAGTACCAGACAGCTGGGCCAGCCACCCTAAATATCATTCAGTACCAGACAGCTGGGCCAGCCACCCTTCCATCATTCAGTACCAGACAGCTGGGCCAGCCGCCCTTCCATCAGTCAGTACCAGACAGCTGGGCCAGCCACCCTTCCATCATTCAGTACCAGACAGCTGGGCCAGCCGCCCTTCCATCATTCAGTACCAGACAGCTGGGCCAGCCGCCCTTCCATCATTCAGTACCAGACAGCTGGGCCAGCCACCCTTCCATCATTCAGTACCAGACAGCTGGGCCAGCCACCCTTCCATCAGTCAGTACCAGACAGCTGGGCCAGCCTTCCATCATTCAGTACCAGACAGCTGGTGTTCTCGTTTGCTTGTAGCCTACAACAAGCCTGCAGGTTCCTCTACTGTATAAACATTACAGTTTACAGGTGGAGTCAGATATGAACGTGACAGCAGTAAAGGCCGCCTACTGCGGTGCAACGGTAGCGCCGTTATCCGCTTCATCTCTTGCAGTGAAAAACACTTGCCTGGAAAAGTCAGCCCTTACCAACTATAGGGTTGAATAAATTCACCGTCAAAAGGTTGCAATAGTAAACTCCACATCCAAGAGGAAAACATTTAGCCAGCTAGCAACTCCAGCAAAGTTTGCAAGTGCATAAACGTTTATTTGGCTGTAGGCTAATCCCACCACCGGTAGGCTATGCACATGTTCAAGCAATGCAGGTGTGGATCTATTTGTTTGCTAGCCAGCTAAATAAGCTAGCTTCACTTACCAGTAGAAAGAGCTGGCTTTCGTGGTTATTATCCATAGTGTCCAGCATGCTGCTGGCACTGTTCATGCTGACTGAAGTATGGTCCAACTAGCAAGTGTTGCACTAATAAAAATATTCTCAATCCATTGCTGAATGAAAATCACCCACAATTCCAGATTTCATTCAGAAGCTCAAGCTAGCAACATCAAAGCAACTTTGTATCGACAGACCCACCAGTGTTTTCAAATCTGTGCTCCTGTCAGCTGTCACACAGACAGGCAGACCCACAGACAGACAGACTGACAGCCAGGAGCCAATATTATTAACCGTTGTTACAAATGAAATTGTATTTGTCACATGCCCTTAGCCAACAATGCAGTTTTTAAGAAAAATAAGAGTTAAGAAAATATTTACTAAATAAAATATATTTAAAAAAAAAAGTTACACACTAAAATAACATTAACGAGGCTATATACAGGGGGTACCGGTACCGAGTCAATGTGCGGGGGTACAGGTTAGTCAAGGTAGTTTGTACATGTAGGTAGGGGTAAAGTGACTATGCAAAGATAATGTAATGTAAATAGTCCGGGTGGCCATTTGATTAATTGTTCAGCAGTCTTATGGCTTGGGGGTAGAAGCTGTTAAAGAGCCTTTTGGACCTAGACTTGGTGCTCTGGTACCACTTGCCGTGCGGTAGCAGAGAGAACAGTCTATGACTTGGGTGACTGGAGTCTTTGACAATTTTTTTGGCCTTCCTCTGACACCGCCTGGTGTAGAGGTCCTGGATGGCAGGAAGCTTGGCCCCAGTGATGTACTGGGCCTTCCGCACTAACCTCTGTAGTGCCTTGCGGTCGGATGCCGAGCAGTTGCCATACCAGGTGGTGATGCAACCAGTCAGGATGCTCTCGATGGTGCAGCTGTATAACCTTTTGAGGATCTGAGGACCCATGCCAAATATTTTCAGTCTCCTGAGAGGGAATAGGTTTTGTCGTGCCTCTTCACGACTTTCTTGGTGTGTTTGGACCATGATAGTTTGTTGGTGATGTGGACACCAAGGAACTTGAAACTCTCGACCCGTTCCACTACAGCCCTGTTGATGTTAATGGGTCCGTGTTCGGCCCTCCTTTTCCTGTAGTCCACGATCATCTCTTTTGTCTTGCTCACGTTGAGGGAGGGATGGTTGTCCTGGCACCACACGGCCAGGTCTCTGACCTTCTCCCTGTAGGCTGTCTCATCATTTTTGGTGATCAGGCCTACCACTGTTGTCGCCAGCAAACTTAATGATGGTGTTGGAGTCGTGCTTGGCCACACAGTCGTGGGTGAACAGAGAGTACAGGAGGGGACTGAGCACGCACCCCTGAGGGGCCCCCGTGTTGAGGATCAGTGTGGCAGATGTGTTGTTACCTACCCTTACCACCTGGGGGCGGCCCGTCAGGAAGTCCAGGATCCAGTTGCAGAGGGAGGTGTTTAGTCCCAGGGTCCTTAGCTTAGTGATGAGCTTTGTGGGCACTATGGTGTTGAACGCTGAGCTGTAGTCAATGAATAGCATTCTCACATAGGTGTTCCTCTTGTCCAGGTGGGAAAGGGCAGTGTGGAGTGCGATTGAGATTGTGTCATCTGTGGATCTGTTGGGGCGGTATGCGAATTGGAGTGGGTCTAGGGTTTCTGGGATGATGGTGTTGATGTGAGCCATGACCATCCTCTCAAAGCCCTTCAGGTCTACAGACGTGAGTGCTATGGGTCGGTAGTCATTTAGGCACATTCATTTGTCAGCTAAATCAACTGTGTATATATACTGTATCAACTCTCATTGATGAGTCTCATTTTGCATTGAGAGGGCTGTAGTTAGATATGTGTTGATGTGTTGCTGTAGTCGTGGATGGATCAGAGGAGCACATAGAAGTTATTATCAATAGGGATATGCGTCATATTTCCCTGGAGAAATCTGACCTGCAATTTATAAACAAAGCCGCTGTACTTATAATTTATAAAAATAAAAAAAATGGTATCACTTTGAAGTTATCCAAATGGCAAATTCATCTTTCATCTATAAATTTCAAGATATTTTAAACCAGAAAGAAAATAGACATTTTATTTGGGACTGAGTCTGGCATTAATGTATGTACAGTAGATAGGGTAACTTTCCCATAATTCCCTGGTTTTCCAGAAATCCTGGTTGGAGGATTCCGTATTTCCTTCTTATTCATTCGTAGTTCAAGCAATCTTCCAACCAGGATTTCTGGAAAACCAGGGAATTATGGGAAAGTTGCTGAAATTGTGCAACCCTATCAGTTACCATTGCACACTCCCCATAGTGTATTTAACTATACCCTACTAACCCGTAGAAAGATATCACATTGTCTTCTTATAGAACTGAAAAACGTTACCAATTAACCAATTAACTCACACACTCAGCAGAAGCAAGCCTGTTATCCCCCTGAGGAGCTTTTTAAAAAATCACACATTTTGTCAAACATTATTTGACATATTTTTATCATTTGGTGTTCGAATTACTCCGTCCCATCGTCACAATCACTTTTTCTTTTTACAAAATAACTTCTCCAGATTCTTACTCTGTGATTCCCTCTGAAACCTCCTGTATCGACCGTCTGTATCGACCGTCTGTATCGACCGTCTGTATCGACCGTCTGTATCGACCGTCTGTATCGACCGTCTGTATCGACCGTCTGTATCGACCGTCTGTATCGACCGTCTGTATCG
Organism: Coregonus suidteri; assembly: GCA_036851935.1. NCBI lineage: Eukaryota > Metazoa > Chordata > Actinopteri > Salmoniformes > Salmonidae > Coregonus > Coregonus suidteri. Next base: position 108,076,634 of record CM072218.1, on the reverse strand, counting down.
ACCGTCTGTATCCCTTATGAAGAACTCTACTCTACTTCTCTACCAAACTAACTATATCATAGAAAACATAATCGCTTCCTACTGTGCTCTGAGGGTTTTCATTCATCATTAGGAACCATCTCTAATGAGACTCAAGTCAAGTGAAAGGGGGAAAGGATCTATTCGAGACATTTCATTATTCCAGATGTCTTGCACATCTTTGGCTAGCGGAGAGACAATGGCAGATGCCCTATCCAAACTCCCAGCCATGTTTGATGAATGTGGGTTCATTAAAGGTCTTGGTGATGATGAATCCTCAGACCTCTGCTGTCTGTCTTAATGCTGATATTCAGTACTGTTAATGCATGATAAAAATACAATTATTACAATATCCCTGTTAACTGTTAGCTAGAGATTCCTGTTTAACTGTTAGCTAGTGATCCCCTGTTAACTGTTAGCTAGAGATTCCTGTTTAACTGTTAGCTAGTGATCCCCTGTTAACTGTTAGCTAGAGATTCCCTGTTACCTGTTAGCTAGAGATTCCTTGAGGTTTATTAAACAATAATACAATAATACAATGGGGCATCTTGACAAAAACTACTTTGGCCCCTCTCTTCCTCTCTCCTCCTCCTTCCCTCTCCTCTCTCCTCCTCCTTCTCTCTCCTCCTCCCCTCTCTTCCTCTCTCCTCCTCCCCTCTCTTCCTCTCTCCTCCTCCTTCCCTCACCTCCTTCCCTCTCCTCTCTCCTCCTCCTCCCTCTCTTCCTCTCTCCTCCTCCTTCCCTCACCTCCTTCCCTCTCCTCTCTCCTCCTCCCTCTCTTCCTCTCTCCTCCTCCCCTCTCTTCCTCTCTCCTCCTCCTTCCCTCACCTCCTTCCCTCTCCTCTCTCCTCCTCCCCTCTCTTCTCCTCTCTCCTCCTCCTTCCCTCTCCTCCTCCCCTCTCTTCCTCTCTCCTCCTCCTTCCCTCTCCTCTCTCCTCCTCCCCTCTCTTCCTCTCTCCTCCTCCTTCCCTCTCCTCCTTCCCTCTCCTCTCTCCTCCTCCCCTCTCCCCCCCCCCCCCCCCCCCCTCTCCAGAGGCAGTAGTGAATGATACCAGTGGAGAGAACAAGGCAGGTGCAGCTGATGTGTCAGCCAGTCAACATGTTATGGTCTGTGCCCTCAAAGAGCTGGGCAGCCTGGTGCAGAGTCTCAGTGCCACATCCTCACCGCTCATACAGGAGCCCTCTGTTGGTAGGACATTACACACACCATGCACCATGCAGACACACCATTACACACACCATGCACCATGCAGACACACCATGCACCATGCAGACACACCATTACACACACCATGCACCATGCAGACACACCATTACACACACCATGCACCATGCACCATGCAGACACACCATGCACCATGCAGACACACCATGCACCATGCAGACACACCATGCACCATGCAGACACACCATGCACCATGCAGACACACCATTACACACACATGCACCATGCAGACACACCATTACACACCATGCAGACACACCATGCACCATGCAGACACACCATTACACACACCATGCACCATGCAGACACACCATTACACACACCATGCAGACACACCATGCACCATGCAGACACACCATTACACACACCATGCACCATGCAGACACACCATTACACACACCATGCAGACACACCATGCACCATGCAGACAAGAACACACACACACCATGCACCATGCAGACACACCATTACACACACCATGCACCATGCAGACACACCATGCACCATGCAGACACACCATTACACACACCATGCACCATGCAGACACACACATATACACACACACATGGTTCATGCACACACACCATGCACCATGCAGACAAGAACACACACACACCATGCACCATGCAGACACACCATTACACACACCATGCACCATGCACACACACCATGCACCATGCAGACACACCATTACACACACCATGCACCATGCAGACAAGAACACACACACACCATGCACCATGCAGACAAGAACACACACACACCATGCACCATGCAGACACACCATTACACACACCATGCACCATGCAGACAGGAACACACACACACACACACACACACACAATCATACACACACACAATCACACACAATGCACCATGCAGACAAGAACACAACACACACACACACACACAATCACACACACACACAATCACACACAATGCACCATGCAGACAAGAACACACACACACACACACACAATCACACACACACACACACACACACACACACACACACACACACACAATCACACACAATGCACCATGCAGACAAGAACACACACACACACACACAATCACACACACACACAATCACACACAATGCACCATGCAGACAAGAACACACACACACACACACACACACACAATCACACACACACACACACACACAATCACACACAATGCACCATGCAGACAAACACACCCAGGACCAGCCCAGGACCAGCCCAAAAGGTCCTCGTACACTTTGATAATGTAATGTGGGGCCCTCACAAGTATACAATTATAGGGGCCCTCACAAGTATACAATTATAGGGTTCCTCACAAGTATACAATTATAGGGTTCCTCACAAGTATACAATTATAGGGTTCCTCACAAGTATACAATTATAGGGTTCCTCACAAGTATACAATTATAGGGTTCCTCACAAGTATACAATTATAGGGTTCCTCACAAGTATACAATATATAGGGTTCCTCACAAGTATACAATTATAGGGTTCCTCACAAGTATACAATTATAGGGTTCCTACAAGTATACAATTATAGGGTTCCTCACAAGTATACAATTATAGGGTTCCTCACAAGTATACAATTATAGGGTTCCTCACAAGTATACAATTATAGGGTTCCTCACAAGTATACAATTATAGGGTTCCTCACAAGTATACAGGTATAGGGTTCCTCACAAGTATACAATTATAGGGTTCCTAACAAGTATACAATTATAGGGTTCCTCACAAGTATACAATTATAGGGTTCCTCACAAGTATACAATTATAGGGTTCCTCACAAGTATACAATTATAGGGTTCCTCACAAGTATACAATTATAGGGTTCCTCACAAAGTATACAATTATAGGGTTCCTCACAAGTATACAATTATAGGGTTCCTAACAAGTATACAATTATAGGGTTCCTCACAAGTATACAATTATAGGGTTCCTCACAAGTATACAATTATAGGGTTCCTCACAAGTATACAATTATAGGGTTCCTAACAAGTATACAATTATAGGGTTCCTCACAAGTATACAATTATAGGGTTCCTCACAAGTACACAATATAGGGTTCCTCACAAGTATACAATTATAGGGTTCCTCACAAGTATACAATTATAGGGTTCCTAACAAGTATACAGGTATAGGGTTCCTCACAAGTATACAATTATAGGGTTCCTCACAAGTATACAATTATAGGGTTCCTAACAAGTATACAATTATAGGGTTCCTCACAAGTATACAATTATAGGGTTCCTCACAAGTATACAATTATAGGGTTCCTCACAAGTATACAATTATAGGGTTCCTCACAAGTATACAATTATAGGGTTCCTCACAAGTATACAATTATAGGGTTCCTCACAAGTATACAATTATAGGGTTCCTAACAAGTATACAGGTATAGGGTTCCTCACAAGTATACAGTTATAGGGTTCCTCACAAGTATACAATTATAGGGTTCCTCACAAGTATACAATTATAGGGTTCCTAACAAGTATACAGGTATAGGGTTCCTCACAAGTATACAATTATAGGGTTCCTCACAAGTATACAATTATAGGGTTCCTAACAAGTATACAATTATAGGGTTCCTCACAAGTATACAATTATAGGGTTCCTCACAAGTATACAATTATAGGGTTCCTCACAAGTATACAATTATAGGGTTCCTAACAAGTATACAATTATAGGGGTTCCTCACAAGTATACAATTATAGGGTTCCTCACAAGTATACAATTATAGGGTTCCTAACAAGTATACAATTATAGGGTTCCTAACAAGTATACAATTATAGGGTTCCTCACAAGTATACAATTATAGGGTTCCTCACAAGTATACAATTATAGGGTTCCTCACAAGTATACAATTATAGGGTTCCTAACAAGTATACAATTATAGGGTTCCTCACAAGTATACAATTATAGGGTTCCTAACAAGTATACAATTATAGGGTTCCTAACAAGTATACAGTTATAGGGTTCCTAACAAGTATACAGTTATAGGGTTCCTAACAAGTATACAATTATAGGGTTCCTAACAAGTATACAATTATAGGGTTCCTAACAAGTATACAATTATAGGGTTCCTCACAAGTATACAATTATAGGGTTCCTCACAAGTAACACATACACACACTAACCCTGCCCCTGTCTCCTCAGGTCTCCTGGAGACTGTCTCCTCGGTGCTGCTCCACCCCAGCATGGCTGCCCGTCTGGCGGCGGCCTGGTGTTTACGCTGCGTTGCCGTGGCGCTGCCCTATCAGTTGACTCCACTGCTGGAGCGCTGTGCGGAGCGCATCAACAACCTGAAGAGCTCTCCGGAGGCCGTCAGCGGCTACAGCTTCGCCATGGCTGCCCTGCTGGGGGGCGTGCACCAATGTCCTCTAGGATTACCACACTCCAAGGGAAAGGTAGGGACCCTGTCCCATTTCCCTTGGTCCAAACCTAGGACCCTATCAAATCTGTAATACAGAGAACACCGACGGAATCACGGAATCCAGACATTAAAACTGAATTCAACAATATAATAAAATGTATTGAACTTAGTAGGGAATCAACTAAATGTATTGAACTTAGTAGGGAATCAACTAAATGTATTGAACTTAGTAGGGAATCAACTAAATGTATTGAACTTAGTAGGGAATCAACTAAATGTATTTAACTTAGTAGGGAATCAACTAAATGTATTGAACTTAGTAGGGAATCAACTAAATGTATTGAACTTAGTAGGGAATCAACTAAATGTATTGAACTTAGTAGGGAATCAACTAAATGTATTGAACTTAGTAGGGAATCAACTAAATGTATTGAACTTAGTAGGGAATCAACTAAATGTATTGAACTTAGTAGGGAATCAACTAAATTGTACTTGAATCAACTTAGTAGGGGAATCAACTAAATGTATTGAACTTGAATCAACTAAATGTATTGAACTTAGTAGGGAATCAACTAAATGTATTGAACTTAGTAGGGAATCAACTAAATGTATTGAACTTAGTAGGGAATCAACTAAATGTATTGAACTTCCTGGGAAACTTTATTGAAGAGGGGAAAGATAATGCAACTGTGTGTTTGTTAGCGGTGCACTAAATGTATTGTGTAACTAAATGTACTTAGTAGGGAAAACTACTTTAAAGTACTACTAAATCGTTTTTTAGTGGGGGGGTATTTGTACTTTACTTTAACTATGTATATTTAGTTGACAAACTTTTTGAACTTAGTAGGGAATCACTACATTAAAAAAGAAAAATCCCCCCCCCCCCCCCCCCAAAAATGTAATTGAACTTCTCCATACATTTTCCCTTTAGGGACCCAAAGGTCCAATTCACACAATCATCAAGAGAACATCCCTAGGGAATCAACTAAATGTATTGAACTTAGTAGGAATCACTAAATGTATTGACACATGCTTCGTTTGTAAATGATGTCTGCAGTGTTGGAGTGTGCCTCTGGCTTTCCATAAATAAATAGAAAACAGGTGTTACAATTGTGGCATATCTAGTTTGCCTAATATCAGGAATTTGAAACTGATTTGTACGTTTACTTTGAGGTTTTAATACTCTGTGTTTTATCTCTCTGTTCTCCCTAGTCTAGCAGGTGTTATATACTCTGTTATATACTCTGTTCTCCCTAGTCTAGCAGGTGTTATATACTCTGTTCTCCCTAGTCTAGCTGGTGTTATATACTCTGTGTTATATCTCTCTGTTCTCCCTAGTCTAGCAGGTGTTATATACTCTGTTCTCCCTAGTCTAGCAGGTGTTATATACTCTGTGTTATATCTCTCTGTTCTCCCTAGTCTAGCAGGTGTTATATACTCTGTGTTATATACTCTGTTCTCCCTAGTCTAGCAGGTGTTATATACTCTGTGTTATATACTCTGTTCTCCCTAGTCTAGCAGGTGTTATATATATATACTCTGTTCTCCCTAGTCTAGCAGGTGTTATATACTCTGTTCTCCCTAGTCTAGCAGGTGTTATATACTCTGTGTTATATCTCTCTTTCTCCCTAGTCTAGCAGGTGTTATTATATACTCTGTTCTCCCTAGTCTAGCAGGTGTTATATACTCTGTTCTCCCTAGTCTAGCAGGTGTTATATACTCTGTGTTATATCTCTCTGTTCTCCCTAGTCTAGCAGGTGTTATATACTCTGTGTTATATACTCTGTGTAATACCTCTCTGGTTGTTCTAGCTGGTGGTGAGCATAGCTGAGGACCTGCTCCGTACAGCAGCCCAGAACAGCCGTCTGTCTCTGCAGAGAACCCAGGCTGGATGGCTGCTGCTGGGGGCACTAATGACCCTGGGTGAGTTAGTTCCCTACTCCTAACATCTAACCCCTAGCACTAATGACCCTGGGTGAGTTAGTTCCCTACTCCTAACATCTAACCCCTAGCACTAATGACCCTGGGTGAGTTAGTTCCCTACTCCTAACATCTAACCCCTAGCACTAATGACCCTGGGTGAGTTAGTTCCCTACTCCTAACATCTAACCCCTAGCACTAATGACCCTGGGTGAGTTAGTTCCCTACTCCCCCTAACATCTAACCCTACTAGCACTAATGACCCTGGGTGAGTTAGTTCCCTACTCCTAACATCTCACCCCTAGCGCTAATGACCCTGGGTGAGTTAGTTCCCTACTCCTAACATCTAACCCCTAGCACTAATGACCCTGGGTGAGTTAGTTCCCTACTCCTAACATCCTAACATCTAACCCCTAGCACTAATGACCCTGGGTGAGTTAGTTCCCTACTCCTGAACCCTATCTAACCCCTAGCACTAATGACCCCTGGGTGAACATCTAACCCCTAGCACTAATGACCCTGGGTGAGTTAGTTCCCTACTCCTAACATCTAACCCCTAGCACTAATGACCCTGGGTGAGTTAGTTCCCTACTCCTAACATCTCACCCCTAGCACTAATGACCCTGGGTGAGGCCCTATACTGGCCCCAGCTGGCCTGTACATGTTCACCTTCAGGCCTTACATTTAGCTGGGTTTTTCAGCTACTCTTCTATATTACTCCCAGTCAGCTAAAGCAATCCAGAGTTTGGCTTTCTTCCTATTAGAAGTGTATGGTCCAACACGACTTGTTTGGTCTCCAGCTCTGTCCTAACACTGCTTGTTTGTGGACATGACGCTGTGTCCAGGCCCGTCCCTGGTGCGTTACCACCTGCCCAAGATGCTGCTGCTGTGGAGGAACGTATTCCCCCGTTCCCAGAAAGAGATGGAGGCAGAGAAGGCTAGAGGAGACAGCTTCACCTGGCAGGTTACACTGGAGGGACGTGCCGGAGCGCTCTGTGGTAGGCACACGTGCCCTTCAGTACAGTTTCAATGTGTGGCTGTCACCCTGCGTTCCACCCTGGATCCCAAGGAGTTTTGCTTTGTCTAAAATGTCCCCATCCCTCTCTCTCTTCTCCCTCTCTCTCTTCCTCCTCTCTCTCTCCTCCCTCTCTCTCCTCCTCTCCTCTCCTCCCTCTCTCTCCTCCCCTCCTCTCCTCTCCTCTCCTCTCCTCTCCTCTCCTCTCCTCCCTCTCCTCTCCTCTCCTCTCCTCTCCTCTCCTCTCCTCCTCCTCTCCTCCTCCTCCCCTCTCTCCTCTCCTCTCCTCTCCTCTCCTCCTCCTCTAGCCATGCGTAGCTTTGTGGCCCATTGTGCTGAGCTGCTAACAGAGGATGTAATCCGCAGGCTGATGACGCCTATAGAGTGCGCCATGACCATGATGTCACAGTGAGTAGGATTGATTGATTTGATTGATTGATTGTTGTGGTCCCCTCCCCTCCTGACCGGTTGTTGTTGTTGTTGTTGTCTATGCTCAGTGTCCCGTCAGTCATCAAGGTGCATGGGACCCATCTGAAGGCCAGTGCAGCTATGGTGAGGCTGAGGCTCTACGACATCTTGGCTCTGCTACCTCCGAAGACATACGAAGGTAAGGCTGGGTGAAATATTACAGCTGTTGTACTTTTAAAGTCACACTCTTAAATTAGAGCTTTGATCCAAGCAGTGGTGTTGAGTTGTTAGTCATACAGGGCTTGTTTACTGGACCCTGATCAAGTCTAGTCCTGGAGCACAAAGCATATGTTCAATCTGTGTCCGGGAAGGTGGCCCTTACCTTTCAATCTGTCCTCTGTAGGTAGTTTCAATGCCCTGCTGAGAGAGCTGGTAGCAGAGTTCACTCTGACTGATAACTCGGCCAACACCACCACCTCGTTGCTACGCTCCCTCTGTCACTATGACGACAGTGTTCTCATGGGGTCCTGGCTCCAGGAGACTGACCACAAGTCCATTGAGGACCAGGTAACTGAGGGTACAGTAAAACTAAGGGCCCAACTCCCCATGGCGACTCCAGTTCAGGAGGATGTATCAATGCATTGTGTAGAACCTCATGGTTTTCTATCAGATGGAATCGTGTCCAATCTGTTCATTCTGTTTCTATCTGCAGTTGTCAGAATGTTTCACATCACTGAATAGACCCCTGCTTTTGTTAATTGTGTGTGTGTGTGTGTGTGTGTGTGTGTGTGTGTGTGTGTGTGTGTGTGTGCGCGCGCGTGCGTGCCGCGTGTCTGTGTGTGTGTGTGTGTGTGTGTGTGTGTGTGTGTGGTTAGCTCCAGCCCAATAGTGCGTCAGGAAGTGGCGCTCTAGAACACGACCCCTCCTCCATCTACCTGAGGGTACCTATGGGCGAGGCCATGCCTGGACCCCTCCCCCTTGGCGTGTCTGTCATCGACGCCTCTGTGGCTCTGTTCGGAGTGGTGTTCCCTCATGTCTCCTTTAAACACAGGTGAGGCTACCTCTCAGTCTAAACTCTGACCCCTGACCCTAACCCTAACCCCTAACCCCCCCTTGGCTCTGTTCGGAGTGGTGTTCCCTCATGTCTCCTTTAAACACAGGTGAGGGACCTAGTCCACTGACACTTGACATTCCTAGTAGAATCTAATAATGTTTGTGGTTAATAATAATAAACCAGTGGTCCTCTGTAGCTCAATTGGTAGAGCATGGCACTTGTAATGCCAGGGTAGTGGGTTCGATCCCCGGGACCACCCATACGTAAAAATGTATGCACACATGACTGTAAGTCGCTTTGGATAAAAGCGTCTGCTAAATGGCATATTATTTATATTATATTATTTTTTGTCTCAGTCTTCAGAGGTGTCCAGGCCAGCAGTTGAATCAGTAGTGCTTCCTCTAGATGATGTCCAACAGGGGGACTGGCTGGGGTTACTTCAGGAGAGGTTTGGGAAACTCTAGATGATGTCCAACAGGGGGGACTGGCTGGGGTTTACTTCAGGAGAGGTTGGGGAACTCTAGATGATGTCCAACAGGGGGGACTGGCTGGGGTTACTTCAGGAGAGGTTTTGGGAAACTCTAGATGATGTCCAACAGGGGGGTTTACTGGCTGGGGTTACTTCAGGAGAGGTTTGGGCAAACTCTAGATGATGTCCAACAGGGGGGACTGGCTGGGGTTACTTCAGGAGAGGTTTGGGAAACTCTCTAGATGATGTCCAACAGGGGGGAATGGCTGGGGTTACTTCAGGAGAGGTTTGGGAAACTCTAGATGATGTCCAACAGGGGGGGACTGGCTGGGGTTACTTCAGGAGAGGTTTTGGGAAACTCTAGATGATGTCCAACAGGGGGGACTGGCTGGGGTTACTTCAGGAGAGGTTGGGAAACTCTAGATGATGTCCAACAGGGGGGACTGGCTGGGTTACTTCAGGAGAGGTTTGGGAAACTCTAGATGATGTCCAACAGGGGGGACTGGCTGGGGTTACTTCAGGAGAGGTTTGGGAAACTCTAGATGATGTCCAACAGGGGGACTGGCTGGGGTTACTTCAGGAGAGGTTTGGGAAACTCTAGATGATGTCCAACAGGGGGACTGGCTGGGGTTACTTCAGGAGAGGTTTGGGAAACTCTAGATGATGTCCAACAGGGGGACTGGCTGGGGTTACTTCAGGAGAGGTTTGGGAAACTCTAGATGATGTCCAACAGGGGGACTGGCTGGGGTTACTTCAGGAGAGGTTTGGGAAACTCTAGATGATGTCCAACAGGGGGGACTGGCTGGGGTTACTTCAGGAGAGGTTTGGGAAACTCTAGATGATGTCCAACAGGGGGGACTGGCTGGGGTTACTTCAGGAGAGGTTTGGGAAACTCTAGATGATGTCCAACAGGGGGACTGGCTGGGGTTACTTCAGGATAGGTTTGGGAAACTCTAGATGATGTCCAACAGGGGGACTGGCTGGGGTTACTTCAGGAGAGGTTTGGGAAACTCTAGATGATGTCCAACAGGGGACTGGCTGGGGTTACTTCAGGAGAGGTTTGGGAAACTCTAGATGATGTCCAACAGGGGGACTGGCTGGGGTTACTTCAGGAGAGGTTTGGGAAACTCTAGATGATGTCCAACAGGGGGACTGGCTGGGGTTACTTCAGGAGAGGTTTGGGAAACAATGTATTTTATTAATCACTCACATTTGTGTGTGTGTTAGGCTGCAGATGCTGGACCACTTTGCAGAGTGTATAAAACAGGCCAAGGGAGTCAGACAGCAGGCTGTCCAGCTCAACATCTTCACCGCTGTACTGAGCGCCCTCAAGGTGAGGCCTTCTAACATATACAAACTCCTGTTAAAGTTGCACAGGAAAATCTCCTAAACACAAAAACCTTTCCAGTAGTGGCAGCTTACTCCTGTAATGCATATGAGATAGGAGCTCATTGGACTGTCTGTATTTGGCTGATATGTATCAGGGCGAGAGACCCTCCTGCACTGTTTTGACTCCAAACCTGTTCCTGGAGAGAAACCCTCCTGGACGGTTTTGACTCCAACCCTGTTCCTGGACCTGTTCCTGGAGAGAGAGACCCTCCTGGACGGTTTTGACTCCCACCCTGTTCCTGGAGAGAGACCCTCCTGGACGGTTTTGACTCCCACCCTGTTCCTGGAGAGCTACCGTCCAGGAGGGACCTGATATGTGTCCTGTCCTCTCCTCCCCAATCAACCAATGAACCAGCCAATCTTCTCTCCTCCCTGTAGGGTCTGGCAGAGAACAAGTCTACCCTGGGTCCTGAAGAGGTCCGTAAGTCAGCCTTGGCTCTTGTGATGGGTGCCCTGGACAACCCTAACCCCATCCTGCGCTGTGCTGCTGGGGAGGCCTTGGGAAGGATGGCTCAAGTAGTGGGGGAGGCCACATTCATCGCCCGCATGGCCCAGTACAGCTTCGACAAGTACGACCTGTCTGTTGATACTCATCTCTAGCTAGCTTCATGTGGCCCAGTGGCTTTCCTCTCTGAGAACGGTCTCTCTCTTGACCTGCTTGACCTCTTGTGGTATTTCCTCTTAACCCCGTATTTGCACTGTTGTCTTTTTGCACACAATATCATGTCACAATATCATGTCACAATATCAACTCACAATATCATGTCACAATATCATGTCACAATATCATGTCACAATATCAACTCACAATATCATGTCACAATATCAACTCACAATATCATGTCACAATATCAACTCACAATATCATGTCACAATATCAACTCACAATATCATGTCACAATATCAACTCACAATATGTCACAATATCAACTCACAATATCATGTCACAATATCATGTCACAATATCAACTCACAATATATCACAATATCAACTCACAATATCATGTCACAATATCAACTCACAATATATCACAATATCAACTCACAATATCATGTCACAATATCAACTCACAATATATCACAATATCAACTCACAATATCATGTCACAATATCAACTCACAATATATCACAATATCAACTCACAATATCAATGTCACAATCCAATATATCACAATATATCACAATATATCACAATATCAACTCACAATATATCACAATATCAACTCACAATATATCACAATATCAACTCACAATATATCACAATATCAACTCACAATATATCACAATATCAACTCACAATATCATGTCACAATATCAACTCACAATATATGTCACAATATCAACTCACAATACCATGTCACATGGCCTCTTTATCTTCCTCTGTCATATGCCTCATGTCTATTCAGAACCCAACCATTAAGCTCTTAGGCATCTGTGTTTACTAAGTAGTTTGCCTGTTTTATCAAGTTGGTGCCTCATTAACTCCTCTCCTCCTCTCTCCTCTCTCTCCTCTCCTCTCCTCTCCTCTCCTCTCCTCTCCCCTCCCCTCCTCTCCTCTCCTCTCCTCTCCTCTCCTCTCCTCTCCAGACTGAGGTCAGCCCGTGACGTGGTCTCCAGAACAGGTCACTCCCTGGCTCTGGGCTGTCTACACAGATATGTAGGAGGGATTGGCTCAGGGCAGCACCTCAAAACCAGCGTCAGCATCCTATTGGCCCTAGCCCAGGATGGAACCTCCCATGAGGTCCAGGTGAGTGAACGGTGGACAGGTGAGGCTCTCTGAGTCTCAGGCTGCATTCTGATTCGCCACCCTTCTCCCGACGTGTGCACTTGCACACCCGCTATAGTGCCTTTAAAAGCGTGATACTGCGGTATGCATTGGCAGGAGGGGCTGCAGAGAATCTGGTACTGCTGTATGCAGTGGCAGGAGGGACTTTCCCTCCAGCAGAGAATCTGGTACTGCTGTAATTGGCAGGAGGGGCTTTCCCTCCAAGAGAATCTGCTGCTGTAGCTCAGGAGGGGCTTTCCCTCCAGCAGAGAATCTGGTACTGCTGTATGCATTGGCAGGAGGGGCTTTCCCTCTAGCAGAGAATCTGGACATAACCTGTCTTCAAAAAGCCAGCTCCTTCCCTAATACTTGGCTTGGGGTTTGGAGAAGTCTAACGGGCCAGTTTCCCGGACACGGATTAAGCTAAAATCCTAGACTAAAAAGCAGTTTGTTGATTCTCCATTGAGTTTGCTTTTTAGTCCAACTCCTTAATCTGTATCTGGGAAACCGCCCCAATGTTTAGTTTCTCCATATACGGTTACGGTGTGCTTTATATACGGTATGCTTTATATACGGTATGCTTTATATACGGTATGCTTTATGCGGTGTTTATATACTGTGCTTTATATACGGTGTGCTTTTATATATATATACGGTATGCTTTATATACGGTATGCTTTATATACGGTATGCTTTATATACGGTATGCTTTATATACGGTATGCTTTATATACGGTATGCTCTTTATACGGTATGCTTTATATACGGTATGCTTTATATATATACGGTGTGCTTTTTATATACGGTGTGCTTTATATACGGTATGTGCGGTGTGCTTTATATACGGTGTGCTTTATATACGGTATGCTTTTTATATACGGTATGCTTTATATACGGTATGCTTTACGGTATACGGTATATACGGTATGCTTTATATACGGTATGCTTTATATACGGTATGCTTTTTATATACGGTATGCTTTATATACGGTATGCTTTATATACGGTATGCTTTATATACGGTGTGCTTTATATACGGTATTTATATACGGTATGCTTTATATACGGTATGCTTTATATACGGTATGCTTTATACGGTACTTTATATACGGTATGCTTTATATACGGTATGCTTTATATACGGTATGCTTTATATACGGTATATACTCTTTATATACGGTAGCTTTATATACGCTTTATATACGGTGTGCTGCTCTATATACGGTATGCTTTATATACGGTGTGCTTTATATACGGTATGCTTTATATACGGTATGCTTTATATACGGTATGCTTTATACGGTATGCTTTATATACGGTATGCTTTATATACGGTATGCTTTATATACGGTATGCTTTATATACTATATATACGTATGTATGCTTTATATATATGCGGTATGCTTTATATACGGTATGCTTTATATACGGTATGCTTTATATACGGTATGCTCTATATACGGTATGCTTTATATACGGTATGCTTTATATACGGTATGCTCTATATACGGTATGCTCTATATACGGTATGCTTTATATACGGTATGCTTTATATACGGTATGCTCTATATACGGTATGCTCTATATACGGTATGCTTTATATACGGTATGCTTTATATTTGTCCCTCCTCTCTGTCTCTACAGACGTGGGCGCTCCACTCCCTGGCTCTCATCGTAGACTCCAGTGGTCCCATGTACCGAGGCTATGTGGAGCCCACCCTGTCCCTGGTTCTGACCCTGCTCCTAACTGTACCCCCCTCACACACTGAGGTACACCAGTGTCTGGGACGATGTCTGGGAGCTCTCATCACCACCGTCGGACCCGAGCTACAGGGTGATGGTCAAATGCAACTAGACTACCGTCTCTAGCTTTCAGGCTGGCTAATATTATCTCTAAAATGCAACTAGACTACCGTCTCTAGCTTTCAGGCTGGCTAGTATTATCTCTAAAATGCAACTAGACTACCGTCTCTAGCTTTCAGGCTGGCTAGTATTATCTCTAAAATACAACTAGACTACCGTCTCTAGCTTTCAGGCTGGCTAGTATTATCTCTAAAATACAACTAGACTACCGTCTCTAGCTTTCAGGCTGGCTAGTATTACCTCTAAAAGCATTGATGTGCCAGCAGATGGCAGTGTACTGCTCCAACATATTTACAGACAAGTCATGAATGTGGTGTTTACAGATGACAACTTTTACTTTGACTGCTAATGAATGCTGCTGATCTCTCTTCCTCCTCCTCCCCCCCCCGTCCCTCCAGGTAACGGAGCGACCATCTCGACTATCCGCTCGTCATGTCTGGTGGGCTGTGCCATCATGCAGGGCCACAGTGACTCTCTGGTGCAGGCGGCGGCCATATCCTGCCTCCAGCAGCTACACATGTTTGCCCCACGCCATGTGAACCTCTCCAGCCTGGTGCCCTGCCTCTGTGTGAGTGTGTGAGAGAGTGGGGGGCGTATACGATGCAGGCTTAGGTTTGTGGGCGTGGCAATGGCGTGGCGGGGGGCGTGGCAATGGCCGCGGTTGGCCCCGTCTGCGCAGCTGAAGTTTAGAAGCCTCGATCTTGGCGGTGTAGAGACAAGTTAAGAGAAGTTTTTGATTTTTACGACAATTTCCTGCAATTCTACAAATCTCTATGTAGCTGAGAGACATTTTTCAGTTTTAAAGCAGATTTCCTGCAATTCTATGCATTTTGCCATGGCTAATGCTGTTTCTTTTGCTCAAACATAACAAAATCAATACTGCTAAATTCATAGTTTTTTTTATTTTATATTCTCGCTGATTGTCTATCTTTTATTTTGGTGATTGTTAGTTCTCAAAGATTATGTTATAAAAAAATATATAGGTCAATTATCTTTTCTAAATACTTTTACATCCCAAAAATGTATTTCAAAAAATTGTGACCCTAAAAACTGCTTAGGCGGCCTGCCCAAGGATTTTTATGGCAGAAAACTCCCTGTGATGATTGACGCTTAAGTTGCATTTTCCGTCTATACATTTCTAAGTTGTGGTGGGTTGACGTGTGTGTGTGTGTGTGTGTGTGTGTTGTGGTAGTTTAAATCAAATCAAATTTTATTTGCCACATGCGCCGAATACAACAGGTGTAGACATTACAGTGAAATGCTTACTTACAGCCCTTAACCAACAATGCATTTATTTTTAATAAAAAAGTAAAATAAAACAACAACAACTAAAAAGTGTTGAGAAAAAAAGAGCAGAAGTAAAATAAAATAAAATAACAGTCGGGAGGCTATATACAGGGGGGTACCGGTGCAGAGTCAGTGTGCGGGGGCACCGGCTAGTTGAGGTAGTTGAGGTAATATGTACATGTGACTATGCATAAATAATTAAGAGTAGCAGCAGTGTAAAAAGATGGTGGGGGGGCAGTGCAAGTAGTCCGGGTATCCATGATTAGCTGTTCAGGAGTCTTATGGCTTGGGGTAGAAGCTGTTGAGAAGACTTTTGGACCTAGACTTGGCGCTCCGGTACCGCTTGCCGTGCGGTAGCAGAGAGAACAGTCTATGACTAGGGTGGCTGGAGTCTTTGACAATTTTGAGGGCCTTCCTCTGACACCGCCTGGTATAGAGGTCCAGGATGGCAGGAAGCTTGACCCCAGTGATGTACTGGGCCGTACGCACTACCCTTTGTAATGCCTTGCAGTCGGAGGCCGAGCAGTTGCCATACCAGGCGGTGATGCAACCAGTCAGGATGCTCTCGATGGTGCAGCTGTATAACTTTTTGAGGATCTGAGGACCCATACCAAATATTTTCAGTCTCCTGAGGGGGAATAGGCTTTGTCGTGCCCTCTTCACGACTGTCTTGGTGTGTTTGGACCATGATAGTTTGTTGGTGATGTGGACACCAAGGAACTTGAAGCTCTCAACCTGTTCCACTACAGCCCCGTCGATGAGAATGGGGACGTGCTCAGTCCTCTTTTTTTTTTTTTTTTTCCCGTAGTCCACAATCATCTCCTTTGTCTTGGTCACGTTGAGGGAGAGGTTGTTATCCTGGCACCACACGGCCAGGTCTCTGACCTCCTCCCTATAGGCTGTCTCATCGTTGTCGGTGATCAGGCCTACCACTGTTGTGTTGTCGGCAAACTTAATGATGGTGTTGGAGTCGTGCCTGGCCATGCAGTCATGGGGTGAACAGAGGCTACAGGAGGGGACTGAGCACACACCCCTGAGGGGCCCCCGTGTTGAGGATCAGCGTGGCAGATGTGTTGTTACCTACCCTTACCACCTGGGGGCGGCCCGTCAGGAAGTCCAGGATCCATTTGGAGAGGGAGGTGTTTAGTCCCAGGATCCTTAGCTTAGTGATGAGCTTTGAGGGCACTATGGTGTTGAATGCTGAGCTGTAGTCAATGAATAGCATTCTCACGTAGGTGTTCCTCTTGTCCAGGTGGGAAAGGGCAGTGTGGAGTGCAATAGAGATTGCATCATCTGTGGATCTGTTGAGGCGGTATGCAAATTGGAGTGGGTCTAGGGTTTCTGGGATAATGGTGTTGATGTGAGCCATGACCAGCCTTTCAAAGCACTTCATGGCTACAGACGTCAGTGCTATGGGTCGGTAGTCATTTAGGCAGGTTATCTTAGTGTCCTTGGGCACGGGAACTATGGTGGTCTGCTTGAAACATGTTGGTATTACAGACTCAGTCAGGGACATGTTCAAAATGTCAGTGAAGACACTTGCCAGTTGGTCAGCACATGCTCGGAGTACACGTCCTGGTAATCTGTCTGGCCCTGCGGCCTTGTGAATGTTGACCTGCTTAAAAGTCTTACTCACATCGGCTACGGAAAGCGTGATCACATAGTCATCCGGAACAGCTGGTGCTCTCATGCATGCTTCAGTGTTGCTTGCCTCGAAGCGAGCATAGAAGTGGTTTAGCTCGTCTGGTAGTCTTGTCACTGGGCAGCTCGCGGCTGTGCTTCCCTTTGTAGTCTGTAATAGTTTTCAAGCCCTGCCACATCCAACGAGCGTCAGAGCCGGTGTAGTACGATTCAATCTTAGTCCTGTATTGACTCTTTGCCTGTTTGATGGTTCGTCGGAGGGCATAGCAGGATTTCTTATAAGCGTCCGGGT
>CM072218.1:108028912-108051412 GCA_036851935.1 Coregonus suidteri | reverse complement strand
CCAACTGTAAAGTTTGGTGGAGAAGGAATAATGGTCTGGGGCAGTTTTGTATGGTTCGGCCTAGGCCATTTAGTTCCAGTGAAGGGAAATCTTAACGCTACAGCATACAATGACATTCTAGATAAAATAAATAATAATATACCATTTAGCAGACGCTTTTATCCAAAGCGACTTACAGTCATGCGTGCATACATTTTTACGTATGGGTGGTCCCGGGGATCGAACCCACTACCCTGGCGTTACAAGCGCCGCGCTCTACCAGCTGAGCTACAGAGGACCACCATGGTTCTGTGCTTTCAACTTTGTGGCAACAGTTTGGGGAAAGCCCTTTCCTGTTTCAGCATGACAATGTCCCCATGCACAAAGTGACGTCCATACAGAAATGGTTTGTCAACATCAGTGTGGAAGAACTTGACTGGCCTGCACAGAGCCCTGACCTCAACCCCATCGAACACTTTTGGGATGAATTGGAACGCTGACTGCGAGCCAGGCCTAATCGCCCAACATCAGTGTCCGACCTCACTAATGCTCTTGTGGCTGAATGGAAGCAAGTCCCCGCAGCAATGTTCCAACATCTAGTGGAAAGCCTTCCCAGAAGAGTGGAGGCTGTTATAGCAGCAAAGGGGGGACCAACTCCATATTAATGCCCATGATTTTGGAATGAGATGTTCGATGAGCAGGTGTCCACATACTTTTGGTCATGTAGTGTACAGTGAATGAGTGAATTATTTAAAAAGGCATTAAACGTATTTGGTTGTAATGTTTTACATCAAGGGTAGTCAACCATCCTCCAGGAGAGCTAATGGGTGTGCATGCTTTTATTCCAGCCCCCCTCTAACAAACCACATTTTAGAAATGAGCTGCTCAACCGGACCTTGATAAAACTCTGATGTGTTTGAGCAGGGCTTGATCAAAAGCCTGCATACCCAGTATCTCTCCAGACTGACCACGTGGTGTTTTGGACAGCTGCCTAACAGGTATTCTACTTTACCAGGGTGGGGTGGTTGAGTGCCTTGCTCAACAACAGGAGATGGTACATGGTATCGGGGAGCAGCCTCCCAGTGTTGATGCCACATTACACTTTCTTTTTTTATACGTACAGAGACGCCGCGAATGATTGGTCATGGAAATTTGGTTAAAAGTCATTAAGAAGTCATGGAAAAGTCATGAAATTCTATTGAAAATATGTATGAGCACTGATCCATCCCTCCCTCCATGTGATCTGTTCCATCCATCCATCCCTCCCTCCCTCCATCCAGGTGATCTGTTGGTCCTCCACCTCTCTGACCTGATACGCATGGCCTTCATGGCGGCTACAGACAACAGTAACCAGTTGAGGATGGCTGGTCTTCAGGCCCTGGAAGACATTATCAAGAAGTTTGCCTCTGTTCCGGAGCCAGAGTTCCCGGGTCACGTGATCCTGGAGCAGTACCAGGCTAATGTGAGTCTATCGACACAGACCATCAGTGAAGAGATGTCCTCAAGGTAATCTATGTATTGTATTTATATTTAACTCTGGAAACCTTATTCTTATGTTCATCAGGTTGGCGCTGCTCTTAGACCAGCGTTCTCCCCAGATACACCTTCTGACATCACAGCTAAGGCGTGCCAGGTGAGAGTCCTGTAGTCTCCACATAATATAATAATAATATGCCATTTAGCAGACGCTTTTATCCAAAGCGACTTACAGTCATGTGTGCATACATTTGTACGTATGGGTGGGTCCCGGGGGATCGAACCCACTACCTTGGCGTTACAAGCGCCGTGCTCTACCAATTGAGCTACAGAGGACCACATGACCACGAATAGCCTACACACTTTGGAAATCTTACTCACCGAAGTTCTACATTTTACATTTTAGTCATTTTAGCAGACGTTCTTATCCAGAGCGACTTACAGGAGCAATTAGGGTTAAGTGCCTCGCTCAAGGGTACATCGACAGATTTTTCACCTAGTCGGCTCGGGGGATTAGAACCAGCGACCTTTCGGTTACTGGCACAACGCTCTTAACCACTAAGCTACCTGCCGCCCCAATAATAACATAATTGTGAGAGCTCGGTGAGTAGGTTTTAGGGGTGTGAAGGTTGAAATGTTTAAATGAAATTGGGATTGTTAACATTAACAAAAAATCCCTAACCTAAAAACGATTTATTTTTTCCACACCCAAAAAAATCACAGTGCAGTTTTCCCAAAACAGTCCCCGGTCATCATCATGAAGGTAAAAATAAAAAATAAACAAATGTCTAACGCAACAATGTGGCAACGTTAGTAGGAGAAGAGTGGGCGGCAGGTAGCTTAGTGGGTAAGAGCGTTGTGCCAGTAACTGAAAGGTCGCTGGTTCTAATCCCCGAGCCGACTAGGTGAAAAATCTGTCGATGTACCCTTAAGCAAGGCACTTAACCCTAATTGCTCATGTAAGTCGCTCTGGATAAGAGCGTCTGCTAAATGACTAAAATGTAAAATGTAAGCATAGCAGTATATATGATACAATGATCTCTCTCTCTCCTTGGGAAACGCGATGTCATCTGCATTGTGAATTCACATGGAATTTAATGCATTTTTCTTATTGTTTTAACGGAAAACCGATTTAAAAATAAAATAAAAAAATTTAATGGCAGTTTAAACTATTTTTTTCCATTTGTGTCGGACGGGCTCGTTTCGGTCTTATGTAGCAATATTTTAAATTGTGTTTTTTACATTGGATAAAAGTAGAAAACTCAGAGATACAAAATGGTATGTCATACACTATAGTTGAGGAACAATGGGAAAGTAATTCTGCTTTGAAAGTTGATAAACTTGTAACCACACTTTTGAGAAAATGGCCCTTTGAATGTTTTGGTACACCTACTGGAGAGCTCTTCTTTGTCTACACCCATTCAGCAACCAAAGATTTCAAGACTAAAGGCTGGTTTATACTACGGGTGTGTTCGTGAATTTAATCTGAAGTGCCAGAGTGCGCTCTGGGCGTTTGTAAACTCAGAGCGTTGTCAGATTGTCCTCGGAGCGTTCAGAGCGCACACTGGACGTTCTGGCCGAGGAGGTGTTGACTGCAACTGTGCTGCTGGCAACAATTTAATTAAGCTTTTTCGCCAACGTTTACTGACACCGGGCCATATTCAACGGGTGTTGAGCGTTCGTAAATTTGTCAATTATTCTGCGCTCTGGTACACTCAGACGAGAGTGCTCTGAAATCGGAGTAGATAGCCAGAGCGAATTTACCAGCTATGTCTATCAACAGTTGTCGCAGTGACATCATGAACATTCTATTGAAATGGTCTTGTTAAGACATGTAGCTAGCTAGCTAAACAATGAACCATAATCCCAACTCATTATGTTACTACCCTGCATGAATCTGCAGGTAGCTAGCCAACCGGGTTCAGTGCTAGCTAGCTAACAGTACACTTTAACTTGAAAATGAAAACCACTTTCTGATAAAATTAGAAACGTGTAATATCTGAAAATGTAGCTAGCTAGACTCTCTTACTCGTATACATGGATGGACGCTTCTCCCTCTCTGTCACGGTTGCCATGGTTGCCCTTAGTTTTGAAGATGTAATCCAGAGACAGGTGTTTTATACAACAGCCTTCTGTGTTCTCTTTTCGCATATTTGCATATTTGCAATCAAACGCTATAATTTTCTCAGTCTCCTTAGCTATCATACTCTAATTCCACTGATTTCAAAACTCGGTCCTCCAGAAAATACATTCAAAAAAAAAAAGCGCGTTAGAAAGGATTACCTACACATACTGACCAGCTCATGTTATAGACAGAAGCATGCTACATGGCAGACCAATCCGAACTCCTCTCTCGGCATGTCCAGCCCACTCATTATCTCAGCCAATCATGGCTAGCGGGAAGGTTGCTGTCTTTTTCTGTGGCTAAACCAATTTGGCTTGTAATTTAACAATTGTATTCATATTTACAGATGGCATACAAGTTTGTTATTAAGGCACATGAAAGTTCACATGTTCCCAGAAGGCATTTCCGCCAAAAAAAACACATTTGATTTTAAAAAAAAATAGTTTTCCTTCAAATGGCTCTCCTGTGAAATAGTGACCCGCGACATACGCCTAGTTTCTTGAAACGATTCACATTTGTCACATCCCTACTAGGATTTGCAATGGGCCAGTCATCACACATGACCACTCGGACCAGATCAGCATATGCCCCCCCCCCCCCTGGTTCCAAGCATTGATTTTAGATCACATAGCTCCGTTCTACTCAGTAGGTAACGATGTATCCGTTCTACTCAGTAGGTAACGATGTATCCGTTCTACTCAGTAGGTAACGATGTATCCGTTCTACTCAGTAGGTAACGATGTATCCGTTCTACTCAGTAGGTAACGATGTGTCCTACATGGTCGCTGTATGCAGTGAGGCTGCTGTAGTGTATCGGATGCAGCAGACTCAGTCTCAGCTAATCCCCAGTACTGCAGAGCTCTGAGTCATCATGTCTCTGTGTGTAGTGGAGGTTTAGAGACCTGTGTACCAGTGTATGGATAGACAGATAGACAGATAGACGGACGGACGGACAGACAGAAACTTCTGCTTTCTAACTGATGTGGAGGCCGAGGCAGTAAGCCTACCTGTCAGATACACTGTTGACACTCCTCACACGGAGGGCTCTTTATGTCTCACTCTGACAATCACAATATCTCTATCTATTACTCTCTCTCTCTCTTTTGCTCTCTCTTTGCTTCGTCCCTGTCTCTCTCTCTCTCTTTGGCTCTCTCTCATGATATCTTTTCCTCTCTCTTTTCCTCGTCTCTCTCTCGCTCTCTGCAGTTTCCCTTTTTTCTATTTTGTTCTTCTCAGGAACAAACTGATCCCTGTTGTCTTCTACCAGCCAATAGTTTCTCTCCAATTCCCTTCTTGTCTGTGTGTCCTTCCATCTGTCCTCTAGGTGTGCAGTACGTGGATCGGTAGTGGGGTGGTCAGTGACCTGAACGACCTTCGTCGCGTCCACAACCTCCTGGTGTCCTCGCTGGACAAGGTGCAGGCTGGGAAGGGTTCCTCTAGTCAGCTGTACAGTGAGAGTGCTACCACCATGGAGAAACTGGCTGTACTGAAGGCCTGGGCTGAGGTGAGATGGCTTGAATATGTTGGAAATATACCGGTCAGTTTCACCACAGTATTAAAACACTGATAACATTATATTTATTGTAGTGTTCTATTTCATTCCTTGCTCCTCACTTTGAGGTCTATATCTCTCAGAAGGGTTGTAACGGTTCCTCGGTTCGGTCCAAACTGTGAACCCGAAGGGTTGTAACGGTTCCTCGGTTCGGTCCAAACTGTGAACCCGAAGGGTTGTAACGGTTCCTCGGTTCGGTCCAAACTGTGAACCCGAAGAGTTGTAACGGTTCCTCGGTTCGGTCCGCACTGTGAACCCGAAGGGTTGTAACGGTACCGTTCGTTACGGGGACCTCGGTTCGGTCCGCACTGTGAACCCAAATGAATACATAACAAAAATATATACAAAATCAAAACACTAGGCCTATAGACTAGACTGTGATGTAGACCTGTAACACTATAGACTAGGCTGTAGACCTGTAACACTATAGACTAGGCTGTAGACCTGTAACACTATAGACTAGGCTGTAGACCTGTAACACTATAGACTAGGCTGTAGACCTGTAACACTATAGACTAGGCTGTAGACCCTGTAACACTATAGACTAGGCTGTAGACCTGTAACACTATAGACTAGGCTGTAGACCTGTAACACTATAGACTAGGCTGTAGACCTGTAACACTATAGACTAGGCTGTAGACCTGTAACACTATAGACTAGGCTGTGATGTAGACCTGTAACACTATAGACTAGGCTGTAGACCTGTAACACTATAGACTAGGCTGTAGACCTGTAACACTATAGACTAGGCTGTAGACCTGTAACACTATAGACTAGGCTGTAGACCTGTAACACTATAAACTAGGCTGTAGACCTGTAACACTATAGACTAGGCTGTGCTGTAGACCTGTAACACTATAGACTAGGCTGTAGACCTGTAACACTATAGACTAGACTGTAGACCTGTAACACTATAGACTAGGCTGTAGACCTGTAACACTATAGACTAGGATGTAGACCTGTAACACTATAGACTAGGCTGTAGACCTGTAACACTATAGACTAGGCTGTGATGTAGACCTGTAACACTATAGACTAGGCTGTAGACCTGTAACACTATAGACTAGGCTGTAGACCTGTAACACTATAGACTAGGCTGTAGACCTGTAACACTATAGACTAGGCTGTAGACCTGTAACACTATAGACTAGGCTGTGATGTAGACCTGTAACACTATAGACTAGGCTGTAGACCTGTAACACTATAGACTAGGCTGTAGACCTGTAACACTATAGACTAGGCTGTAGACCTGTAACACTATAGACTAGGCTGTAGACCTGTAACACTATAGACTAGGCTGTAGACCTGTAACACTATAGACTAGGCTGTAGACCTGTAACACTATAGACTAGGATGTAGACCTGTAACACTATAGACTAGGCTGTAGACCTGTAACACTATAGACTAGACTGTAGACCTGTAACACTATAGACTAGGCTGTAGACCTGTAACATTATAGACTAGGATGTAGACCTGTAACACTATAGACTAGGCTGTAGACCTGTAACACTATAGACTAGGCTGTAGACCTGTAACACTATAGACTAGGCTGTAGACCTGTAACACTATAGACTAGGCTGTGCTGTAGACCTGTAACACTATAGACTAGGCTGTAGACCTGTAACACTATAGACTAGGCTGTAGACCTGTAACACTATAGACTAGGCTGTAGACCTGTAACACTATAGACTAGGCTGTAGACCTGTAACACTATAGACTAGGCTGTAGACCTGTAACACTATAGACTAGGCTGTAGACCTGTAACACTATAGACTAGGCTGTGCTGTAGACCTGTAACACTATAGACTAGGCTGTAGACCTGTAACACTATAGACTAGGCTGTAGACCTGTAACACTATAGACTAGGATGTAGACCTGTAACACTATAGACTAGGCTGTAGACCTGTAACACTATAGACTAGGCTGTAGACCTGTAACACTATAGACTAGGCTGTAGACCTGTAACACTATATACTAGGCTGTAGACCTGTAACTCTATAGACTAGGCTGTAGACCTGTAACACTATAGACTAGGCTGTAGACCTGTAACACTATAGACTAGGCTGTAGACCTGTAACACTATAGACTAGGCTGTAGACCTGTAACACTATAGACTAGGCTGTAGACCTGTAACACTATAGACTAGGCTGTAGACCTGTAACACTATAGACTAGGCTGTAGACCTGTAACACTATAGACTAGGCTGTAGACCTGTAACACTATAGACTAGGCTGTAGACCTGTAACACTATAGACTAGGCTGTAGACCTGTAACACTATAGACTAGGCTGTAGACCTGTAACACTATAGACTAGGATGTAGACCTGTAACACTATAGACTAGGCTGTAGACCTGTAACACTATAGACTAGGCTGTGATGTAGACCTGTAACACTATAGACTAGGCTGTAGACCTGTAACACTATAGACTAGGCTGTAGACCTGTAACACTATAGACTATGCTGTATACCTGTAACACTATAGACTAGGCTGTAGACCTGTAACACTATAGACTAGGCTGTAGACCTGTAACACTATAGACTAGGCTGTAGACCTGTAACACTATAGACTAGGATGTAGACCTGTAACACTATAGACTAGGCTGTAGACCTGTAACACTATATACTAGGCTGTAGACCTGTAACACTATAGACTAGGCTGTAGACCTGTAACACTATAGACTAGGCTGTAGACCTGTAACACTATAGACTAGGCTGTAGACCTGTAACACTATAGACTAGGCTGTAGACCTGTAACACTATAGACTAGGCTGTGCAGCAGACCTGTAACAATATAGACTAGGCTGTGCTGTAGACCTGTAACACTATAGACTAGGCTGTAGACCTGTAACACTATAGACCTGTAACACTATAGACTAGGCTGTAGACCTGTAACACTATAGACTAGGCTGTAGACCTGTAACACTATAGACTAGGCTGTAGACCTGTAACACTATAGACTAGGCTGTAGACCTGTAACACTATAGACTAGGCTGTGCTGTAGACCTGTAACACTATAGACTAGGCTGTAGACCTGTAACACTATATACTAGGCTGTAGACCTGTAACACTATAGACTAGGATGTAGACCTGTAACACTATAGACTAGGCTGTAGACCTGTAACACTATAGACTAGGCTGTGATGTAGACCTGTAACACTATAGACTAGGCTGTAGACCTGTAACACTATAGACTAGGCTGTAGACCTGTAACACTATAGACTAGGCTGTAGACCTGTAACACTATAGACTAGACTGTAGACCTGTAACACTATAGACTAGGCTGTAGACCTGTAACACTATAGACTAGGCTGTAGACCTGTAACACTATAGACTAGGCTGTAGACCTGTAACACTATAGACTAGGCTGTAGACCTGTAACACTATAGACTAGGCTGTAGACCTGTAACACTATAGACTAGACTGTAGACCTGTAACACTATAGACTAGACTGTAGACCTGTAACACTATAGACTAGGCTGTAGACCTGTAACACTATAGACTAGGCTGTAGACCTGTAACACTATAGACTAGGCTGTAGACCTGTAACACTATAGACTAGGCTGTAGACCTGTAACACTATAGACTAGGCTGTAGACCTGCAACACTATAGACTAGGCTGTAGACCTGTAACACTATAGACTAGGCTGTAGACCTGTAACACTATAGACTAGGCTGTAGACCTGTAACACTATAGACTAGGCTGTAGACCTGTAACACTATAGACTAGGCTGTAGCCCTGTAACACTATAGACTAGGCTGTGATGTAGACCTGTAACACTATAGACTAGGCTGTAGACCTGTAACACTATAGACTAGGCTGTAGACCTGTAACACTATAGACTAGGCTGTAGACCTGTAACACTATAGACTAGGCTGTAGACCTGTAACACTATAGACTAGGCTGTAGACCTGTAACACTATAGACTAGGCTGTAGACCTGTAACACTATAGACTAGGCTGTAGACCTGTAACACTATAGACTAGGATGTAGACCTGTAACACTATAGACTAGGCTGTAGACCTGTAACACTATATACTAGGCTGTAGACCTGTAACACTATAGACTAGGCTGTAGACCTGTAACACTATAGACTAGGCTGTAGACCTGTAACACTATAGACTAGGCTGTAGACCTCTAACACTATAGACTAGGCTGTAGACCTGTAACACTATAGACTAGACTGTAGACCTGTAACACTATAGACTAGGCTGTAGACCTGTAACACTATAGACTAGGCTGTAGACCTGTAACACTATAGACTAGGCTGTAGACCTCTAACACTATAGACTAGGCTGTAGACCTCTAACACTATAGACTAGGCTGTAGACCTGTAACACTATAGACTAGGCTGTGCTGTATACCTGTAACACTATAGACTAGGCTGTAGACCTATAACACTATAGACTAGGCTGTAGACCTGTAACACTATAGACTAGGCTGTAGACCTGTAACACTATAGACTAGGCTGTAGACCTGTAACACTATAGACTAGGCTGTAGACCTGTAACACTATAGACTAGGCTGTAGACCTGTAACACTATAGACTAGGCTATAGACCTGTAACACTATAGACTAGGCTGTAGACCTGTAACACTATAGACTAGGCTGTAGACCTGTAACACTATAGACTAGGCTGTAGACCTGTAACACTATAGACTAGGCTGTAGACCTGTAACACTATAGACTAGGCTGTAGACCTGTAACACTATAGACTAGGCTGTAGACCTGTAACTCTATAGACTAGGCTGTGTAGACCTGTAACACTATAGACTAGGCTGTAGACCTGTAACACTATAGACTAGGCTGTAGACCTGTAACACTATAGACTAGGCTGTAGACCTGTAACACTATAGACTAGACTGTAGACCTGTAACTCTATAGACTAGGCTGTAGACCTGTAACACTATAGACTAGGCTGTAGACCTGTAACACTATAGACTAGGCTGTAGACCTGTAACACTATAGACTAGGCTGTAGACCTGTAACACTATAGACTAGGCTGTAGACCTGTAACACTATAGACTAGGCTGTAGACCTGTAACACTATAGACTAGGCTGTAGACCTGTAACACTATAGACTAGGCTGTAGACCTGTAACACTATAGACTAGGCTGTAGACCTGTAACACTATAGACTAGGCTGTAGACCTGTAACACTATAGACGAGGCTGTAGACCTGTAACACTATAGACTAGGCTGTAGACCTGTAACACTATAGACTAGGCTGTAGACCTGTAACACTATAGACTAGGCTGTAGACCTGTAACACTATAGACTAGGCTGTAGACCTGTAACACTATAGACTAGGCTGTAGACCTGTAACACTATAGACTAGGCTGTAGACCTGTAACTCTATAGACTAGGCTGTAGACCTGTAACACTATAGACTAGGCTGTAGACCTGTAACACTATAGACTAGGCTGTAGACCTGTAACATTATAGACTAGGATGTAGACCTGTAACACTATAGACTAGGCTGTAGACCTGTAACACTATAGACTAGGCTGTAGACCTGTAACACTATAGACTAGGCTGTAGACCTGTAACACTATAGACTAGACTGTAGACCTGTAACACTATAGACTAGGCTGTAGACCTGTAACACTATAGACTGTCTGTCTCTCTCTCTCTCTCTCTCTCTCTCTCTCTCTCTCTCTCTCTCTCTCTGTCTCTCTCTCTCTGTGTCTCTCGCTCTCTGTCTCTCTCTCTCTTCTCTCTGTCTCTCTCTCTCTGTGTCTCTCGCTCTCTGTCTCTCTCTCGCTCTCTGTCTCTCGCTCTCTGTCTCTCTCTCTCTCTGTCTCTCTCTCTCTCTCTCTCTCTCTCTCTCTCTCTCTCTCTCTCTCTGTCTCTCTCTCTCTGTGTCTCTCGCTCTCTGTCTCTCTCTCTCTTCTCTCTGTCTCTCTCTCTCTGTGTCTCTCGCTCTCTGTCTCTCTCTCGCTCTCTGTCTCTCGCTCTCTCTCTCTCTCTCTCTCTCTGTCTCTCTCTCTCTCTCTCTCTCTCTCTCTCTCTGTCTCTCTCTCTCTGTGTCTCGCTCTCTGTCTCTCTCTCTCTCTGTCTCTCGCTCTCTGTCTCTCTCTCTCTCGCTCTCTGTCTCTCTCTCTCTCTCTCTCTCTCTCTCTCTGTCTCTCTGTCTCTCGCTCTCTGTCTCTCTCTCTCTCGCTCTCTGTCTGTCTCTTTCTCTCTCTCTCTCTCTCTCTCTCTCTCTGTCTCTGTCTCTGTCTCTCTCTGTCTCTCTCTCTCTCTCTCTCGCCAACTATTTTCTTCTCTCCCCCCCCCCTCCCCCCGTCTTTCAGGTGTATGTGGTGGCCATGAAGATAAAGAAGGAAGCAGAGTCTCGTCCGGTGAAGGAGGTGAAGGCAGGAGGAGGAGAGGAGGAAGAGGAGGAGGAGGAGGAGGTGGGAGCGGACATTCTTCCTCCTGATAGCCTGATTATGCTGGTGCAGCCTGAACTGCCGTCTCTGTCTCGGCTGTGGTTGGCTGTCCTCAGAGACTATGCTCTACTGACACTGCCTGCAGAGTTCTCCAGCCAACTGCCACCTGACGGTACACTACACCCTACTCAACACTGTGGCTACCTGACTGTACACTACACCCTACTCAACACTGTGGCCTCCTGACGGTACACTACACCCTACTCAACACTGTGGCCAACTGCCTCCTGACGGTACACTACACCCTACTCAACACTGTGGCCACCTGACGGTACACTACACCCTACTCAACACTGTGGCCTCCTGACGGTACACTACACCCTACTCAACACTGTGGCCTCCTGACGGTACACTACACCCTACTCAACACTGTGGCCACCTGACGGTACACTACACCCTACTCAACACTGTGGCCACCTGACGGTATACTACACCCTACTCAACACTGTGGCCACCTGACGGTACACTACACCCTACTCAACACTGTGGCCACCTGACGGTACACTACACCCTACTCAACACTGTGGCCTCCTGACAGTACACTACACCCTACTCAACACTGTGGCCTCCTGACGGTACACTACACCCTACTCAACACTGTGGCCACCTGACGGTACACTACACCCTACTCAACACTGTGGCCACCTGACGGTACACTACACCCTACTCAACACTGTGGCCTCCTGACGGTACACTACACCCTACTCAACACTGTGGCCACCTGACGGTACACTACACCCTACTCAACACTGTGGCCACCTGACGGTATACTACACCCTACTCAACACTGTGGCCACCTGACGGTACACTACACCCTACTCAACACTGTGGCCTCCTGACGGTACACTACACCCTACTCAACACTGTGGCCACCTGACGGTACACTACACCCTACTCAACACTGTGGCCAACTGCCACCTGACGGTACACTACACCCTACTCAACACTGTGGCCAACTGCCACCTGACGGTACACTACACCCTACTCAACACTGTGGCCAACTGCCTCCTGACGGTACACTACACCCTACTCAACACTGTGGCCACCTGACGGTACACTACACCCTACTCAACACTGTGGCCACCTGACGGTACACTACACCCTACTCAACACTGTGGCCTCCTGACGGTACACTACACCCTACTCAACACTGTGGCCACCTGACGGTACACTACACCCTACTCACACTGTGGCCCACTACACCCCTACTCAACACTGTGGCCACCTGACGGTACACACTACACCCTGCTCAACACTGTGGCCACCTGCCTCCTGACGGTACACTACACCCTACTCAACACTGTGGCCTCCTGACGGTACACTACACCCTACTCAACACTGTGGCCACCTGACGGTACACTACACCCTACTCAACACTGTGGCCACCTGACGGTATACTACACCCTACTCAACACTGTGGCCACCTGACGGTACACTACACCCTACTCAACACTGTGGCCTCCTGACGGTACACTACACCCTACTCAACACTGTGGCCACCTGACGGTACACTACACCCTACTCAACACTGTGGCCTCCTGACGGTACACTACACCCTACTCAACACTGTGGCCTCCTGACGGTACACTACACCCTACTCAACACTGTGGCCACCTGACGGTACACTACACCCTACTCAACACTGTGGCCACCTGACGGTACACTACACCCTACTCAACACTGTGGCCACCTGACGGTACACTACACCCTACTCAACACTGTGGCCACCCTGACGGTACACTACACCCTACTCATCACTGTGGCCTCCTGACGGTACACTACACCCTACTCAACACTGTGGCCACCTGACGGTACACTACACCCTACTCAACACTGTGGCCACCTGACGGTACACTACACCCTACTCAACACTGTGGCCACCTGACGGTACACTACACCCTACTCATCACTGTGGCCTCCTGACGGTACACTACACCCTACTCAACACTGTGGCCACCTGACGGTACACTACACCCTACTCAACACTGTGGCCAACTGCCACCTGACGGTACACTACACCCTACTCAACACTGTGGCCTCCTGACGGTACACTACACCCTACTCAACACACTGTGGCCAACTGCCTCCTGACGGTACACTACACCCTACTCAACACTGTGGCCACCTGACGGTACACTACACCCTACTCAACACTGTGGCCACCTGACGGTACACTACACCCTACTCAACACTGTGGCCAACTGCCTCCTGACGGTACACTACACCCTACTCAACACTGTGGCCTCCTGACGGTACACTACACCCTACTCAACACTGTGGCCAACTGCCTCCTGACGGTACACTACACCCTACTCAACACTGTGGCCTCCTGACGGTACACTACACCCTACTCAACACTGTGGCCACCTGACGGTACACTACACCCTACTCAACACTGTGGCCACCTGACGGTACACTACACCCTACTCAACACTGTGGCCACCTGACGGTACACTACACCCTACTCAACACTGTGGCCTCCTGACGGTACACTACACCCTACTCAACACTGTGGCCTCCTGACGGTACACTACACCCTACTCAACACTGTGGCCAACTGCCTCCTGACGGTACACTACACCCTACTCAACACTGTGGCCACCTGACGGTACACTACACCCTACTCAACACTGTGGCCACCTGACGGTACACTACACCCTACTCAACACTGTGGCCACCTGACGGTACACTACACCCTACTCAACACTGTGGCCACCTGACGGTACACTACACCCTACTCAACACTGTGGCCTCCTGACGGTACACTACACCCTACTCAACACTGTGGCCACCCTGCCTGACGGTACACTACACCCTACTCAACACTGTGGCCACCTGACGCTACACTACACCCTACTCAACACTGTGGCCTCCTGACGGTACACTACACCCTACTCAACACTGTGGCCACCTGACGGTACACTACACCCTACTCAACACTGTGGCCACCTGACGGTACACTACACCCTACTCAACACTGTGGCCACCTGACGGTACACTACACCCTACTCAACACTGTGGCCACCTGACGGTATACTACACCCTACTCAACACTGTGGCCTCCTGACGGTACACTACACCCTACTCAACACTGTGGCCACCTGACGGTACACTACACCCTACTCAACACTGTGGCCTCCTGACGGTACACTACACCCCTACTCAACACTGTGGCCAAACCTGACGGTACACTACACCCTACTCAACACTGTGGCCACCTGACGGTACACTACACCCTACTCAACACTGTGGCCACCTGACTGACGGTACACTACACCCTACTCAACACTGTGGCCACCTGACGGTACACTACACCCTACTCAACACTGTGGCCACCTGACGGTACACTACACCCCCTACTCAACACATTGGCATTTTACATTACATTTACATTTTAGTCATTTAGCAGACGCTCTTATCCAGACACGACACCCTACAGGAGCAATTAGGGTTAAGTGCCTTGCTCAAGGGGCACATTAACGTCATTTAGCAGACCTCTTAGCCACACCGACTCGCAAAATTGGTGCGTTCACCCTATAGCCAGTGGGATAACCCTACTTAACAATTTGGGGGGGGGACGGTACACTACAAGGAACACTTTGGCCTATCCCACGGTACACTACCTACTCAAACTGAGGCCTGGGGTTTCAAATGTCTCCGGAACACTGTGTGAGACGGTACACTCCGCTGTCAACACTGTGCGTCGTGACGGAGCTTACACCCTACTCATTGGGGTGCCCAGAGCCTGACGCGAACAGTACAGCACGAACACTGTGGCCTCCTGACGGTACACTACACCCTACTCAACACTGTGGCCTCCTGACGGTACACTACACCCTACTCCCTAACACTGTGGCCTCCTGACGGTACACTACACCCTACTCAACACTGTGGCCACTGGCTGGCGGTACACTACACATCCTACTCAACACTGTGGCCACCTGCCTCCTGACGGTACACTACACCCTACTCAACACTGTGGCCACCTGACGGTACACTACACCCTACTCAACACTGTGGCCACCTGACGGTACACTACACACCCTACTCAACACTGTGGCCAACTGCCTCCTGACGGTACACTACACCCTACTCAACACTGTGGCCACCTGACGGTACACTACACCCTACTCAACACTGTGGCCTCCTGACGGTACACTACACCCTACTCAACACTGTGGCCACCTGACGGTACACTACTACACCCTACTCAACACTGTGGCCACCTGACGGTACACTACACCCTACTCAACACTGTGGCCACCTGACGGTACACTACACCCTACTCAACACTGTGGCCACCTGACGGTACACTACACCCTACTCAACACTGTGGCCAACTGCCTCCTGACGGTACACTACACTTTACTCAACACTGTGGCCTCCTGACGGTACACTACACCCTACTCAACACTGTGGCCAACTGCCACCTGACGGTACACTACACCCTACTCAACACTGTGGCCTCCTGACGGTACACTACACCCTACTCAACACTGTGGCCTCCTGACGGTACACTACACCCTACTCACACCCTACTGTGGCCAACTGCCACCTGACGGTACACTACACCCTACTCAACACTGTGGCCTCCTGACGGTACACTACACCCTACTCAACACTGTCGCCAACTGCCACCTGACGGTACACTACACCCTACTCAACACTGTGGCCTCCTGACGGTACACTACACCCTACTCAACACTGTGGCCTCCTGACGGTACACTACACCCTACTCAACACTGTGGCCTCCTGACGGTACACTACACCCTACTCAACACTGTGGCCTCCTGACGGTACACTACACCCTACTCAACACTGTGGCCACCTGACGGTACACTACACCCTACTCAACACTGTGGCCTCCTGACGGTACACTACACCCTACTCAACACTGTGGCCAACTGCCACCTGACGGTACACTACACCCTACTCAACACTGTGGCCTCCTGACACACTGTGGCCTACTCAACACTGACGGTACACTACACCCTACTCAACACTGTGGCCACCTGACGGTACACTACACCCTACTCAACACTGTGGCCTCCTGACGGTACACTACACCCTACTCAACACTGTGGCCTACCTGACGGTACACTACACCCTACTCAACACTGTGGCCTCATGACGGTACACTACACCCTACTCAACACTGTGGCCTCCTGACGGTACACTACACCCTACTCAACACTGTGGCCTCCTGACGGTACACTACACCCTACTCAACACTGTGGCCTCCTGACGGTACACTACACCCTACTCAACACTGTGGCCAACTGCCACCTGACGGTACACTACACCCTACTCAACACTGTGGCCAACTGCCTCCTGACGGTACACTACACCCTACTCAACACTGTGGCCTCCTGACGGTACACTACACCCTACTCAACACTGTGGCCTCCTGACGGTACACTACACCCTACTCAACACTGTGGCCTCCTGACGGTACACTACACCCTACTCAACACTGTGGCCAACTGCCACCTGACGGTACACTACACCCTACTCAACACTGTGGCCACCTGACGGTACACTACACCCTACTCAACACTGTGGCCTCCTGACGGTACACTACACCCTACACAACACTGTGGGGTGTAAATAGAGAATCTCTCCAATGAACATGATTTCTAGACTTGGTTAATCTGTTTCCGGGAAGCAGGCCCTAAAACTTGTTCATGATGTTCATGTTGGTGTGACAGCTTGGGTGCTAATCCACTACTGTCTCATCTCCAAGGCTGTTTTCCTGCTGTGTGTGTCCAGGTGGTGCATTCTACACCCCAGAGACCATTGACACAGCTCGTCTCCACTACCGTGGCTCCTGGGCCCCTGTCCTCCACGCTGTGGCCCTCTGGCTGAGCAGCACCAGCTTCGGGGAAGAGGAGGCCCCTGCTCCCCACCCACAGGCTTCTGGGGCACCAGTCTACCTCCAGGGAAACCCTGTACCTACCCAGAGTCTGGAGGAGCTGGTTAAGGACAGGATGCATCTGATGTTGGGTGAGAGAGAGAGAGAGAGAGAGAGATAACCACTTAAAAGGAAGCGATTCCCAAACCTTCCATAACAAAGCCATCACCTACAGAGAGATGAACTTGGAGAAGAGTCCCCTAAGTAAGCTTGTCCTGGGGCTCTGTTCACAAACACAAACAGACCCCCACAGAGCCCCAGGACAACAACAACAACAACAACAACACAATTAGACCCAACCAAATCATGAGAAAACAAAAAGAGAATTACTTGACACATTGGAAAGAACAAACAAAAAAAAAACAGAGCAAACTAGAATGCTATTTGGCCCTAAACAGAGAGTACACAGCAGAATACCTGACCACTGTCACTGACCCAAACTTAAGGAAAGCTTTGACTATGTACAGACTCAGTGAGCATAGCCTTGCTATTGAGAAAGGCCGCCGTAGGCAGACCTGGCTCTCAAGAGAAGACAGGCTATGTGCACACTGCCCACAAAATGAGGTGGAAACTGAGCTGCACTTCCTAACCTCCTGCCAAATGTATGACCATATTAGAGACACATATTTCCCTCAGATTACAGCGATCCACAAAGAATTCGAAAACAAACCCAATTTTGATCAACTCCCTTATCTACTGGGTGAAAAACCACAGTGTGCCATCACAGCTGCAAGATTTGTGACCTGTTGCCACAAGAAAAGGGCAACCAGTGAAGAACAAACACCATTGTAAATACAACCCATATTTATGTTTATTTATTTTCCCATTTGTACTTTAACTATTTGCACATTGTTACAACACTGTATATATACATAATATGACATTTGAAATGTCTTTATTCTTTTGAAACTTCTGAGTGTAATGTTTACTGTTAATATTTATTGTTTATTTCACTTTTGTTTACTATCTACTTCACTTGCTTTGGGCAATGTTAACACACGTTTCCCATGCCAATAAAGCCCTTAAATTGAAATTGAAATTGAAATTGAGAGAGAGAGAGAGAGAGAGAGAGAGAGAGAGAGGACACTTAGTTACCTTCATAATAACTGACCACTCTGTCCTCCCACCCCCAGGTGTCAGTATAGAGTTCCTGTGCTTCCCCAGACCCGAGGAACCTATAGAACATGTCATGTCATGTCTACAGGCTCTCTGTACCCTGCTGGACTCGCCCTGCGCCAGGACACACATCAGTGAAGACCAGGTAAAGCTAGAGGAGAAAGAAGAAGTGGTAAAGGAAGAAGAGAGAGGAGAAAACAACTGGTAAAGAGAAAGGTTTGAGAAGGTTCTAGCATCATAGTCTAATTGTGATGCGGAGTTTACAGGAGAGAGGGAGGAACAGCTTTGGATGAGGACGGATACAGTAGCATGAGTAATGACTAATGTATATCACGTTC
The DNA here is from genome assembly GCA_036851935.1 of Coregonus suidteri. NCBI lineage: Eukaryota > Metazoa > Chordata > Actinopteri > Salmoniformes > Salmonidae > Coregonus > Coregonus suidteri. Next base: position 108,032,484 of record CM072218.1, on the reverse strand, counting down.
CAGAGGTGATGGTCTCTCTGTCTTTATAAGTTTCCCTTTCCCCACACACACACACACACACACACACACACACACACACACACACACACACACACACCATCTCTATGTATCTCTCCACCACTCCTCTCATCACCCTCAGAGCCTCAGACACAGCTCATTGCCTGTCCGTCTCTCCTCATCCATAATAAGCCATGAGCATTACAGTGAGGAGAGGATTAGACTTGACCTACTGCAGGATAATGGATAGATTCACAGATCTATACAGGCAGGGGAAGAGGTCTGTGCAGGCAGGGGAAGAGGTCTATACAGGCAGGGGAAGAGGTCTGTGCAGGCAGGGGAAGAGGTCTGTGCAGGCAGGGGAAGAGGTCTGTGCAGGCAGGGGAAGAGGTCTGTGCAGGCAGGGGAAGAGGTCTGTGCAGGCAGGGGAAGAGGTCTGTGCAGGCAGGGGAAGAGGTCTGTGGCAGGCAGGGGAAGAGGTCTGTGCAGGCAGGGGAATAGGTCTGTGCAGGCAGGGGAAGAGGTCTGTACAGGCAGGGGAAGAGGTCTGTGCAGGCAGGGGAAGAGGTCTGTGCAGGCAGGGGAAGAGGTCTGTGCAGGCAGGGGAAGAGGTCTGTGCAGGCAGGGGAAGAGGTCTGTACAGGCAGGGGAAGAGGTCTGTGCAGGCAGGGGAAGAGGTCTGTGCAGGCAGGGGAAGAGGTCTGTACAGGCAGGGGAAGAGGTCTGTGCAGGCAGGGGAAGAGGTCTGTGCAGGCAGGGGAAGAGGTCTGTACAGGCAGGGGAAGAGGTCTGTACAGGCAGGGGAAGAGGTCTGTACAGGCAGGGGAAGAGGTCTGTGCAGGCAGGGGAAGAGGTCTGTGCAGGCAGGGGAAGAGGTCTGTGCAGGCAGGGGAAGAGGTCTATACAGGCAGGGGAAGAGGTCTGTGCAGGCAGGGGAGAGGTCTGTGCAGGCAGGGGAAGAGGTCTGTACAGGCAGGGGAAGAGGTCTGTACAGGCAGGGGAAGAGGTCTGTGCAGGCAGGGGAAGAGGTATATACAGGCAGGGGAAGAGGTCTATACAGGCAGGGGAAGAGGTCTATACAGGCAGGGGAAGAGGTCTGTGCAGGCAGGGGAAGAGGTCTGTGCAGGCAGGGGAAGAGGTCTGTGCAGGCAGGGGAAGAGGTCTGTGCAGGCAGGGGAAGAGGTCTGTACATGCAGGGGAAGAGGTCTGTACATGCAGGGGAAGAGGTCTGTACATGCAGGGGAAGAGGTCTGTGCAGGCAGGGGAAGAGGTCTGTGCAGGCAGGGGAAGAGGTCTGTGCAGGCAGGGGAAGAGGTCTGTGCAGGCAGGGGAAGAGGTCTGTGCAGGCAGGGGAAGAGGTCTGTACAGGCAGGGGAAGAGGTCTATACAGGCAGGGGAAGAGGTCTGTGCAGGCAGGGGAAGAGGTCTATACAGGCAGGGGAAGAGGTCTATACAGGCAGGGGGAAGAGGTCTGTACAGGCAGGGGAAGAGGTCTGTGCAGGCAGGGGAAGAGGTATATGCAGGCAGGGGAAGAGGTATATACAGGCAGGGGAAGAGGTCTATACAGGCAGGGGAAGAGGTCTATACAGGCAGGGGAAGAGGTCTGTGCAGGCAGGGGAAGAGGTCTGTACAGGCAGGGGAAGAGGTCTGTGCAGGCAGGGGAAGAGGTATATACAGGTAGGCCAGAAAGATTCCAGATGGTTCTGTCTGTGTCTCTTACACAGGGCTGAGGAGTTAGTGACATCACTGAGCTGTAGCGTAGCAGACATTCTGGGTGTGTTTCTCTCCACGTTGTAGCTCTTGGGTGTAGAGCTGACAGGCAGGATGTTTTTAAAGATGTCATGGCTAACCAGGTTTCTCTCCGCGTTGTAGCTCTTGGGTGTAGAGCTGACAGGCTGGGTATTTTTAAAGATGTCATGGCTAACCAGGTTTCTCTCCACGTTGTAGCTCTTGGGTGTAGAGCTGACAGGCTGGATGTTTTTAAAGATGTCATGGCTAACCAGGTTTCTCTCCACGTTGTAGCTCTTGGGTGTAGAGCTGCTCAACGTGCTCCACAGACTGCTCCTGACCAGAGACCCTCCGGCCGTGCAGCTCCAAGTTACGGCTGTGGTGCAGGAGACTGTCCGAGCTGCACAGGACCACCTCACACAGCAGAGGGACGCCCAGGGTTAGTACCGACACGGGTCACTGTGTTACCCCGATGGACAGGCTGGTCCCAGATACCTTGGTGCTTGCCTTGCCAATTCATATGGTCATCTTTAACCATATGCTGATACAGACAAGCAGATCTGGGACCAGCCTATCCAGCCTATGAGTCTACTGTTAGGATATACCACATATACCTTTAAATTAATTTACATTTACATTTTAGTCATTTAGCAGACGCTCAGTTAGTGAGTGCATACATTTTTCATACTGGTTTGCCTGTGTTAGTCGTATGTACAGGATACATATGGTATACACCTTCCAATGAAATGCTTACTAGCGGGTTCCTTCTGGACAATGCAAGAACAATGAGAAATAACAAAAGATAAGAATACGAACATAAAGTTAAATAGCTCAGTAGAAAAATAATAAACATTTTGAGCTCCCAACTAGTTACTGCCATATGCATAGAGATCCATGACTTATCCATCATCTCTTTGAGCTCCCAACTAGTTACTGCCATATGCATAGAGATCCATGACTTATCCATCAGCTCTTTGAGCTCCCAACTAGTTACTGCCATATGCATAGAGATCCATGACTTATCCATCAGCTCTTTGAGCTCCCAACTAGTTACTGCCATATGCATAGAGATCCATGACTTATCCATCAGCTCTTTGAGCTCCCAACTAGTTACTGCCATATGCATAGAGATCCATGACTTATCCATCATCTCTTTGAGCTCCAACTAGTTACTGCCATATGCATAGAGATCCATGACTTATCCATCATCTCTTTGAGCTCCAACTAGTTACTGCCATATGCATAGAGATCCATGACTTATCCATCATCTCTTTGAGCTCCAACTAGTTACTGCCATATGCATAGAGATCCATGACTTATCCATCAGCTCTTTGAGCTCCAACTAGTTACTGCCATATGCATAGAGATCCATGACTTATCCATCAGCTCTTTGAGCTCCAAACTAGTTACTGCCATATGCAGAGATCCATGACTTATCCATCAGCTCTTTGAGCTCCCAACTAGTTACTGCCATATGCATAGAGATCCATGACTTATCCATCAGCTCTTTGAGCTCCAACTAGTTACTGCCATATGCATAGAGATCCATGACTTATCCATCATCTCTTTGAGCTCCCAACTAGTTACTGCCATATGCATAGAGATCCATGACTTATCCATCAGCTCTTTGAGCTCCCAACTAGTTACTGCCATATGCATAGAGATCCATGACTTATCCATCATCTCTTGAGCTCCCAACTAGTTACTGCCATATGCATAGAGATCCATGACTTATCCATCAGCTCTTTGAGCTCCCAACTAGTTACTGCCATATGCATAGAGATCCATGACTTATCCATCAGCTCTTTGAGCTCCCAACTAGTTACTGCCATATGCATAGAGATCCA
>CM072218.1:107876412-108023912 GCA_036851935.1 Coregonus suidteri | reverse complement strand
TCTCTCTGTCATTCCTCATTACTGAAGGATACAAGTCTAACTCTCTCTCTGTCATTCCTCATTACTGAAGGATACAAGTCTAACTCTCTCTCTGTCATTCCTCATTAATGAAGGATACAAGTCTAACTCTCTCTGTCATTCCTCATTACTGAAGGATACAAGTCTAACTCTCTCTCTGTCATTCCTCATTACTGAAGGATACACGTCTAACTCTCTGTCTGTCTCCCCCCCCAGGCAGCATGACCATCCTCCCCACTGTACTCTTCCTGATAACAGGGGTCCTGAAGGAGACGGCTATGAAGACACCTGATAACTCCATACCCCTGCCTGTCTCAGGTACACACACACACACACACACACACACACACACACACACACACACACACACACACACACACACACACACACACACACACACAGACAGCTATGAAGGCACCTGATAACTCCATACCCCTGCCTGTCTCAGGTACACACACACACACAGACACACACATCACACACACTGTCCACACACACAGACCCACACAGTGACACGGCAGCTATGATCCGGAGCATAACTCCATACCCCTGCCTCTCTCAGGTACACACACACACACACACTAGTACACACACAGACCGGGTGTTTCCTGGTACACACACACACACACACACACACAGCAGTGTGTTTTCCACACACACAGCACACACACACACAGACACCGGCAGCTGTCCTGGTAGACACCTGATAACTCTGGTACCCCTGCCTGTCTCAGTTTGCTGGTACAGGGTGTTAAAGACCATCATCATGTGTCCCCGCTGTAGGGCTGAGGGCCTACCCCCCACCTCAGTGGACAGGACTGATCCGGAGCAGTCTGGCTTCTGTTCTAGAATACTCTCAACCAGGTAACATGCACACTGTTCTAGTAGGATTCCTGGTAGCCGGGTGTTTCCTGGTAGCCGGGTGTTTCCTGGTAGCCGGGTGTTTCCTGGTAGCCGGGTGTTTTCCTGGTAGCTGGGTGTTTCCTGGTAGCCGGGTGTTTCCTGGTAGCTGGGTGTTTCCTGGTAGCCGGGTGTTTCCTGGTAGCGGTGTGTTTTCTGGTAGCCGACCTGTAATGAGTGTGTAGATGGGTGTTTCTGGTAGCCGGTGTAGTTGTTTGGTAGCTGGGTGTTTCCTGGTAGCCGGGTGTTTCCTGGTAGCCGGGTGTTTCCTGGTAGCCCGTAGTGTTTGTAATGGTAGCCGGGTGTTTTTGTAATTGATTGTGTGTCAGGTGTAGCCGTTGTAATGGCTGTCCGGGTGTGTAGATGTTGCCGTGGCCTGCAGATGTTGTTGAAGCACTTGTAAATGACCTGTAATGAGTGTGTAGATGTTGTTGTAATTTACCTGTAGTGAGTGTGTAGATGTTGTTGTAATTTACCTGTAGTGAGTGTGTAGATGTTGTAATTGACCTGTAGTGAGTGTGTAGATGTTGTTGTAATTGACCTGTAGTGAGTGTGTAGATGTTGTTGTAATTGACCTGTAGTGAGTGTGTAGATGTTGTTGTAATTGACCTGTAATGAGTGTGTAGATGTTGTTGTAATTGACCTGTAGTGAGTGTGTAGATGTTGTTGTAATTGACCTGTAGTGAGTGTGTAGATGTTGTTGTAATTGACCTGTAGTGAGTGTGTAGATGTTGTTGTAATTGACCTGTAGTGAGTGTGTAGATGTTGTTGTAATTGACCTGTAGTGAGTGTGTAGATGTTGTTGTAATTGACCTGTAGTGAGTGTGTAATTGACCTGTAGTGAGTGTGTAGATGTTGTTGTAATTGACCTGTAGTGAGTGTGTAGATGTTGTTGTAATTGACCTGTAGTGAGTGTGTAGATGTTGTTGTAATTGACCTGTAGTGAGTGTGTAGATGTTGTTGTAATTGACCTGTAATGAGTGTGTAGATGTTGTTGTAATTGACCTGTAGTGAGTGTGTAGATGTTGTTGTAATTGACCTGTAATGAGTGTGTAGATGTTGTTGTAATTGACCTGTAATGAGTGTGTAGATGTTGTTGTAATTGACCTGTAGTGAGTGTGTAGATGTTGTTGTAATTGACCTGTAGTGAGTGTGTAGATGTTGTTGTAATTGACCTGTAGTGAGTGTGTAGATGTTGTTGTAATTGACCTGTAGTGAGTGTGTAGATGTTGTTGTAATTGACCTGTAGTGAGTGTGTAGATGTTGTTGTAATTGACCTGTAGTGAGTGTGTAGATGTTGTTGTAATTGACCTGTAGTGAGTGTGTAGATGTTGTTGTAATTGACCTGTAGTGAGTGTGTAGATGTTGTAATTGACCTGTAGTGAGTGTGTAGATGTTGTTGTAATTGACCTGTAGTGAGTGTGTAGATGTTGTTGTAATTGACCTGTAGTGAGTGTGTAGATGTTGTTGTAATTGACCTGTAGTGAGTGTGTAGATGTTGTTGTAATTGACCTGTAGTGAGTGTGTAGATGTTGTAATGAGTGTGTTTCTATCTCTACTGTACCAATGTGTGTTCCTCAGATGAGTCTCGTCCCGACATGGATGAGGTCAGTATGCTGACAGCCATGACCCTCTTCCTGCTGTCCGCCAGTTCAGAGGTCATGGGAGTCACTGTGCTGCAACGAGGCTGTATGGACCGCTATAGGAACGCCCTCAACTCCCCTGACCCCTGGGTAGGACACGCCCACACCGCTTCAACTCCCCTGACCCCTGAGGACTTTAATGTCTATTGTCTGAGGACACAGACTTGTCTTTTTGCTTTATCCCCCCCCCCTCCCTGTATGTTTGCGTGTGTGTAATCTGGTTCTCCCTCCCAGGTCCAGGCGCGGTGTTACCAACTCCTCCTCTCAGTGTTCCAGCACCCCAACCGAGCGTTATCCACCCCCTACATCCACGTCCTGGCACCGATCATGGTGGAGAAGCTGAAGGGGGTGGAGCGGAGCCGGCCAGGCACTGGCACAGAGCTGCAGGCCGTACAGGAGGGCATCAGGGTCCTGGAGAACCTAGTGGGCATGGTTGAGGACATGAACCGTATGTGTACTGTCGGTAGCAATGCCTGTACACAGTGTGGGTTGTTGTAACGACCTGTCACACAGGGTTAACACGCTGTCACACAGGGTTAACACGCTGTCACACAGGGTTAACACGCTGACACACAGGGTTAACACGCTGACACACAGGGTTAACACGCTGTCACACAGGGTTAACACACTCACAGAGCTGCAGGCCATACAGGAGGGCATCAGGGTTCTGGAGAACCTAGTGGGCATCGGAGAGGAACAGAACACCATGGCCTGAATATGGGGCACAAGCCTCTTGATCCCATTTTGACCTCAGATAAACAAAATCTAAACAAAATCTAGTTTGGTTCCTAATTCAATCCCTTCAATATTTTACTACTAAAAATGTCCATCCTGACAGATCATTCAAAGGGTGACATGTGTTTCTCTGCATCGGGACAGCTATTTGGAAATGCATGATTTCAGATGTTATCGTTTTTTTTATTCCTCAATAAAGATCATGCAGGGGACATCTAAGAGTTTGTAAAATATGACTTTCAGGATATTTCAATTCATGGTTCCGTAGAGAGAACCTCAGAGTTGAATCGTGAGAACTATCCCTTACATTTAAATGGATTCTGTTCTCTCATCCAGAGCCACTTACCACATCATTGAGTTGTTTTCTTGTTTTCTGTGTCCTATTTGAGCTTGTTAGAGGTACACGTGTCCCTGTAAACAGCTCCACTGATCTGTAAAAACCTTCCTGTAACTACTGCCTCTTGTCATGTGTTATATATGGGCTGGGAGCGTTCGCCTGGACTTCTGCTCTGTGGCTTTTAGACTCGTGTCGTGGCAGTGTAGCCTAACTGGGAGAGCTCAAGCCCTTCATTCACCTCTATACCCTAGCTCAGACTTAGCACGCTGTCAGGTCTAACGCTTCACCTCTATACCCTAGCTCAGACTAAGCCCTTCATTCACCTCTATACCCTAGCTCAGACTAAGCCCTTCATTCACCTCTATACCGTAGCTCAGACCAAGCCCTTCATTCACCTCTATACCCGTAGCAGGGTATCTCAGACTAAGCCCTTCATTCACCTCTATACCCTAGCTCAGACTAAGCCCTTCATTCACCTCTATACCAGTAACTCAGCTAAGGGTTAAACCCTTCATTCACCTCTATACCGTAGCTCAGACTACACAGCCCTTCACACAGGGTCACCTCTATACCCTAGCTCAGACTAAGCCCTTAACATTCACCTCTATACCGCTAGCTCAGACTTAAGCCCTGTCATTCACCTCTATCACCCTAGCTCAGACTAAGCCCTTCATTCACCTCTATACCGTAGCTCAGACCAAGCCCTTCATTCACCTCTATACCGTAGCTCAGACTAAGCCCTTCATTCACCTCTATACCGTAGCTCAGACCAAGCCCTTCATTCACCTCTATACCGTAGCTCAGACCAAGCCCTGACACACAGGGTTAACACGGCTGTCACACATTCACCTCTATACCCTAGCTCAGACAGGGTTAGCACCTGTCACACAGGTTCACACGCTATACCGTAGCTCAGACCAAGCCCTTCATGTCACACAGGGTTAACACGCCGTACACAGGGTTAACAGCTGACCAAGGGTTAACATTCACCTCTATAACCCTAGCTCAGACTAACGCTGTTCATTTAACACGCTCATCACACTTAGCTCACACAGGGTAAACACCTGTCACACACCTCTAACACCGTCACTCAGGGTTAAGTCCTTCATTTCACACGCTATACCGTAGGGTCAGACTAAGCCCTTCATTCACCTCTATTACACGTAGCTCAGACTAAGCCCTGACATTCACACGCTCTACACACAGGGTTAGCTCACAGACCAAGCCCTTCATTCACCAGGGTTCTGGATACCGTAGCTCGGAGACTAACAGAACTTGAATATGGATCAGAATATTTTATGTCCTCTTGCTCAGATAGATAAAATCTGATCGTTTTTTAATTTCCCTTCATAGAGCAAATGTTGACTAAAAGATGCAATGTTCATCTAGTTAATCAATGTTTGTTGATGTTCCATCTAGTTAATCAATGTTTGTTGTCTCCCTCCATTTCGTCTCTCCCTCTCACGCTCTCCCTCTTTCTCTCACGCTCTCCCTCTTTCTCTCACGCTCTCCCTCTTTCTCTCAGAACTCTCCCTCTTTCATCTCAATCTCCCTCTGTTCTCTCACCAGCTCTCCCTTACCATCATCTCACGCTCTCCCTCTTTCTTCACGCTCTCCCTCTTTTCTCTAAGGCTCTCCCTCTTTCTCTCACTGCTCTGTAAAAACCTTTCTCTCACGCTACTCCCTCTTGTCTCTCACGCTCTCCCTCTTATCTCTCACGCTCTCGCCTCTTTCTCTCACGCTCTCCCTCTTTTCTCTCGCTCTCCCAGTGTTTCTCTCACGCTCTCCCTCTATCTCTCACGCTCTCCCTCTTTCTCTCACGCTCTCCCTCTTTTCTCTAACGCTCTCCCTCTTTCTCTCACGCTCAGACCCTCTTTCTCTCACGCTCTACCCTAGCTCAGACTAAGCTCTTCACCTCTCTCCCCTCTCAGACTAAGCCCTTCATCACCTCTTTACCCTCTCAGACTAAGCCCTCTCACCTCTATACCTCTCAGACTCTTTATGGATCTCACTCTCCCTCTTCTTCTCTCACGCTCTCCCTCTTTCTCTCACACTCTCCCTCAAATGTTCCCCCACGCTCAATCCCTCTTTCTCTCACGCTCTCCCTCTAGTTAATCAATCTTTGTTGTCTCCCTCCATTTCTCTCTCGCTCTCCCTCTTTCTCTCACGCTCTCCCTCTTTCTCTCACGCTCTCCCTCTTTCTCTCACGCTCTCCCTCTTTCTCTCACGCTCTCCCCTCTTTCTCTCACTCTCCCTCTTTCTCTCACGCTCTCCCTCTCACGCTCTCCCTCTTTCTCTCACACTCTCCCTCTATCTCTCACGCTCTCCCTCTTTCTCTCACGCTCTCCCTCTTTCTCTCACGCTCTCCCTCTATCTCTCACGCTCTCCCTCTTTCTCTCACGCTCTCCCTCTTTCTCTCACGCTCTCCCTCTTTCTCTCACGCTCTCCCTCTATCTCTCACGCTCTCCCCTCTCCCTCTATCTCTCACGCTCTCCCTCTTTCTCTCACGCTCTCCCTCTTTCTCTCACGCTCTCCCTCTATCTCTCACGCTCTCCCTCTTTCTCTCACGCTCTCCCTCTTTCTCTCACGCTCTCCCTCTTTCTCTCACGCTCTCCCTCTTTCTCTCACGCTCTCCCTCTCACGCTCTCCCTCTTTCTCTCACGCTCTCCCTCTTTCTCTCACGCTCTCCCTCTTTCTCTCACGCTCTCCCTCTTTCTCTCACGCTCCACCTCTCCATCCTGTTCCCTCTTCAACAGGGGTTCAGTTGCTGGCTCTGTTAGTACCCACCCTGGTCTCCTATCTCCTGGATGACAATGCCTTCTCCTCTGCTCCTCCGGCCTCCAAGGGCCTACATGAGTTTGCTCTCCAGAACCTGATGCGGATCGGGCCCCTCTACCCAGCTGCCTTCAAGACAGTGATTGGAGCCGCACCTGAGCTCAAGACCCGCCTTGAGTCGGCCGTCAGAGCCAATCAGGCGAGCAGCAAAGCCAAAGCAGCAGCCCTATTGGCTCAGCCAACTGTGCAGGCTGCGCCCACCATCAAACTCAAGACTAGCTTCTTCTAAATATTCCTGAAATGCACACTACTTTATCATCCTGATGTAATATTGTTGTCGCCTGATATGTCAGTTGTGTCTCTAAGATGTTCTTTATTTAACGTGGTTCTCGGTGGATGAGATTTTTCTACTTAGTTTTCTTGAAGTCAAGGAAACTAGTATGTGAACAATATCATTAAAGGGTCTTTTAATGTCCACTTTCCAAACCCTGTAGAGAGAGCACTGCTTTTGATGTCATTTCAATGTATAATTATTATTTTAGAGCTGGATACATTGCGCCCCAAATGGCACCCTATTCCCTATATAGTGCACTACTTTTGACCAAAGTAGTGCACTATATAGGGAATAGGGTGCCATTTGGGACGATCACATTGAATATGTAAAGGGACCTACTTCAAAATAGCTGAGTATAGTTTTTTTTCTATATTTGCTTCCTTATTGGCCTGACATCATTCCTTGCGGACTCCTGTACTAGTGAGTCTTCATTACAATGTTTGCCGAGACTGACGCATCAACATGAACCTGGCTGTATCCACTCTGACAGGATTCAATCATGCGTGTGTTTATAATGTCATTTGTTTATTGCATGTGGAAACCTTTTGAAGGGTCGACCTTTAAGTAAATGTCTTATTTTGCTGTTGTTTTGAGATGATCCACTGCTTTCAGGTAGTCTTTAGACTTCACCCAAGGCACCCGTTTTAATAATGCATTTAAGTGTTTCGCATCTGCTGTTCATCAATATTTTGCTTGCTCTTCCTGTGTATTAAATAGACTTCTCACAGGCCAATCCTTTACAACATTCTCTGTTTGAGAGAGACAGAGTTCTACTGAGGAACCTTACCACTGATATGTGATGATCCATGCTAACACAGCATGGGATGCATGATTACGTGACTTCTGAATGAAAAATCAATGGGAAAGATCGTTTGGAGGATAAAGTAATGATTTTATCAAAAATATTTTGATTGCCTGTATATAATTGGGGTTATTATTTAAAGGTAAAGATTAAGATAAATTAAAAAGGACCTGAAAAACCAATCAATCAGTTTGAACATTACGAGTGGGGAAATAATGTCAACAAGACAATGTTGCGCTAACATGGTGTATCAACTCATGAGTCACTCACGACCCACCCTTAATAAAGTTTTTTTTTTTTCCTATTCTACTGTTTTTCTGGTCACTTTTTTCACTTCTGTTTTTGCTTCAAATGCTCCAAATGTTACGAAGTTAAGAATGTGTTTTTCCTTGTACACCTGCACACGGAAGTTGAATTGTGCATGATATCCAACTAATTTACAATGACAGCTCAAAGCTCCTGGACCGGACCGGAGACTGTTGTGGTGACCATTTACCCAGCTATTGGATAATGCCTGTAGTTTTTGGAAAAGGTATCATGTCAATAAAACTTATTTGAGATTATTCATTGTGGATTACATTTTAATATTACCGACAATTATATTGCTGTACCATGTAGGCTACTGATAATAGTGTATCATATAGTTATGTGTTTATAGAGAAGATGTGTTTTTGAAAGGTTGTCAATGAGGGGATTAGATTAATGCCCTGGGGAATGGGGTAACGTTGATTGCATTTGTTTTGAAACCAGGCGTGAGCTGGGTGCCCGGGCCAAGCCGATGGCAAAGTCGGCTGAAAACTAAAGTGATATATGTCAAGTATGTGGAGTAATGAGTTAGGATTCAATGTTTCCACATGCAAAAGTGCTTGCTCTTTATAAAAATGCATAATTTTACCTGCCTTCAAGGAAAACTACTTTTTATAGAAAATACATGTTTTATGTTTCTGAACTATTCATCAGGCTTTTTTGCTGACATTATGGCCCACCCGGTGATGCTCGATTTGAGCAAGTAGCTCTTCCCTCACCGCTTTCTCCCGGTGACGTGACGGGCCATAACAGGGTTTAGTCGGTTCAGTCTAATCGAACTCCCTCAATGGCTTTGAATACAGGGCCGTTGTTCCCTTGAAGAAGGCATCCAAACTTCCCCAGGCGAGGGCCGCTGCTCGGTGTATGACCCTGTGCTGCGCGTTAGAAATGAAAGATTTATTTGATATTTTTACAATATTATGTATATTATTGATAGGAGTTCGGTTTGTGTGTGGGGTTTTCTTTCGGACTACCTCCACATCCTTACATGGTGTGGGCGTGATCATGTTCTCTAGCTGTCAGAAAGTGAGCGCCCAGTTCCACAGAGCCCAGTAGCACCGTCGGTATACCGGGGCTTATTTCTGCTCTTCAATTCAGATTACTTACGGTAGCCAGCTACATCTAGACCTCACGAAGGAGCAAGGACACGAAAGAGGAGCTATCCCTCCGTTCGTGACCTGAACCGAGCCCGGCCATGGACGAACAGGCAGGGCCCGGCGTTTTCTTCAACAACAACTCGATTTTAGCGGGCGGTGGGAAGGTACTGCTGCCGGAGGGGGACGCAGGGGAGGCGGCGAGGGCTCCTTACAGTATCCCGGGGATCTTACACTTCCTGCAACACGAATGGGCCCGCTTCGAGTTGGAGAGGGCACAATGGGAGGTGGAGCGCGTCGAATTGCAGGTGAATAACTTTATATTTAAATCAACTTTCAGAGGATGTTTTGTGCTGGTAGCGGATTTGTAACACTAGCCGTGGTTTTGCACCAATGTGATTGTGGTTAGTATTAGTTACCTTGCAAGTAGTTAGCTAGCTCGCACCGCTCCCTGGTTGGTTAGTAAATGCTAGCTAGCTAACCGCCAGGTTAGCCACTCTTTCTTGTCAAGCTACTAACGCTAGCAAGCTAACTGAGTCGTGAAAACAAGACGCTAACTAGCCCAGCTCCATGTAGTTAGCTTGTTCTGGACGAGATTTATTTTACACGTTAGCTAACTAGTCGTTTTTCAAACGAGTTAGTTAACTAAAATGGTAACTAACCGATTTTGACCCTAGTAACTAGCTAATGACTAAACTATTTGAAATTCCCCAAAAGGGTGGCTAACCAGTTAGCTAATGTTTACTAGCTATAAAATGTAGCTAACTGGTTGGCTAGTCAATCTGCTCTCTGCTACTTTTTAGGAAAATGCAATAAATTAAACAGCTGAATCGTATTGTGTCCAACTACATCCTGTGAAAGTATAGGACTACATTAGAAGTTGGTGATGCCCCCACCACAGTACTGTGCATTGTCCATCTGAAGACGGTTGAAGGATAGAACAATGTGTAGGGGACCCAAACGTTTCCTGCATGGCTTTTCCTCCTCCTTGACATTTTGAGCTCAGCTGGCCCGGTGTTGTTCAAGGAAAGCTCAGCTGGCCCGGTGCTGTTCAAGGAAAGCTCAGCTGGCCCGGTGTTGTTCAAGGAAAGCTCAGCTGGCCCGGTGCTGTTCAAGGAAAGCTCAGCTGGCCCGGTGTTGTTCAAGGAAAGCTCAGCTGGCCCGGTGCTGTTCAAGGGAAGCTCAGCTGGCCCGGTGCTGTTCAAGGAAAGCTCAGCTGGCCCGGTGTTGTTCAAGGAAAGCTCAGCTGGCCCGGTGTTGTTCAAGGAAAGCTCAGCTGGCCCGGTGTTGTTCAAGGAAAGCTCAGCTGGCCCGGTGTTGTTCAAGGAAAGCTCAGCTGGCCCGGTGCTGTTCAAGGAAGCTCAGCTCCCGGTGCTGTTCAAGCTCAGGCCCGGTGCTGTTCAAGGAAGCTCAGCTGCCCGGTCAAGGAAAGCTCAGCTGGCCCGGTGCTGTTCAAGGAAAGCTCAGCTGGCCCGGTGCTGTTCAAGGAATGCTCAGCTGGCCCGGTGCTGTTCAAGGAAAGTTCAGCTGGCCTGGTGCTGTTCAAGGAATGCTCAACTGGCACTTTCTTGTGCACCAGGGACCGGGGATATTGCGAGTGGTGACACTAGTACTGGGCTACTATAGCCCAATACTATACTGTCAGCCATCGGTGATAACAAAACTATAGTTTTAACCACATTGAGGCTATACAGTGTTTGTTTACATCTTTTACACATGGATTAAAGTTTATATTTTGGGTTCTGATGAGGTTCGACAGGCATTTTATAAATCATGTTCTTCAAGAATCCGTGGGTATATGTCAGTAATTTATGTAGCAACTGCAGACTGCCCCTTTTTTAAGGTATAAGGACCTTATGTTATTTTCAGAGGTAGACTGGCTCTTTCAGCCAAATAGTCAATCTAAACGTGAATCGACTCTCAATTGCGATACGGTTCTAGAAACATAAATCCCTTTTACTTTCATATCACGTCAAAATAATTTCAAAAGGCAAAATAGTAATACACTTACTTTACACTGTTTTAATCGACTTTATCACAGTTGCGGCCGACAGTATTTTTCAGTACAACACATTTCTGGCGGGCTTCTTCCGCTACAAACAGGTGTTCGGAGTATGGAAGATTAGCACAGGTGGCCGCCTTTTGTCTTCCGTAAACACCAGCTCTAACATGGGGACATGGCCGTATCTGAACCCTAACTCTATAAAGGTGTGTAGTAATTTAACCTTTATGTTTTTAGAAAATAATTTCTCGCTGATATGAAAGATATGTTCCTTAAGTTTCCAAAACCGTAACGCAAGCGATATGTGTTCACGTTCATGGGGCTCTTAACTAAAGGCCCTGTGTACAGTCGTGGTCAAAAGTTTTTTAGAATTACACAAGTATTGGTCTTCACAAAGTTTGCTGCTTCAGTGTTTTTAGATATTTTTGTCAGATATTTTTGTTACTATGGTATACTGAAGTATAATTACAAGCATTCCATAAGTGTCAAAGACTTTTATTGACAATTACATTAAGTTTATGCAATGAGTCAATATTTGCAGTGTTGACCCTTCTTTTTCAAGACCTCTGTAATCCGCCCTGGCATGCTGTCAATTAGCTTCTGGGCCACATCCTGACTGATGGCAGCCCATTCTTGCATAATCAATGCTTGGAGTTCATCAGAATTTGTGGGTTTTTGTTTGTCCACCTGCCTCTTGAGGATCGACCACAAGTTCTCAACGGGATTAAGGTCTGGGGAGTTTCCTGGCCATGGACCCAAAATGTAGATGTTTTGTTCCCCCGAGCCACTTAGTTATCACTTTTGCCTTATGGCAAGTTGCTCCATCATGCTGGAAAAGGCATTGGTCGTCACCAAACTATTCTTGGATGGTTGGGAGAAGTTGCTCTCGGAGGATGTGTTGGTACCGTTCTTTATTCATGGCTATGTTCTTAGGTTAAAATTGTGAGTGAGCCCACTCCCTTGGCTGAGAAGCAACCCCACACATGAATGGTCTCAGGATGCTTTACTGTTGGCATGACACAGGACTGATGGTAGCGCTCACCTTGTCTTCTCCGGACAAGGTGTTTTCCGGATGCCCCAAACAATCGGAAAGGGGATTCATCAGAGAAAATGACTTTACCCCAGTCCTCAGCAGTCCAATCCCTGTACCTTTTGCAGAATATCAGTCTGTCCCTGATGTTTTTCCTGGAGAGAAGTGGCTTCTTTGCTGCCCTTCTTGACACCAGGCCATCCTCCAAAAGTCTTCGCCTCACTGTGCGTGCAGATGCACTCACACCTGCCTGCTGCCATTCCTGAGCATGCTCTGCACTGGTGGTGCCCCGATCCCGCAGCTGAATCAACTTTAGGTCCTGGCGCTTGCTGGACTTTCTTGGGCGCCCTGATGCCTTCTTCACAACAATTGAACCTCTCCTTGAACTTCTTGATGATCCGATAAATGGTTGATTTAGGTGCAATCTTACTAGCAGCAATATCCTTGCCTGTGAAGCCCTTTTTGTGCAAAGCAATGATGACTGCAAATGTTTCCTTGCAGGTAACCATGGTTAACAGAGGAAGAACAATGATTTCAAGCACCACCCTCCTTTTAAAGCTTCCAGTCTGTTATTCTAACTCAATCAGCATGAAAGAGTGATCTCCAGCCTTGTCCTCGTCAACACTCACCTGTGTTAACGAGATAATCACTGACATGATGTCAGCTGGTCCTTTTGTGACAGGGCTGAAATGCAGTGGAAAGTTTTTTTGAGATTAAGTTCATATTCATGGCAAAGAGGGACTTTGCAATTCATCTGATCACTCTTCATGACATTCTGGAGTATATGCAAATTGCCATCATCAAAACTGAGGCAGCAGACTTTGTGAAAATGAGTATTTGTGTCATTCTCAACTTTTGACCACGACTGTACACAATACAGTGCATTCGGAAAGTATTCAGACCCCTTGACTTTTTCCACATTTTGTTACGGTACAGCCTTATTCTAAAATTGATAAAATTAACTTTTTTCCTCAACAATCTACACACAATACCCCATAATAACTAAGAAAAACAGGTTTTTAGAAATGTGTGCTAATTTATAAAAAATCAAGAACAGAAATACCTTATTTACATAAGTATTCAGACGCTTTGCAATGAGACTCGAAATTGAGCTCCGGTGCATCCTGTTTCCATTGATCATCCTTGAGATGTTTCTACAACTTGATTGGAGTCCTCTGTAGCTCAGCTGGTAGAGCACGGCGCTTGTAACGCCAGGGTAGTGGGTTCGATCCCCGGGACCACCCATACACAAACAATGTATGCACAACTGACTGTAAGTCGCTTTGGATAAAAGTGTCTGCTAAATGGCTTATTATTATTATTATTATTATAAATTAAATTGATTGGACATGATTTGGAAAGGCACACACCTGTCTATATAAGGTCCCACAGTTGACAGTGCATGTCAGAGCAAAAACCAATCCATGAGGTCTAAGGAATTGTTCGTAGAGCTTAGAGAAAGGATTGTGTCGAGGCACAGATCTGGTGAAGGGTACCAAAACAATTCTGCAGCATTGAAGGTCCCCAAGAACACAGTGGCCTCCATCATTCTTAAATGGAAGAAGTTTGGAACCACCAAGACTCTTCCTAGAGCTGGCCGCCCGGCCAAACTGAGCAATTCGGGGGAGAAGAGCCTTGGTCAGGGAGGTGACCAAGAACCCGATGGTCACTCTGAAAGAGCTCCAGAGGACAGCCATCTCTGATGCAATTCACCTATCAGGCCTTTATGCTAGTGGCCAGACGGAAGCCACTCCTCACTACAAGGCACTTAACAGCCCGCTTGGAGTTTGCCAAAAGGCACCTAAAGGACTCTCAGACCAGGAGAAACAAGATTCTCTGGTCTGATTAAACCAAAATGGAACTCTTTGGCCTGAATGCCAAGCTTCACGTCTGGAGGAAACCTGGCACCATCGCTATGGTGGTGGCAGCATCATAATTTGGGGATATTTTTCAGCGGCAGGTACTGGGAGACTAGTCAGGATTAAGGGAAGATGAACGGAGCAAAGTACAGAGAGATCCTTGATTTCACCCCGAAGTTCCCCATATCCGGGGTACTCCTCCCGCAATCTCAAACAATGGCATGGTACGGTTTTTAAACATGTGAATACCTGAATGTTATACACTACTGGAACTAGAAGCGTCTCAACTGTGAATCTAGCTAAACTGTTGTTGCCCAAATGAAATATTCCCACTCCAAATAAATAAATATATAAGCATATAGCAAAACCAGTACTGTATTTTGAAACCGTGCATGCCCGTATATTCGTAGACAGATAGGTTGAGAAAAATAAGTTATCTACACAAACGATACACCATTCGAAAGCTGCTACCTCACGGATTCCAACAGTGATAGCCGTGTTTCTCTATGACCAACATTCACTAAACTATTAATCAAAGAAAGTCAATAACCAACATTAATTTTTTTTTCATCACACAGTGATCAACAAACTGCTTAAAGTCTTACCTTTGTTGTTTTTGTTACCAAAAGTAGTGTCTGATCGAATAAAACCCCTTGAAAAGATACTCTAGTGTCTCTCTCTCTCTCATTCCGAGTCGATTTCAGTGAGTTTCCATCGTTTTACATGGCCATGGTGTTTGAAGATGAAGTCAGTCGTTTGTTTCAATCACAACAGGCACTGTTTTGTCGCCATCTTCTGGATATATGATGCAATCCCAGTGGCTTGCAATTGTGCTAATCTAATTATACTGATCCAGAACTTTCGATAGAGGGGTCACATGTCAAAATCGACCAACCGGTTGTTGAAATATCCATGTGCGCACCTCATTGTATCACATTAGTTGACTTGCGCACGGTTACGCAGAGCGCACAACAGCACTTGAATTTCGGAGGGAAAACGCAAAGTTTATAAAAATATGGCAGGCTCTAGTAAGAAATACACAGTTACAGAGGCGTTAGCAATTGTAACAGATGAAAGTTGGACTCCATGTCTCCCCATTGACTCTGAATCGGATGATGAGGACCTGCTTAGACCGGACGAACCAGACCGCATATCAAATCATATACCCAAAACACACAAAACTAGTAAGGAATGGGATTTAAGAATATATACATATATGGACAAGCAATGACAGAGCGGCATGCACTAA
This sequence comes from Coregonus suidteri, assembly GCA_036851935.1. Taxonomy (NCBI): domain Eukaryota; kingdom Metazoa; phylum Chordata; class Actinopteri; order Salmoniformes; family Salmonidae; genus Coregonus; species Coregonus suidteri. The sequence continues at coordinate 108,008,828 of CM072218.1, read as the reverse complement.
GATACAGTAGAATGTTATAGAATGCAGTATATACATATGAGATGAGTAATGCAAGATATGTAAACATTATTAAAGTGACTAGTGTTCCATTTCTTAAAGTGGCCAGTGATTTCAATAGGCAGCAGCAGCCTCTAATGTGCTAGTGATGGCTATTTAACAGTCTGATGGCCTTGAGATAGAAGCTGTTTTTCATTCTCTCGGTCCCAGCTTTGATGCACCTGTACTGACCTCGCCTTCTGGATGATAGCGGGGTGAACAGGCAGTGGCTCGGGTGATTGATGTCCTTGATGATCTTTTTGGCCTTCCTGTGACATCGGGTGCTGTAGGTGTCTTGGAGGGCGGGTAGTTTTCCCCCGGCAATGCGTTCGGCAGACCGCACCACCCTCTGGAGAGCCCTGCGGTTGCGGGCGGTGCAGTTGCCGTACCAGGCAGTGATACAGCCCGACAGGATGCTCTCAATTGTGCAGCTGTAAAAGTTTGTGAGGGTTTTAGGTGCCAAGCCGAATTTCTTCAGCCTCCTGAGGTTGAAGAGGCTCTGTTGCACCTTCTTCACCACACTCTGTGTGGGTGGACCATTTCAGTTTGTCGGTGCTTTGTACGCCAAGGAACTTGAAGCTTTCCACCTTCTCCAAGGCGGTCCCGTCGATGTGGATAGGGGGGTGAACCCTCTGCTGTTTCCTGAAGTCCACGATCATCTCCTTTGTTTTGTTGATGTTGAATGAGAGGTTATTTTCCTGGCATCACACTCCCAGAGCCCTCACCTCCTCCCTGTAGGCTGTCTCGTCATTGTTGGTAATCAAGCCTACTACTGTTGTGTCGTCTGCAAACTTGATGATTGAGTTGGAGGCGTGCTTGGCCACACAGTCATGGGTGAACAGGGAGTACAGGAGGGGGCTGAGCACGCACCCTTGTGGGGCCCCAGTGTTGAGGATCAACGAAGTGGAGATGTTGTTTCCTACCTTCACCACCTGGGGGCGACCTGTCAGGAAGTCCAGGACCCAGTTGCACAGGGCGGGGTTCAAACCCAGGGCCTCGAGCTTAATGATGAGCTTGGAGGGTACTATGGTGTTGAATGCTGAGCTATAGTCAATGAACAGCATTCTTACATAGGTATTCCTCTTGTCCAGATGGGATAGGGCAGTGTGATGGCGATTGCATCGTCTGTGGATCTATTGGGGCGGTAAGCAAATTGAAGTGGGTCTAGGGTGACAGGTAAGGTAGAGGTGATATGATCTTTGACTAGTCTCTCAAAGCACTTCATGATGACAGAGGTGAGTGCTACAGGGCGATAGTCATTTAGTTCCCTTGCGTCTCCTGAGTGCTTTCTGCATCGGTGCTACAGGAACAGATGGTGGCCATCTTGCAAGCGGCCGTGGGAGACTCAGGGCGGCGCACAATGGCGAAAGGGAGAGGGATTGAATATGTCAGTTGAAGAGCACCAGCCAGGGTTGTGGGTTCGCGCATGCTCTGAAGACACTAACTGTAAGTCGGGATAAGAGGTCTGGGACTAAAATGTAAATGTAGTTCAGTTACCTTTGCTTTCTTGGGTTAGGACATACCATTAAATGTCTTAACAGCAGACAGAGGGAGAGAGAATATGCCACAGTCCTTGGTAGTGGGCCTCGTCATTGGCACTGTGTTATCCTCAAAGCGGGCGAAGAAGGTGTTTAGCTCTTCTGGAAGCGAGACGTCGGTGTCGGCGACGTGGCCTGGTTTTCCTTTTGTAGTCTGTGATTGTTTGTAGACCCTGCCACATACGTCTCGTGTCTGAGCCGTTGAATTGTGACTCCACTTTGTCTCTATACTGATGTTTTGCCAGTTAAATTGCCTTGCGGAGTGAGTAGCTACACTGTTTGTATTCTGCCATATTCCCAGTCACCTTGCCATGGTTGAATGCGGTGGTTCGCGCTTTCAGATTGGCGCGAATGCTGCCGTCTATCCACAGGTTTCTGGTTAGGGTAGGTTTTAATAGTCACTGTGGGCACAACGTCACCTATACACTTCTTGATAAACCCAGTCACTGTTTCAGTGTATACGTCTAAATTATTTTCGGAATCTACCCGGAATATATCCCAGTCCGCGTGATAAAAACAATCTTGAAGCTTGGATTCCGATTTGGTCAGACCAGCGCGTTGAATAGTCCTTAGCACGGGTACTTCCTGTTTGAGTTTCTGCCTATAGGAAGGGAGAAGCGAAATGGAGTCGTGGTCAGATTTGCCGAAAGGAGGGCGGGGGAGGGCCTTATAACCATCCCGGAAGTTCGAATAGCAATGATCGAGGGTCTTGGCAGTGCGAGTACAATAGCCTCAGGATATGTGGTTTCCAGTTTGCATAAGGTCCAGTGAAGTTCTTTTGAGGGCCGTCGTGGTATCGGCTTGAGGGGGGATATACACGGCCGTGACTATAACCGAAGAAAATTCTCTTGGGAGATAATACGGTCGGCATTTGATTGTGAGGTATTCTAGGTCGGGTGAACAGAAGGACTCGAGTTCCTGTATGTTACTACAATTACACAATGAGTCATTAATCATGAAACACACACCTCTGCCCTTCTGCTTCCTGGAGAGATATTTATTTCTGTCTGCGCGATGAACTGAGAACCCATCTGGCTGGACCGATTCCGACAGAATATCCTGAGAGAGCCATGTTTCTGTGAAACAGAGTATGTTACAGGCCTTGATGTCTCTCTGGAAAGAAATCCTTGCCCGGAGCTTGTCGACCTTGTTAACTAGAGACTGAACATTAGCAAGTAGTATACTTGGAAGCGGTGGGTGGTGTGCGCACCTCCTAAGTCGAACCAGCAGGCCGCTCTGAGTGCCTCTCCTCCGCCAGCGATGTTTTGGGTCAGCCGCTGGAATCAGTTCAGTTGCCCTGGGGAGAGCAAACAAAGGATCTGCTTCGGGAAAGTCGTATTCCTGGTCGTAATGCTGGTGAGTTACCGCCGCTCTGATATCCAATAGTTTTTCCCGGTTGTATGTAATGATGCCAAACACTTTCTGAGCTAATAATGTAATAAATAATACATAAAACAACAAAATACTGCAAAGTTTCCTAAGAGCTAGTCGCGAGGCCTTCATCTTCGTTGGCGCCAATGACAAGAACGAAGGTTATTGTGTTCAGGTCCCTACTCAAGCATCAGAAGAGTATGTAATCCCAATGTTATTTATTTCTTCTAATACTACTATTACTAATTTATTGTATGAGTACAAAACATACATTCTAAAATATATATTTTAGTAACTGAAGCTCAACGTAAGGTAGCCTTAGCTTAGCTAGCTTAGCTCGCTAGCTACCTTAGTTTAGCTAGCTAGCTTAGCTTAGTTTAGTTCACAGAGTTCAAGTAACAGTTACATCTCAACATCAACTGTTCAGAGGAGGCTGTGTGAATCAGGCATTTATGGTTGAATTGCTACAAAGAAGCCATTACTAAAGGACACCAATAAGAAGAAGAGACTTGATTGGGCCAAGAAACACGAGCATTGGACATTTGTCCTTTGCTCTGGAGTCCAAATTTGAGATTTTTGGTTCCAACCGCCATGTCTTTGTGAGACGCGGTGTGGGTGAATGGATGATCTCTGCATGTGTATTTCCTGTCGTAAATGGAGGATGGAGGAGGAGGTGTTATGGTGTGGGGGTGCTTTGCTGGTGACACTTTCTGTGATTTTATTTAGAATTCAAGGCACACTTAACCAGCATGGCTACCGCAGCATTCTGCAGCGATACGCCATCCCATCTGGTTTGGGCTTAGTGGGACTATCATTTGTTTTTCAACAGGATAATGACCCAACACACCTCCAGGCTGTATAAGGGCTATTTTACCAAGAATGAGAGTGATGGAGTGCGGCATCAGATGACCTGACCTCAACCAAATTGAGATGGTTTGGGATGAGTTGGACCGCAGAGTGAAGGGAAAAGAAGCCAACAAGTGCTCAGCATATGTGGGATCTCCTTCAAGACTGTTGGAAAAGCATTCCAGGTGAAGCTGGTTGAGACAATGCCAAGAGTGTGCAAAGCTGTCATCAAGGCAAAGGGTGGCTATTTGAAGAATCTCACATTTTTATTTGTTTAACACTTTTGGTTAACTAAATAATTCCATATGTGTTATTTCATAGTTTTGATGTCTTCACTATTATTCTACAATGTAGAAAATAGTAAAAATAAAGAAAAACCCTTGAATGAGTAGGTGTTCTAAAACTTTTGACCGGTAGTGTACAGTGCATTTGGAAAGTATTCAGACCCTTTTTCCACATTTTGTTACCATACAGCCTTATTCTAAAATGGATTACATTGTTTTTTCCCCTTCATCAATCTACACACTACCCCATAATGACAAAGCAACAGGTTTTTAGAAATTTTTGCAAATGTATTGAAAATAAACTGATGTTACATTTACATAAGTATTAAGACCCTTTCCTCAGTACTTTGTTGAAGCACCTTTGGCAGTGATTACAGCCTCGAGTCTTCTTGGGTATGACGCTACAAGCTTGGCACACCCGTATTTGGGGAGTTTCTCCCATTCTTCCCTGCAGATCCTCTCAAGCTCTGTCAGGTTGGATGGGGAGTGTCGCTACACAGCTATTTTCAGGTCTCTCCAGAGATGTTCGATCGGGTTCAAGTCCGGGCTCTGGCTAGGCCACTCAAGGACATTCAGAGACTTGTCCCGAAGCCACTCCTGCGTTGTCTTGGCTGTGTGCTTAGGGTTGTTGTCCTGTTGGAAGGTGAACCTAAGCGCACTGGAGTAGTGTTTACTCGAGGATCTCTGTACTTTGCTCTGTTCATCTTTCCCTCGATCCTGACTAGTCTCCCAGTCCCTGCCGCTGAAAAACATCCCCACAGCATGATGCTGCCACCACCATGCTTCACCGTAGGGATGGTGCCAGATTCCCTCCACACGTGACGCTTGGCATTCAGGCCAAAGAGTTCAATCTTAGTTTCATCAGACCAGAGAATCTTGTTTCTCTTGGTCTGACAATCCTTTAGGTGCCTTTTGGCAACCCCCAAGCGGGCTGTCATGTGCCTTTTACTGAGGAGTGGCTTCCGTCTGGCCACTCTACCATAAATTCCTGATTGGTGGAGTTCTTCAGAGATGGTTGTCCTCCTGGAAGGTTCTCCCATCTCCACAGAGGAACTCTGGAGCTCTATCAGAGTGACAATCGGTTCTTGGTCACCTCCCTGACCAAGGCCCTTCTCCCCTGATTGCTCAGTTTGGCCGGGCGGCCTGCCCTAAGAGGAGTGTTGGTGGTTCCAAACTTCTTCCATTTAAGAATGATGGAGGCCAATGTGTTCTTGGGGACCTTCAAAGCTGCAGAAATGTTTTGGTTTCTTTCCCCAGGTCTTTGCCTCGACACAATCCTGTCTCAGAGCTCTACAGATAATTCCTTCGACCTCATGGCTTGGTTTTTGCTCTGACATGCACTGTCAACTGTGGGACCTTTTATATAGACAGGTGTGTGCCTTTCCAAATCATGTCCAATCAAATGAATTTACCACAGGTGGACTCCAAGTTGTAGAAACATCTCAAGGATGATCAATGGAAACAGGATGCACCTGAGCTCAATTTCGAGGCTCATAGCAAAGGGTCTGAATGCTTATGTAAATAAAGTATATATATGTTTTTTATTTTCATGTAAATAAAATAATCTAAAAACCAGTTTTCACTTTCTCATTATGGGGTATTGTGTGTAGATTGAGAAAAACAAAACAATTTAATCAATTTTAGAATAAGGCTGTAACTTCTTCCACATTTTGTTAAGGGGTCTGAATACTTTCCGAATGCACTGTAAATATGCCCATTTGGGGATCTGATAGTATTTCTGATTGGCTTAACGCACCACCACTAATGGCCTGTGGAGCTTCTCAAAGTAATGTTTTCTTCACCTCAAACAGCATGCAAATGAAGTCTGTTTTACATCATTGAGAATTACAATAGTTCTTCAATGTTTTTTAAAAATCTTTCCAGCTCTCTCCCTTTTTGATAACCACTCAGTGTGAAAGGGAAAAATGTCATGCTCTGATCCAGTGGAAACATCATAAAATAGGCTTGTTATCAGTGCTTGACTTGGTCTGAAATATGTTCTGGTATTCCATTTTAGGTGCTTGTACAATTTTATATTTAGTTGCAGGAGCACCACAATATTTTTTGAGCTAATATTCTATAAGAGGAACAGGAGCTCAAGCAGTAGAAAAGTTGAGGTGCCGGTACTCCGCTCCGGTGCTTCTTATCCCTTGTGCAAATAGCCTACAGCTTTGTGCCTGACCCAAGTTAATAGTTGATACAATGTTTCAAGTTTGTTGGCTACACATGACCTGTCTGCAATGTGATTTATAGGATATTTATTTTTTATCAGGATATTTTCTACCTGCAAGCTGCACTGTTTTTGTTTGTTGGCTTGTTGGTCCTCCTGTAGCTCAGCTGGTAGAGCATGGCGCTTGTAACGCCAGGGTAGTGGGTTCGATCCCCGGGACCACCCATACGTAAAAAAAATGTATGCACACATGACTGTAAGTCGCTTTGGATAAAAGCGTCTGCTAAACGGCATATTATTTATGCTTATGTAGGCTATTTTTTACATAGCTTGCAATAGAAGTTACTTTTTAGGTTTTATAATTTTCATTTAGATTTGGATACAATTTTGATATGAAAAAGTTTATTATAAATTAAACTAAACTGTTTCACGAAAATGTGCATATGAAAACCATAACTGGACGCAGATCGGTAGAAATGATAAGATAAATTGGCATTCCACATGAGAAAGGTTGCCAACTCCTCGTGTAGCCTATTACCGGCAACTTCAGGAGAGTAACGGCAGAATCTGCGAAAGCCAGCAGGAGCGGGAGGAGAATAGTTGGGTCAGGTTACGTTTTTTTTCTTCTTTTGGTTATCTAGATCTCTGGCGCCCTCTTGAGGCATCAAACTGTAAGCTTAAAGCATCAGACAAGCTCAATGCACATAGTTGATTTTATTAAAACACAGGGTGTGTCTATATATGGAGAAATACACGTAACATTTTTTTAGAGCAATCAATTGGTCGAAAGAACAGACGACTTTCGGTCGACAAAGATTTTTGTGTTGTCGGGGACAGCCCTAATATATACAAAAGTATGTGGACACCCCTTCAAATCAGTGGATTCGGCTATTTTTCTCTGGAGTGATGATTCTCGCTTCACCACCTGGCAGGACGAATCTGGGTTTGGCGGATGCCAGGAGAACGCTCCTTGCCCAAATGCATAGTGCCAACTGTCAAGTTTTGTGGAGGAGGAATAATGGTCTGGGGCTGTTTTTCATGTTTCAGGCTAGGCCCCTTAATTCTAGTGAAGGGAGATCTTAACACTACAGCATACAATGAGATTCCAGACGATTCTAAGGGGCCTAGCCCGAACCATGGAAAACAGCCCCAGACCAGTATTCCTCCTCCACCAAACTTTACAGTTGGCGCTATGCATTCTATGACTCCTAGTCATCTTAGTGCCTCTGGTTCATTTTTAGGCTAGAAGGAGATCTGTCATTATGCATTAGACCTGAGAGAGACACCTGTCATTATGCATTAGACCTGAGAGAGACACCTGTCATTATGGAGTAGACCTGAGAGAGACACCTGTCATTATGGAGTAGACCTGAGAGAGACACCTGTCATTATGCATTAGACCTGAGAGAGACACCTGTCATTATGGAGTAGACCTGAGAGAGACACCTGTCATTATGCATTAGACCTGAGAGAGACACCTGTCATTATGCATTAGACCTGAGAGAGACACCTGTCATTATGGAGTAGACCTGAGAGAGACACCTGTCATTATGGAGTAGACCTGAGAGAGACACCCTGTCATTATGCATTAGACCTGAGAGAGACACTGTCATTATGCATTAGACCTGAGAGAGACACCTGTCATTATGGAGTAGACCTGAGAGAGACACCTGTCATTATGGAGTAGACCTGAGAGAGACACCTGTCATTATGGAGTAGACCTGAGAGAGAGACCATGCAGTAGAACTGAGAGGGAGTCCATGCAGGAGACCTGAGAGAGACCTGTCAGTTGCCCTACCAAGTGTTTGTATTCACACGTTCACTAAACAGTGGAATTCTTTCAACTCGGGCTGTTCTCAACCCTCCTGCCTCTGGGACACATCCATAGGCCAACCCTCCTGCCTCTGGGACACATCCATAGGCCAACCCTCCTGCCTCTGGGACACATCCATAGGCCAACCCTCCTGCCTCTGGGACACATCCATAGGCCAACCCTCCTGCCTCTGGGACACATCCATAGGCCAACCTGTCTGAACCTGTACTTAAGGTGTTGTTTCATTGTAGACTGTTGAGAAATAACAATTGTAGCCGACACACTGAGGTAACTAGAGTGTAGTCACATGCTGTTGACTATGATACATCACTGTGCTGCCTTTTGTTTTGCTGTGTGTCTGAATATAAATGTAATTAGCCTGTTAGGCCCATCTCCGCGCTACGTAATTAGCCTGTTAGGCCCATCTCCGCGCTACGTAATTAGCCGGTTAGGCCCATCTCCGCGCTACGTAATTAGCCTGTTAGGCCCATCTCCGCGCTACGTAATTAGCCTGTTAGGCCCATCTCCGCGCTACGTAATTAGCCTGTTAGGCCCATCTCCGCGCTACGTAATTAGCCTGTTAGGCCCATCTCCGCGCTACGTAATTAGCCGGTTAGGCCCATCTCCGCGCTACGTAATTAGCCTGTTAGGCCCATCTCCGCGCTACGTAATTAGCCGGTTAGGCCCATCTCCGCGCTACGTAATTAGCCGGTTAGGCCCATCTCCGCGCTACGTAATTAGCCGGTTAGCCCATCTCCGCGCTACGTAATTAGCCGGTTAGGCCCATCTCCGCGCTACGTAATTAGCCCCTTAGGCCCATCTCCGCGCTACGTAATTAGCCCCTTAGGCCCATCTCCGCGCTACGTAATTAGCCCGTTAGGCCCATCTCCGCGCTACGTAATTAGCCGGTTAGGCCCATCTCCGCGCTACGTAATTAGCCTGTTAGGCCCATCTCCGCGCTACGTAATTAGCCTGTTAGGCCCATCTCCGCGCTACGTAATTAGCCTGTTTAGGCCCATCTCCGCGCTACGTAATTAGCCGGTTAGGCCCATCTCCGCGCTACGTAATTAGCCGGTTAGGCCCATCTCCGCGCTACGTAATTAGCCGAGTTAGGCCCATCTCCGCGCTACGTAATTAGCCGGTTAGGCCCATCTCCGCGCTACGTAATTAGACCGGTTAGGCCCATCTCCGCGCTACGTAATTAGCCGGTTAGGCCCATCTCCGCGCTACGTAATTAGCCGGTTAGGCCCATCTCCGCGCTACGTAATTAGCCGGTTAGGCCCATCTCCGCGCTACGTAATTAGCCGGGAGGCCCATCTCCGCGCTACGTAATTAGCCCGTTAGGCCCATCTCCGCGCTACGTAATTAGCCCGTTAGGCCCATCTCCGCGCTACGTAATTAGCCCGTTAGGCCCATCTCCGCGCTACGTAATTAGCCCGTTAGGCCCATCTCCGCGCTACGTAATTAGCCCGTTAGGCCCATCTCCGCGCTACGTAATTAGCCCGTTAGGCCCATCTCCGCGCTACGTAATTAGCCCGTTAGGCCCATCTCCCTGCCGCGCTACGTAATTAGCCGGTTAGGCCCATCTCCGCGCTACGTAATTAGCCGGTTAGGCCCATCTCCCCGCTACGTAATTAGCCGGTTAGGCCCATCTCCGCGCTACGTAATTAGCCGGTTAGGCCCATCTCCGCGCTACGTAATTAGCCGGTTAGGCCCATCTCCGCTGCCTCTACGTAATTAGCCGGTTAGGCCCATCTCCGCGCTACGTAATTAGCCGGTTAGGCCCATCTCCGCGCTACGTAATTAGCCGGTTAGGCCCATCTCCGCGCTACGTAATTAGCCCCTTAGGCCCATCTCCGCGCTACGTAATTAGCCTGTTAGGCCCATCTCCGCGCTACGTAATTAGCCTGTTAGGCCCATCTCCGCGCTACGTAATTAGCCTGTTAGGCCCATCTCCGCGCTACGTAATTAGCCTGTTAGGCCCATCTCCGCGCTACGTAATTAGCCTGTTAGGCCCATCTCCGCGCTACGTAATTAGCCTGTTAGGCCCATCTCCGCGCTACGTAATTAGCCTGTTAGGCCCATCTCCGCGCTACGTAATTAGCCTGTTAGGCCCATCTCCGCGCTACGTAATTAGCCTGTTAGGCCCATCTCCGCGCTACGTAATTAGCCTGTTAGGCCCATCTCCGCGCTACGTAATTAGCCTGTTAGGCCCATCTCCGCGCTACGTAATTAGCCTGTTAGGCCCATCTCCGCGCTACGTAATTAGCCTGTTAGGCCCATCTCCGCGCTACGTAATTAGCCTGTTAGGCCCATCTCCGCGCTACGTAATTAGCCTGTTAGGCCCATCTCCGCGCTACGTAATTAGCCTGTTAGGCCCATCTCCGCGCTACGTAATTAGCCTGTTAGGCCCATCTCCGCGCTACGTAATTAGCCTGTTAGGCCCATCTCCGCGCTAATACGTAATTAGCCTGTTAGGCCCATCTCCGCGCTACGTAATTAGCCTGTTAGGCCCATCTCCGCGCTACGTAATTAGCCTGTTAGGCCCATCTCCGCGCTACGTAATTAGCCTGTTAGGCCCATCTCCGCGCTACGTAATTAGCCTGTTAGGCCCATCTCCGCGCTACGTAATTAGCCTGTTAGGCCCATCTCAGCGCTACGTAATTAGCCGGTTAGGCCCATCGTGCTATGCAGAATGTAGACACCTCTAAGAATGTAGACACCTCTATTTTGTTAGTTGTGGAGGTGACCCCTACCTTTTTGAGACTACAAATTCTTACCTGTTAAACAAAATCTCTTTCTCTGTGGGGTGGCAGGTAGCCTAATGGTTAAGAGTGTTGGGCCAGTAACCCTGGGCTCTACAGTTCTACCATTTTTGGTCACATATGCTCCTAAATATTTTGTTGTGCTACCTGGAATTGTGATTTGGGAGCACCAGTGCCCCTAGAAAAAAAAAATACATTTAGTGGATCAGAGAGAAAGTAAAGGAGAGCTAAATCATACTTTTTTTTATGCATACAAACATTCTAAATTCCGTTCGTAAGTAGTATTTTAGAATAGTTTCTACGCAATATTGATACATGAGGCCCCTGGTCTTTATGTTGAGCTTGTGCTTCCTGTTCCTGTTGTTGTTGAGCACCATGTTATCTATCGGCTCTGGTCCAAAAGAGGTCTCGTTGTTCTAAAGCAGAACGAGACTGCAACACAGGAGCTGATTTGGTAGATCTGTTTGGCGTCAATTTTTTTTGAATTCTTGTGTCTGTGGTCCTTTTTTTTCCTAGTCCTTTCAGATCCTTTCCCTCTCCTGCCTCACACTCTCTCAATTTCAAAGTATGCCTGTGTATTGGACGTGCAATGCCATCCTATACTCTATTACACAAAGGGTTCCCTCTCACGCTGCAAGAGCAGGAAGTTGATAATATGGTGAGTGTGTTTTGTGGGGTCGGCTGGCTCACTCAGTACTGACTGACTGACTGACTGAAGTCTCAACGATTCAATTCTGGGTTGTAGGTCTATTGCTGCCGGGTGCATCAGTTGTGGGTCTAGTTACATTTACATTTTTACATTTGAGTCATTTAGCAGACGCTCTTATCCAGAGCGACTTACAGGAGCAATTGGGGTTAAGTGCCTTGCTTAAGGGCACATCGACTGATTTTTTTTCTTCACCTAGTCGGCTCTGGGATTAGAACCAGCGACCTTTCGCTTACTGGCGCAACGCTCTTACCCACTAAGCTACCTGCCGCCCTTGCTGCCGGGTGCATCAGTTGTGGGTGTAGTTGCTGCTGCTGTTAATGTTGCTTTAGACTAGTGTATCTGTTATGTACTCTGTTTCTCTCTTGACGCCTACAAACTCTCCTCTTTATTACTTAAAATAGGTCTGAGTGCAGAGCAGAGACGGCAACAGTATGGCTGAGTGCAGAGCAGAGACGGCAACAGTATGGCTGAGTGCAGAGCAGAGACGGCAACAGTATGGCTGAGTGCAGAGCAGAGACGGCAACAGTATGAGTGCTGATGAGTGCAGAGCAGAGACGGCAACAGTATGGCTGAGTGCAGAGCAGAGACGGCAACAGTATGGCTGAGTGCAGAGCAGAGACGGCAACAGTATGGCTGAGTGCAGAGCAGAGACGGCAACAGTATGGCTGAGTGCAGAGCAGAGACGGCAACAGTATGGCTGAGTGCAGAGCAGAGACGGCAACGGTATGGCTGAGTGCAGAGCAGAGACGGCAACAGTATGGCTGAGTGCAGAGCAGAGACGGCAACAGTATGGCTGAGTGCAGAGCGGCAGAGACGTATGCAAGCAGTATGGCTGAGTGCAGAGCAGAGACGGCAACAGTATGGCTGAGTGCATGGCTGCAACAGTATGGCTGAGTGCAGAGCAGAGACGGCAACAGTATGGCTGAGTGCAGAGCAGAGACGGCAACAGTATGGCTGAGTGCAGAGCAGAGACGGCAACAGTATGGCTGAGTGCAGAGCAGAGACGGCAAGAGCAGTATGGCTGAGTGCAGTATGGAGCAGAGACGGCAACGGTATGGCTGAGTGCAGAGCAGAGACGGCAACAGTATGGCTGAGTGCAGAGCAGAGACGGCAACAGTATGGCTGAGTGCAGAGCAGAGACGGCAACAGTATGGCTGAGTGGTCCGAGAGAAAGAGAGAGCATCTGTGATGGAACAGTCCTGGATCAAATCTCTCACACACACACACACACACACACGTTTATGTTCTTCTATCCCCGTGGGAACCTAAAATTAATTTCTATTCAAAGTCCTATTTTCCCTAACCCCTTACCTTTACCCTAACCATAATTATAATCCTAATTCTAACCTTAACCCTAAGTTTAAAATAGCCTTTGTCCTCTTGGGGACGTGGGACGTGGGACTTTTGGTGATTTTAAGAAGAACCAACCCTCACACACAGAATAACAGGCAGAAGTTGTTCATTAACATGAGAGTGAATGGACGTTTCTGAATATTGAAATGTTTTAATGTGACATTGGGACTGTGCCTTAAAGGGGCAGTGCAGTTAAAAACATGTTTTCCTAGTTTTTTTGATGATACTGTATTTTCCACACGGAGGTCAAAATGATAATGGAATTTAGCCTGTTCAGGTGGGATGTAATTTTTAGCCGCATTACGTCACAAGGTGAACTGAGTATAATAGACCAATGAACGTTCATCGTTTATTTACATATTCCCTCCTAGTTTTGGCGCTGATCCCTCCCCGAAACAAGACCATGGCTGCCCTTTTGCACTGTATTCCATCAGAACAGTCACAACGTCTGATTTGGCTTCCGTTTTAGATTTCATAATCAACTGTCAGAACTTCAGTCAAACCAACCTGCACAGCACACTTTGCGTTGGACTACATTTGCAAATCAGGCTAGGTACACACGTGGATTTTCCCAGCAGCACCATCAAGCGTCGCAGCAGCAACCATTCATGAAGTAAGTGTCCTAAGATAGTTATGTTTCTGTTATAAGTAAAGGACATTGCTATTCATGGGTTGCATGCTTCGTCACACACACCATTGTTTTAAATGTTCTCTTGAGGACTGATAACCCGAATGAACGTTCTACTAGCTAATCAATGGCATTCTCTGATGAAGATTTTAGTCTAAAAGTGCAATTATAGTGACTTAAAATTATGACATTTCTAAAGGAGGCAAAAACATTAGTAGGAAAACTTTTTGTCATCACTGTGATGTCGCCAGATTGACTTTAGATGGAGTGTAACTTCAGCTAGCTAAGATTGAGAGACAGGACCGGATTTTAGCTAGCTAACAATTGTTGACTTTTCTAGCTATGGCAATTTATCAAATTGACTTTAGAGAGATGGTAACTTGATAATGATGGCAAAGTTGTTTCCTACTAATTACTTGCCTACTTTAGCGATGTCATTGTATTTCCAGGCCACTATAGTGTCTCCTCAGATAATGTTAGCTTGATTTGAAAGCTCCCAAAGTCATTGAGCTAACTAATGGTAGCTAGCTAGCCTGTTGACTGTTGTTCAAGCTGCAGTCCGTCAGTCACCCAGAACGGACCACGGTAGCCTACTTGATTTAGCTCGTGTCTTGTCGTCTTCTTATGTTTGTGTTTTCTTTGACTGTACGAAATAAAATGCTCAAATTTGACAATTTGAAGATCAAATCAAATCAAATGTATTGGTCACATGCACCGAATACAACAGGTGCAGACATTACAGTGAAATGCTTACTTACAGCCCTTAACCAACAGTGCATTTATTTATAACAAAAAAAAAAGTAAAAATAAAACAACAACCTAAAAAGTGTTGAGAAAAAAAGAGCAGAAGTAAAATAAAATTACAGTAGGGAGGCTATATATACAGGGGGGTACCGGTGCAGAGTCAATGTGCGGGGGAACCGGCTAGTTGAGGTAGTTGAAGTAATATGTACATGTGGGTAGAGTTAAAGTGACTATGCATAAATAATTAACAGAGTAGCAGCAGCGTAAAAAGGTATTTGGTATTAAGAGTTAAAACAAACTGACGTGATTTGGATTTGTAGCTACTAGCCTGCCAGCCTGAAGAGAGGGTAGCTATTATTATTATTAGCTAGCTAAATATCTCGTTATGTGTAGGTTTATCTGTGATATCAATCCTAAAAAATAGTAAGCCTTCTGGCTGTTGAATGCAAGAATGAATGTATAACCCTTATGATACGGCGCTTGTAACGCCAGGGTAGTGGGTTCGATCCCCGGGACCACCCATACCTAAAGATGTATGCACACATGACTGTAAATCGCTTTGGATAAAAGCGTCTGCTAAATGGCATATTATTATTATTTTATGATAGATCATATGACTTATGAAATCTCAGGCTGGAGGTCTAGCATGTTTGACTTTGCTCAAGGCATAAATTATCATATTTCAGTTATCAGATATGAAATTATGTTACATTTGAAAACTTTTAGGATTATAAAATGCAACTGTCACCTTTCCAACAGGTCGATGATCCCCCTTTATGTGCTAAACGGTCATCGCTGAGGAAGGCCTGCCGTATGAGTAACATGAGTATGAAAAACGTATGCACTCAGTAACTGCAAGTCGCTCCGGATAAGAGCGGCTGCTAAATGACTCAAATGTATGAGTCCGTGGACTTCTTGGAGGAAAATGCTTTTGATGGCACGTGAATGCAAGCAGTTGTGTGTGACGTGGTTATGAGAGTGATGTGACTTGCACTTTGTTTTCAGGTTTGAATGAGACCTTGTTTTATTCATATTAGTTATTGTGTAAGACTCAATGCTTTCAGTAATTTGTTTTATTGTAGATATTTGTTTACTAGATATTTACTGTCTGGATAAGAGAGTTTCCGGTCACAACAAATTCCATATCATTGTTTTAGTCACTAAAGCAGCCGTTGCTTATTTATGGATCGGAACAGAAATACCTTTTTTAATGTGAACGAGTTATACTTTCCAGAGCTTGAGTTGTAAAGCAATATCATTAAAAGATACTTAGATGCAATGATTTTGACTTTCATTATAACCTTGTTTACGATCTGAGGTTTTATTTACGCAAATATATGTGCCACAATGGAGCACTTTAGCAGTTTACAATAAAGGACTGAATTGCAATGCATCTTTTTATTTTGTTACGTATGTCTCTCTGGGGAAGCCTTTTTAAAGGCTCTGTGCTCCTGTTGGAGAAGACTAGGGTTTGGTTCTTAAGGGCTCGTGTCTGTGTCTCTGGGGAAAACCTTTTTTAAAGGCTCTGTGCTCCTGCTTGGAGAAGACTAGGGTTTGGTTCTTAAGGGCTCGTGTCTGTCTCTCTGCGGAAGCCTTTTTAAAGGCTCTGTGCTCCTGTTGGAGAAGACTAGGGTTTGGTTCTTCAGGGCTGGTGTCTGTCTCTCTCTGTCACTGTAAGTGGAGGAGGTGATACCCGTAGAGAGAGTTGATTTGCACTTTACTACTCTGATGACTCACTTCCTGCCTGTCATTCATATGTTTGTACTGCCTCCTACCAGCGCCCCATCTCAGCCTTTAGTCCTCTTCAGTGTAGGACAAGACCCAGTCGTTAGGAGTCATGTCTTCAGGACAGACCCAGTCATTAGGAGTCATGTCTTCAGGACAGACCCAGTCATTAGGAGTCATGTCTTCAGGACAGACCCAGTCATTAGGAGTCATGTCTTCAGGACAGACCCAGTCATTAGGAGTCATGTCTTCAGGACAGACCCAGTCATTAGGAGTCATGTCTTCAGGACAGACCCAGTCATTAGGAGTCATGTCTTCAGGACAGACCCAGTCATTAGGAGTCATGTCTTCAGGACAGGACAGACCCAGTCATTAGGAGTCATGTCTTCAGGACAAGACAGACCCAGTCATTAGGAGTCATGTCTTCAGGACAGACCCAGTCATTAGGAGTCATGTCTTCAGGACAGACCCAGTCATTAGGAGTCATGTCTTCAGGACAGACCCAGTCATGTAGGAGTCATGTCTTCAGGACAGACCCAGTCATTAGGAGTCATGTCTTCAGGACAGACCCAGTCATCGCTTAGGAGTCATGTCTTCAGGACAGACCCAGTCCGGATAAGAGCGCGTGCTAAATGACTCAAATGTATGAGTCCCGTGGATAGGAGTCATGTCTTCAGGACAGACCCAGTCATTAGGAGTCATGTCTTCAGGACAGACCCAGTCATTAGGAGTCATGTCTTCAGGACAGACCCAGTCGTTAGGAGTCATGTCTTCAGGACAGACCCAGTCGTTAGGAGAGTCATGTCTTCAGGACAGACCCAGTCGTTAGGAGTCATGTCTTTTAGGACAGACCCAGTCATTAGGAGTCATGTCTTCAGGACAATACAGACCCAGTCATTAGGAGCCATGTCTTCAGGACAGGACAGACCCAGTCATTAGGAGTCATGTCTTCAGGACAAGACAGACCCAGTCATTAGGAGTCATGTCTTCAGGACAAGACAGACCCAGTCATTAGGAGTCATGTCTTCAGGACAGACCCAGTCATTAGGAGTCATGTCTTCAGGACAGGACAGACCCAGTCATTAGGAGTCATGTCTTCAGGACATTAAACAGACCCAGTCATTAGGAGTCATGTCTTCAGGACAATACAGACCCAGTCATTAGGAGCCATGTCTTCAGGACAGACCCAGTCATTAGGAGTCATGTCTTCAGGACAGGACAGACCCAGTCATTAGGAGTCATGTCTTCAGGACAAGACAGACCCAGTCATTAGGAGTCATGTCTTCAGGACAGACCCAGTCATTAGGAGTCATGTCTTCAGGACAGGACAGACCCAGTCATTAGGAGTCATGTCTTCAGGACAAGACAGACCCAGTCATTAGGAGTCATGTCTCTCAGGACAGACCCAGTCATTAGGAGTCATGTCTTCAGGACAGTTGACCCAGTCATTAGGAGTCATGTCTTCAGGACAAGACAGACCCACCAGTCATTAGGAGTCATGTCTTCAGGACAGACCCAGTCATTAGGAGTCATGTCTTCAGGACAGGACAGACCCAGTCATTAGGAGTCATGTCTTCAGGACAGGACAGACCCAGTCATTAGGAGTCATGTCTTCAGGACAGACCCAGTCATTAGGAGTCATGTCTTCAGGACAGGACAGACCCAGTCATTAGGAGTCATGTCTTCAGGACAGGACAGACCCAGTCGTTAGGAGTCATGTCTTCAGGACAGGACAGACCCAGTCATTAGGAGTCATGTCTTCAGGACAGGACAGACCCAGTCATTAGGAGTCATGTCTTCAGGACAGGACAGACCCAGTCATTAGGAGTCATGTCTTCAGGACAGACCCAGTCGTTAGGAGTCATGTCTTCAGGACAGGACAGACCCAGTCATTAGGAGTCATGTCTTCAGGACAGACAGACCAGTCATTAGGAGTCATGTCTTCAGGACAGACCCAGTCATTAGGAGTCATGTCTTCAGGACAGACCCAGTCATTAGGAGTCATGTCTTCAGGACAGACCCAGTCATTAGGAGTCATGTCTTCAGGACAGACCCAGTCATTAGGAGTCATGTCTTCAGGACAGGACAGACCCAGTCATTAGGAGTCATGTCTTCAGGACAGACCCAGTCATTAGGAGTCATGTCTTCAGGACAGACCCAGTCATTAGGAGTCATGTCTTCAGGACAGGACAGACCCAGTCATTAGGAGTCATGTCTTCAGGACAGGACAGACCCAGTCATTAGGAGTCATGTCTTCAGGACAGTAAGTCGCTCTGGATAAGAGCGTCTGCTAAAATGACGTAAATGTAAATGTAAAAATGTCTTCATTGTGGTGGTAGTGCTGAGCAATTAGTGCTTTTTGAGGTTGTTTCGGTTAGATTATTATAAAATAATCACGGATTTCGGTTTCAATTATAATTTTTTTAAACATTCAATGCATTATCAAATAATTGCATACAAATTATTAACCTTTTTTTAATGGAATTTTCCAAAGCCAAAAATAGTGACGTTTCAATTGACAAAACATTGAAAATATTAATTTTTATTTGATGACTTTATTATTTTTCATTCCTTAAAGACATCATCTCATCTCAGGCAGTAGCAGCCAGCCAGACAACGTTGTGCTCCCCGTACTGTCCTGTCTTTAGTCATGCTACGTAGCTAACCTGCCTAAAGTATGCTGCAGAGCTGTCTGACTAAATCATTGTACTAGTTCTTCAAAGTAGATAAGGCATACTTTCACCAACTGTCTCTCTCCCTCGCTCTTGTTGTTGTGGTGTGTACGTTCCTCTCTGATGAGATATATGTAGTCTGTGTGTATCTAACCCTTGAATGAGTAGGTGTTCTAAAACTTTTGACCGGGTAGTGTACAGTGCATTCGGAAAGTATTCAGACCCCTTGACATTTTCCACATTTTGTTACGTTACAGCCTTATTCTAAAATGGATTAATTATACACACAACACACACAATATCCATAATGAAAAAGCAAAAACTGGTTTTTAGAATTTTTTGCTAATTTATTAAAAATAAAAAACGATCATATTTACATACGTTTTCAGACTGTTTACTCAGTACTTTGTTGAAACACCTTTTGGCAGCGATTACAGCCTTGAGTCTTCTTGGGTATGACGCTACAAGCTTGGCACACCTGTATTTGGGGAATTTTCCCATTCTTATCTGCAGATCCTCTCAAGCTCTGTCAGGTTGGATGGGGAGCGTCACTGCACAGCTATTTTCAGGTCTCTCCAGAAATGTTCGATCGGGTTTACGTCCGGGCTTTGGCTGTGTAGCACAAAGAAACCCAGCCTAAAACCCCAAACAGCAAGCAATCCGATGTAGAAGCACGGTGGCTAGGAATAACTCCCTAGAAAGGTAGGAACCTGTGAAGAATCCTAGAGAGGAACCAGGCTCTGAGGGGTGGCCAGTCCTCTTCTGGCTGTGCTGAGGGGAGAGGAACCAGGCTCTGAGGGGTGGGCAGTCCTCTACTGGCTGTGCTGAGGGGAGAGGAACCAGGCTCTGAGGGGTGGCCAGTCCTCTTCTGGCTGTGCCGGGTGGAAATTATAGGAGTACATGGCCAATAGTACGGTTTGTCTCCCAGTCTCTGCCGCTGAAAAACATCCTCACAGCATGATGCTGCCACCACCATGCTTCACCGTAGGGATGGTGTCAAGTTTCCTCCAGACGTGATACTTGGCATTCAGGCCAAAGAGTTCAATCTGGGTTTCATCAGACCAGAGAATCTTGTTTCTCATGGTCTGAGAGTCTTTAGGTGCCTTTTGGCAAACTCCAAGCGGGCTGTCATGTGCCTTTTACTGAGGAGTGGCTTCTGTCTGGCCACTCTACCATAAAGGCCTGATTGGTGGAGTGCTGCACAGATGGTTGTCCTTCTGGAAGGTTCTCCCATCTCCACAGAGGAACTCTGGAGCTCTGTCAGAGTGACCATCGGGTTCTTGGTCACCTCCCTGACCTTTCTCTTGTGAATGATTTTGATTTTGAAAAAAACTAAACTAAATGGAATTCAAGTAATTTAACTGATGTTGTGTAATTGGTTGTTTTAATAACCGAGAAACCCCCCCCAATGTTGGATAATCGCTCAGCACTACATGATAGGAGACTGTCTCAATGTAATATCGCAATTCACCACTTTAAAAGACCTTCGCTTGAAAACCTAGAAAATATAAGCAATAGTACGGTTTGTCCCTCTTCAGATGCCGTAGCCAGTATACACTTCCTCAAAATTGTCCGAATTATTCTAAGATAATTTTGACGTTTTTGCTGAGGAGATCTTAGTCGTACAATTTTACATCTAAGATGTTTTGTGCAGTATTTCTCAAGTGACAAAATGTGCATGAAAACTAGTCGTCTCTTGTTGAATGACAAACACTTAGTTGAAGAATCCATACTGTTGACCAATCGGCAATGAAGGGGCGTAGACTTCGGCTACCAAACTTCGGCTTTCCTCTGGGGGGGAAAAATGTGTGCGCGAACAGCCGAAGACTGTGTCATCATGTGGTCCTCTGTAGCTCAATGGGTAGAGCACGGCGCTTGTAACGCCAAGGTAGTGGGTTCGATCCCCGGGACCACCCCATACACAAAAATGTATGCACACACGACTGTAAGTCGCTTTGGATAAAAGCGTCTGCTAAATGGCATATTATTATATATTATTATCATAATATACAGTGAGGGGGAAAAGGTATTTGATCCCCTGCTGATTTTGTAGGTTTGCCCACTGACAAAGACATGATCAGTCTATAATTTTAATGGTAGGTTTATTTGAACAGTGAGAGACAGAATAACAACAAAATAATCCAGAAAAATGCATGTCAAAAATGTTATAAATTGATTTGCATTTTAATGAGGAAAATAAGTATTTGACCCCCTCTCAATCAGAAAGATTTCTGGCTCCCAGGTGTCTTTTATACAGGTAACGAGCTGAGATTAGGAGCACACTCTTAAAGGGAGTGCTCCTAATCTCAGTTTGTTACCTGTATAAAAGACACCTGTCCACAGAAGCAATCAATCAATCAGATTCCAAACTCTCCACCATGGCCAAGACCAAAGAGCTCTCCAAGGATGTCAGGGACAAGATTGTAGACCTACACAAGGCTGGAATGGGCTACAAGACCATCGCCAAGCAGCTTGGTGAGAAGGTGACAACAGTTGGTGCGATTATTCGCAAATGGAAGAAACACAAAATAACTGGAGTGGAGTTGCAATGATCATGAGAACGGTGAGGAATCAGCTCAGAACTACACGGGAGGATCTTGTCAATGATCTCAAGGCAGCTGGGACCATAGTCACCAAGAAAACAATTGGTAACACACTATGCCGTGAAGGACTGAAATCCTGCAGCGCCTGCAAGTTCCCCCTGCTCAAGAAAGCACACATACAGGGCCGTCTGAAGTTTGCCAATTAACATCTGAATGATTCAGAGGAGAACTGGGTGAAAGTGTTGTGGTCAGATGAGACCAAAATGGAGCTCTTTGCCATCAACTCAACTCGCCGTGTTTGGAGGAGGAGGAATGCTGCCTATGACCCCAAGAACACCATCCCCACCGTCAAACATGGAGGTGGAAACATTATGCTTTGGGGGTGTTTTTCTGCTAAGGGGACAGGACAACTTCACCCCATCAAAGGGACGATGGACGGGGCCATGTACCGTCAAATGTTGCGTGAGAACCTCCTTCCCTCAGCCAGGGCATTGAAAATGGGTCGTGGATGGGTATTCCAGCATGACAATGACCCAAAACACACGGCCAAGGCAACAAAGGAGTGGCTCAAGAAGAAGCACATTAAGGTCCTGGAGTGGCCTAGCCAGTCTCCAGACCTTAATCCCATAGAAAATCTGTGGAGGGAGCTGAAGGTTCGAGTTGCCAAACGTCAGCCTCAAAACCTTAATGACTTGGAGAAGATCTGCAAAGAGGAGTGGGACAAAATCCCTCCTGAGATGTGTGCAAACCTGGTGGCCAACTACAAGAAACGTCTGACCTCTGATTGCCAACAAGGGTTTTGCCACCAAGTACTAAGTCATGTTTTGCAGAGGGGTCAAATACTTATTCCCCTCATTATAATGCAAATAAATTTATAACATTTTTGACATGCATTTTTCTGGATTTTTGTTGTTGTTATTCTGTCTCTCACTGTTCAAATAAACCTACCATTACAATTATAGACTGATCATGTCTTTGTCAGTGGGCAAACGTACAAAATCAGCAGGGGATCAAATACTTTTTTCGCTCACTGTATGCACAAACTATTTCGGATGGGAAGCATGCAGACGCCTTTAGATACCTTTGACCTTCTCCTTATGGCTGTTGACAGATATGAGTCCTCCTGGCAGAGAGAGATCTCTTCAGAGTGGGGATCAGATAGTCCTGGCAGAGATCCCTCCCACAGGCAGATGGCTGCCAAGGTAGCCAGCCACAGTCTGCCGGGTTAGAGGGATGCAGAGGGTTGTAGATGGCTGCCGAGGTAGCCAGCCACAGTCTGCCGGGTTATTGGGTTACAGAGGGTTGTAGATGGCTGCTGAGGTAGCCAGCCACAGTCTGCCGGGTTATTGGGTTACAGAGGGTTGTAGATGGCTGCCGAGGTAGACAGTCACAGTCTGCCGGGTTATTGGGTTACAGAGGGTTGTAGATGGCTGCCGAGGAAGCCAGCCACAATCTGCCGGGTTATTGGGTTACAGAGGGTTGTAGATGGCTGCCGAGGTAGCCAGCCACAGTCTGCCGGGTTATTGGGTTACAGAGGGTTGTAGATGGCTGCCGAGGTAGCCAGCCACAGTCTGCCGGGTTATTGGGTTACAGAGGGTTGTAGATGGAGGTAGCCAGCCACAGTCTGCCGGGTTAGAGGGGTGCAGAGGCAGCACCTGGTCGGGCCCATAGGGAGAGAGGGAGTTCTGCTGGGTCAGATCCACTACAGGGCTGATGATGAAGCAGACTGACTGGATCAGTGCCTCCCTGGCTCTGGGCCACACCAGTCAGTGTAACTGTCCTCTACCTCATCAATCAGTGCCAGGGAGAACTGTCCTGACCACAGTTACAGTCTGCTTCGTTAGCTACGACACTACGTCTAAATAAATCCACTTAAGGAAGCAGTGTTCTTATTAATCTGACATAAAGCCAACATGCTGTAGGCCACATCCTCCTGTCACGGCTTGTGTTTCCTGTTATCTCTTGTTAGATGTGTGGTGATGTTGATGATCCAGTCAGTCTGTGCTGTTCTGGTTAAACCCCTGTTATCTCCTGTTTAGATGTGTGATGATCCATGTCCAGTCTGTCTGTCTGTACTGTCCTGGTTAAACTCCTGTTATCTCGCCCTGTTTTGCTTCTGTCTCGAGTGTGGGGAGATCCAGTCAGTCTGTGCTGTTCTGGTTAAACCCCTGTTATCTCCTGTTAGATGTGGATGATCCAGTCAGTCTGTACTGTCCTGGTTAAACCCCTGTTATCTCCTGTTTAACTGTGTGGTGATGTTGATGATCGCGTCAGCTACATAACAGTTCTGGTTAAACCCCTGTTATCTCCTGTTTAGATGTTGATGATCCAGTCAGTCTGTACTGTCCTGGTTAAACCCCTGTTATCTCCTGTTTAGATGTGTGGTGATGTGGATGATCCAGTCCGTCTGTGCTGTCCTGGTTAAACCCCTGTTATCTCGCTCCTGTTTTTCTTGTTATCAGGTGACACATCGGTGGCGTTCTGTGTGTTGTGCTGTAACTGTGACGGTCGAGGGCTACATAACAGCTAACCCCCGTGTTCACTATTCACAGAGAGAGAGAGGGCTGTTTGCATTGTAAATATGAGGCTTCAGCCTTTGTTTGTGTTTCACCACGAAGGGGGAGGCTGATGGAAGGCTGTGTGTGTTTGAATGTGTGTGCATTGTCGGAGGAGTGAGTGGATGGAGTGAGTGAGTGGATGGAGTGAGTGAGTGGATGGCGTGAGTGAGTGGATGGTGTGAGTGAGTGGATGGCGTGAGTGAGTGGATGGCGTGAGTGAGTGGATGGCTGTGAGTGGATGGCGTGAGTGAGTGGATGGCGTGAGTGAGTGGATGGCGTGAGTGAGTGGATGGCGTGAGTGAGTGGATGTAATGAGTGGATGGAGTGAGAGAGTGGATGGAGTGAGAGAGTGGATGGCGTGAGTGAGTGGATGGCGTGAGTGAGTGGATGGCGTGAGTGAGTGGATGGCGTGAGCTCAGTCTGTATCTGAGTTAGACTGTCCAGTGAGAGATGTGCTGGGCCTGTCCAGTGAGAGATGTGCTGGGTCTGGGTGGTTTTAACACGGTTGTCTGTGTCGGCCCTAAATGGGTTCATTGTGTTCCACGCCTCTCTGTAATGACGCAGAACTAGATGAGAGGAAAACATGTTTGGAATGTACAACACTACTCAACCTAGCTGGGATCCTGTCTGATAGAAACTACTCAACCTAGCTGGGATCCTATCCTGTTATCTCGTTGAAATGTGCTGCCTTGAGGTGGTGTGGAAAGTGAGGTTTCTGTTAAGTGATTGCGTACACAGCCTATTTACTGAATGAGCATCAGCAGATAGCAATAGCTGTTAGCGACACTCGTCTCTCCCTACTGGTTCAAAGGGATTGGTGTGTTTTAATGGGGTGTAGCTAGGTTCAAAGGGATAGGTGTGTTTTAATGGGGTGTTGCTATAGTTCAAAGGGAACGGTGTGTTTTAATGGGGTGTTGCTAGGTTCAAAGGGAACGGTGTGTTTTAATGGGGTGTTGCTATAGTTCAAAGGGAACGGTGTGTTTTAATGGGGTGTTGCTAGGTTCAAAGAGAACGGTGTGTTTTAATGGGGTGTTGCTAGGTTCAAAGGGTTTGGTGTGTTTTAATGGGGTGTTGCTAGGTTCAAAGGGAACGGTGTGTTTTAATGGGGTGTTGCTATGTTCAAAGGGATCTGTGTGTTTTAATGGGGTGTTGCTAGGTTCAAAGGGAACGGTGTGTTTTAATGGGGTGTTGCTAGGTTCAAAGGGAACAGTGTGTTTTAATGGGGTGATGCTAGGTTCAAAGGGAACGGTGTGTTTTAATGGGGTGTGTAGCTAGGTTCAAAGGGAACGGTGTGTTTTAATGGGGTGTGTAGCTATAGTTTATTATATGGGTCTGTGTTTTCTTATATATGAGGTGTTGTGGGAGTCACAGAGGTACACATTGTCTCTATCTACTAGTACCATATAGTTACCTACCCCTCTACCTACTAGTACCATATAGTTACCTACCCCTCTATCTACTAGTACCATATAGTTACCTACCCCTCTATCTACTAGTACCAGATAGTTACCTACCCCTCTATCTACTAGTACCATATAGTTACCTACCCCTCTATCTACTAGTACCATATAGTTACCTACCCCTCTATCTACTAGTACCATATAGTTACCTACCCCTCTATCTACTAGTACCATATAGTTACCTACCCCTCTATCTACTAGTACCATATAGTTACCTACCCCTCTATCTACTAGTACCATATAGTTACCTACCCCTCTATCTACTAGTACCATATAGTTACCTACCCCTCTATCTACTAGTACCATATAGTTACCTACCCCTCTATCTACTAGTACCATATAGTTACCTACCCCTCTATCTACTAGTACCATATAGTTACCTACCCCTCTATCTACTAGTACCATATAGTTACCTACCCCTCTATCTACTAGTACCATCTAGTTACCTACCCCTCTATCTACTAGTACCATCTAGTTACCTACCCCTCTATCTACTAGTACCATATAGTTACCTACCCCTCTATCTACTTGTACCATATAGTTACCTACCCCTCTATCTACTAGTACCATATAGTTACCTACCCCTCTATCTACTAGTACCATATAGTTACCTACCCCTCTATCTACTAGTACCATATAGTTACCTACCCCTCTATCTACTTAGTACCCTTATACAGTGCATTCGGAAAGTATTCAGACCCCTATCACTTTTTTTACCACCCCTCTATTACGTTAGTTACAGCCTTATTCTGTAAATAGTTACCTTTTTAGAACATTTGTGTACCCCTTGTATTAAACATAAAAAACCTACCCCTCTATCTTAGTTACATATAGTATTCAGACCCTTTACTAGCTTTGAGACTCTAAATTGAGCTCAGGTGCATCCATATAGTTACCTACCCCTGTTTCCATGATCATCCTTGAGATGTTTACTACAATTTGATTGGAGTACCACCTGTGGTAAATTCAATTGATTGTACATGATTTGGAAAGGCACACACCTGTCTATATAAGGTCCCACAGTTGACAGTGCATGTGTGTGTATATTGATAAGGGATAATTTTTTATTTATTTAATCCATTTTAGATTAAGGCTGTAACGTAGCAAATATGTACCTAAAAGTCAAGGCGTCTGAATACTTTCCGAATGCACTGTAGCTACCTACCCCTGTCCCATCCTCACCCCTTAATAACCCCCCTCTAGCTCTACTAGTCTGAGTTGCCTACCCCTTACCTAATGTCGGTGGACTCTAAACTGGAGTGGACTGACTGGGAGACCCTCTGGCCTGGTAAAGCAGCCAGCCCAGCCAGCCCTCTATCTACTAGTCCAGTCAGCTAGCCAGCCAGTCAGCCAGTACAGCTAGCCAGCCAGCCATCCAGCCATATAGTTACCAGCCAGCTAGCCAGTCAGTCAGCTAGCCAGTACAGTCAGCCAGTCAAGCTAGCCCTAGCCAGTCAGCTAGTACCAGCCAGTCAGCCAGTCAGCTAGTTACAGCCAGCCTAGTACCATATAGTCAGCTAGCCAGCCTAGTCAGCTAGTCACCTACAGTCAGCCAGTCAGCTAGTCAGCCACCAGTCAGCTACAGTACCAGCCAGCCCTCTAGCCAGTCAGCCATATAGTCAGCCAGCCATCTACTAGTCATATAGTTACCTAGCCAGTCAGCCATATAGCCCTAGCCAGCCAGTCAGCCAGCCAGCCAGTCAGTCAGCTAGCCAGTCAGCCCTCTAGTCAGTCAGTCAGCCTCTATCCAGCCAGTCAGCCAGCCAGCCAGTCAGCCTACCCCTCTCATCTAGTCAGTCATATAGTTACCAGCCAGTCAGCCAGCCAGTCCTAGCCCTCTATCCAGTCAGCCAGCCAGCCAGCCAGTCAGCTATCTAGCCAGCCAGTTACCTACAGCCAGCCAGTCAGCCATTCGCCAGTCAGCCAGCCAGTCAGCCAGCCAGCAGCCTTATTCTGGAATGTCAGAACATAGCCAGCCAGTCAGCCAGCCAGCCATAAGTATTCAGCCAGCCAGCCAGTCAGCCAGTCAGCCATTCAGCCAGTCAGCTTGCCAGCCAGTCAGCCATTTAGTCAGTCAGCCAGTCAGCCAGTCAGCCAGTCAGCTAGCCAGCCAGTCATGCTAGCCAGCCAGTCAGCCAGTCAGTCAGTCAATCCAGTCAGCCAGCCAGCCAGTCAGCCAGTGGAGCCAGTCAGCCAGAATACAGCTAGCCTACCAGTCAGTCCAGTCAGCTAGCCCCCCCAGCCAGTCAGCAACCAGTTCAGCCAGACTCAGCCTGGAGTCAGCTAGTTAGCCAGCCAGCCAGGTCAGCAGCCACCCAGCCAGCCAGTCAGCCAGCCAGCCAGCCAGCCAGCCAGTCAGCCAGCCAGCCAGCTAGCCAGTCAGTCAGTCAGCAGTCAGCCAGCCAGCCAGCCAGCAGTCAGCAGTCAGCCAGCCAGTCAGCCAGCCAGCCAGTCAGTCAGCCAGCTAGCCAGCCAGTCAACTAGCCAGCTAGCCAGTCAGCCAGTCAGCCAGCCAGTCAGCTAGCCAGCCAGTCAGCCAGTCAGCCAGCCAGTCAGCCAGCCCAGCCAGCCAGCCAGTCAGCCAGCCAGCCAGCCAGCCAGCCAGCCAGCCAGCCAGCAGTCAGCCAGTCAGCCAGCCAGCCAGCCAGCCAGTCAGCCAGTCAGAGTGAGGACTGTAATGTTGGTAATAAAACTCTTCCTGTTTATTTTTATGGCCCAGTTGACTCCTAGCAGCATTCCAGCCAAGGTTAATGTTTGATTTAGGAGGGAGGAATGGAGAGCCAAAGAAGAAGAACTCTTGCTTTCTATACTCTCCTCTCTCCATAGTCCCCTACTATCTCTGTCACTGGACTCTGGAGGACACTGGGGATGTAGAAGGGATGCTGAGCCAAATTCATTCTCTAAAGAGCTGTCCTCTTGTCACTTCCTAATCCTCTCCCGTCTCCTATCAGTCACTGGAGGACTGGCCAGGATTATCCACATCAGAATATTGGCTAGAAGGGACAATCTCTACAACCTCTGTGAAAGCATTTTGGCACTTCTCAACATGGCATCCTGAATATAGATTTAGATTGTGTCTGTTTGTGGACTTGAGCTGTGTGTGTTTCTCGGGAGTTTGGATAAAGTTTCCCTGCAACAATGGACATTAAAGTAATTATATTGTTCTTCATTCATCTCTGATTATTGTGTGGAATTATCTTAGGGCCCTATAAAATATTTTTTGCCTGATTCCATTTTAGTTTTTCCAGGTTTTCGCTCTCAAAATCACATTTCGTAATAGAACATCCAATTGTGTTGTTTTTTGTAGGTCCACAACAACGCTTAAACCACACCAGGAGACCACTTTTGAGGTCTGGGAAAAATAGAAGACATTTTATATTTTTTGGGTGTACACTAAAGGTCAAAAGTTTGGATTTTTCTTTATTTTTACTGTTTTCTACATTGTAGAATAATAGTGAAGACATCAGAACTATGAAATAACACATATGGAATCATGTAGTAACCAAAAAGGTGTTACACAAATCAAAATATATGTTATATTTGAGATTCTTCAAATAGCCACCCTTTGCCTTGATGACAGCTTTGCACACACTAGAACCACTCTAAAATGTGCAGTTTTGTCACACAACACAATGCCACAGATGTCTCAAGTTTTGAGGGAGCGTGCAATTGGCGTGCTAACTGCAGGAATGTCCACCAGAGCTGTTGCCAGAGAATTTAATGTTCATTGTTCTACCATAAGCCGCCGCCAACGTCGTTTTAGAGAATTTGGCAGTACGTCCAACCAGCCTCACAACCGCAGATCACGTGTAACCACGCCAGCCCAGGATCTCCACATCCGGCTTCTGCACCTGCGGGATCATCTGAGACCAGCCACCCGGACAGCTGATGAAACTGTGGGTTTGCACAACCGAAGAATTACCAAAGAATTTCTGCAAAACTGTCAGAAACCGTCTCGGCGAAGCTGCGTGCTCGTCATCCTCACCAGGGTCTTGACCTGACTGCAGTTCGGCGTCATAACCGACTTCAGTGGGCAAATGCTCACCTTCAGTGGCTACTGGCAGGCTGGAGAAGTGTGCTCTTTACGGATGAATCCGGGTTTGAACTGTACCGGGCAGATGGCAGACCACATGTATGGCGTCGTGTGGGTGAGCGGTTTGCTGATTTCAACGTTGTGAACAGAGTGCCCCATGGTGGCGGTCTGGTTACGGTATGGGCAGGCATAAGCAACGGACAACGAACACTATTGCATTTTATCGATGGCAATTTGAATGCACAGAGATACTGTGATGAGATCCTGAGGCCCATTGTCGTGCCATTCATCTGCCGCCATCACCTCATGTTTCAGCATGATAATGCACAGGCCCATGTCGCAAGGATCTGTACACAATTTCTGGAAGCTGAAAATGTCCCAGTTCTTCCGTGGCCTGCCTACTTACCAGACATGTCACCCACTGAGCATGTTTGGGATGCTCTGGATCGACGGGTATGACAGTGTGTTCCAGTTCTCGCCAATATCCAGCAACTTCACACAGCCATTGAAGAGGATTGGGACAACATTCCACAGGCCACAATCAACAGCCTGATCAACTCTACGGGAAGGAGATGTGTAGCGCTGGATGAGGCAAATGGTGGTCACACCAGATACTGACTGGTTTTCTGATCCATTTTTTTATTTTTTTTTTTAAGGTATCTGTGACCAAGAGATGCATATCTATATTCCCAGTCGTGAAATCCATGGATTAGGCCCTAATGAACTTATTTCAATTGACTGATTTCCTTATATGAACTGTAACTCAGTAAAACCTTTGAAATAGTTGCATGTTGCGTTTTTTTTAAATAATTGTGTTCTGTATAGTTGATTTCCTACTAAGGTCAATACATTTAGTTGATTTCCTACTGAGGGTCAAGACATTTTTGAATATTGTTGAATTCAGTTTTAATGTCTGGGTTCCGTGATTCCGTCCGCGGTCTCCGCAACACAGACGTTACAGGGCCCTGTAGTTTCGAGATTCTCACCATTCTAAATGTATTGTGATACTGAGAATGTTTTTTATTATTATTCTTATTATTTAAAAAAAAGGTTTTGCCATTTGATGTTTCAAACATATATTGCTCACTATATGCAGAGAGACGAGAGCATGAGAAAATTAGTATTGATCAGTCATGGAAATAAGTCCTTTAAAACACGTTGGCAAGGAGAACAAGCTATAGGATGAAAAATACTGGAATTTTGGCGCAGATACATCCGACTAACGCTACCATCCGACCAACGCTACCATCCGACCAACGCTACCATCCGACCAACGCTACCATCCGACCAACAACGCTACGATCCGACCAACAACGCTACCATCCGACCAACAACGCTACCGTCCGACCAACAACGCTACCGTCCGACCAACAACGCTACCGTCCGACCAACAACGCTACCGTCCGACCACCAACGCTACCGTCCGACCACCAACGCTACCATCCGACCAACGCTACCATCCGACCAACGCTACCTAAAATGAATAGCATTGTTGTATCTACGCTTCCAACGTGGACTTCTTCAGCTTCGTGGATAAATCATTAGTTTACGATGAATATGTGGTTTAATCTCTCCTCTCTGTAGACTGAGCAGAGGGAGAGTTTGTATAGCCTACACAGCATGTAAATGGTATGTTCCAGGTGGAGAGAGCCTGTCCGAGTTCTGAGGATGTGCTGTATGTGTTTCTAGAGAGAGGGATGTTGTGGGACTGTTTGGAGGACGGTGGGTGGATGTGAAATGAAGCTCACGTTATTTAAATCAGGCTGGTTGAAGCAGGGCAGAGCAGCTGTGACTCATTGTTGCAGACCGCAACCCGTGCTGCTTTCTCAGAGAAACCTGAATGAATTCTCCCTTTCTTCTGAAATTGTCTCGCTGTCCCAGATTCTGTGGTGCCCACTTGCTACGGACTAAGACAGGAAATGGTGTGGAGACAGACAGTTGTGTTCCTGACTGGAGACTGTTCCCTGTTTTTAACTGTGTTATGCTGTAAGGTGTTGAGTCTCCCCTGCCCTGTGGTAAGACGGTTGGTCTGGGTAGCCTGTCTAATGGGCTGAATGCCAGACTGTTGGTCTGGGTAGCCTGTCTAATGGGCTGAATGCCAGACTGTTGGTCTGGGTAGCCTGTCTAATGGGCTGAATCCCAGAGTGTTGGTCTGGGTAGCCTGTCTAATGGGCTGAATCCCAGAGTGTTGGTCTGGGTAGCCTGTCTAATGGGCTGAATCCCAGAGTGTTGGTCTGGGTAGCCTGTCTAATGGGCTGAATCCCAGAGTGTTGGTCTGGGTAGCCTGTCTAATGGTGAATCCCAGAGTGTTGGTCTGGGTAGCCTGTCTAATGGGCTGAATCCCAGAGTGTTGGTCTGGGTAGCCTGTCTAATGGGCTGAATCCCAGAGTGTTGGTCTGGGTAGCCTGTCTAATGAATCCCAGAGTGTTGGTCTGGGTAGCCTGTCTAATGGGCTGAATGCCAGACTGTTGGTCAGGGTAGCCTGTCTAATGGGCTGAATGCCAGACTGTTGGTCTGGGTAGCCTGTCTAATGGGCTGAATCCCTGTTGGTCTGGGTAGCCTGTCTAATGGGCTGAATGCCAGACTGTTGGTCTGGGTAGCCTGTCTAATGGGCTGAATCCAGAGTGTCGGTCTGGGTAGCCTGTCTAATGGGCTGAATGCCAGAGTGTTGGTCTGGGTAGCCTGTCTAATGGGCTGAATCCCAGAGTGTCGGTCTGGGTAGCCTGTTCTAATGGGCTGAATCCCAGAGTGTCGGTCTGGGTAGCCTGTCTAATGGGCTGAATGCCAGAGTGTCGGTCTGGGTAGCCTGTCTAATGGGCTGAATGCCAGAGTGTTGGTCTGGGTAGCCTGTCTAATGGGCTGAATGCCAGACGGTTGGTCTGGGTAGCCTGTCTAATGGGCTGAATCCCAGAGTGTTGGTCTGGGTAGCCTGTCTAATGGGCTGAATCCCAGAGTGTCGGTCTGGGTAGCCTGTCTAATGGGCTGAATCCCAGAGTGTTGGTCTGGGTAGCCTGTCTAATGGGCTGAATGCCAGACGGTTGGTCTGGGTAGCCTGTCTAATGGGCTGAATCCCAGAGTGTTGGTCTGGGTAGCCTGTCTAATGGGCTGAATCCCAGAGTGTTGGTCTGGGTAGCCTGTCTAATGGGCTGAATGCCAGAGTGTTGGTCTGGGTAGCCTGTCTAATGGGCTGAATGCCAGAGTGTTGGTCTGGGTAGCCTGTCTAATGGGCTGAATCCCAGAGTGTCGGTCTGGGTAGCCTGTCTAATGGGCTGAATCCCAGAGTGTTGGTCTGGGTAGCCTGTCTAATGGGCTGAATGCCAGAGTGTTGGTCTGGGTAGCCTGTCTAATGGGCTGAATGCCCAGAGTGTCGGTCTGGGTAGCCTGTCTAATGGGCTGAATGCCAGAGTGTTGGTCTGGGTAGCCTGTCTAATGGGCTGAATGCCAGAGTGTTGGTCTGGGTAGCCTGTCTAATGGGCTGAATGCCAGAGTGTCGGTCTGGGTAGCCTGTCTAATGGGCTGAATCCCAGAGTGTCGGTCTGGGTAGCCTGTCTAATGGGCTGAATGCCAGAGTGTTGGTCTGGGTAGCCTGTCTAATGGGCTGAATCCCAGAGTGTTGGTCTGGGTAGCCTGTCTAATGGGCTGAATGCCAGAGTGTTGGTCTGGGTAGCCTGTCTAATGGGCTGAATCCCAGAGTGTTGGTCTGGGTAGCCTGTCTAATGGGCTGAATCCCAGAGTGTTGGTCTGGGTAGCCTGTCTAATGGGCTGAATCCCAGAGTGTTGGTCTGGGTAGCCTGTCTAATGGGCTGAATCCCAGAGTGTTGGTCTGGGTAGCCTGTCTAATGGGCTGAATCCCAGAGTGTTGGTCTGGGTAGCCTGTCTGATGGGCTGAATGCCAGAGTGTTGGTCTGGGTAGCCTGTCTAATGGGCTGAATCCCAGAGTGTTGGTCTGGGTAGCCTGTCTAATGGGCTGAATCCCAGAGTGTTGGTCTGGGTAGCCTGTCTAATGGGCTGAATCCCAGAGTGTCG
Organism: Coregonus suidteri; assembly: GCA_036851935.1. Taxonomy (NCBI): domain Eukaryota; kingdom Metazoa; phylum Chordata; class Actinopteri; order Salmoniformes; family Salmonidae; genus Coregonus; species Coregonus suidteri. The sequence goes on along the minus strand of CM072218.1, from coordinate 107,975,554 downwards.
GTCGGTGCTGAACCGTGTGTTTACGGTGTATAATACATATGATTGTGTGTCAGGGTGTAATAACCGGCTTTATTTTTTATTTTAAGCCGATTTTAACTTGGTGCTAGCCAATTTGTCAACAACATCCCATTGCAAAATAAGGCTTTTTAGCCTATTCATTGATGGAAATACATTTGACCGGTCATGCTTAACGGGTCCATAGGTTAATTTGAAGAGACACTGGTGGAGTGAAGTAGAGAGGGAGGGATGGAGATGGAGGAGGGGGAGAGGAGGAGGGGGAGATGGCGAGGAGGAGGGGGAGATGGCGATGGAGGAGGGGGAGATGGAGGAGGGGGAGATGGAGGAGGGGGAGATGGCGATGGAGGAGGGAAGGATGGAGGAGGGGGAGATGGAGATGAAGAGAGCTGGGATTAGATAATAAATTGTACAGGTTCTCTTGCATACCATGCTATGTTTGATGTTTTTAGCCCCATTTGGTCTTCTTTGCAAGTTATGTTTCCCAGATATTTGTGTGGGGTTACATTAGACTCTCTATATCACGAACTACAGTACTGCCAAAGTATTCTGGACACCCCAGAGCTTGAATATTTCTGACGTTGGCAATCTCCCACCAACTTCCTGGAACATCAACACATCATGAATCACTGCTTGAGGCAGAGGGCATTTCTCTAGAATGCATTCTACCTTCTATTTCCCTGCATTCTATTTCCCTGCATTCTATTTCCCCGGCATTCTATTTCCCCGGCATTCTATTTCCCAGGCATTCTATTTCCCTGCATTCTATTTCCCCGGCATTCTATTCAGCTCGCAATGGAGAAGATAATTTCTTAGAATAGCCTTCCTGCAAGGTGAGAGGAAAGCTCTGATAATGTATAGTTGTTGATACTGTGTGTTTTAATAGTGTGTGATTCTCCTCCAGGCTCAGATAGCGTTCCTCCAGGGCGAGAGGAAGGGCCAGGAGAACCTGAAGAAGGACCTGGTGAGGAGGATTAAGATGCTGGAGTACGCCCTCAAACAGGAGAGGTAAGTTACAGCACCCAGTGAACCACTTTGATCACTTGCGGGGTTGATATGCAAACTATGTCATCAAGTGTCAAACTCCGGTGGCATGTGAGACAAAATTTCGTCGCTAGCTAATAAACATATATATTGATTTTTAGCGGTGGCAAATGGGAATATGACTCTCAAAGTGGCTCCGACTCATCGTGAGGAGCCTATAAAACGTAGCTAGCTAGCTTCCTGAACATATTTTGGAAATGTATTGGAATAAATGACTGAACTATAAAACCAGTTTGCCAGCTATGGGTAACTGTTAGGGATATATGTTTAATATGGCACTGCATCGGTCGGAGGACCTCAAACCAATCCAAATGTAGCATGCAGAAAATCTATTCAAATGTTACGAATTGCCGATTCACATTTTTTTCCCCCTCGTATTACTTTTCCTACCTAAAATACCTCTTATGTGACAACTGATGTGTCTTCTCCTTCAGTGTGGAACTGCATGTAACTGTGTTGACAGTCATTGATCTACAGGTTATTTTACTAAACAACTCCAGGGAATACACTATATATACAGCAGTATGTGGACACCCCTTCAAATTAGTGGATTCGGCTATTTCAGCCACACGCCGTTGCTGACAGGTGTATACAATCGAGCACACCGCCATGCAATCTCCATAGACAAACATTGGCAGTAGAATGGACTTAGTGAAGAGCTCAGTGACTTTCAACGTGAATCCGTCATAGGATGCCATCTTTCTAACAAGTCCGTTTGTATAATTTATGCCCTGCTTAAGCTGCCCTGGTCAACTGTAAGTGCTGTTATTGTGAAGTGGAAATGTCTAGGAGCAACAACCGCTCAGCCGCAAAGTGGTAGGCCACACAAGCTCACAGAACGGGACCGCAGAGGAAGGCCCTCAAAATTGTCAAAGACTCCAGCCACCCTAGTCATAGACTGTTCTCTCTGCTAGGCGGCAAGCGGTACCGGAGCGCCAAGTCTAGGTCCAAAAGCTTCTCAACAGCTTCTACCCCCAAGCCATAAGACTCCTGACAGCTAATCATGGCTACCCGTATTTGCACTGCCCCCCCACCCCATACTTTTTACGCTGCTGTACTCTGTTAAAATTATGTAGTCACTTTAACTCTACCTACATATTACCTCAACTACCTCAACACACATTGACTATGCAACGGTACCCCCCTGTATATATAGCCTCCCTACTGTCACTTTATTCTATTGTATATATAGCCTCCCTACTGTCACTTTATTTTTACTTCTGCTCTTTTTTTCTCAACACTTTTTTGTTGTTGTTTTATTCTTCTTTTTTGTTTAAAATAAATGCACTGTTGGTTAAGGGCAAGTAAGCATTTCACTGTAATGTCTGCACCTGTTGTATTCGGCGCATGTGACCAATAAAATTTGATTTGATTTGAGTGCTGAAGCGCGTCAAAATAGTATTTCCTCGGGTGCAACACTCACTACCGAGTTCCAAACTGCTTCTGAAAGCAACATCAGCACAATAACTGTTTGTCGGGAGCTTCATGAAATGGGTTTCCATGGCCGAGAAGCCGCACACAAGCCTAAGATCACCATGCGTAATGCCAAGCGTCGGCTGGAGTGGTGTAAAGCTCGCCGCCATTGGACTCCGGAGCAGTGGAAACGCGTTCTCTGGAGTGATGAATCACGCTTCACCATCTAGCAGTCCAACGGATTAATCTGGGTTTGGCAGATGCCAGGAGAACACTACCTGCTACAATGCAGTGCCAACTGTAAAGTTTTTTTAGATACAGTGCCTTCGGAAAGTATTCTGATTTTTTCCACATTTTGTTACGTTACAGCCTTATTCTAAAATTGATTACATAATTTTTTTTTCTCATCAATCTACACACAATACCCCATAATGACAAAGCGAAAACAGGTTTTTAGACATTTTTAGCAAATGTATTTAAGAAAAAAACAGATACCTTATTTACATAAGTATTCAGACCCTTTGCAATGAGACTATTATCTTGGCAAAGGAAATATTTTTGTTCAGTATAATTACAGTATGGAATTCACAGCTAAATGTTTGCCAGCTAGATATCTAACTGTTAAGTTAACTGTCTAAAATGTGATAAATGTTCTGCAGTTGTGCATTTGGTTTGTTAATTTAGTAGGTACTAGTATCCCAAAACAGCGGTTTGAGACAGATGTGTTTGTTTGCAAAGAAGAACAACTAATATAGGAGTTTCGTGCGGTGATCAAGTTACACTTGTATGAAATTCACTATTAATGTTTGCCAGCTAGATATCGTATAACTATTAAGTTAACTATCGAAGACGTGCCAAATACATTCTCTCCAGCTGGCTTTTGCTAACTGCTAATGTTAGCTAAGTGGCTAACGTTAGCTTGTAAGATCAAGCTTCTTGGTAACAGCAACAGAGACAATTCCCTCCTGGATTAAGATCCCTGCTGCCTAATATTTGTTTTGTGCGTGCTGTAAACTGCGTTTTGAGATACTTGCGTAACTTAATGAGCTGGGTTTGTCTGTCCTAGTAGTGAATGTTTTGCATGCGCTCGTTAGCATTTACCTAGCATCCGCTATGAGAATTCCTTAGTACTTGTTAGCATTTTGCTAGACTTTTGTTAGCATTCTGGTAAGTGACGTTTTTTTTGGAGGGGGGGGGCTTGTTTTACGTTTGCAAAAAAATATAGCGCACCTTGTGTGCACTACCGGTAATACCGTATATCCCGGTACGGCACAGGCACAGTATGGAAATCTGGATACCGGCCAACCCTACCACACAGCCTTTACCCCACACATCACCTGACCTAACACTGACATCATAACGCTTCAGCCCCACGATACGCTTTGCTGTCAGCGTCGAGTCGATGTGACGTTCTACACAGAGCGTGTTGTTTTGAGAGGGACAGAGTCTCTGTTCTGTTTCCCTACTGGACTGAGCCATAGTCATTGATTTATGCGTAAGTACAAAAGCTTTAGTCCAGTTCTTCGTAAGTCCTCTGTAGCTCAGCTGGTAGAGCGCGGCGCTTGTAACGCCAGGGTAGTGGGTTCGATCCCCGGGACCACCCATACACAAAAATTTATGCACGCATGACTGTAAGTCGCTTTGGATAAAAGCGTCTGCTAAATGGCAAATTGTTATTATTCAATTGTTGCTAGTGGTTGTACTAAATTATCCTCTCATTACACAAGTTGTTTGTTTACATTTTGAACATAGTCAATGTAGCTAGTTAGCTAGAGTTTCTGCTAGTTAGTAGCTTCTTGACTTCATCAGTCTCAGTACAGTAACCAGTGGTGTCTAGTAGTCAGTACAGTAACCAGTGGTAGTCAGGACAGTAACCAGTGGTGTCTAGTAGTCAGTATAGTAACCAGTGGTAGTCAGTATAGTAACCAGTGGTGTCTAGTAGTCAGTACAGTAACCAGTGGTAGTCAGGACAGTAACCAGTGGTAGTCAGGACAGTAACCAGTGGTAGTCAGTACAGTAACCAGTGGTGTCTAGTAGTCAGTACAGTAACCAGTGGTGTCTAGTAGTCTGTACAGTAACCAGTGGTGTCTAGTAGTCAGTACAGTAACCAGTGGTGTCTAGTAGTCAGTACAGTAACCAGTGGTAGTCAGTACAGTAACCAGTGGTGTCTAGTAGTCAGTACAGTAACCAGTGGTGTCTAGTAGTCAGTACAGTAACCAGTGGTAGTCAGGACAGTAACCAGTGGTGTCTAGTAGTCAGTACAGTAACCAGTGGTAGTCAGTACAGTAACCAGTGGTAGTCAGTACAGTAACCAGTGGTGTCTAGTAGTCAGTACAGTAACCAGTGGTAGTCAGGACAGTAACCAGTGGTGTCTAGTAGTCAGTACAGTAACCAGTGGTAGTCAGGACAGTAACCAGTGGTAGTCAGGACAGTAACCAGTGGTAGTCAGTACAGTAACCAGTGGTGTCTAGTAGTCAGTACAGTAACCAGTGGTAGTCAGGACAGTAACCAGTGGTAGTCAGGACAGTAACCAGTGGTAGTCAGGACAGTAACCAGTGGTAGTCAGTACAGTAACCAGTGGTAGTCAGGACAGTAACCAGTGGTAGTCAGGACAGTAACCAGTGGTAGTCAGGACAGTAACCAGTGGTAGTCAGTACAGTAACCAGTGGTAGTCAGTACAGTAACCAGTGGTAGTCAGGACAGTAACCAGTGGTAGTCAGTACAGTAACCAGTGGTGTCTAGTCGATGCAACCATCCCCTTTATCGCTCATTATTTACTTCACAGGATAGAATTTAACGGCCGCGTCGTCAGCCATGGAGAATTGAACCTCAGTGATTCTAAGCTTTGCATGCTGCCATTGGACCAGTGTTATTTATTTATTTATTTTTTTGTCAAGCACCTATTTTTCAGTGTCAATTGACGAGACTATAACTGCCTCAATAGACCCAGAAAAAACGAACTACATTTAAAATTATTTAGAATTTCAGTTGACTAAAACCGAGACAACTATCTCTTTGACTAAAGTCTGACTACTAAGTGGACTGGAGAACAGTTTTTGGCGAGATTGAGAGCTTTTCGGTGATGGGCACAATTACTATTAGCAGCAGAGATGCGCAGCGCAGTTCTGCAGTTGGGAGGAAGAGTCACACACCTGGCAGACACTGCCTACACCAGCTGGTGAGCTGCGGGGGAGAAAGCTGTGACTGGGGTGCAGACAGCCTCCGCCTCCGATTATAGCATCGTTAGCACACGTCGCGCAGGTGACTCTCTTGCTTCACCCCCAGCCTTCCTAGTTAGCAACCCTTTGGCTGGTTAAGAAACACAAGCTGCTTTACCAAATTAAAAACAATAGCAGCATTGAGTTTAATCGTAAAACAACAGTCTGTCTATGTTTTTCTCTCCCTCGAGTAGGCTATAGAAAAGTATTTAATGTATAGGTTCTGTAGCCAAATCTATTTATTTTTTCCTCAGAGAAAGCAGCTTGATTCTAGCCCTTAGGCTACTGTTCAAAAGACATTACCCATAATTCCGGCGAGTTCATAAAGCGTACTGCGGGCCATTCTAAAACTAGGCTACTTGCGAACTGGACCGTTAACCATTTGTTTAGACTACACCTTGTTCAGTCGTGTTACCTCATTAGCTAGCAATCTGGCGGGGGGGGGGGGCTTTCAGCAGGACGCAATGTTTCGGAACATTCCGATGTTAGAAATATGCTATGTAAAACAAACATTTCTATCTGCAACGTTCAAGAATGTTTTGCAACTGAACGTGGCCCTGGGAACATTGCCAGGAACCCATATGCAAACATTTGGAGGCACAGAAAGGAAAAGGAATAAACAATTGATTGACTGAATTCCTCTTGCCACTACACTATATCTGTATTTTGAATGTGACTTTATTCGCTCTCTCTGCTTGTGTGTATCAGTTTGTTTTGTGTATATAATATCTATGATTAGGAAGTTACATGGCCTAATAATTGTTATATTATTCTTTTTATTCTTTATATTTATTAATATTATTATATTATGTTGGTTGTGTTTCTGCTGTTGGGAGGAGAACGGGATGTTATGCGGAACAACATGTTGGTAGGAAAAGGCTATGTACACTGAGTATACAAAACATTAAGAACAGCTGCCCAGACTGACCAGGTGAATCCAGGTGAACGCCTCGATCCCTTATTGATGAAGGAGAGGAGACGGGTTAAAGAAGGATTCAGATCCGTGTAGATGAAGGGGAGGAGACGGGTTAAAGAAGGATTCAGATCCGTGTAGATGAAGGGGAGGAGACGGGTTAAAGAAGGATTCAGATCCGTGTAGATGAAGGAGAGGAGACGGGTTAAAGAAGGATTCAGATCCGTGTAGATGAAGGGGAGAGGAGAAGGATTCGGGTTAAAGAAGGATTCAGATCCGTGTAGATGAAGGGGAGGAGACGGGTTAAAGAAGGATTCAGATCCGTGTAGATGAAGGGGAGGAGACGGGTTAAAGAAGGATTCAGATCCGTGTAGATGAAGGGGAGGAGACGGGTTAAAGAAGGATTCAGATCCGTGTAGATGAAGGGGAGGAGACGGGTTAAAGAAGGATTCAGATCCGTGTAGATGAAGGGGAGGAGACGGGTTAAAGAAGGATTCAGATCCGTGTAGATGAAGGGGAGGAGACGGGTTAAAAGAAGGATTCAGATCCGTGTAGATGAAGGGGAGGAGACGGGTTAAAGAAGGATTCTTAAGCATTGAGACATGGATACTGATGTGATGGGACTGAAATGAAATGGCAGTTAGTTGACTAAAATGGCCCACTGTTTTCGTCATTTTTTGACAATAACTAGACTAAATCAAATGAAAAAGATGTGACTAAAGATTTATTTTTATTTTTATAAAGAGTGGCAACATTTAACACTGCGTTGGACGTGACGCAGTGCGAGCGCAACACGGGCAGGTATAGTAGCTTTGCATTGATTTCAAAGGAAACGTTCCCTCGATGGCTGATGGCACCCTGCGTCATCACATGACCCTATGACCTTTCACATGAATTCACCACACTGATAAAGGCAGAGGGCCTGACAGCCAAAGACGTCTCTACATCTTCACGTGACCATGAAACTTAACACAGCAGAAAATCAGAGGGTCTACAGTGACCGATGACAGGGCGATGGAGTCCCCTGGTGGTGTGATGTCTGTTCAGAGGAAGGAATGCATACGTTGGCAGGATAGTTCTGATCTGGTGTCTGATTACTGATGACACTGCCCTGTCCTAGAGCGGTTTCTGTCTGCCTTACCCTGGGGGATCCCAGTGACCATGACAAGGTCACAGCTCCACTGCTCTCTTTCTGTTCTCTACTCCTGTCCTGTCCTTCCACCAAGAGGACCAGAGTTACTCAGGGGGAGCATAGCGGTTTCGGTCGGTCTTATCCTGGAGGATCGTTCATCCCCTTGTGTTCCGGGAAAAGCTGCAGAATAAATAGATCCTCCTCCTTTCTGCTCTGTGACTGCAACAGCAGATCCCCATGGTAACAACAATGACACGCTCCCTCCACATGGACGTGCTTTCTCTGGAACAGGATGTAGAGATGTCATTTCTATTCTCTCTCTCGCGCCCTCTCTCTCTCTCCTTCCCTCTCTCTCGCGCCCTCTCTCTCTCGCGCCCCTCTCTCTCGCGCCCTCTCTCTCTCTCGCGCCCTCTCTCTCTCTCGCGCCCTCTCTCTCGCGCCCTCTCTCTCTCTCGCGCCCTCTCTCTCTCTCGCGCCCTCTCTCTCTCTCTCTCTCTCTCTCTCTCTCTCTCGCGCCCCTCTCTCTCTCTCGCCCTCTCTCTCTCTCTCTCTCTCTCGCCCTCTCTCGCACCGTCTTTCTCTCTCTCTCTCTCAATTCAATAGACTTTATTGAAATTGAAAGTTAAAATTACTTACATTGTCAAAGTATAGAAAATGGTGGGACCAACAGCAATAATAATAGTAGTAGTGGAAATGGGATTACCATTAACAGCAACTACAACAACAATATTAATGAGAATAACAATACATTAAAGCAATAGTAGTCGACCAGTCTCAACATGACTGAGAAGACACATTACATGCTATGAAAGCCAAAACAAAACAGGAAATATTATTGACATTACACTTTTCACTGGCTGTCCCTCAGGTTGTGGCAGGAGGACACATATTTGGCTGCCAAAACTGCACATTTACCCTTTTCACACAATTTCTTCATTTTATAGTTTCAAATTCTTTGTACTGAATGATATTTTGGGAAAGAAAGATTTATCTTAGGTCTGAGTATTTGTCACAGTGTAATAGGAAATGCAGCTCTGTCTCTACCTCTCCCCGGGGGCAGAGTGAGCACAGCCTGTCCTCTCTGGGCAGCCAGGTTTGCCTGTGACGACCGGTCTCTATAGCCAGACTGTGCTCACTGAGTCTGTACCTAGTCAGTGTTTTCCTCAGTTTTCTATCAGTCACAGTGGTCAGATAGTCTGCCACCATGTACTGTCTGTTTAGAGCCAAATAGCATTGAAGTTTACTTTGATTTTTTTGTGGTGTCTTTCCAATAGGTGATATTTTTTTCTTTTTGCTTGGTGATGATTTGGTTGGGCCAGATTTTCTGAGTACTGTCCTGAGACTCTGAGTTTGGTTTTGGTTAGTGAACTGAGCCTCAGAACCAGCTGGCTGAGGGGACTCTTCTCTTGTTTCATCTCTTGACATAGTAGAGCTGTGGAATGTTTTGGGGGTCACTTGTTTTTAGATGGGTGTAAAATTTGATGGCTCTTTTTTTCTATTTGAATAAGGAGGGGGTATTGGCCCAATTCTGCTCTACATGCGTTATTTTGAGTTTTTCTTTGCACTTGCAATACAGTCTTGCAAAACTCTGCATGCAGTATTTCGATTGGATGTTTGTCCCATTTGGTAAATTCAGTATTAGAGAGCGGACCCCATACTTCGCTGCCATATAGAGCAATTGGTTCTATAACTGATTGGAAAATCTTAAGCCAGATTCTAATTGGAATTTCTATTTTAATGTTCCTTTTAATGGCATAGAATGCTCTTCTTGCTTTGTCTCTCAGCTCATTCACAGCCATGTGAAAGCTACCTGTGTTGCTGATATTTAGTCCTAGATACGTGTAATTTTTGGTGTGTTCTAACAGAACTGTGTCCAAATAGAATTTATATTTGTGATCCTGATTTCTGGACCTTTTTTTGGAATATCATCATATTCAGGTTTTTTTAGATTAACGGTCAGGGCCCAGGTCTGACAGAACCTGTGCAGATGATCTAGATGCTGCTGTAACCCCTCCTTAGTGGGAGACAGTAGCACCAGGTCATCTGCGTACAGCAGACACTTGATTTCAGTGTTGTGTAGGGTGAGACCAGGTGCTGCCGATTCTTCTGTTTTTGCCAATTCATTAATATAGATGTTCAATAGTGTTGGACTTATTGTGCAGCCCTGTTTCACTCCACGTCCCTGAGAGAAGAAGTCTGTTTGCTTGTTGCCGATTTTAACCGCACATTTGTTTTTAGTGTTCATTGATTTAATAACAATGTTTTCCCTCCAATAACACTTTCTATTAGTTTATAAAAAAGTCCTTTGTGCCAAATTGAATCAAATGCTTTCTTGAAGTCTACAAAACACGAGTAGATTTTGCCTTTGTTTTAGTGTGGAGGGTGTAAATGTGGTCTGTTGTACGATAATAAAAAATAAAAAAATCCAATCTGGTTTCTGCTCAGGATGTTGTGTTCATCAAGGACCTCTCGTAATATGGGTCATTTTGAACCGTTTAGACTAGAGACAAGCCGTTTTCTTTGCTGTAAAGCTGCCAGCATGCCTGTCGCGAAGCGGGTGCTCTGTAGCTCAGCTGGTAGAGCACGGGCTTGTAACGCCAAGGTAGTGGGTTTCGATCCCCGGGACCACCCATACACAAAAATGTATGCACGCATGACTGTAAGTCGCTTTGGATAAAAGCGTCTGCTAAATGGCATATTATTATTATTATTATTATTATTATTATTATTATTATTATATTTTTTCTCTGACACTCAAGAGGCTGCATGACGGTGAACTTGCAAAGTCTACTCCGGCTGGTCTGTGCCCTTGGTTATAACAGGCGATGAAATTATACAATGAATCAACATTGCTGGCTTTGCGCGCTGCTCCAATGTAACACACGTACCAATCTAACAACAGAACACTCACCAGGCTCTGGGTCTGCACCCCTGCTCCCTGCTCGCCGTCACTGCTAAATTATATATTTTTTTTAACTGACGCATGAAGAGCGGACAGAGAAGCAGGTGAGGGGCTCGCTGGTAGGGGATGTGGCTGGCTGATTACTGGCTGACACACCTGACATGCTCATGATAGTGAAGTGGATATTATTGGACCTGCAGCATACAAGAGACCAGTGACTTGCTTAAATTCAACTGAATTTATAAACTAAACTGACTTTATAAATATTTGATAACAGGCGCCGGCAGGTTCTTTAGATCGGTAGGGCTGAAAAAAGTTGGTAGTATCAAATGAAATGGCACTATTGGTATTCTAAAATGTTGGTGGTGTAACGTTTTGGTACTGTGATATTACCGTGGTACCGGTATACCGTGCAACACTTATATCTGGTGTGTGTGCCAATAAAAGGGATGTGACACCATTCCCCCAATAAAAGGGATGTGACACCATTCCCTCAATAAAATAGATGTGACACCATTCCCCAATAAAAGGGATGTGACACCATTCCCCAATAAAAGGGATGTGACACCATTCCCTCAATAAAAGGGATGTGACACCATTCCCTCAATAAAAGGGATGTGACACCATTCCTTCAATAAAATAGATGTGACACCATTCTTCAATAAAATGGATGTGACACCATTCTTCAATAAAAGGGATGTGACACCATTCCCTCAATAAAAGGGATGTGACACCATTCCCTCGATAAAAGGGATGTGACACCATTCCCTCAATAAAAGGGATGTGACACCATTCCCTCAATAAAAGGGATGTGACACCATTCCCTCAATAAAAGGGATGTGACACCATTCCCCAATAAAAGGGATGTGACAACATTCCCTCAATAAAAGGGATGTGACACCATTCCCCAATAAAAGGGATGTGACACCATTATTTAATAAAAGGGATGACACCATTCCCCCAATAAAAGGGATGTGACACCATTATTCAATAAAAGGGATGTGACACCATTCCCCAATAAAAGGGATGTGACACCAGTCCCCAATAAAAGGGATGTGACACCATTCCCCAATAAAATGGATGTGACACCATTCCCCAATAAAAGGGATGTGACACCATTCTTCAATAAAAGGGATGTGACTCTATTGTGACTCCACTAAAAAAGGGATGTGACACCATTCCCCCAATAAAAGGGATGTGACACCATTCCCCCAATAAAAGGGACGTGACACCATTCCCCCAATAAAAGGGACGTGACACCATTCCCCAATAAAAGGGACGTGACACCATTCCCCAATAAAAGGGACGTGACACCATTCCCCAATAAAAGGGACGTGACACCATTCCCCAATAAAAGGGATGTGACACCATTCTTCAATAAAAGGGATGCGACACCATTCTTCAATAAAAGGGATGTGACACCATTCTTTAATAAAAGGGATGTGACACCATTCTTCAATAAAAAAGCTTTTGAACAGCAGGGGTTTCTTCATCTTTCACTGGTGTCTGGATGTATCACTCTTCTGTTTTAGTTATTTGCGTCTCCTTTGAGAGCAGACAGTCAAGCATCATCATTAGCAGATTACGTTAGTGTGGAATGCTCTGCAGCCTGCCTGTATTTATTCATGATTTTGCTATTTGCTATGTATATAAATGCTATCGTCTCAGCCTCTCTGGGATTGAGTTAGGAGTGACGCCATTTGCTTCACCTCCAGAATCAGGTTTCCCTGGTTGCTTGGCAACATGTCATTCCCATCTTGGAATATCAGGAATATCAGGAATAGCCCTCAGAAAGCAGAATGTTACCAATTTAACCTGAGCCCCATGTTCCCTACTTAGCTCCCTAGCTAGGCTTCCATCCAACTGCCAAAGATTTAAATGCGACTATTCTAAAAATCCGCATTTAAAATATTATTTTCCCGCCAGAGATGGAATGTGTCCGTCAGTTGACTTGTTGCAGATAAAAGGCTGTGCATAAAGACGTTGTGCTCATAAACATGACCTTTTGTGATAAAAAATACAAGTTAAATGGGTTTCCATCACATTTTCAACTCCACTGATGGTTTTGTCAGAATAGTTTTTGCGTTATATAGAGACTATGCCCACTCTGGTCTTGGCACGTGCACTCTAGCCAACAGCTGGCACATACAGTGCGGGTCGACTATCTACAGGATGGGTATTATTATTATTATTATTATTATATTATTATTATTATTATTATGGACAAAAGGGCAAGATTCTTTTTATTTGTCAAACGGCAGTCGAGCATCGATCATCATGTCACCAGAATAAGACCCTCTATATTTATTGGATAGGAGCATCCAGCTCATCACCGTGCCCTTTCACCACCCTGTGAAGTTCATCATAACTTATTTCATCTGTAGCCTGATAAACTGCATGGTTTCCCCAGTCCTAGTGGGAGGACCACACAACATGTCATCACATGACTCCAAGTTTACTTCAGTATGATGGTTATTATATCAATATCAAAGACATTTCCACCACCATTTCTCGCATAATTAATTTTACAGACACAAAAAGATCCCACCTTGTCTAGCGTATTTTGTTATGTGGACATTTGGAAAGTTTACCGACTAATTTGCTGTTTCCATCAGCCTGTGGTGACATTTAGCCCACATGTACTTTAAGCTCATACAAATATGGATGGAAACCTGGTTATTGACATTTTATTGACATGTGGATATATTTTTCTCAAGCATAACCATGGATCGTCACCATATTTTAACCCAGTTGTTTCTGCTTTCTCTTCCAGGGCCAAGAACCACAAGTTAAAATATGGAACAGAGTTGAACCAAGGAGACATGAAACCTCCCAGCTATGACTCTGGTAAGACTAACAGAGACACGCAGACAGACACAGAGACACGCAGACAGACACAGAGACACGCAGACAGACACAGAGACACGCAGACAGACACAGAGACACGCAGACAGACACAGAGACACGCAGACAGACACAGAGACACGCAGACAGACACAGACACAGAGACAGACACAGAGACGCAGACAGACACAGAGAGACACAGAGACGGAGACAGACACAGAGACACGGAGACGGACACAGAGACACAGAGACGGAGACAGACACAGAGACAGACACAGAGACAGAGACGGACACAGGCGGGCGGACACGCAGACACAGGCGGGCAGACAGACATACAGACAGACAGACAGACATACACAGACAGACAGGCAGACGTACGCAGACAGACACCATTTCTTGAAAGGCACCATTTGTTAAATCCAGTATAAATGGCCTCCATGTTAGGATCCCTCCTGTCTATAGGGATGTGTCCTATTGGCCTCCATGTTAGGATCCCTCCTGTCTATAGGGATGTGTCCTATTGGCCTCCATGTTAGGATCCCTCCTGTCTATAGGGATGTGTCCTATTGGCCTCCATGTTAGGATCCCTCCTGGGATCTATAGTGATCCCTCCTGTCCTATAGGGATCCTATTGGCCTCCATGTTAGGATCCCTCCTGTCTATAGGGATGTGTCCTATTGGCCTCCATGTTAGGATCCCTCCTGTCTATAGGGATGTGTCCTATTGGCCTCCATGTTAGGATCCCTCCTGTCTAGGGAGGTCCTATTGATGTGTCCTATGTGGCCTATCCTCCATGTTAGGATCCCTCCTGTCTATAGGGATGTGTCCTATTGGCCTCCATGTTAGGATCCCTCCTGTCTATAGGGATGTGTCCTCCTTAATAGTCCTCATCTTTATTCATAAGATGCAGCCTGTTCTGTTTGTTCAAGGCATCAGCTCTCTGGAAGTGTTGATGAGCCGGAGAGGAGAGGGGGAGAGGTGTCGGTGGCGTGTGGTTGCATCATGTGCCACACCTGCCCGCTCTTCACTTGCCTACGTTAGGATTGACCCAGTTGAAAGACTGTCTCTCTTCAGCCCAGCCACCTCCTCTGTAGCTCAGCTGGTAGAGCACGGCGCTTGTAACGCCAGGGTAGTAGTGGGTTCGATCCCCGGGACCACCCATACACAAAAAAAAATGATGCACACATGACTGTGAGTCGCTTTGGATAAAAGCGTCTGCTAAATGGCATATTATTATTATTATTATTATTATTATTATTATTATTATTATTACTACATAGACTCCTCCTCCTCTCCCCTGCCTCTCCCTCAGCCCAGCTTCACAACCCAGCCACCTCACAGACAAAAATAAAATAATTAAACTCAAATTATGCCGTTCTATTGTTTTTGAAAATACATGTTATTAGTCTTATAATGTTTCTGAGGACCTGCCTAAATGAATTCATAATGGATTTATTAAAATGGACGCCCACCCACATTTTGCACACCAATACTACCACTCGTCCCCAGCATGGCTGGCAGGCACACAGGAGGTATAAAAAGTGTATGCAGGCAAGAATGTGGTAAAAAAAAAAAATGGGCCTGTTTGTAAGGGGGTCATTAAAACCTTGCCCAATTTTATTTACATGCAAAATACCTTTTAAACCTATGTGAAAGCAGTATATCTCGCTCCTCAGACAGTGAGTTACTATACCATAACACTAACCCTAACCCTGGAAACAAGGCAACAAGGCTCCCCAGACAGTGAGTTACTATACCATAACACTACCACTAACCATAACCCTGGAAACAAGGCCAGTCCCCAGACAGTGAGTTACTATACCATACCACTAACACTAACCATAACCCTGGAAACAAGGCCGTCAGCTCCCCAGACAGTGAGTACCATAACACTAACACTAACCATAACCCTGGAAACAAGGCCGTCCCCAGACAGTGAGTTACTATACCATACCCCTAACCCTAACCCTGGAAAACAAGGCCAGTCAGACAGTGAGTTACTATACCATAACACTAACACTAACCATAACCCTGGAAACAAGGCAGTCAGCTCCCAGACAGTGAGTTACTATACCATAACACTAACCATAACCCTGGAAACAAGGCAGTCAGTCCCGACAGTGAGTTACTATACCATAACACTAACTAACCATAAAACAAGGAAACAAGGCCCCAGACAGTGAGTTACTATACCATACACTACCACTAACCATAACCCTGGAAACAAGCAGTCAGTCAGCTCCCCAGACAGTGAGTTACTATACCATACCCCTAACCCTAACCCTAACCCTGGAAACAAGGCCGTCAGCTCCCCCAGACAGTTACTATACCATACCACTACCACTAACCATAACCCTGGAAACAAGGCCGTCAGACAGTGAGTTACTATACCATACACTAACCCTAACCCTAACCCTGGAAACAAGGCAGTCAGCTCCCCAGACAGTGAGTTACTATACCATACCCCTAACCCTAACCCTAACCCTGGAAACAAGGCAGTCAGCTCCCCAGACAGTGAGTTACTATAACCATAACCACTAACCAACCCTACCCTGGAAACAAGGCAGTCAGCTCCCCAGACAGTGAGTTACTATACCATACCACTAACCATAACCCTGGAAACAAGGCCGTCAGACCCCAGACAGTGAGTTACTATACCATAACCCTAACCCTAACCCTGGAAACAAGGCAGTCAGCTCCCCAGACAGTGAGTTACTATACCATACCCCTAACCCTAACCCTGGAAACAAGGCAGTCAGCTCCCCAGACAGTGAGTTACTATACCATACCCCTAACCCTAACCCTAACCCTGGAAACAAGGCAGTCAGCTCCCAGACAGTGAGTTACTATACCATACCCCTAACCCTAACCATAAAACAAGGCAGTCAAGGCCCCCAGACAGTGAGTTACTATACCATAACACTAACCCTAACCCTGGAAACAAGGCAGTCAGCTCCCCAGACAGTGAGTTACTATACCATACCCCTAACCCTAACCCTGGAAACAAGGCAGTCAGCTCCCCAGACAGTGAGTTACTATACCATACCCCTAACCCTAACCCTAAACCTGGAAACAAGGCCGTCAGACAGTGAGTTACTATACATAACACTAACACTAACCATAACCCTGGAAACAAGGCCATAACCCTCAGCTCCCCAGACAGTGAGTTACTATACCATAACACTAACCCTAACCCTGGAAACAAGGCCGTCAGACAGTGAGTTACTATACCATACCAACCCTAACCCTAACCCTGGAAACAAGGCAGTCAGCTCCCCAGACAGTGAGTTACTATACCATACCCCTAACCCTAACCCTAACCCTGGAAACAAGGCAGTCAGACAGTGAGTTACTATACCATACCACCCTAACCCTAACCCTGGAAACAAGGCAGTCAGCTCCCCAGACAGTGAGTTACTATACCATACCCCTAACCCTAACCCTAACCCTGGAAACAAGGCAGTCAGCTCCCCAGACAGTGAGTTACTATACCATACCCCTAACCCTAACCCTGGAAACAAGGCAGTCAGCTCCCCAGACAGTGAGTTACTATACCATACCCCTAACCCTAACCCTGGAAACAAGGCAGTCAGCTCCCCAGACAGTGAGTTACTATACCATACCCCTAACCCTAACCCTAACCCTGGAAACAAGGCAGTGAGTTACTATACCATAACACTAACCATAACCCTGGAAACAAGGCCGTCAGACAGTGAGTTACTATACCATAACCCTAACAACCCTAACCCCCCTGGAAACAAGGCCGTCAGACAGTGAGTTACTATACCATAACACTAACACTAACCATAACCCTGGAAACAAGGCAGTCAGACAGTGAGTTACTATACCATAACACTAACCATAACCCTGGAAACAAGGCAGTCAGTCAGACAGTGAGTTACTATACCATACCACTAACACTAACCATAACCCTGGAAACAAGGCAGTCAGCTCCCCCAGACAGTGAGTTACTATACCATAACACTAACACTAACCCTAAACCTGGCAGTCAGGCCGTCAGACAGTGAGTTACTATACCATAACACTACCACTAACCATAACCCTGGAAACAAGGCAGTCAGCTCCCAGACAGTGAGTTACTATACCATACCTAACCTAACCATAACCCTGGAAACAAGGCAGTCAGACAGTGACAGTGAGTTACTATAACACTAACCTAAACCCTAACCCTGGAAACAAGGCCGTCAGACAGTGAGTTACTATACCATAACACTAACCATAACCCTGGAAACAAGGCCGTCAGACAGTGAGTTACTATACCATAACACTAACACTAACCATAACCCTGGAAACAAGGCCGTCAGACAGTGAGTTACTATACCATAACACTAACCCTAACCCTAACCCTGGAAACAAGGCAGTCAGACAGTGAGTTACTATACTATAACACTAACACTAACCCTAACCCTAACCCTGGAAACAAGGCAGTCAGTCCCCAGACAGTGAGTTACTATACCATAACACTAACCACTAACCATAACCCTGGAAACAAGGCAGTCAGCTCCCCAGACAGTGAGTTACTATACCATACCCCTAACCCTAACCCTAACCCTGGAAACAAGGCAGTCAGCTCCCCAGACAGTGAGTTACTATACCATACCCTAACCATAACCCTGGAAACAAGGCAGTCAGACAGTGAGTTACTATACCATAACACTAACCATAACCCTGGAAACAAGGCAGTCAGACAGTGAGTGAGTTACTATACCATACACTAACACTAACCCTAACCCTGGAAACAAGCAGCCAGCTCAGACAGTGAGTTACTATACCATAACACTAACCATAACCCTGGAAACAAGGCCGTCAGACAGTGAGTTACTATACCATAACACTAACACTAACCATAACCCTGGAAACAAGGCAGTCAGTCCCCAGACAGTGAGTTACTATACCATAACACTAACACTAACCATAACCCTGGAAACAAGGCAGTCAGCTCCCCAGACAGTGAGTTACTATACCATACCCCTAACCCTAACCACCCTAACCCTGGAAACAAGGCAGTCAGCTCCCCAGACAGTGAGTTACTATACCATACCCCTAACCCTAACCCTGGAAACAAGGCAGTCAGCTCAGACAGTGAGTTACTATACCATACCCCTAACCCTAACCTAACCCTGGAAACAAGGCAACAAGGCCCCCAGACAGTGAGTTACTATACCATAACACTAACCCTAACCCTGGAAAAACAAGGCAGTCAGTCAGACAGTGAGTTACTATACCATACACTACCACTAACCATAAAACAAGGAAACAAGGCCGTCAGACAGTGAGTTACTATACCATAACCCCTAACCTAACCATAACCCTGGAAACAAGGCAGTCAGTCCCCAGACAGTGAGTTACTATACCATAACACTAACCTAACCATAACCCTGGAAACAAGGCAGTCAGTCAGACAGTGAGTTACTATACCATAACACTAACCCTAACCCTGGGAAACAAGGCAGTCAGCTCCCCAGACAGTGAGTTACTATACTATACCATAACACTAACCTATAACCCTGGAAACAAGGCAGTCAGTCAGACAGTGAGTTACTATGATAACCCTAACCCTAACCCTGGAAACCATAAGTCTGCTCAAGGCCCAGACAGTGAGTTACTATACCATAACACTACCACTAACCATAACCCTGGAAACAAGGCAGTCAGACAGTGAGTTACTATACCATAACACTACCACTAACCATAACCCTGGAAACAAGGCAGTCAGACAGTGAGTTACTATACCATAACACTAACACTAACCATAACCCTGGAAACAAGGCAGTCAGACAGTGAGTTACTATACCATACCCCTAACCCTAACCCTGGAAACAAGGCAGTCAGCTCCCCAGACAGTGAGTATACCATATACCATAACCCTAACCATAACCCTGGAAACAAGGCAGTCGTCAGACAGTGAGTTAGTTACTATACCACCCCCTAACCTAACCCTAACCCTGGAACAAGGCAGTCAGCTCGTCAGACAGTGAGTTACTATACCATAACACTAACACTAACCATAACCCTGGAAACAAGGCCGTCAGACAGTGAGTTACTATACCATAACACTAACCCAACCCTGGAAACAAGGCAGTCAGCTCCCCAGACAGTGAGTTACTATACCATACCCCTAACCCTAACCATAACCCTGGAAACAAGGCAGTCAGCTCCCCAGACAGTGAGTTACTATACCATACCCCTAACCCTAACCCTAACCCTGGAAACAAGGCAGTCAGCTCCCCAGACAGTGAGTTACTATACCATACCCCTAACCCTAACCATAACCCTGGAAACAAGGCAGTCAGCTCCCCAGACAGTGAGTTACTATACCATAACACTAACACTAACCCTAACCCTGGAAACAAGGCAGTCAGCAGACAGTGAGTTACTATACCATACCACTAACACTAACCCTAACCCTGGAAACAAAGGCAGCCGTCAGACAGTGAGTTACTATACCATAACACTAACACTAACCCTAACCCTGGAACAAGGCAGTCAGGCCCCCAGACAGTGAGTTACTATACCATACCACTAACCCTAAACCCTGGAAACAAGGCAACAGCGTCAGTCAGACAGTGAGTTACTATACCATAACACTAACCCTAACCCTGGAAACAAGGCAGTCAGACAGTGAGTTACTATGAGTTAACACTAACCTAACCCTAACCCTGGAAACAAGGCCGTCAGACAGTGAGTTACTATACCATAACACTAACACTAACCATAACCCTGGAAACAAGGCAGTCAGCTCCCCAGACAGTGAGTTACTATACCATACCCCTAACCCTAACCCTGGAAACAAGGCAGTCAGCTCCCCACAGTGAGTTACTATACCATACCCCTAACCCTAACCCTAACCCTGGAAACAAGGCAGTCAGCTCCCCAGACAGTGAGTTACTATACCATACCCCTAACCCTAACCCTGGAAACAAGGCCGTCAGACAGTGAGTTACTATACCAATACCATACCACTAACCATAACCCTGGAAACAAGGCCGTCAGACAGTGAGTTACTATACCATAACACTACCACTAACCATAACCCTGGAAACAAGGCCAGTCAGACAGTGAGTTACTATACCATACTAACCCTAACCCTAACCCTGGAAACAAGGCAGTCAGCTCCCCAGACAGTGAGTTACTATACCATACCCCTAACCCTAACCCTGGAAACAAGGCAGTCAGCTCCCCAGACAGTGAGTTACTATACCATAACCCTAACCCTAACCCTGGAAACAAGGCAGTCAGCTCAGACAGTGAGTTACTATACCATACCCACTAACCTAACCATAACCCTGGAAACAAGGCAGTCAGTCCCCAGACAGTGAGTTACTATACCATAACACTAACCTAAACCATAAACAAGGAAACAAGGCCCCAGACAGTGAGTTACTATACCATAACACTAACCTAACCCTAACCCTGGAAACAAGGCCGTCAGACAGTGAGTTACTATACCATAACCCTAACCATAACCCCCTGGAAACAAGGCCGTCAGACAGTGAGTTACTATACCATACCCCTAACCCTAACCCTGGAAACAAGGCAGTCAGCTCCTCAGACAGTGAGTTACTATACCATACCCCTAACCCTAACCCTGGAAACAAGGAAGTCAGCTCCCCAGACAGTGAGTTACTATACCATACCCCTAAACAAGGCCTAACAGTGAGTTAAACCCTGGAAACAAGGCCGCTCCCCAGACAGTGAGTACTACCATACCACTAACACTAACCATAACCCTGGAAACAAGGCCGTCAGACAGTGAGTTACTATACCATAACATAACACTAACCCTAACCCTGGAAACAAGGCAGTCAGACAGTGAGTTACTATACCATAACACTAACACTAACCATAACCCTGGAAACAAGGCAGTCAGACAGTGAGTTACTATACCATAACACTAACCATAACCCTGGAAACAAGGCCGTCAGACAGTGAGTTACTATACCATAACACTAACACTAACCATAACCCTGGAAACAAGGCCGTCAGACAGTGAGTTACTATACCATAACACTAACACTAACCATAACCCTAACCCTGGAACCAAGGCAAGGCTCGTCAGACAGTGAGTTACTATACCATAACACTAACACTAACATAAACCCTGGAAACAAGGCCGTCAGACAGTGAGTTACTATACCATACCCACTAACACTAACCATAACCCTGGAAACAAGGCCGTCAGCTCAGACAGTGAGTTACTATACCATAACACTAACCCTAACCCTAACCCTGGAAACAAGGCAGTCAGACAGTGAGTTACTATACCATAACACTAACCCTAACTAACCCTGGAACCAAGGAAGTCAGCCCCCAGACAGTGAGTTACTATACCATAACACTAACCACTAACCATAACCCTGGAAACAAGGCAGTCAGTCCCCAGACAGTGAGTTACTATACCATAACACTAACACTAACCATAACCCTGGAAACAAGGCAGTCAGACAGTGAGTTACTATACCATAACACTAACACTAACCATAACCCTGGAAACAAGGCCGTCAGACAGTGAGTTACTATACCATAACCCTAACCATAACCCTGGAAACAAGGCCGTCAGACAGTGAGTTACTATACCATAACACTACCACTAACCATAACCCTGGAAACAAGGCAGTCAGCTCAGTGAGTTACAGTGAGTTACTATACCATAACACTAACCTAACCCTAACCCTGGAAACAAGGCCAGTCAGACAGTGAGTTACTATACCATAACACTAACCCTAACCATAACCCTGGAAACAAGGCAGTCAGTCCCCAGACAGTGAGTTACTATACCATAACACTAACACTAACCATAACCCTGGAAACAAGGCAGTCAGCTCCCCAGACAGTGAGTTACTATACCATAACACTAACCCCTAACCCTGGAAACAAGGCCGTCAGACAGTGAGTGAGTTACTATACCATAACCCTAACCAACCCTAACCCTGGAAACAAGGCAGTCAGCTCCCCACAGTGAGTTACTATACCATAACACTAACCATAACCCTGGAAACAAGGCCGTCAGACAGTGAGTTACTATACCATAACACTAACACTAACATAACCCTGGAAACAAGGCCGTCAGACAGTGAGTTACTATACCATAACACTAACCCTAACCCTAACCCTGGAAACAAGGCCGTCAGACAGTGAGTTACTATACCATAACACTAACCATAACCCTGGAAACAAGGCCGTCAGACAGTGAGTTACTATACCATAACACTAACCATAACCCTGGAAACAAGGCAGTCAGACAGTGAGTTACTATACCATAACACTAACCATAACCCTGGAAACAAGGCCAGTCAGACAGTGAGTTACTATACCATAACACTAACACTAACCATAACCCTGGAAACAAGGCAGTCAGACAGTGAGTTACTATACCATAACACTAACCATAACCCTGGAAACAAGGCAGTCAGACAGTGAGTTACTATACCATAACACTAACACTAACCATAACCCTGGAAACAAGGCCGTCAGACAGTGAGTTACTATACCATAACACTAACCATAACCCTGGAAACAAGGCAGTCAGACAGTGAGTTACTATACCATAACACTAACACTAACCATAACCCTGGAAACAAGGCAGTCAGACAGTGAGTTACTATACCATAACACTAACACTAACCATAACCCTGGAAACAAGGCAGTCAGACAGTGAGTTACTATACCATAACACTAACCATAACCCTGGAAACAAGGCCGTCAGACAGTGAGTTACTATACCATAACACTAACACTAACCATAACCCTGGAAACAAGGCAGTCAGACAGTGAGTTACTATACCATAACACTAACACTAACCATAACCCTGGAAACAAGGCCGTCAGACAGTGAGTTACTATACCATAACACTAACCATAACCCTGGAAACAAGGCCGTCAGACAGTGAGTTACTATACCATAACACTAACACTAACCCATAAATACCCTGCAAACAGCTCCGTCAGACAGTGAGTTACTATACCATAACACTAACACTAACCATAACCCTGGAAACAAGGCAGTCAGACAGTGAGTTACTATACCATAACACTAACACTAACCATAACCCTGGAAACAAGGCAGTCAGACAGTGAGTTACTATACCATAACACTAACCCTAACCCTGGAAACAAGGCAGTCAGACAGTGAGTTACTATACCATAACACTACCACTAACCCTAACCCTGGAAACAAGGCCGTCAGACAGTGAGTTACTATACCATAACAACCTAACCCTAACCCTGGAAACAAGGCAGTCAGCTCCCCAGACAGTGAGTTACTATACCATAACACTAACACTAACCATAACCCTGGAAACAAGGCCGTCAGACAGTGAGTTACTATACCATAACACTAACACTAACCATAACCCTGGAAACAAGGCCGTCAGACAGTGAGTTACTATACCATAACACTAACCATAACCCTGGAAACAAGGCAGTCAGACAGTGAGTTACTATACCATAACACTAACACTAACCATAACCCTGGAAACAAGGCCGTCAGACAGTGAGTTACTATACCATAACACTAACACTAACCATAACCCTGGAAACAAGGCCGTCAGACAGTGAGTTACTATACCATAACACTACCACTAACCATAACCCTGGAAACAAGGCAGTCAGACAGTGAGTTACTATACCATAACACTAACCATAACCCTGGAAACAAGGCCGTCAGACAGTGAGTTACTATACCATAACACTAACCATAACCCTGGAAACAAGGCCGTCAGACAGTGAGTTACTATACCATAACACTAACACTAACCATAACCCTGGAAACAAGGCCGTCAGACAGTGAGTTACTATACCATAACACTAACACTAACCATAACCCTGGACCATAACCCCACTCACTCATTCACTCCCTCTAGCATGGCTGTACCGTGCTGCTCTGGCACAATGAAAACATGAGCAACAGCTCCCTCTCATGGACAGTACTGATCATTACCACCACCCGTACACCACCATAAATAAAACAGACTGTAGGTAATGACTGAGGTAATGACTGTAGGTAATGACTGAGGTAATGACTGTAGGTAATGACTGTAGGTAATGACTGTAGGTAATGACTGTAGGTAATGACTGTAGGTAATGACTGAGGTAATGACTGTAGGTAATGACTGTAGGTAATGACTGTAGGTAATGACTGTAGGTAATGACTGTAGTAATGACTGAGGTAATGACTGTAGGTAATGACTGAGGTAATGACTGAGGTAATGACTGTAGGTAATGACTGTAGGTAGGTAATGACTGTAGGTAATGACTGAGGTAATGACTGAAGGTAATGACTGAAGGTAATGACTGTAGGTAATGACTGAGGTAATGACTGAGGTAATGACTGAGGTAATGTATTGTAGATCAGTTGCAGATTGTCCTGATGTACCATCACTCCTGTGATTTAGCGGTAGACTCAGCAATATGCTGTGCGAAGCGAGAGGCTTCTCTTGTCATTTATTTGTTGTTCCACAGACATGATGTTGCGGACTTTCTGCTCACAGCTCCCCTTGTGTCCAGGTATCTTCAGGAGGTGGGCTACACAGACACCATCCTGGATGTGAAGTCTCACAGGGTGCAAGCCCTGCTGGCTATGGCTGGAGACGGAGGGGGGAGACCTGGGGAGAGGACCGGGTCAGAGCCCCCTCTGGTCAACGGGACAGACACCTCACCTAAAGGCACCGGCACTGGAGGGCGGTGGGTACACAGACAGCACTCAACACAATGATAGAATTACTAGAAGAGACAAAACACCTCAGAACAATAATATGAATGTCGCTCTCTGTCTCTCTCTCTGTCTCTCGCTCTCTCTCTCTCTCTCTCTCTCTCTCTCTCTCTCTCTCTGTCTCTCGCTCTCTGTCTCTCTCTCTCTCTCTCTGTCTCTCTCTCTCTCTGTCTCTCTCTCTCTCTGTCTCTCGCTCTCTGTCTCTCTCTCTCCTCTCTGTCTCTGTCTCGCTCTCTGCTCTCTCTCTCTCTCTCGCTCTCTGTCTCTCTCTCTCTCTCTCTCTCTCGCTCTCTGTCTCTCTCTGTCTCTCGCTCTCTGTCTCTCTCTCTCTGTCTCTCTCGCTCTCTGTCTCTCTCTCTCTCTCTCTCTCTCTCTCTCTCTCTCTCTCTCTCTCTCTCTCTCTCTCTCTCTGGCTCTCTCGCTCTCTCTCTCTCTGTCTCTGTCTCTCTCTCTGTCTCTCTCTCTCTGTGTGTAGGAAGACCGAGGCGTCTGAGTCCAGTGCTGTGCTGGACACCTTCAGGTTCTGCTATGATGAAGATGAAGATAGTGCAGGGTTGGACCGGACTATCATGGACCAGACTGGGCCTACAGGGACAGTAAGACCCACAGGCGTCCATCGTACACACATTTAGTTAGAGACTTTTCCTTCTGAAGTTCATGATAATGGATCAGTCAATTAAAATAACTGCGCTTACAATATCAGAATGGACTTCTGTCTTTGCCAGCAATCTGTACCAACAATACAACGTCCCTCTGTCCCTGCCCCTAGATCGTGAGGAAGAAGCCAACATCGTCATCATCACCAGCCCTGTCCCCCAGTATGGACACGAGTGAGGACCCGGACACAGAGGACGCACTGAAAGGCTTCGACTTCCTGTCTAGCCCTGACAGTATGGACACATCGCCTGAGTCCCGCAGCGCTGGGGACGGGACCGACTGGGGTGAGTGAGATGGGGGAGAGAGGGTGAGATGGGGGAGAGAGGGGGAGATGGGGGAGAGAGGGTGAGATGGGGAGAGAGGGGGGATGAGGGGGAGAGGGTGAGATGGGGGAGAGAGGGTGGGGGAGAGAGGGTGAGGGAGGGGGGAGGGAGGGTGAGGGGGTGGGTGGGAAGAGGAGAGAGGGTGGGACGGTAGAGAGGGTGAGGGAGGGGGAGAGGGGATGGGGTGGAAGGGGAGAGAGAGGGTGAGGGAGAGGGTGGGACAAGGGCAGGGTGGGACGGGGAGAGAGAGAGGGAGGGGAGAGAGAGAGGGTGGGTTGAGGGATGAGGGAGAGGAGAGAGAGGGAGGTAGGGAGAGAGAGAGAGAGAGGGTGGGACAGGGGCAGGGTTGGAGAGACTGTGTGTGGGCGGGGGAGAGAGGGGTGGGGGACGGGTGGGGTGGGGGGGGGGGGGCGCCTATTGGCTGCTGCACTAAAAGCTCTTTACTTGACTCGCTTTTCAAAGATGGCTAGAAAAGTACAAATGAAGTAAAGTTGAGTGAAGTTCAGTCTCGTGCGTTTCTGTTTGGGCTGGTATTTGGCTGTCCTGGGGGAGCTTAGAGGCTGTCCTGGGGGAGCTTAGAGGCTGTCCTGGGGGAGCTTAGAGGCTGTCCTGGGGGAGCTTAGAGCGGGGAGCTTAGAGGCTGTCCTGGGGGAGCTTAGAGGCTGTCCGGGGGAGCTTAGAGGCTGTCCTGGGGGAGCTTAGAGCCGGGAGCTTAGAGGCTGTCCTGGGGGAGCTTAGAGCCGGGAGCTTAGAGGCTGTCCTGGGGGAGCTTAGAGGCGGGAGCTTAGAGGCTGTCCTGGGGGAGCTTAGAGGCGGGAGCTTAGAGGCTGTCCTGGGGGAGCTTAGAGGCTGTCCTGGGGGAGCTTAGAGCCGGGAGCTTAGAGGCTGTCCTGGGGGAGCTTAGAGGCTGTCCAGGGGGAGCTTAGAGCCGGGAGCTTAGAGGCTGTCCTGGGGGAGCTTAGAGGCTGTCCTGGGGGAGCTTAGAGGCTGTCCCGGGGGAGCTTAGAGGCTGTCCTGGGGGAGCTTAGAGGCTGTCCTGGGGGAGCTTAGAGGCTGTCCTGGGGGAGCTTAGAGGCTGTCCTGGGGGAGCTTAGAGGCTGTCCTGGGGGAGCTTAGAGGCTGTCCCGGGGGGAGCTTAGAGGCTGTCCTGGGGGAGCTTAGAGCCGGGGGAGCTTAGAGGCTGTCCTGGGGGAGCTTAGAGGCTGTCCTGGGGGAGCTTAGAGCCGGGAGCTTAGAGGCTGTCCTGGGGGAGCTTAGAGGCTGTCCTGGGGGAGCTTAGAGGCTGTCCTGGGGGAGCTTAGAGGCTGTCCTGGGGGAGCTTAGAGGCTGTCCTGGGGGAGCTTAGAGGCTGTCCTGGGGGAGCTTAGAGGCTGTCCTGGGCTGTCCTGGGGGAGCTTAGAGGCTGTCCTGGGGGAGCTTAGAGGCTGTCCTGGGGGAGCTTAGAGGCTGTCCCGGGGGAGCTTAGAGGCTGTCCTGGGGAGCTTAGAGCCGGGAGCTTAGAGGCTGTCCTGGGGGCTTAGAGGCTGTCCTGGGGGAGCTTAGAGGCTGTCCTGGGGGAGCTTAGAGCCGGGAGCTTAGAGGCTGTCCTGGGGGAGCTTAGAGGCTGTCCTGGGGGAGCTTAGAGGCTGTCCTGGGGGAGCTTAGAGGCTGTCCTGGGGGAGCTTAGAGGCTGTCCTGGGGGAGCTTAGAGGCTGTCCTGGGGGAGCTTAGAGGCTGTCCTGGGGGAGCTTAGAGGCTGTCCTGGGGGAGCTTAGAGCCGGGAGCTTAGAGAGCTGTCCTGGGGGAGCTTAGAGGCTGTCCCGGGGGAGCTTAGAGGCTGTCCTGGGGAGCTTAGCTTAGAGCCGGGAGCTTAGAGGCTGTCCTGGGGGAGCTTAGAGGCTGTCCTGGGGGAGCTTAGAGCCGGGAGCTTTAGAGGCTGTCCTGGGGGAGCTTAGAGGCTGTCCTGGGGGAGCTTAGAGGCTGTCCTGGGGGAGCTTAGAGGCTGTCCTGGGGGAGCTTAGAGGCTGTCCTGGGGGAGCTTAGAGGCTGTCCTGGGGGAGCTTAGAGGCTGTCCTGGGGGAGCTTAGAGGCTGTCCCGGGGGAGCTTAGAGGCTGTCCCGGGGGAGCTTAGAGGCTGTCCTGGGGGAGCTTAGAGCCGGGAGCTTAGAGGCTGTCCTGGGGGAGCTTAGAGGCTGTCCTGGGGGAGCTTAGAGGCTGTCCTGGGGGAGCTTAGAGCCGGGAGCTTAGAGGCTGTCCTGGGGGAGCTTAGAGGCTGTCCTGGGGGAGCTTAGAGGCTGTCCTGGGGGAGCTTAGAGGCTGTCCTGGGGGAGCTTAGAGGCTGTCCTGGGGGAGCTTAGAGGCTGTCCTGGGGGAGCTTAGAGGCTGTCCTGGGGGAGCTTAGAGGCTGTCCTGGGGGAGCTTAGAGCCGGGAGCTTAGAGGCTGTCCTGGGGGAGCTTAGAGGCTGTCCCGGGGGAGCTTAGAGGCTGTCCTGGGGGAGCTTAGAGCCGGGAGCTTAGAGGCTGTCCTGGGGGAGCTTAGAGCCGGGAGCTTAGAGGCTGTCCTGGGGGAGCTTAGAGGCGGGAGCTTAGAGGCTGTCCTGGGGGAGCTTAGAGGCGGGAGCTTAGAGGGCTGTCCTGGGGGAGCTTAGAGGCTGTCCTGGGGGAGCTTAGAGCCGGGAGCTTAGAGGCTGTCCTGGGGGAGCTTAGAGGCTGTCCAGGGGGAAGCTTAGAGCCGGGAGCTTAGAGGCTGTCCTGGGGGAGCTTAGAGGCTGTCCTGGGGGAGCTTAGAGGCTGTCCCGGGGGAGCTTAGAGGCTGTCCTGGGGGAGCTTAGAGGCTGTCCCTGGGGGAGCTTAGAGGCTGTCCTGGGGAGCTTAGAGGCTGTCCTGGGGGAGCTTAGAGGCTGTCCTGGGGGAGCTTAGAGGCTGTCCCGGGGGAGCTTAGAGGCTGTCCTGGGGGAGCTTAGAGCCGGGAGCTTAGAGGCTGTCCTGGGGGAGCTTAGAGGCTGTCCTGGGGGAGCTTAGAGCCGGGAGCTTAGAGGCTGTCCTGGGGGAGCTTAGAGGCGGGGAGCTTAGAGGCTGTCCTGGGGGAGCTTAGAGGCTGTCCTGGGGGAGCTTAGAGGCTGTCCTGGGGGGAGCTTAGAGGCTGTCCCGGGGGAGCTTAGAGGCTGTCCTGGGGGAGCTTAGAGCCGGGAGCTTAGAGGCTGTCCTGGGGGAGCTTAGAGGCTGTCCTGGGGGAGCTTAGAGGCTGTCCTGGGGGAGCTTAGAGCCGGGAGCTTAGAGGCTGTCCTGGGGGAGCTTAGAGGCTGTCCTGGGGGAGCTTAGAGGCTGTCCTGGGGGAGCTTAGAGGCTGTCCTGGGGGAGCTTAGAGGCTGTCCTGGGGGAGCTTAGAGGCTGTCCTGGGGGAGCTTAGAGGCTGTCCTGGGGGAGCTTAGAGCCGGGAGCTTAGAGGCTGTCCTGGGGGAGCTTAGAGGCTGTCCCGGGGGAGCTTAGAGGCTGTCCTGGGGGAGCTTAGAGCCGGGAGCTTAGAGGCTGTCCTGGGGGAGCTTAGAGGCTGTCCTGGGGGGAGCTTAGAGCCGGGAGCTTAGAGGCTGTCCTGGGGGAGCTTAGAGGCTGTCCTGGGGGAGCTTAGAGGCTGTCCTGGGGGAGCTTAGAGGCTGTCCTGGGGGAGCTTAGAGGCTGTCCTGGGGGAGCTTAGAGGCTGTCCTGGGGGAGCTTAGAGGCTGTCCTGGGGGGAGCTTAGAGGCTGTCCTGGGGGAGCTTAGAGGCTGTCCTGGGGGAGCTTAGAGGCTGTCCCGGGGAGAGCTAGAGGCTGTCCTGGGGGAGCTTAGAGCCGGGAGCTTAGAGGCTGTCCTGGGGGAGCTTAGAGGCTGTCCTGGGGGAGCTTAGAGCCGGGAGCTTAGAGGCTTGTCCTGGGGGAGCTTAGAGGCTGTCCTGGGGGAGCTTAGAGCCGGGAGCTTAGAGGCTGTCCTGGGGGAGCTTAGAGGCTGTCCTGGGGGAGCTTAGAGGCTGTCCTGGGGGAGCTTAGAGGCTGTCCTGGGGGAGCTTAGAGGCTGTCCTGGGGGAGCTTAGAGGCTGTCCTGGGGGAGCTTAGAGGCTGTCCTGGGGGAGCTTAGAGGCTGTCCCGGGGGAGCTTAGAGGCTGTCCTGGGGGAGCTTAGAGCCGGGAGCTTAGAGGCTGTCCTGGGGGAGCTTAGAGGCTGTCCTGGGGGAGCTTAGAGGCTGTCCTGGGGGAGCTTAGAGCCGGGAGCTTAGAGGCTGTCCTGGGGGAGCTTAGAGGCTGTCCTGGGGGAGCTTAGAGGCTGTCCTGGGGGAGCTTAGAGGCTGTCCTGGGGGAGCTTAGAGGCTGTCCTGGGGGAGCTTAGAGGCTGTCCTGGGGGAGCTTAGAGCCGGGAGCTTAGAGGCTGTCCTGGGGGAGCTTAGAGGCTGTCCCGGGGGAGCTTAGAGGCTGTCCTGGGGAGCTTAGAGCCGGGAGCTTAGAGGCTGTCCTGGGGGAGCTTAGAGCCGGGAGCTTAGAGGCTGTCCTGGGGGAGCTTAGAGGCGGGAGCTTAGAGGCTGTCCTGGGGGAGCTTAGAGGCGGGAGCTTAGAGGCTGTCCTGGGGGAGCTTAGAGGCTGTCCTGGGGGAGCTTAGAGCCGGGAGCTTAGAGGCTGTCCTGGGGGAGCTTAGAGGCTGTCCAGGGGGAGCTTAGAGCCGGGAGCTTAGAGGCTGTCCTGGGGGAGCTTAGAGGCTGTCCTGGGGGAGCTTAGAGGCTGTCCCGGGGGAGCTTAGAGGCTGTCCTGGGGGAGCTTAGAGGCTGTCCTGGGGAGCTTAGAGGCTGTCCTGGGGGAGCTTAGAGGCTGTCCTGGGGGAGCTTAGAGGCTGTCCTGGGGGAGCTTAGAGGCTGTCCCCGGGGGAGCTTAGAGGCTGTCCTGGGGGAGCTTAGAGCCGGGAGCTTAGAGGCTGTCCTGGGGGAGCTTAGAGGCTGTCCTGGGGGAGCTTAGAGCCGGGAGCTTAGAGGCTGTCCTGGGGGAGCTTAGAGGCTGTCCTGGGGGAGCTTAGAGGCTGTCCTGGGGGAGCTTAGAGGCTGTCCTGGGGGAGCTTAGAGGCTGTCCTGGGGGGAGCTTAGAGGCTGTCCTGGGGGAGCTTAGAGGCTGTCCTGGGGGAGCTTAGAGGCTGTCCTGGGGGAGCTTAGAGGCTGTCCTGGGGGAGCTTAGAGGCTGTCCTGGGGGAGCTTAGAGGCTGTCCTGGGGGAGCTTAGAGGCTTAGAGGCTGTCCTGGGGGAGCTTAGAGGCTGTCCTGGGGGAGCTTAGAGGCTGTCCTGGGGGAGCTTAGAGCCGGGAGCTTAGAGGCTGTCCTGGGGGAGCTTAGAGGCTGTCCCGGGGGAGCTTAGAGGCTGTCCTGGGGGAGCTTAGAGGCTGTCCAGGGGGAGCTTAGAGCCGGGAGCTTAGAGGCTGTCCTGGGGGAGCTTAGAGGCTGTCCTGGGGGAGCTTAGAGGCTGTCCCGGGGGAGCTTAGAGCCGGGAGCTTAGAGGCTGTCCTGGGGGAGCTTAGAGCCGGGAGCTTAGAGGCTGTCCTGGGGGAGCTTAGAGCCGGGAGCTTAGAGGCTGTCCTGGGGGAGCTTAGAGCCGGGAGCTTAGAGGCTGTCCTGGGGGAGCTTAGAGGCGGGAGCTTAGAGGCTGTCCTGGGGGAGCTTAGAGGCTGTCCTGGGGGAGCTTAGAGCCGGGAGCTTAGAGGCTGTCCTGGGGGAGCTTAGAGGCTGTCCCGGGGGAGCTTAGAGGCTGTCCTGGGGGAGCTTAGAGCCGGGAGCTTAGAGGCTGTCCTGGGGGAGCTTAGAGGCTGTCCTGGGGGAGCTTAGAGGCTGTCCTGGGGGAGCTTAGAGGCTGTCCTGGGGGAGCTTAGAGGCTGTCCTGGGGGAGCTTAGAGGCTGTCCTGGGGGAGCTTAGAGGCGGGAGCTTAGAGGCGGGAGCTTAGAGGCTGTCCCGGGGGAGCTTAGAGGCTGTCCTGGGGGAGCTTAGAGCCGGGAGCTTAGAGGCTGTCCTGGGGGAGCTTAGAGGCTGTCCTGGGGGAGCTTAGAGGCTGTCCTGGGGGAGCTTAGAGGCTGTCCTGGGGGAGCTTAGAGGCTGTCCTGGGGGAGCTTAGAGGCTGTCCTGGGGGAGCTTAGAGGCTGTCCTGGGGGAGCTTAGAGGCTGTCCTGGGGGAGCTTAGAGGCTGTCCTGGGGGAGCTTAGACTTTTTCTGTTTCAGCTTTTTTCTTCTCCATATTGCAGATTGTTGACAGAGTACTGTTTTCAATGTACATCATCCATATGTCATATACACTATTATGTAATGATACCAAGACTCATCATTTTAGATTGATTGTATTTATCTCTGTCCTTCTCTTGACTGGGATCTGTTCCGTTCAGTGTTCTCTGTGAGGTGTCTATGATCTGTTCCATTCAGTGTTCTCTGTGAGGTGTCTGAAGGGAATCTACTTGATTCTCTTTGTGACTCACTACACTACAATATGTCTCTTACCCAAAACCTGGAAAAACAAGTCTAGTTCCAAAATGGGGCTGTTGGTGAAAGAAAGAGAGTACGTGGTACTCACCCACAGTCCTAAAGACCTACTCTCTTTGGGGGTTTCCACCAGAGATTTCTACTTCCAGTTTGAACTCCACTTGAACTATTAAAATCATCTCTGGGCTCAGTTACAAGACAACCGACTGAGTGTTGCAGATACTGGAGGGACTTTTAAAGTGGAAAGTGATTGTGGCCCCTGCCTCGTACCTGATCATGCCCAGACTGTAGGCAGATCCTGAACAGGTCTGGTTTTGTCCCTCTGTAGACGGGGAGGAGCAGACTGCCATGTCAGAGTCCTGGGACGTGGACCAGGGTCTGATAACCAAACTCAAGGAGGAGTACAGGAAGGAGCGCAAGGGGGAAAAGGGGGGAAAGAGTAAGTTATCTCTTGGACCTCCCTGTCCTGTCCTCCTCCCTGTCCTCTCCTCCTCCCTGTCCTCTCCTCCTCCCTGTCCTCTCCTCCTCCCTGTCCTCTCCTCCTCCCAGTCCTCTCCTCCTCCCAGTCCTCTCCTCCTCCCAGTCCTCTCCTCCTCCCGGTCCTCTCCTCCTCCCGGTCCTCTCCTCCTCCCGGTCCTCTCCCCCTTTCCCAGTCCTCTCCCCCTTTCCCTGTCCTCTCCTCCTCCCTGTCCTCTCCTCCTCCCTGTCCTCTCCTCCTCCCTGTCCTCTCCTCCTCCCCAGTCCTCTCCTCCTCCCAGTCCCTCTCCTCCTCCCAGTCCTCTCCTCCTCCCTGTCCTCTCCTCCTCCCTGTCCTCTCCTCCTCCCTGTCCTCTCCTCCTCCCGGTCCTCTCCTCCTCCCAGGTCCTCTCCTCCTCTCGGTCCTCTCCTCCTCCCTGTCCTCTCCTCCTCTCTGTCCTCTCCTCCTCCCAGTCCTGTCCTCCTCCCCTGTCCTCTCCTCCTACCCTGTCCTCTCCTCCTCCCTGGTCCTCTCCTCCTCCCCGTCCTCTCCTCCTCTCGGTCCTCTCCTCCTTGTCCTCTCCTCCTCCATGTCCTCTCCTCCTTTCCCAGTCCTCTCCCCCTTTCCCAGTCCTCTCCCCCTTTCCCAGTCCTCTCTCCCTTTCCCAGTCCTCTCCTCCTCCCTGTCCTCTCCTCCTCCCTGTCCTCTCCTCCTCCCAGTCCTCTCCTCCTCCCTGTCCTCTCCTCCTCCCTGTCCTCTCCTCCTCCCAGTCCTCTCCTCTCCTCCAGTCCTCTCCTCCTCCCAGTCCTCTCCTCCTCTCGGTCCTCTCCTCCTCTCTGTCCTCTCCTCCTCCATAACCTCTCCCCTTTCCCAGTCCTCTCCCCCTTTCCCTCCTCTCTCCCTCTCCCAGTCCTCTCCTCCTCTCTGTCCTCTCCTCCTCCCTGTCCTCTCCTCCTCCCTGTCCTCTCCTCCTCCCTGTCCTCCCTGTCCCCTCCTCCTCCCAGTCCTCTCCTCCTCCCTGTCCTCTCCACCTCCCTGTCCTCTCCTCCTCCCAGTCCTCTCCTCCTCCCAGTCCTCTCCTCCTCCCTGTCCTCT
This sequence comes from Coregonus suidteri, assembly GCA_036851935.1. Lineage (NCBI taxonomy): Eukaryota > Metazoa > Chordata > Actinopteri > Salmoniformes > Salmonidae > Coregonus > Coregonus suidteri. The sequence goes on along the minus strand of CM072218.1, from coordinate 107,941,358 downwards.
CCTCCTCTCTGTCCTCTCCTCCTCCCTGTCCTCTCCTCTTCCCTGTCCTCTCCTCCTCCTCCCTAACTTCTCCTCCTCCCTAACTTATCCTCCTCCCAGTCCTCTCCTCCTCCCTGTCCTCCTCCTCCCAGTCCTCTCCTCCTCCCTGTCCTCTCCTCCTCCCTGTCCTCTCCTCCTCCCTGTCCTCTCCTCCTCTCGGTCCTCTCCTCCTCTCGGTCCTCTCCTCCTCCCTGTCCTCTCCTCCTCTCTGTCCTCTCCTCCTCCCAGTCCTCTCCTCCTCTCTGTCCTCTCCTCTCCTCAAAGCTTCAAATATAGAATAAACTTCTTCTCATCTTTCTCAACTCTTATTTTATCTTCTGTCTCTTCATCCTACCTGCCGTCTTCAACTCTTCTGTCTGTCTCAGTTTGTATCTGTCTTAGTCCAACTCTGAATGTGTTTGTTTCCTTGTTAACTCGATACAGATCATTATTTGTGTCAAAGTAATGTCATCCTTCAGAACCACTACATCGCTTAGTCTGGCAGGGACCAAACACTAACTCAATCATATTGCACTCAACACGATCATCTTGCAGTAGTGTCCGATGGAAGTGCATATACAAGCACTTGGAATCCACTCTTCAACCTTCATTGGAACATTAGATGATGACAGATGCTGACTAACATTATCAGACATTAGTGGCAGGCCATACATTCTCAATGTCATGTTCAGCTTTTGTCCAGATTCATCTTTGGATCATTTGCACCGTCTACTGCTGTCACAACCTGCTTCTACTGCTGTCACAACCTTCTGTCACAACCTGCTTCTACTGCTGTCACAACCTGCTGTTACAACCTGCTTCTGCTGCTGTCACAACCTGCTTCTACTGCTGTCACAACCTGCTTCTACTGCTGTCACAACCTGCTTCTACTGCTGTCACAACCTGCTGTCACAACCTGCTTCTACTGCTGTCACAACCTGCTTCTGCTGCTGTCACAACCTGCTTCTGCTGCTGTCACAACCTGCTGTCACAACCTGCTTCTACTGCTGTCACAACCTGCTTCTGCTGCTGTCACAACCTGCTTCTGCTGCTGTCACAACCTGCTGTCACAACCTGCTTCTGCTGCTGTCACAACCTGCTTCTGCTGCTGTCACAACCTGCTTCTACTGCTGTTACAACCTGCTTCTACTGCTATCACAACCTGCTTCTGCTGCTGTTACAACCTGCTTCTACTGCTGTCACAACCTGCTGTCACAACCTGCTTCTACTGCTGTCACAATCTGCTTCTACTGCTGTCACAACCTGCTGTCACAACCTGCTTGTCACAACCTGCTTCTGCTGCTGTCACAACCTGCTTCTACTGCTGTTACAACCTGCTTCTACTGCTGTCACAACCTGCTGTCACAACCTGCTTCTACTGCTGTCACAATCTGCTTCTACTGCTGTCACAACCTGCTGTCACAACCTGCTTCTACTGCTGTCACAACCAGCTTCTACTGCTGTCACAACCTGCTTCTACTGCTGTCACAACCTGCTTCTACTGCTGTCACAACCTGCTTCTGCTGCTGTCACAACCTGCTTCTGCTGCTGTCACAACCTGCTTCTACTGCTGTCACAGCCTGCTGTCACAACCTGCTTCTACTGCTGTCACAGCCTGCTGTCACAACCTGCTTCTACTGCTGTCACAACCTGCTGTCACAACCTGCTTCTGCTGCTGTCACAACCTGCTTCTGCTGCTGTCACAACCTGCTGTCACAACCTGCTTCTACTGCTGTCACAACCTGATTCTACTGCTGTCACAACCTGCTTCTACTGCTGTCACAACCTGCTTCTGCTGCTGTCACAACCTGCTTCTGCTGCTGTCACAACCTGCTTCTGCTGCTGTCACAACCTGCTTCTGCTGCTGTCACAACCTGCTTCTGCTGCTGTCACAACCTGCTTCTACTGCTGTCACAACCTGCTTCTACTGCTGTCACAACCTGCTTCTGCCACAACCTGCTTCTGCTGCTGTCACAACCTGCTTCTGCTGCTATTGCTGCTGTCACAACCTGCTGCTTCACAACGGCTGTACGGCTGCAAACCTGCTGTCACAACCTGCTTCTGCTGCTGTCACAACCTGCTTCTGCTGCTGTCACAACCTGCTGTCACAACCTGCTTCTGCTGCTGTCACAACCTGCTGTCACAATCTGCTTCTACTGCTGTCACAACCTGCTGTCACAACCTGCTTCTGCTGCTGTCACAACCTGCTTCTGCTGCTGTCACAACCTGCTTCTACTGCTGTCACAACCTGCTCTACTGCTGTCACAACCTGCTGTCACAACCTGCTTCTACTGCTGTCACAACCTGCTTCTGCTGCTGTCACAACCTGCTTCTGCTGCTGTCACAACCTGCTTCTGCTGCTGTCACAACCTGCTTCTGCTGCTGTCACAACCTGCTTCTGCTGCTGTCACAACCTGCTTCTACTGCTGTCACAACCTGCTTCTACTGCTGTCACAACCTGCTTCTACTGCTGTCACAACCTGCTTCTGCTTCTGCTGCTGTCACAACCTGCTGTCACAACCTGCTTCTGCTGCTGTCACAACCTGCTTCTGCTGCTGTCACAACCTGCTGTCACAACCTGCTTCTGCTGCTGTCACAACCTGCTTCTACTGCTGTCACAACCTGCTTCTGCTGCTGTCACAACCTGCTAATGCTGCTGTCACAACCTGCTTCTACTGCTGTCACAACCTGCTATCAACCTGCTTCTACTGCTGTCACAACCGCTGTCACAACCTGCTGCTGTCTGCTGTCACAACCTGCTTCTGCTGCTGTCACAACCTGCTGTCACAACCTGCTTCTACTGCTGTCACAACCTGCTGTTACAACCTGCTTCTGCTGCTGTCACAACCTGCTTTCACAACCTACTTCTGCTGCTGTCACAACCTGCTTCTGCTGCTGTCACAACCTGCTGTCACAACCTGCTTCTACTGCTGTCACAACCTGCTGTTACAACCTGCTTCTGCTGCTGTCACAACCTGCTTCTGCTGCTGTCACAACCTGCTGTCACAACCTGCTTCTGCTGCTGTCACAACCTGCTTCTGCTGCTGTCACAACCTGCTTTTGCTGCTGTCACAACCTGCTTCTACTGCTGTCACAACCTGCTTCTACTGTTACAACCTGCTTCTGCTGCTGTCACAACCTGCTTCTGCTGCTGTCACAACCTGCTGTCACAACCTGCTTCTACTGCTGTCACAACCTGCTGTCACAACCTGCTTCTGCTGCTGTCACAACCTGCTTCTGCTGCTGTCACAACCTGCTTCTACTGCTGTCACAACCTGCTTCTACTGCTGTCACAACCTGCTTCTGCTGCTGTCACAACCTGCTTCTGCTGCTGTCACAACCTGCTTCTACTGCTGTCACAACCTGCTTCTGCTGCTGTCACAACCTGCTTCTGCTGCTGTCACAACCTGCTTCTGCTGCTGTCACAACCTGCTTCTGCTGCTGTCACAACCTGCTTCTACGGCTGTCACAACCTGCTGTCACAACCTGCTTCTACTGCTGTCACAACCTGCTGTCACAACCTGCTTCTGCTGCTGTCACAACCTGCTTCTGCTGCTGTCACAACCTGCTTCTGCTGCTGTCACAACCTGCTTCTGCTGCTGTCACAACCTGCTTCTGCTGCTGTCACAACCTGCTTCTGCTGCTGTCACAACCTGCTTCTGCTGCTGTCACAACCTGCTTCTACTGCTGTCACAACCTGCTTCTACGGCTGTCACAACCTGCTGTTATAACCTGCTTCTACTGCTGTCACAACCTGCTGTCACAACCTGCTTCTGCTGCTGTCACAACCTGCTTCTACTGCTGTCACAACCTGCTTCTGCTGCTGTCACAACCTGCTTCTACTGCTGTCACAACCTGCTTCTACTGCTGTCACAACCTACTTCTGCTGCTGTCACAACCTGCTTCTACTGCTATCACAATCTGCTTCTACTGCTGTCACAACCTGCTTCTACTGCTGTCACAACCTACTTCTGCTGCTGTTACAACCTGCTTCTGCTGCTGTCACAACCTGCTTCTGCTGCTGTCACAACCTGCTTCTACTGCTGTCACAACCTGCTTCTACTGCTGTCACAACCTGCTGTCACAACCTGCTTCTACTGCTGTCACAACCTGCTTCTGCTGCTGTCACAACCTGCTTCTGCTGCTGTCACAACCTGCTTCTGCTGCTGTCACAACCTGCTTCTGCTGCTGTCACAACCTGCTTCTACTGCTGTCACAACCTGCTTCTACGGCTGTCACAACCTGCTGTTACAACCTGCTTCTACTGCTGTCACAACCTGCTGTCACAACCTGCTTCTGCTGCTGTCACAACCTGCTTCTACTGCTGTCACAACCTGCTTCTACTGCTGTCACAACCTGCTTCTACTGCTATCACAACCTGCTTCTGCTGCTGTCACAACCTGCTTCTACTGCTGTCACAACCTACTTCTGCTGCTGTCACAACCTGCTTCTACTGCTATCACAACCTGCTTCTACTGCTGTCACAACCTGCTTCTGCTGCTGTCACAACCTACTTCTGCTGCTGTTACAACCTGCTTCTGCTGCTGTCACAACCTGCTTCTACTGCTGTCACAACCTGCTGTCACAACCTGCTTCTACTGCTGTCACAACCTGCTGTCACAACCTGCTTCTACTGCTGTCACAACCTGCTTCTGCTGCTGTCACAACCTGCTTCTACTGCTGTCACAACCTGCTGTCACAACCTGCTTCTACTGCTGTCACAACCTGCTTCTACTGCTGTCACAACGTTTTTTCTTGCTCTCTTTTTCTTGTCATGGAATTCTATTTGTGTTGTCTTCATCATTGATGTGGGTTTGTGTGGGGGTGTTTGTTTGTCAGGATGCCCCACAACCTCTACATCTCTCCTTTCAGTTTGAACAAGTATAGACACTCAACTGCTCTCAGCCTTAGTTTGTCCCCTATACTGTGATAATGTCCTATGTTAGTTGATTATTTTCCCAATAGTGCTCTGCTCTCTCTCCTTCCTGCAGTATCCTCATATACAGTAGTATTATATTATTTGTGATTGTCTCTGTTCTAACATTGTCCCCCTACCTGTTTGCTCTCCCCAGGACCTAACCGGTCTAAGCTCCAGGACATGCTGGCCAACCTGAGGGACCAAGAGGACATGAGTCCCAGAGAGCCCTCCTCTTCCCCCCAGGCCCGCTCCAATGCCCCCAGGCTCAACGAGCATCACCAGGACAACCGCACGGACGAAGGTACAGAACTCTGTCTCGCTGTCTCTCTGTCCCCGGTCTCTCGCTGTCCCCGGTCTCTCGCTGTCCCCGGTCTCTCGCTGTCCCCGGTCTCTCTCTGTCCCCGGTCTCTGCCAGACCCAGGGCTAGTTCCCTCCCTGTCTCTCTGTCCCCTGTCTCTGCCAGACCCGGGGCTAGTTCCCTCCCTGTCTCTCTGTCCCCTGTCTCTGCCAGACCTACCAGAGGGCTAGTTCCCCCTCCCCTGTCTCTCTGTCCCCCTGTCTCTACCAGACCCAGGGCTAGTTCCTCCCTGTCTCTCTGTCCCCTGTCTCTGCCAGACCCGGGGCTAGTTCCCTCCCTGTCTCTCTGTCCCCTGTCTCTGCCAGACCCAGGGCTAGTTCCCTGTCCCCTGTCTCTCTGTCCCCTGTCTCTGCCAGACCCGGGGCTAGTTCCCTCCCTGTCTCTCTGTCCCCTGTCCCCTGTCCCCTGTCTCTCTCTGTCCCCTGTCTCTCTGTCCCCTGTCTCTACCAGACCCAGGGCTAGTTCCCTCCCTGTCTCTCTGTCCCCTGTCTCTACCAGACCCAGGGCTAGTTCCCTCCCTGTCTCTCTGTCCCCTGTCTCTACCAGACCCGGGGCTAGTTCCCTCCCTGTCTCTCTGTCCCCTGTCTCTCTGTCCCCTGTCTCTACCAGACCCAGGGCTAGTTCCCTCCCTGTCTCTCTGTCCCCTGTCTCTGTCTCTCTGTCCCCTGTCTCTCTGCCAGACCCCTGTCTCTCTGTCCCCTGGGGCTAGTTCCCTCTCTGTCCCCCTGTCTCTCTGTCCCCTGTCTCTCTGTCCCCTGTCCCTGTCTCTCTGTCCCCTGTCTCTCTGTCCCCTGTCTCTGCCAGACCCAGGGCTAGTTCCCCTCCCTGTCTCTCTGTCCCCTGTCTCTCTCTCTGTCCCCTGTCTCTGCCAGACCCGGGGCTAGTTCCCTCCCCCCTGTCTCTCTGTCCCCTGTCTGTCTCTCTCTCCCCAGGGCTGTCTCCCTGTCTCTCTGTCCCCTGTCTCTACCAGACCCAGGGCTAGTTCCCTCCCTGTCTCTCTGTCCCCTGTCTCCTCTGTCCCCTGTCTCTCTGTCCCCTGTCTCTCTGTCCCCTGTCTCTACCAGACCCAGGGCTAGTTCCCTCCATGTCTCTCTGTCCCCTGTCTCTCTGTCCCCTGTCTCTCTGTCCCCTGTCTCTACCAGACCCAGGGATAGTTCCCTTTTGTTTCAGTGGAAGGATCCCCTTCCCGCTTATCCTTCTCTGATTCAGGGAATCCTCTAGTTGGGATTTCTGAAGAAAAAAAACAGGAAGCTTTTGGAAGGTTTTTTTTTTTTGAAGTTCGCAACATGTATTTGCCCTCTGTTAAGTCCATAACATTGTCAGTGTAATGGCTTCCCTGCAGGTAGTGACTGGCTCTGTTTTTACCTCTTCCAGTGGAGGCGTTGACGTTCCCTCCCTCCTCAGGAAAGTCCTTCATAATGGGTCCTGATGAGAACATGGCGGCTGATCTGGGACTGGGGGAGCTGGCTGGTCTTACGGTATCCAACGAGGCTGATAGCCTGGGATACGACGTGAGTAGTACCTCCTTGAGGACTAAATACAATCGGCACACATCCACTCTTCTTCCTGTTCCCAAAGAACTCTAAAGCTACCTGCCACACTAACTACCTCCCTGCAGCATGACTCAATTGTTATGGTGGGAGATTATAGTACGGTTTTAAGTCCCTCAATGGACCGTAAAGGAAGTCACATTACAAACTATCACCCTCATGCACTTAAAGAAATTATGAATATTATGCATATATTGGAACTAGTTGATATGTGGAGGATTAAATATCAAGCTAGTCGTCTTCAATACTTATGTCATTCTCGCTGGCGCCAAAAGTTTGATAGTGGACAGACGGTCGGACCATCAAGTAATTGGTATACACATTACTCTCACAGATTTTCCACGAGGGCGAGGATATTGGAAACGTGTTTTTAACCAGGACAGAATAATTTATAACTGACTTTTTCCGACATAACATAGTTACAGCAGATCCCCTTATTGTAATGGACACGTTTAAATGTGCCTTCAGAGGCCATGCAATTCAATACTCATGTTTAAAACAAAAACGATTTAGGTCCAAAGAGTCCATATTAACAAAGGAAATAGAGGGACTAACAGTACAGATAGATAGAAATAAAAACTGTAACATAGAGGCACAGAATAAGTTAGAGGAAAAACTAAAAGAAATTGAAGAAATTATTCAAGAAAAATCAAGTGTAATATATTATAAAAAAATTAAACAAACTGCAATATGAATATGGAGGAAAATGCACCAAATTATTTTTTACATCTTCAACATAGAAATGCTACCAAAAATTATTTAAAGAAACTTGTTACAAATGACGGTCACCCATGAATTCACCAAACGATATTTTGAAAGAGGAAGCAAAGTACTTTAAGCATACGTTTTCATTTCAGTCTCCTCCATCTCCACTAACCAAAGTTAATTGTAAGGATTAATTTTCTATTAATAGCGTGAAATTAACAGCCATACAGAAAGACTCATGTGATGGCCTAATTACAGAGGAGGATCTTCTACAGTGGGGAAAACAAGTATTTGATACACTGCCGATTTTGAATAAATGCAAATTAATTACTTAAAAATCATACAATGTGATTCCGTCTCTCACAGTTGAAGTGTACCTATGATAAAAATTACAGACCTCTACATGCTTTGTAAGTAGGAAAACCTGCAAAATCAGCAGTGTATCAAATACTTGTAGATGCAATTAAAGCCTTCAAGTACAGGAAAACTCCAGGGCTGGATGGCATACCAGTTGAGGTATATCAAATATTTTTCGATGTACTCAAAAGGTCCGTTATTAACATGTTTTAACCACTCCTATAGAAATGGTAGACTATCAGATACTCAGCAAGAAGGTCCGATTTTTTACTATAACAGGACCCAGGTGGTAAAAATAAAGATCCAGTCTTCCTAAAAAAATTGAGACCCCTTACACCTCAGTGTTGTGATGCCAAAATCGTAGCAAAATGCTTAGCGCATAGAATTAAAAAGGGATTGTCTGATATTTTTTACATGGACGATACATTGGAGATAATACAGTGCATTGGGGAAGTATTCAGACCCCTGGAGTAGACCCAAGAAACCCGATGGTTTCTCTGACAGAGCTCCAGAGTTCCTCTGTGGAGATGGGAGAACCTTCCAGAAGGACAACCATCTCTGCAGCACTCCACCAATCAGGCCTTTATTGTAGAGTGGCCAGACAGATGCCACTCCTCAGTAAAAGGCACATGACAGCCCACTTGGAGTTTGCCAAAAGGCACCTAAAGGACTCTCAGACCATGAGAAACAAGATTCTCTGGTCTGATGAAACCAAGATTGAACTCTTTGGTCTGAATGCCAAGTGTCACGTCTGGAGGAAACCTGGCACCATCCCTACGGTGAAGCATGGTGGTGGCAGCATCATGCTGTGGAACTCATTACCTCAAAACTTATCACTAAGCTAAGGACCCTGGAACTGAACACCTCCCTCTGTAACTGGATCCTGGACTTCCTGACGGGCCACCCCCAGGTGGTGAGGGTAGGCAACAACACATCCGCCATGCTGATCCTCAACACTGGGACCCCTCAGGGGTGCGTGCTCAGTCCCCTCCTGTACTCCCTGTTCACCCATGACTGCATGGCCAAGCACGACTCCAACACCATCATTAAGTTTGACGACACAACGGTGGTAGGCCTGATCACCGACAACAATGAGTCAGCCTACAGGGAGGAGGTCAGAGACCTGGCAGTGTGGTGCCAGGAAAACAACCTCTCCCTCAACGTGAGCAAGACAAAGGAGCTGATCGTGGACTACAGGAAACGGAGGGGCGAGCACGCCCCCGTTCACATTGACACGGCTGCAGTGGAACGGGTCGAGAGCTTCAAGTTCCTCGGTGTCCAAATCACTAAGGACTTAAAATGGTCCACACACTCAAACAGTCGTGAAAAAGGCACTACAGCACCTCTTCCCCATTCGGGAGGTTGAAAGCTGCACCATTGAGCGCATCTTGATTGGCTGCATCACTGTTTGGTACAGCAACTGCCCTTGATTGCAAGGCGCTACAGAGGGTGGTGAGTACGGCCCAGTACATCACTGGGGCCGAGCCCCCTGCCATCCAGGACCTCTATACCAGGCGGTGTGAAAGGAAGGCCCGGACTCCAGCCAACCAAGCAATCTCTGCTTCCGCACGGCAAGCTGTACCGGAGCTGCAAGTCTGACACCAACAGGCTCCTGAACAGCTTCAATCCCCAAACCATAAAACAGCTAAATAGCTAACTAAATGGCTACACAGTCTATCGGACTTGACCGTTCTATTTAATGTTTTATTTTTGCACTGACTCTATGCACACTCACACTAACACTCCAAACACATTCATACTGACTCTATGATGTCTGAATAAATACTGTACTATACTGTATATTACTGAATCTGAATATATACATTACTATACATTACTGATTTCTGAATATATACATTACTGATTTCTGAATATATACATTACTGATGTCTGAATATATACATTACGGATGTCTGAATATATACATTACTGATGTCTGAATATATACATTACTGTACATTACTGATTTCTGAATATATACATATTACTGATTTCTGAATATATACATTACTGATGTCTGAATATATACACTACTGATGTCTGAATATATACATTACTGATGTCTGAATATATACATTACTGATGTCTGAATATATACATTACCATTCAAAAGTTTTGGGTCACGTTAGAAATGTCCTTGTTTTCCATGAAAACATACATGAAATGAGTTTGAATAGGAAATATAGCAAAAATGAATAGGAGATGTAGTCAATGACAAGGTTAGAAATAATGATTTTTAATACAAATAATAATTGTGTCCTTCAAACTTTGCTTTCGTCAAAGAATCCTCCATTTGCAGCAATTACAGCCTTGCAGACCTTTGGCATTCTAGTTGTCAATTTGTTGAGGTAATCTGAAGAGATTTCACCCCATGCTTCCTGAAGCACCTTTCCACAAGTTGGATTGGCTTGATGGGCACTTCTTACGTACCATACGGTCAAGTTGCTCCCACAACAGCTCAATAGGGTTGAGATCCGGTGACTGTGCTGGCCACTCCATTACAGACAGAAATACCAGCTGACTGCTTCTTCCCTAAATAGTTATTGCATAGTTTGGAGCTGTGCTTTGGGTCATTGTCCTGTTGTAGGAGGAAATTGGCTCCAATCAAGCGCCGTCCACAGGGTATGGCACAGGAAACTTATGGCTGGAGCATTGGGCCAAAACCCTGCCCAAACCAACTGGTCAAGACGTTGCAAAATGGAGTGATAGCCTTCCTTCTTCAAGATCCCTTTTACCCTGTACAAATCTCCCACTTTACCACCACCAAAGCACCCCTAGACCATCACATTGCCTCCACCATGCTTGACAGATGGCATCAAGCACTCCTCCAGCATCTTTTCATTTGGTCTGCGTCTCACAAATGTTCTTCTTTGTGATCCGAACACCTCAAACTTCGATTCGTCTGTCCATAACACTTTTTTCCAATCTTCCTCTGTCCAGTGTCTGTGTTCTTTTGCCCATCTTAATCTTTTCTTTTTATTGGCCAGTCCGAGATATGGCTTTTTCTTTGGAACTCTGCCTAGAAGGTCAGCATCCCGGAGTCGCCTCTTCACTATTTAATGAAGCTGCCAGTTGAGGACCTGTGAGGAGTCTGTTTCTCAAACTAGACAATCTAATGTATTTGTCCTCTTGCTCAGTTGTGCACCGGGGCCTCCCACTCCTCTTTCTATTCTTTCTATCCACGTCTTGTCCTGAGTGGCGCAGTGGTCTAAGGCACTGCATCGCAGTGCTAGCTGTGCCACTAGAGATCCTGGTTCGAATCCAGGCTCTGTCATGGCCGGCCGTGACCGGGAGACCCATGGGGCGGCGCGCAATTGGCCCAGCGTCGTCCAGGGTAGGGGAGGGAATGGCCGGCAGGGATGTAGCTCAGTTGATAGAGCATGGCGTTTGCAACGCCAGGGTTGTGGGTTCGATTCCCACAGGGGGTATGAAAAAAAAAATAATGTAAGTCGCTCTGGATAAGAGCGTCTGCTAAATGACGTAAATGTAAATGTAAATGGTTAGAGCCAGTTTGCGCTGTTCTGTGAAGGGAGTAGTACACAGCGTTGTACGAGATCTTCAGTTTCTTGGAAATGTCTCACATGGAATAGCCTTCATTTCTCAGAACAAGAATAGACTGACGAGTTCTTTGTTTCTGGCCATTTTGAGCCTGTAATTGAACCCACAATTGCTGATGCTCCAGATACTCAACTAGTCTCAAGAAGGCCAGTTTTAAACTTGGATTAGCAAACACAACGTGCCATTGGAACACAGGACTGATGGTTGCTGATAATGGGCCTCTGTACGCCTATGTACAGTTGAAGTCGGAAGTTAACATACACTTAGGTTGGAGTCATTAAAACTAGTTTTTCAAACACTCATTTTTCAAAACTATAGTTTTGGCAAGTCGGTTAGGACATCTACTTTGTGCATGACACAAGTAATTTGTCCAACAATTGTTTACAGACCGATTATTTCACTTATAATTCACTGTATCACAATTCCAGTGGGTCAGAAGTTTACATACACTAAGTTGACTGTGCCTTTAAACAGCTTGGACAATTCCAGAAAATTATGTCATGGCTTTAGAAGCTTCTGATAGGCTAATTGACATAATTTGAGTCAATTGGAGGTGTACCTGTGGATGTATTTCAAAGCCTACCTTCAAACTCAGTGCCTCTTTGCTTGACATCATGGGAAAATCTAAAGAAATCAGCCAAGACCTCAGAAAAACAATTGTAGACCTCCACAAGTCTGGTTCATCCTTGGGAGCTATTTCCAAATGCCTGAAGGTACCACGTTCATCTGTACAAACAATAGTACACAAGTATAAACACCATGGGACCACGCAGCCGTCATACCGCTCAGGAAGGAGACGCATTCTGTCTCCTAGAGAGGAACGTACTTTGGTGCAAATCAATCCCAGAATAACAGCAAATACCTTGTGAAGATATTGAAGGAAACGGGTACAAAAGTATCTATATCCACAGTAAAACAATTCCTATATTGACATAACCTGAAAGGCCGCTCAGCAAGGAAGAAGCCACTGCTCCAAAACTACAGTTTGCAACTGCACATGGGGACAAAGATCGTACTTTTTGGAGAAATGTCCTCTGGTCTGATGAAACAAAAATAGACCTGTTTGGCCATAATGACCATCGTTATGTTTGGAGGAAAAAGGGGGAACCTTGCAAGCCGAAGAACACCATCACAACCGTGAAGCACTGGGGTGGCAGCATCATGCTGTGGGGGTGCTTTGCTGCAGGAGGGACTGGTGCACTTCACAAAATAGATGGCATCATGAGGACGGAAGATTATGTGGATATATTGAAGCAACATCTCAAGACATCAGTCAGGAAGTTAAAGCTTGGTCGTAAATGGGTCTTCCAAATGAACAATGACCCCAAGCATACTTCCAAAGTTGTGGAAAAATGGCTTAAGGACAACAAAGTCAAGGTATTGGAGTGGCCATCACAAAGCCCTGACCTCAATCCTATAGAAAATATGTGGGCAGAACTGAAAAAGCATGTGCGAGCAAGGAGGCCTACAAACCTGACTCAGTTACACCAGCTCTGTCAGGAGGAATGGGCCAAAATTCACCCAACTTATTGTGGGAAGCTTGTGGAAGGCTACCCGAAACGTTTGACCCAAGTTAAACAATTTAAAGACAATGCTACCAAATACTAATTGAGTGTATGTAAACTTCTGACTCACTGGGAATGTGCTGAAAGAAATAAAAGCTGAAATAAATCATTCTCTCTACTATTATTCTGACATTTCACATTCTTAAAATAAAGTGGTGATCCTAACTGACCTAAGACAGGGACTTTTTACTAGGATTAAATGTCAGGAATTGTGAAAAACTGAGTTTAAATGTATTTGGCTAAGGTGTATGTAAACTTCCGACTTCAACTGTACATTACTATACATTACTGATGTCTGTCCACTCAATACCTTCCTCAACTACAACAAGCACTAAATGCATTAACAAGAGCTGTTCACATACAGACTTTATCTACCCATAATCCATGGCGTTTACCCTACTCAGATCTCCAACAACCAGGATGCCCTGAGGAGGACGTGGAACCCCAAGTTCACCCTGCGGAGCCACTTCGACGGGATCCGAGGTCTGGCGTTCCACCCCGTGGAACCGGTTCTAGTCACCGCCTCAGAGGACCACACGCTGAAGATGTGGAACCTGCAGAAGACTGCCCCCACCAAGAAGTAAGACTGACCCTCTGTCTAATAACACTATAATATTAACCCTAACCTGCAGAAGACTGCCCCCACCAAGAAGACTGACCCTCTGTCTAATAACACTATAATATTAACCCTAACCTGCAGAAGACTGCCCCAGGGAAGAAGTAAGACTGACCCTTTCTGTCTAATAGCACCATAATATTAACCCTAACCAGCAGAAGACTGACCCTCTGTCTAATAGCACCATAATATTAACCCTAACCTGCAGAAGACAACAGGGAAGACTACAACTCAGTGTCTACTTCACTAAAGCAGAGACTTAGACTAGAGATGTTCCTCTCACCAGGTTTGGAGTCAATTCCTCTCACCAGGTTTGGAGTCAAATCCTCTCACCAGGTTGGGAGTCAATTCATCTCACCAGGTTTGGAGTCCATTCCTCATTGGGGAGAATTTGAATTTCAGTTTACTTCCTGAATTTAATAAATGAAAATGGAATTGACTCCAAACCTGGTGAGAGGAATTGACTCCAAACCTGGTGAGAGGAGTTGACTCCAAACCTGGTGAGAGGAATTGACTCCAAACCTGGTGAGAGGAATTGACTCCAAACCTGGTGAGAGGAATTGACTCCAAACCTGGTGAGAAGAGTCTGACTCCAAACCTCTGAGAAGAGTTGACTCCAAAACCTGGTGAGAAGTTTTGACTCCAAACCTGGTGAGAGGAATTGACTCCAAACCTGGTGAGAGGAGTTTCGACTCTCAAAACCTGGTGAGAGGAAATGTTGCCTTTATACAGTCCAGATTGTCTATAAAGTTTCTAACTCACTATTTCTCTCTCTGTCTTTATCTCCAGGAGTGCCTCTCTTGACGTGGAACCCATCTACACGTTCAGGGCCCACCAGGGTGCAGTCTCGTGCTGTGTGTAGTGATGAGCAGTACAGGAGAGCAATGTTTCAGTGGAGGGGTGGACGGGACCATTCAGAGCTGGAACACCCCTAACCCTAACGTAGACCCATATGACTCATACGGTAAGAACAGAGGTCTGGCTGGCTGCCTGTATCTCTCTCTGTCTCGGCTCTCTCTCTCTCTGTCTCGGCTCTCTCTCTCTGTCTCGGCTCTCTCTCTCTGTCTCGGCTCTCTCTCTCTCGGCTCTCTCTCTCTCTGTCTCGGCTCTCTCTCTCTCTCTGTCTCTCTCTCTCTCTCTGTCTCGGCTCTCTCTCGGCTCTCTCTCGGCTCTCTCTCTGTCTCGGCTCTCTCTCTCTCTCTCTCTCTCTCTCGGCTCTCTCTCTCTCTCTGTCTCGGCTCTCTCTCTCTCTCTCTCTCTCGGTCTCTCTCTCTCTGTCTCGGCTCTCTCTCTCTCTCTCTCTCGGCTCTCTCTGTCTCGGCTGTCTCGGCTCTCTCTCTCTCTGTCTCGGCTCTCTCTCTGTCTCGGCTCTCTCTCTCTCTCTGTCTCTCTGTCTCGGCTCTCTCTCTCTGTCTCGGCTCTCTCTCTCTCTGTCTCGGCTCTCTCTCTCTCTGTCTCGGCTCTCTCTCTCGGCTCTCTCTGTCTCGGCTCTCTCTCTCTCTGTCTCGGCTCTCTCTCTCTCTGTCTCGGCTCTCTCTCTCTGTCTCGGCTCTCTCTGTCTCGGCTCTCTCTCTCTCGTCTCGGCTCTCTCTCTCTCTCTGTCTCGGCTCTCTCTCTCTCTGTCTCTCTCTGTCTCGGCTCTCTCTCTCTCTCTCTCTGTCTCGGCTCTGCTCTCTCTCTGTCTCGGCTCTCTCTCTCTCTCTGTCTCGGCTCTCTCTCTCTCTGTCTCGGCTCTCTCTCTCTCTCGTCTCGGCTCTCTCTCTCTCTGTCTCGGCTCTCTCTCTCTCTGTCTCGGCTCTCTCTCTCTGTCTCGGCTCTCTCTCTCTCGGCTCTCTCTCTCTCGTGGCTCTCTCTCTGTCTCGGCTCTCTCTCTCTCTCTCCCTGTCTCGGCTCTCTCTGTCTCTGTCTCGGCTCTCTCTCTCTCTGTCTCGGCTCTCTCTCTCTCTGTCTCGGCTCTCTGTCTCGGCTCTCTCTCTCTCTGTCTCGGCTCTCTCTCTCTCTGTCTCGGCTCTCTCTCTGTCTCGTCTCGTCTCGGCTCTCTCTCGTCTCTCTCTCTCTGTCTCGGCTCTCTCTCTCTCTGTCTCGCTCTCTCTCTCTCTGTCTCGGCTCTCTCTCTGTCTCTGCTCTCTGTCTCGGCTCTCTCTGTCTCGGCTCTCTCTCTCTCTGTCTCTCTCTCTCTCGGCTCTCTCTCTCTCTGTCTCGCTCTCTCTCTCTCTGGCTCTTCTCTCTCTCTCTCTCTCTCTCTGTCTCGGCTCTCTCTCTCTCTCTCTCTCTCTGTCTCGGCTCTCTCTCTCTCTCTCGGCTCTCTCTCTGTCTCGGCTCTCTCTGTCTCTCTCTCTCTCTGTCTCGGCTCTCTCTCTCTCTGTCTCGGCTCTCTCTCTCTCTCTCTGTCTCGGCTCTCTCTCTCTGTCTCGGCTCTCTCTGTCTCGGCTCTCTCTCTCTCTGTCTCGGCACTCTCTCTCTCTGTCTCGGCTCTCTCTGTCTCGGCTCTCTCTGTCTCGGCACTCTCTCTCTCTGTCTCGGCTCTCTCTGTCTCGGCTCTCTCTGTCTCGGCTCTCTCTGTCTCGGGTCTCTCTCTCTCTGTCTCGGCTCTCTCTGTCTCGCTCTCTCTCTCTCTCTCTCTCTCTCTCGGCTCTCTCTCTCGGGTCTCGGCTCTCTCTGTCTCGGCTCTCTCTGTCTCGGCTCTCTGTCTCGGCTCTCTCTGTCTCGGCTCTCTCTGTCTCGGCTCTCTCTGTCTCGGCTCTCTCTGTCTCGGCTCTCTCGCTTTCTGTCTGTTTCTCTGCCTCTGTTTCTTCCTCCGTTTGTCTACATACACAGTGCATTCGGAAAGTATTCAGACCCCTTTCATTTTCCCACATTTTGTTACATTACAGCCTTATTCTGAAATGGATTAAATAGTTTTTTTCCCCTCATCAATCTACACACAATACCCCATAATGACATTTTTGCAAATGTATTAAAAATAAACAACTGAAATATCACATTTACATAAGTATTCAGACCCTTTACTCAGTATTTTGTTGAAGCACCTTTGGCAGTGATTACAGCCTCGAGTCTTCATGGGTATGATGCTACAAGCTTGGCACACCTGTATTTGGGGAGTTTCTCCCATTCTTCTCTGCAGATCCTCTCAAGCTCTGTCAGGTTGGATGTGGAGCGTCGCTGCACAGCTATTTTCAGTTCTCTCCAGAGGTGTTCGATCGGGTTCAAGTCCGGGCTCCGGCTGGGCCACTCAAGGACATTCAGAGACTTGTCTTGAAGCCACTCCTGCGTTGTCTTGGCTGTGTGCTTAGGGTCGTTGTCTTGTTGGAAGGTGAACCTTCGCCCCAGTCTGAGGTCCTGAGCGCTCTGGAGCAGGTTTTCATCAAGGATCTCTCTGTACTTTGCTCCGTTCATCTTTCCCTCGATCCTGACTAGTCTCCCAGTCCCTGCTGCTGAAAAACATCCCCACAGCATGATGTTGCCACCACCATGCTTCACCGTAGGGATGGTGCAAGGTTTCCTCCAGACGTGACGCTTGGCATTCAGGCCAAAGAGTTCAATCTTGGTTTCATCAGACCAGAGAATCTTGATTCTCATGGGCTGAGTAGGTTAGGTGCCTTTTGGCAAACTCCAAGTGGGCTGTCATGTGCCTTTTACTGAGGAGTGGCTTCTGTCTGGCCACTCTACCATAAAGGCCTGATTGGTGGAGTGCTGCAGAGATGGTTGTCCTTCTGGAAGGTTCTCCCATCTCCACAGAGGAACTCTG
Organism: Coregonus suidteri; assembly: GCA_036851935.1. Classification (NCBI taxonomy): domain Eukaryota; kingdom Metazoa; phylum Chordata; class Actinopteri; order Salmoniformes; family Salmonidae; genus Coregonus; species Coregonus suidteri. Next base: position 107,923,965 of record CM072218.1, on the reverse strand, counting down.
GAGCTCTGTCAGAGTGACCATTGGGTTCTTGGTCACCTCCCTGACCAAGGCCCTTCTCCCCCGATTGCTCAGTTTGGCCGGGCGGCCAGCTTAGGAAGAGTCTTGGTGGTTCCAAACTTCTTCCATTTAAGAATGATGGAGGCCACTGTGTTCTTGGGGACCTTCAATGCTGCAGAAATGTTTTGGTACGCTTCCCCAGATCTGTGCCTCGACACAATCCTGTCTCGGAGCTCTACGGACAATTCCTTCGACCTTATGGCTTGGTTTTTGCTCTGACATGCTCTGACCCTTTGCTATGAGACTCGAAATTGAGCTCAGGTGCATCCTGTTTCCATTGATCATCCTTGAGATGTTTCAACAACTTGATTGGAGTCCACCTGTGGTAAATTCAATTGATTGGACATGATTTGGAAAGGCACACACCTGTCTATATAAGGTCCCACTGTTGTGGTGTGTGCCTTTCCAAATCATGTCCAATCAATTGAATTTACCACAGGTGGACTCCAATCAAGTTGTTGAAACATCTCAAGGATGATCAATGGAAACAGGATGCACCTGAGCTCAATTTCGAGTCTCATAGCAAAGGATCTGAATATTTCTGTTTTATATTTTTAATACATTTGCAAAAATGTCTAAAAACCTGTTTTCGCTTTGCAATTATGGGGTATTGTGTGTAAATTGATGAGGATATTTTTTTTTTCATCCATTTTCGAATAAGGCTGTAACGTGACAAAATGTGGAAAAAGTCAAGGGGTCTGAATACTTTCCAAATACACTCTCTCTCTCTCTGTCATAGAGCCGTCTGTCCTGCGGGGGGCGCTGTGTGGTCATACTGACTCGGTGTGGGGTCTGGTCTACAGTAGTGTTCATCAGAGACTCCTGTCTTGCTCTGGAGACGGCACCGTCAGGCTGTGGGACGCCTCCAATACCAAGCCGGCCCTGGCCACCTTCCACAATAAAGGTACACTCAGACAGACACATCAGCCGATATGGTTCAGTGACTTTAACTGAGTTGTTAGGAGGTGTGACGAGTTGGAGGATGAGTTGACAATTAGGGGGTTTGGATTAGTTGCAGTATTGTCTGAGTACATTGATGTTTTAACCCATGTCATGTGTTTTTGTCTCGCTTCCTGCTTCAGAGTTTGGCGTGCCGTCCTCAGTGGACCTGGTCTGCAGTGACCCCGCCTACATGGTGACATCATTCACCAGCGGTCAGATTGGCCTGTTCAACATGGAGACACAGCAACTGGTGCTCAACCTGGAGTCCACTGCAGAGACGGGTAGGTCTGGAGGGAGGGAGGAGGGGTGGGAGGGAGGGAGGGGGGTGGGTGGGAGGGAGGGAGGGAGAGAGGAGGGGATGGGATGGGAGGGAGGGAGGGATGGGAGGGACCCCTGTCAGATGGTCAGATTGGCCTGTTCAACAAGGAATCAACCTCTCCTCTCCCCAGGTACCCCCTGTCAGATCAACAGGGTGCTGAGCCACCCCACCCTCCCCATCACCATCACCGCTGAGGAGGACAGACACATCAAGTTCTTCGACAACAACACAGGTAACACGACAACACCACAGGTAACACGACAACAACACCACAGGTAACACGACAACAACACGACAACACACAGGTAACATGACAACAACACAGGTAACACGACAACAACACAGGTAACACGACAACAACACAGGTAACACGACAACACCACCACAGGTAACACGACAACAACACCACAGGTAACACGACAACAACACAGGTAACACGACCATTTTGCTGGTCTACATACAAACGTTCTATTAGTTTTTCACTCCAACAGTGTCCTCCACACAGAACTAAATAGGATCTCAATGGTCCTCCATCAGTCCCAACTTAAATCTAAAAGTATTTAGAATATTGCAGTCGTCCAGTTTTTACCACATCCTGATCAAGTTTGGTTTATCACAGCAGTTTGTTTTTAAAATTAGAGTGAATACACATAAACTGATGCACTCACAGAAAGCAGAAACATTACATTAACAAATGTCAATTTGAACTCTTCAGGAAAGCTGATCCACTCGATGGTGGCCCACCTGGATGCAGTTACCAGTCTAGCTGTCGACCCCAACGGGCTCTATCTGATGTCTGGCAGTAAGTAGCTAACAACTCTAGATCAATGATTTCTAACATCCTTAGCTAGATAGATACCTTGTCATTCTGCATGCAATGGTAGGAGAGTCCATGTGAGGATATGACAGACCTTATAAAACAGGAGAGAGGGCCTAGAAGGCCCTGGGGGACACCGGAGCTGTATACTTTATAAAACAGGAGAGGGTCTGAGCCCTGGGGGACACCAGAGCTGTATACTTTATAAAACAGGAGAGGGTCTAGAACTGAGCCCTGGGGGACACCGGAGCTGTATACTTTATAAAACAGGAGAGGGGCCTAGAACTGAGCCCTGGGGGACACCGGAGCTGTATACTTTATAAAACAGGAGAGGGTCTGGAACTGAGCCCTGGGGGACACCGGAGCTGTATACTTTATAAAACAGGAGAGGGTCTAGAACTGAGCCCTGGGGGACACCGGAGCTGTATACTTTATAAAACAGGAGAGGGTCTAGAACTGAGCCCTGGGGGACACCAGAGCTGTATACTTTATAAAACAGGAGAGGGTCTAGAACTGAGAGCCCTGGGGGACACCAGAGCTGTATACTTTATAAAACAGGAGAGGGCCTAGAACTGAGCCCTGGGGGACACCAGAGCTGTATACTTTATAAAACAGGAGAGGGCCTGGAACTGAGCCCTGGGGGACACCAGAGCTGTATACTTTATAAAACAGGAGAGGGTCTAGAACTGAGCCCTGGGGGGACACCAGGGCTGTATACTTTATAAAACAGGAGAGGGCCTAGAACTGAGCCCTGGGGGACACCGGAGCTGTATACTTTATAAAACAGGAGAGGGTCTAGAACTGAGCCCTGGGGGACACCAGAGCTGTATACTTTATAAAACAGGAGAGGGCCTAGAACTGAGCCCTGGGGGACACCGGAGCTGTATACTTTATAAAACAGGAGAGGGCCTAGAACTGAGCCCTGGGGGACACCAGGGCTGTATACTTTATAAAACAGGAGAGGGCCTAGAACTGAGCCCTGGGGGACACCGGGAGCTGTATACTTTATTTAAAACAGGAGAGGGCCTAGAACTGAGCCCTGGGGGACACCGGAGCTGTATACTTTATAAAGGACAGCCCTGGGGGACAGAGGGTCTTTAGAACTGAGCCCTGGGGGACACCAGAGCTGTATACTTTATAAAACAGGAGAGGGCCTAGAACTGAGCCCTGGGGGACACCGGAGCTGTATACTTTATAAAACAGGAGAGGGTCTAGAACTGAGCCCTGGGGGACACCTTTATAAAACAGGAGAGCTGTATACTTTATTTATAAACAGGAGAGGGTCTGAGCCCTAGAACTGAGCCTGAGCCCTGGGGGACACCAGAGCTGTATACTTTATGTAAACTGCCTTGTCGCCCAACTACTGTTCACCTTCCTCTCCCCTGTATACTTGATAAAACCCTAGATCCCCTGTCTCCTATACTCCTCCCTCTCCGGACACCGGACTGCTCTATATCGTCCTGCTCTCGTTCCCCTCCCTAAATGTAAACCCTTCCTCTCCTCTCCCCTCTCCTCCTCAGGTCATGACTGTTCTATTCGTCTGTGGAACCTGGAGACTAAGACGTGTATCCAGGAGTTTACAGCTCACAGGAAGAAGAACGATGAGTCTATCCATGACGTGGCCTTCCACCCCTCTAAGGCTTACATCGCCTCCGCCGGGGCAGACGCTCTCGCCAAGGTGTTCGTATGACGAGGACCTATCACAGCCCACCGACACAGCCTCCCAGCACCAGGGATCAATAGACACACAGGAGGGGCGGGACCTTAAGAAATGGGCGTGTGGGGTTCCACGCAGACTTCCCCTCTCACGCTACTGGTTCCCTGTTTTGACTGGCGGATGATGCAGCCAATAGCCACTACCAAGACCCAGACTAGGCCCGCCTCCAGAGGGAGAGGGCCAGGGCTGTGGTTGGCTGGGAGGTCTGTTAGGAAAACAGCGATTGGGCACAAGGCTTCCTCCTCTTTGTACAGTCCAGGCAGGCCCCTGGGTGTGACCGGAAACAGAGCCCCTCCTCTTTCTCCAAGCTGCAGCCAATGAACACCCACACAGACTGACTACAGTCTACAGACCACAGACTGATACTATGGTCTTCAGACTAATCTTATGATCTGTCTTCCCTTCACAGCTAGCGAGGGGGTTGAAGACAGACGGACGGGTGTTTTAAAGTGTAGACTCACTGGGGAGGTGGAGCACCATGCCCTAAACCCCTAACCCTACCCTCTGCCCATTAACCAGAACCCCAGGCCCCCATTTCCCCAGTCTCTAGGTCCAGGCTTCTCCTCTCAGACCAGGGTGGACTGTCTGCTCCCTGGTCCCTCCTCTCCTTCTCCTCTCAGACCAGGGTGGACTGTCTGCTCCCTGGTCCCTCCTCTCCTTCTCCTCTCAGACCAGGGTGGACTGTCTGCTCCCTGGTCCCTCCTCTCCTTCTCCTCTCAGACCAGGGTGGACTGTCTGCTCCCTGGTCCTTCCTCTCCTTCTCCTCTCAGACCAGGGTGGACTGTCTGCTCCCTGGTCCCTCCTCTCCTTCTCCTCTCAGACCAGGGTGGACTGTCTGCTCCCTGGTCCCTCCTCTCCTTCTCCTCCAGGTCAGGTTCAGTGTTGTGTTGTGATGGAGATGTGGGGTACTTACTGAAGACTGGCTGCGGCTGACTGTCAGGGATGGAAGCATCTCGCTTTTCCCCTCTGCTTCCAAGGCTGACTCCGTCTCCCCCGTGTCTCCCCTGTCCCCCCTTGTCTCTCCCGTGTCTCCCTGTGTCTCTCCCCTGTGTCTCCCCCGTGTCTCCCCAGTCTCCCCCGTGTCTCCCCCGTTGTCTCTCCCGTGTCTCCCTGTGTCTCTCCCCTGTGTCTCCCCAGTCTCTCCCCTGTCTCCCCAGTCTCTCCCGTGTCTCCCTGTGTCTCTCCCCTGTGTCTCCCCAGTCTCTCCCGTGTCTCCCCATGTCTCTCCCGTGTCTCCCGTGTCTCTCCCCTGTGTCTCTCCCGTGTCTCTCCCCTGTGTCTCCCCAGTCTCTCCCGTGTCCCCATCCCCAGTGTCTCCCCGTGTCTCTCCCCTGTGTCTCCCCCGTGTCTCCCCAGTCTCCCCTGTGTCTCCCCGTGTTTCTCCCGTGTTTCTCCCCCGTGTCTCCCCCCAGTCTCCCCCAGTCTCCTCCGCCAGCCAGCAGCCTTTCTCGCTCTGCTTTCCTTTTTAAAAACACTTATTGAAAAATGTGCCTTTGCTTTCAAAAAAGGTCTTGAAACAAAAGTTATTTTACAGAGCATCTGTTTTTGCGGTGTGGGGGAGACTGAATGGATGGGGAAAGGTTGTCACGATGGTGTTCATTTTAACAAAACTTTGGATGTAAAATTACAAATACTTATAATAAACAAAATATATAAGTATGAAAATGTATGTCGCTCTGGAAAAGAGCGTCTCCTAAATGACTAAAATGTAAAAAAAAATATATATATATATATATTAAGTCTTAAAACTTACTGTGCTGAAGTGAGTTTGAGTGCTAATTTTTTTTTAAATAGCATGGGTGGATATTAGCCTGGTCCCAGATCTGTTTGTGTTGTCTTGCCATTGACCCTGTAGGAGTTGGAAAGACGGCACTAACAGATCTGGGGCCAGGGTAGAGGGGAATCGGCCAAACTGGCAGAGCTGAAACAGACCATCAAGGAAATATTTCCTGTTTTGTTAGAAGAATTCCTAGTAATAACTGTACACTGCAAAAAAAAAAGTTCAATTACAAATTCATGTTTCCAAAGTAAACCATCTGGTTCTACAATATGAGGTTTAGTATGTAGCAACAGACGTCCATCTTTACAATACAGGCCACTGAGCCGTACTGGATGTGGCTAACGTCTCAGAGTAGGTGCTCGTCCCAAATGGCACCCTATTCCCTATATAGTGCACTACTTTAGACCAGAGAATGGAACCCTATTCCCTATATAGTGCACTACTTTAGACCAGAGAATGGCACCCTATTCCCTATATAGTGCACTACTTTAGACCAGAGAATGGCACCCTATTCCCTATATAGTGCATTACTTTTGATTAGGATCCGCAGGGCTCTGGGATGCAGACGCCGCTGTCCTCAAGCTGTAGTTACAGTACAATGTGTTATATTCACACAAAAAAATTAAAAAATAAATAATTTTCCCACAAATCCATCAAGATATCCATGTAACTTACAAGTTCAAATGAGCAATTTTCTCAGACAGTCAGTCGCTGGTTTGTATATGAATGTCTGTTCTCATTAAAACTGCTGTAAAATCTTTGTTTCTGTCCATGATTTTGAGAGAGAGCGAGAGAGAGATTTTTTACAACATAAACCTGGGAATTGAGAGAGCGGGGGGAGGAAGAGGAGGATTCTGTCTGATTTTACAACAATGTGTTCGCTGTAGATAAAGGATTTTTCTTCCTGCAGTATTGTCTTCTCTAGAGTTGCAAAATTCCAGTGACACTCCCCAAATTCCCAGGTGTTCTAGAAATCATGTTTGGAGGATTCTTGGATGTTCTTTATTCCCTCGTGATTCTGGGAATCTTCCAACTGGGATTTCTTGAAAAACTTGGGAATTTTTAGGAAAATTACCAGAATGTTGCAGTCCTTTTCTCCACGCTTGAGTGGTGTGGGTTGTATGTAATGTTGTTTGGTATAGAACAGGAATGATGGTATAGAGATGTCTAGTCCATGTCAAAACTATGATACATTACTAACGTCTAATAATTATCTAATATAACTGCACACAAATGTGTACAGATTTTAGTTTTTGCATATGATTACTCTTACCTGTTAACAAATACCTATGTCTCTGAAGAACATCTCAACGCAAGTTTTTTTTTCAGTATGATTTTATTAAAAATAGCATTAAAATATTGGATCAGATATGTATTTGAAAATAACAAACGGCTTTTTTTAATATGCATATGTACAAACACAAACAGGATTAAAAATAAAAACTGGGAGGAGATTATATAAATACTCTGAACAAACCAATATCAGTCACGTGAACAAGAGGGGAGAATAGAGGGAGGAGAAGAGCTGGGTTGTGTTCATTAGGCACCAAACGGAAGAAAATGGACTGAAAACAGGGGAGGGACTACTTGAATCTGTCGAATAATAAGAAACTCATTTTCCCTTGCTTAAATGTTTTTGCTATGGTGTGCACTAATGAATATGCCCCTGGTTTTCATTTGTGAGGAACACGGTTTAAGGTTAAAAAAATATTCAAGTTTGATCTATTTATAGGTTCACTATCAGAGCTGGCAGAAAACTTCAACTCCATCTTGAAGCGCTTCACTTTAATTTGACCATGTGTTAATTTGCCATATATAAAGAGAACTGTTCATTTTTTCGGGTGATTAATAGACAGCTGTTAGGAGCCAGCTAGAGTTACCAAGTAAGACATGTTATCTAATTGGAAATGCTAAAGATGTTACCTTTAGGTTTTAAACCTTGTTAGCTGCTAACATGTTAAGTCATAAGTATGGCCCCTTCAGTTTTTTGGGGGGGATTAAAAGTATTATATGGCTTACACATACACAGTCAGCATGCATCGAAAACATCCAAGCAGACTCTTGACTGTTTTTGGAGGAAAAACGTACACAACGTCCCTAAAATCAAATCTCTCCTCTATAAAAGACAACACAGTATATATATATATACACACATGGTCAAATTCTGACGAGAAGACCATAATATGGCTGAATTCCCAAAATGTGGTGCGACGACGCCGGTCCTCTCTCAGTCTTATTCATTTCCAATCTCCCCTATTGTAAAGCACCATATTGTGTTGCTGCAGTGTGTTGATAAGCCATAAGGGGAAGTGTTAAGCACCATGTCCCCCCATAAGGCTATGTTTCTCTGTAAGCACCATGTCCCCATAAGGCTATGTTTCTCTGTAAGCACCATGTCCCCATAAGGCTGTGTTTCTCTGTAAGCACCATGTCCCCATAAGGCTGTGTTTCTCTGTAAGCACCATGTCCCCATAAGGCTATGTTTCTCTGTAAGCACCATGTCCCCATAAGGCTATGTTTCTCTGTAAGCACCAGATTGTGTGGTGGTGTTAAGCCGGAAGACTAAGTGCTAGGGGTGCTTTTGTAGTCTATAGTTTTTTCTGTAAGCATCAGGGTTGGGCTCAATTCTAATTTAAGTCAGTCAATTCAGGAAGTGATTTTGAATTTAAACTTTAGAAAAAATGTAATCTTTTGAAATGTATTGTTTATCCTTTTCAGTTCATTGAGAAGTCATTGAAAATAAAAGCACTTTTTTCAATTATTGAATTGGAATTTGTTTACATTCTGAATTGACGGCCTTCGATTCGAATTGACTCCAACCCCTGGTACTTTTCCGTTTCGATCAATTATATTACATGATTAGGAGTGAAAACACAAAATACCCCCCGTTCCTGACTGTTAATATAACACGAACAACAGTTGGGATCGCATGGCCAAAGTTTAATCATTGTGATCCAATGACTTCAAATTATTTTGATTCATGTTCGTATATACCCACTGCCTTCCGCTTCAAACCAATAACCTCCCTTGGGAATTTAACTATTGCCAATTCAGCACCAACTTTTACAACAGTTCTGCACAATTTTTCATTTGGTAACTTACCGGTAATACGTTCTGTAAAGACCCTGTCCTGTCTCCGTGATAAATGTAGTGACAGTGACAGTCCTACCCTAATTAGCAACAGCTAATGGGGATCCTAATAAAATACCTAACCCCTCTCCCTACAGCCCCCTAACGCCCTGTTTGAATACTTTAGAAATGCTTCCTCGCTTCCTTGTTTCCTTGATATGTAAGCGCAGATTTATAAGTAACTGGAGTGGCCTATGGGCCCTATGGGCACTGGTCTAAAGTAGTGCACTACATAGGGAATAGGGTGCCATTCTCTGGTCTAAAGTAGTGCACTACATAGGGAATAGGGTGCCCTCAGTTGCGTGGCTGTGAGTTGAACTCCTGACAGATGTTGTTGACCACCTTGGGGACGAACTTGTAGAGGCTGTCAAACTCATCCACGAAGTAGGAGTGCTCCTTGTCGGGGTCGGTGGCGATGTACTCCAGCTCGTCCTGCGCTGCCCAGGCAATGCCGATGGAGTACGCTATCACACCTGGAGAGAGACCGGTAGTTAGAGAGAGACTGGAGTACGCTATCACACCTGGAGAGAGACCGGTAGTTAGAGACTGCAGTAGACTATCACAACTGGACAAACAGGAGACCAGGAGTGGGCAAACCTTTTGGCTCGATGGCCACGTTGGGATTTCAGAATTCGACAGAGGGGCCATACAGATTATTTTTTGCAACCTATTTGTTTGTAAAGATTTTGCCAGCCAGGAAAAGGGCACTTATTAGAAAATATATTAGGTCCATTATCATTTCTACATACTTTCTATATCTAGTCTTGGATGTTAAACATTTGTACTAATTCCCTCGCGGGCCGTAGTTTTCCCACCGCTGGATTAGACTGATGGAGATTGAGTATTAGGCTATCACACCTGGACCACAGTAAAGATTAGATTAGATACTAGCCACATATACTTCGTGACCAAAAGTATGTGGACACCTGCTGGTTAAACATCTCATTCCAAAATCATGGGCGTTAATATGGAGTTGGTCCCCCCCCCTTTGCTGCTATACCAGCCTCCACTCTTCTGGGAAGGCTTTCCACTAGATGTTGGAAAATTGCTGCGGGGGACTTGCTTCCATTAAGCCACAAGAGCGTTAGTGAGGTCAGGCACTGATGTTGGGCGATTAGGTCTGGCTCGCAGTCGGCGTTCCAATTCATCCCAAAGGTGTTCGATGGGGTTGAAGTCAGGGCTCAGTGCAGGCCAGTCAAGTTTTTCCACATCGATCTCGACAAACCATTTCAGTCTGGACCTCGCTTTGTGCACGGGGGCATTGTCATGTTGAAACAGGAAAGGACCTTCCCCAAACTGTTGCCACAAAGTTGGAAGCACAGAATCATCTATAATGTCATTGTATGCTGTAGCGTTAGGATTTTCCTTCACTGGAACTAAATGGCCTAGGCCGAACCATGAAAAACAGGTAGCGTTCTCCTGGCATCTGCCAAACCCAGATTCGTCCGTCGGACTGCTAGATGGTGAAGTGTGATTCATCACTCCAGAGTCCAATGGCGGCAAGCTTTACACCACTCCAGCTGACGCTTGGCATTGCGCATGGTGATCTTAGGCTTGTGTGCGGCTGCTCGGCCATTGAAACCCATTTCATGAAGCTTCCGACAAACGTTTATTGTGCTATTGCTTCCAGAGGCAGTTTGGAACACGGTAGTGAGTGTTGCATTTGATTGATTGATTTTTACGTGCTTCAGCACTCAGCGGTCCCGTTCTGTGAGCTTGTGTGGCCTACCACTTTGCAGCTGAGCCGTTGTTGCTCCTAGACGTTTCCACTTCACAATAACAGCACTTACAGTTGACCAGGGCAGCTCTAGCAGGGCAGAAAATTTGACTAAATGACTTATTGGAAAGGTGGCATCCTATGACGGTGCCACGTTGAAAGTCACTGAGCTCTTCAGTAAGGCCATTCTACTGCCAATGTTTGTCTATGGAGATTGCATGTTTGTGTGCTTGATTTTATACACCTGTCAGCAACGGGTGTGGATGAAATAGCCGAATCCACTAATTTGAAGGGGTGTCCACATACTTTTGTTTATATAGTGTATCTGTGATCAATATCTGTATTCCCAGTCATGTGAAATCCATAGATTAGGGCCTAATTAATTTATTTCAATTTACTGATTTCCTTACATGAACTGTAACTCTTTGAATTGTTGCGTGTTGCGTTTATATTCTTGTTCAGTGTAGCTTTCATTACATTTCAACTTGGTTTCACAACAACTTAGCCTTCATTACATTTCCACTTGGTTTCAAATAAAATTGTATTTGTCACATGCGCTGAATAAAACAGGTGTAGACCTTACAGTGAAATTAGTCATTAAAACCTGTTTTTCAACCACTCCACATATGTCTTGTTAACAAACTATAGTTTTGGCAAGTTGGTTAGGACATCTACTTTATGCATGACACAAGTAATTTTTCCAACAATTGTTTACAGACAGATTATTTCACTTATAATTCACTGTATCACAATTCCAGTGGGTCAGAAATTTACATACACTAAGTTGACTGTGCCTGTAAACAGCTTGGAAAATTCCAGAAAATGATGTCATGGCTTTAGAAGCTTCTGATAGGCTAATTGACATAATTTGAGTCAATTGGAGGTGTACCTGTGGATGTATTTCAAGGCCTACCTTCAAACTCAGTGCCTCTTTGCTTGACATCATGGGAAAATCAAAAGAAATCAGCGAAGACCGCAGAAAACAAATGGTAGACCTCCACAAGTCTGGTTCATCCTTGGGAGCAATTTCCAAATGCCTGAAGGTACCACGTTCATCTGTACAAACAATAGTACGCAAGTATAAACACCATTGGACCACGCAGCCGTCATACCGCTCAGGAAGGAGTTCTGTCTCCTAGAGATGAACATACTTTGGTGCGAAAACTGCAAATCAATCCCAGTACAACAGCAAAGGACCTTGTGAAGATGCTGGAGGAAACAGGTACAAAAGTATCTATATCCACAGTAAAACAAGTCCTATATCGACATAACCTGAATGGGCGCTCAGCAAGGAAGAAGCCACTGCTCCAAAACCGCCATAAAAAAGCCAGACTACGGTTTGCAACTGCACATGGGGACAAAGATCGTACTTTTTGGAGAAATGTCCTCTGGTCTGATGAAACAAAAATAGACCTGTTTGGCCATAATGACCATTGTTATGTTTGGAGGAAAAAGGGGAAGGCTTGCAAGCCGAAGAACACCATCCCAACCGTGAAGCACAGGGGTGGCAGCATCATGCTGTGGGGGTGCTTTGCTGCAGGAGGGTCTGGTGCACTTCACAAAATAGATGGCATCATGAGGAAGGAAAATTATGTGGATATATTGAAACAACATCTCAAGACATCAGTCAGGAAGTTAAAGCTTGGTCACAAATGGGTCTTCCAAATGGACAATGACCCCAAGCATACTTCTAAAGTTGTGGCAAAATGGCTTAAGGACAACAAAGTCAAGGTATTGGAGTGGCCATCACAAAGCCCTGACCTCAATCCTATAGAAAATATGTGGGCAGAACTGAAAAAGTGTGTGCGAGCAAGGAGGCCTACAAACCTGACTCAGTTACACCAGTTCTGTCAGGAGGAATGGGCCAAAATTCACCCAACTTATTGTGGTAGGCTTGTGGAAGGCTACCCGAAACGTTTGACCCAAGTTAAACTATTTAAAGGCAATGCTACCAAATACTAATTGAGTGTATGTAAACTTCTGACCCACTGGGAATGTGATGAAATAAATAAAAGCTGAAATAAATCATTCTCTCTACTATTATTCTGACATTTCACATTCTTAAAATAAAGTGGTAATCCTAACTGACCTAAGACAGGGAAGCTTTACTAGGATTAAATGTCAGGAATTGTGAAAAACTGAGTTTAAATGTATTTGGCTAAGGTGTATGTAAACTTCTGACTTCAACTGTAGGTCCTGGATGGCAGGAAGCTTATTCCCAGTGATGTACTGGGCCCTACGCATTACCCTCTGTAGCGCTTTGCGGTCGGATGCCGAGCAGTTGCCATACCAGGCGGTGATGCAACCGGTCAGGATGCTCTCGATGGTGCAGCTGTATAACTTTTTGAGGATCTGGGGACCCATGCTAAATCTTTTCAATCCCTGAGGGGGAATAGGCTTTGTCGTGCCCTCTTCACGACTGTCTTGGTGTGTTTGGACCATGATAGTTCGTTGGTGATGTGGACACCAAGGAACTTGTTAATGTTAACCTCCTCCCTATAGGCTGTCTCATCATTGTCGATGATCAGGCCTACCACTATTGTGTCTTCAGCAAACTTAATGATGGTGTTGGAGTCGTGCTTGGCCATGCAGTCATGGGTGAACAGGGAGTACAGGAGGGGACTGAGCACGCACCCCTGAGGGGCCCCCGTGTTGAGGATCAGCGTGGCAGATGTGTTGTTGCCTACCCTTACCACCTGGGGGCGGCCCGTCAGGAAGTCCAGGATCCAGTTGCAGAGGGAGGTGTTTAGTCCCAGGGTCCTTAGCTTAGTGATGAGCTTTGTGGGCACTATGGTGTTGAACGCTGAGCTGTAGTCAATGAACAGCATTCTCACATAGGTGGTCCTTTTGTCCAGGTGGGAAAGGGCAGTGTGGAGTGCGACTGAGATTGCGTGTTCTGTGGATCTGTTGGGGCGGTATGTGAATTGGAGTGGGTCTAGGGTTTCCGGGATGATGGTGTTGATGTGATTCATGACCAGCCATTCAAAGCACTTCATGGCTACCAATGTTCACTGACGTGAGTGCTACGGGGCGGTAGTCATTTAGGCAGGTTACCTTCGCTTTCTTGGGCACAGGGACTATGGTGGTCTGCTTGAAACATGTAGGTATTACAGACTCGTTCAGGGAGAGGTTGAAAATGTCAGTGAAGACACTTGCCAGTTGGTCCGCGCATGCTCTGAGTACACGTCCTGGTAATCCGTCTGGTCTTGCGACCTGTTTAAAGGTCTTGCTCACATCGGCTACGGAGAGCGTGATCACACAGTCGTCCGGAACTGCTGGTGCTCTCATGCATGCTTCTGTGTTGCTTGCCTCAAAGCGAGCATAAAAGGTATTTAGTTCGTCTGGTAGGCTTGCGTCACTGGGCAGCTCGCATCTGGGTTTCCCTTTGTAGTCCGTAATAGTTTGCAAGCCCTGCCACATCCGATAAGCATCAGAGCTGGTGTAGTAGGATTAAATCTTAGTCCTGTATAGACGCTTTGCCTGTTTGATGGTTCGTCTGAGGGCATAGCGGGATTTCTTATAAGCGTCCAGATTAATGTCCCGCTCCTTGAAAGCGGCAGATCTAGCCTTTAGCTCGGTGTGGATGTTGCCTGTAATCCATGGCTTCTGGTTGGGATATGTACGTACGGTCACTGTGGGGACGAAGTCGCCGATTTACTTATTTATGAATCCGGTGACTGAGGTGGTGTACTCCTCAATGTCATTGGATGAACCCCCCAGAACATATTCTAGTCTGTGCTAGCAAAACAGTCCTGTAGCTTAGCATCTGCGTCATCTGACCACTTCCATATTGAGCGAGTCACTGGTACTTCCTGCTTTAGTTTTTGCTTGTAAACAGGAATTAGGAGGAAATAAATATGGTCAGATTTGCCAAATTGAGGGAGAGCATGCGTCTTTGTGGAGTAAAGGTGGTCTAGAGTTTTTTTTTTTTCTGGTTGCACATGCTGGTAGAAATTAGGGAAACGGATTTAAGTTTGCCTGCATTAAAATCCCCGGCCACTAGGAGCGCCGCATTTTCTTGTTTGCTTATGGCCTTCTACAGCTCGTTTAGTGCGGTCTTAGTGCCAGCATCGGTTTGTGGTGGTAAATAGACAGCTACGAAAAATATAGATGAGAACTCTCTTGGTAAATAGTGTGGTCTACAGCTTATCATGAGGTACTCTACCTCAGGCGAGCAGAACCTAGAGACTTCCTTAATATTAGACATCGCGCACCAGCTGTTATTGACAAATAGACACACACCCCCACCCCACCCCCACCCCTTGTCTTACCAGACCTAGCTGTTCTGTTCTGCCGAACTGTCTGTCACACCAACTTAGCTTCCAAATGAAGAACTAATAAAAGAGCAATCCAAAATGATCCACCAGTACGATGCTAAATTACCAGGCCTTCATATAGTGGTGCTTTATTTATTTAAAGAGGAGCGTTTTCCCCCATTGGCCAGATGTTCTGACCACACCAATCAACCTCTAACTTCTGACCCCTCACCTTGGCGGTGGACGGCCAGTGCCGGAGCTCTGACATCATCGTAGCTCCTCCCGTCGGTGATAACGATCATGATCTTGCGTTTGTTGGGTTTGGACTTGCTGAACAGCTGCTCAGCTGCGTATGTGATAGCCGCTCCAGTGCTGGTCCCGCCGCTCCAGTAATTAATCCTTTTTATGGCGTTAAGCAGATCAGCTTTGTTGTTGTGTTGCCCGAAGGCGAACTCCAGCCGTTGTTCGTACGTATACTGCACCGCGCCGACCCGCGTGTCCGTGTCCGATATCTCAAACTCCCGCGTGATGTTAGCGACGAACTGCAGGACGGTCCGGAAGTTCCCGGTGCCCACAGAGCTGGATCCGTCGATGACGAAGGCGATGTCGTTAGCGTTAAGGCAGGTCTTGCTGCAGACGAGACGGTCGGTGTCGCATACACGCTTGACGAGGGGTTGGACTGCCTTCCGCAGGGCGAACCAGCTTGACACGGGCAGAGAGAAGAAACCGTTGGTCCGACACACCGCCTGTTGAGAGATGGGAAATGACAAGAGGTGGTTAGGTAGGGGATTCATGAAAGGACAGGGCAAAAAAAGTCAGCGAATTGGAAGTGGCTGTATGTGTTAACATAGCTAGGGGTGACCCAGCGACCATCATCTCTATATACCTTATCCACAAAGTTCGGCTCCACCACATTCTGCTTCTCATTGTCATCGGGTCCCTCGATGGTCACAAAGAAGATGTTGATACCAGACTCTCTGGCCTGGCGTGATGCCTCCTCTACCTTGTCAGTGGGCCAGCCGTCTACCAGAACCACAGCAACGTTGGGCGCTCCGCCCCGGTTACCGTTGGCGTCGCTGAAGTAATGTTTGTTGATATAGGAGAGGGCCTTTCCTATGAGAACACCAGGGGGCAGCAGAGTGCTTAACAGACAGACAGCTGAAGTAATGTTTGTTGATATAGGAGAGGGCCTTCCCTAGGAACACACCAGGGGGCAGCAGAGAAGTAGACAGACAGACAGACAGACAGACAGACAGGCAGACAGACAGACAGACAGACAGACAGGCAGGCAGGCAGGCAGGCAGGCAGGCAGGCAGGCAGGCAGGCAGGCAGACAGACAGACAGACAGACAGACAGACAGACAGACAGACAGGAAGTTCACTACATGACCAAAAGTATGTGGACACCTGCTTGTCGAACATCTCATTCCAAAATCATGGGCATTAATATGGAGTTGGTCCCCCCTTTGCTGCTATAACAGCCTCCACTCTTCTGGGAAGGCTTTCCACTAGATGTTGGAACATTGCTGCGGGGACTTGCTTCCATTCAGCCACAAGAGCATTAGTGAGGTCAGGCACTGATGTTGGGCGATTAGGACTGGCTCGCAGTCTGCGTTCCAATTCATCCCAAAGGTGTTCAATGAGGTTGAGGTCAGGGCTCTGTGCAGGCCAGTCAAGTTCTTCCACACCGATCTCAACAAACCATTTCTGTATGGACCTCGCTTTGTGCATGGGGGCATTGTCATGCTCAAACAGGAAAGGGCCTTCCCCAAATTGATGCCACAAAGTAGAAGAACAGAATCGTTTAGAATGTCATTGTATGATGTAGCGTTAAGATTTCCCTTCACTGGAACTA
Organism: Coregonus suidteri; assembly: GCA_036851935.1. NCBI lineage: Eukaryota > Metazoa > Chordata > Actinopteri > Salmoniformes > Salmonidae > Coregonus > Coregonus suidteri. Next base: position 107,907,377 of record CM072218.1, on the reverse strand, counting down.
AGGGGCCTAGCCCGAACCATGAAAAACAGCCCCAGACCATTATTCCTCTTCCACCAAACTTTACAGTTGGCACTATGCATTGGGGCAGGTAGTGTTCTCCTGGCATCCACGAAACCCAGATTAGTCCGTTGGACTGCCAGATGGTAAAGCGTGATTCATCACTCCAGAGAACGCATTTCCACTACTCCAGAGTCCAATGGCAGTGAGCTTTACACCACTCCAGCCAACATTTGGCATTGCGCATGGTGATCTTAGGCTTGTATGCGGCTGCTCGGCCATGGAAACCCATTTCATGAAGCTCCCGACGAAAAGTGAATGTGCTGACGTTGCTTCCAGAGGCAGTTTGGAACTCGGTAGTGAGCGTTGCAACCGAGGACAGACGATTTTTATGCACTATGCGCTTCAGCACTCGGCGTTCCCGTTCTGTGAGCTTGTGTGGCCGACCACTTCGGGGCTGAGCCGTTGTTGCTCCTAGACATTTCCACTTCACAATAACAGCACTTACAGTTGACCCGGGCAGCTCTAGCAGGGCAGAAATGTGACGAACTGACTTGTTGGAAAGGTGGCATCCTATGACGGTGCCACGTTGAAAGTCACTGAGCTCTTCAGTAAGGCCATTCTACTGCCAATGTTTGTCTATGGAGATTGCATGGCTGTGTACTCGATTTTATAGACCTGTCAGCAATGGGTGTGGCTGAAATAGCCGAATCCACTAATTTGAAGGGGTGTCCACATACTTTTGGGAAATTGTAAACAGTAGTGTAGTTTGTTGATATAGGAGATGACCTTCCCTAGGAGTACACCAGGGGGCAGCAGAGAAGTTAACACAGACAGACACAGACAGCTGAGGTAGTTTAATACAGGAGAGGGCCTTCCCTAGGAGTACACCAGGGGGCAGCAGAGAGGTGGTTAAAACAGAGAGAGATCCAAACACACAACGTTTCTGTAAACACATGCACACAACGGAGCCCGTTAAAATGGGAGGTTTTGTTCTAAACTGCCTTCCAGTAAGTGTTCTAATCTAAGATGTCCACCTCCATTTCCTGTAGCCTAATTATTTATTTAACCCTTATTTAAGCAGGTAAATTGACTGAGAACACGTGTCATCTGGCTCTCATGGTTGACTTGATTAACTGTTATTTAAGCAGGTAAATTGACTGAGAACACGCGTCATCTGGCTCTCATGGTTGACTTGATTAACTGTTATTTAAGCAGGTAAATTGACTGAGAACACGTGTCATCTGGCTCTCATGGTTGACTTGATTAACTGTTATTTAAGCAGGTAATTTGACTGAGAACACGTGTCATCTGGCACTGGTTGACTTGATTAACGCGGGTAAATTGACTGAGAACATCTCATCTGGCTCTCATGGTTGACTTGATTAACTGTTATTTAAGCAGGTAAATTGACTGAGAACACGTGTCATCTGGCTCTCATGGTTGACTTGATTAACCGTTATTTAAGCAGGTAAATTGACCGAGAACACGCGTCATCTGGCTCTCATGGTTGACTTGATTAACCGTTATTTAAGCAGGTAAATTGACCGAGAACACACGTCATCTGGCTCTCATGGTTGGTGGTCTGTGTACTCCCTTGGTCAGGGTTCACTTGTAAAAGACGTCAATCTCATTGTGACGTCCCTGGATAAATAAAGGATAAATAAATACAAAATAACAGAAACATCTGTGAGTGAAGACATGTTGTTGATGAGAATGGAGACAAGAGGCAGAGACTAACTGGCACATTGATTAGAGGGGAGGTTCTATTCTGTAAACACACAAAACCCTATTTGTATCCAACTGCAATGTTTAGCAGAGTCACAAAGACCACATGTGGCATCAGATTAAAGCGAACCATCACTTCCTGACAGTAGCCTGACCCCTGGCCAATCAGGGCTGGTAGAACCAGATGCCTTTGGTCAGGAGGCTAGGAGTAAAACACTGTCATTTAACTCAGTGTCTAGGGTCAGATTTAGATTTAATTATAGCCTCTCAGACTCTCAGCATGTGAAAATATGGTAAAGATTTTTGTGAAACAAGCGATAATTGTGCCCCTTTTCACTTTCGCACTTAAGTGTGTGGTCATGGTGCCATGGTGACATGGTGCCATCTGGCCTTGCTGTGCTCTTAGGGTTCTTCGGCTGTCCCCCCATAGGAGAACCGGTTTTGGTTCCAGGTAGAACCCTTTTTGGTTCCAGGTAGAACCCTTTTTGGTTCCAGGTAGAACCCTTTTTGGTTCCAGGTAGAACCCTTTTTGGTTTCAAGTAGAACCCTTTTTGGTTCCAGGTAGAACCCTTTTGGGTTCCATGTAGAACCCCTCTAAGGGTTCTTCAAAGGGTTCTCCTATGGGTCCTCTGTAGCTCAATTGGTAGAGCACGGCGCTTGTAACGCCAGGGTAGTGGGTTCAATCCCCGGGGACCACCCATACGTAAAAATGTATGCACACATGACTGTAAGTCGCTTTGGATAAAAGCGTCTGATAAATGGCATATTATTATTATTATTATTATTAAGAACCCTTTTAGGTTCTAGATAGCGCCTTTCTTTCTAAGAAAGAGGAACTCAGTCCGGCTTTCAACTTAGTCCTGAAAGTTGTAATAGTAGAATGCACAAGGTGCCATTTCTAAATTGGGTAGTACATCACCAGTTCCTCTTGTCATGTTAGTCATTGCAGACCTTAGAGAGCTATTTATAACTTTATAAATGTATAACTATTTTCTAGATGTTTTATGATATTCGGACAATACAGGTTTTTATTTATTTCATTCATTCATTTATTCACCGACTCACCCACGTTGGACATCCCTCCCTTCTGTGTGATCTTGTCTACGGCAGGTTTCAGCTCTCTGGAGTTAGTATAGGCCTTCAGACTGAACTCTGTTACCGGATCATCTCTGTAGAGATAACAACAATATCAACAGCATGCATTTGAGAAAGAAAGAAGAGAAAGAAAGAAGAGAAAGAGAACAGAGGAGAAAGGAAGAGAATACCCACTGGGCACACTGGTTGAATCAACGTTGTTTCCACATTGAACCAACGTGGATTAGACATTGAATTGATACCTATAGTATTCTATACTAATACAATTGCTCTGAGAAATAGATTTTGTTTAACAAGTAATATATTTTTATTTCTCAAAATGTTAGGGGTCAAAATGATTGACATCCCTGTTTTCAAAACCTTTCAATACCTCAGTTTGCGAGGATAACGGCACTGAGCCTTTTTTCTAAACTGTTTTATGAGATTGGAGAACACGTTAGGAGGGATCTTAGACCTTTCATCAATACAGAATCCTTCCAGATCCTTGATATCCTTCGTCTGCTCTTATGAACCGCCCTCTTCAGTTCAAACCACAGGTTTTCAGTGGGGTTACTTACCCATATTGGATGATATATATTTAGGGGTTACTTATCCACATTGGATGATATATACATATATATATATATATATACACTGCTCAAAAAAATAAAGGGAACACTTAAACAACACAATGTAACTCCAAGTCAATCACACTTCCGTGAAATCAAACTGTCCACTTAGGAAGCAATACTGATTGACAATACATTTCACATGCTGTTGTGCAAATGGAATAGACAACAGGTGGAAATTATAGGCAATTAGCAAGAAACCCCCAATAAAGAAGTGGTTCTGCAGGTGGTGACCACAGACCACTGCTCAGTTCCTATGCTTCCTGGCTGATGTTTTGGTCACTTTTGAATGCTGGCGGTGCTTTCACTCTAGTGGTAGCATGAGACGGAGTCGACAACCCACACAAGTGGCTCAGGTAGTGCAGCTCATCCAGGATGGCACATCAATGCGAGCTGTGGCAAGAAGGTTTGCTGTGTCTGTCAGCGTAGTGTCCAGAGCATGGAGGCGCTACCAGGAGACAGGCCAGTACATCAGGAGACGTGGAGGAGGCCGTAGGAGGGCAACAACCCAGCAGCAGGACTGCTACCTCCGCCTTTGTGCAAGGAGGAGCAGGAGGAGCACTGCAAGAGCCCTGCAAAATGACCTCCAGCAGGCCACAAATGTGCATGTGTCTGCTCAAACGGTCAGAAACAGACTCCATGAGGGTGGTATGAGGGCCCGACATTGAAAGGTGGGGGTTGTGCTCACAGCCCAACACCGTGCAGGACGTTTGGCATTTGCCAGAGAACACCAAGATTGGCAATTCGCCACTGGCGCCCTGTGCTCTTCACAGATGAAAGCAGGTTCACACTGAGCACGTGACAGACGTGACAGAGTCTGGAGACGATGTGCTCGCCAGAGGTAGCCTGACTGCCATTAGGTACCAATATGAGATCCTCAGACCCCTTGTGAGACCATATGCTGGTGCGGTTGGCCCTGGGTTCCTCCTAATGCAAGCCTCATGTGGCTGGAGTGTGTCAGCAGTTCCTGCAAAAGGAAGGCATTGATGCTATGGACTGGCCCGCCCGTTCCCCAGACCTGAATCCAATTGAGCACATCTGGGACATCATGTCTCGCTCCATCCACCAACGCCACGTTGCACCACAGACTGTCCAGGAGTTGGCGGATGCTTTAGTCCAGGTCTGGGAGGAGATCCCTCAGGAGACCATCCGCCACCTCATCAGGAGCATTCCCAGGCGTTGTAGGGAGGTCATACAGGCACGTGGAGGCCACACACACTACTGAGCCTCATTTTGACTTGTTTTAAGGACATTACATCAAAGTTGGATCAGCCTGTAGTGTGGTTTTCCACTTTAATTTTGAGGGTGACTCCAAATCCAGACCTCCATGGGTTGATAAATTAGATTTCCATTGATAATCCATCCAAATAATTTCTGTGTGATTTTGTTGTCAGCACATTCAACTATGTAAAGAAAAAAGTATTTAATAAGATTATTTCATTCATTCAGATCTAGGATGTGTTATTTTAGTGTTCCCTTTATTTTTTTGAGCAGTGTATATTACCAGTCAAAAGTTTGGACACCTACTCATTCAGGGGTGTTCACATTTTAGTCATTTAGCAGACGCTCTTATCCAGAGCGACTTACATTTTTTCTTTTTTCTTTATTTTTTACTATTTTCTACATTGTAGAATAATAGTGAAGACATCAAAACTATGAAATTACACATATGGAATCATGTAGTAACCAAAAAAGTGTTAAACAAATCAAAATATATTTTATATTTGAGATTCTTCGAAGTAGCCACCCTTTGCCTTGATGACAGCTTTGCACACTCTTGGAATTCTCTGAACCAGCTTCATGAGGTAGTCACCTGGAATGCATTTCAATCAACAGGTGTGCCTTCTTAAAAGTTAATTTGTGGAATGTATTTCCTTCTTAATGCATTTGAGCCAATGACAAGGTAGGGGTGGTATACAGAAGATAGCCCTATTTGGTAAAAGACCAAGTCCATATTATGGCAAGAACAGCTCAAATAAGCAAAGAGAAAGACAGTCCATCATTACTTTAAGACATGAATGTCAGTCAATACGGAACATTTCAAGAACTTTGAAAGTTTCTTAAAGTGCAGTCGCAAAAACCATCAAGCGCTATGATGAAACTGGCTCTCATGAGGACCGCCACAGGAAAGGAAGACCCAGAGTTACCTCTGCTGCAGAGGATAAGTTCATTACAGTTAACTGCACCTCAGAAATCCTTCACATAGTTCAAGTAACAGACACATCTCAACATCAACTATTCAGAGGAGACTGCGTGAATCAGAACTTCATGGTCGAATTGCTCAAAGAAACCACTACTAAAGGACACCAATAAGAAGAAGAGACCTGCTTGGGCCAAGAAACAAGAGCAATGGACATTAGACCAGTGGAAATGTGTCCTTTGGTCTGGAGTCCAAATTGGAGATTTTTGGTTCCAACCGCTGTGTCTTTGTGAGACGGTGTTCCTCAAGGTTCCGTTTTAGGACCACTATTGTTTTCACTATATATTTTACCTCTTGGGGATGTTATTCGAAAACATAATGTTAACTTTCACTGCTATGCGGATGACACACAGCTGTACATTTCAATGAAACATGGTGAAGCCCCAAAATTGCCCTCGCTAGAAGCCTGTGTTTCAGACATAAGGAAGTGGATGGCTGAAAACTTTTTACTTTTAAACTCGGACAAAACAGAGATGCTTGTTCTAGGTCCCAAGAAACAAAGAGATCTTCTGTTAAATCTGACAATTCATCTTGATGGTTGTAAAGTCGTCTCAAATAAAACTGTGAAGGACCTCGGCGTTACTCTTGACCCTGATCTCTCTTTTGACGAACATATCAAGACTGTTTCAAGGACAGCTTTTTTCCATCTACGTAACATTGCAAAAATCAGAAATTTTCTGTCCAAAAATGATGCAGAAAAATTAATCCATGCATTTGTTACTTCTAGGTTAGACTACTGCAATGCTCTATTTTCCGGCTACCCGGATAAAGCACTAAATAAACTTCAGTTAGTGCTAAATACGGCTGCTAGAATCCTGACTAGAACCAAGAAATTTGATCATATTACTCCAGTGCTAGCTTCCCTACACTGGCTTCCTGTTAAGGCAAGGGCTGATTTCAAGGTTTTACTGTTAACCTATAAAGCGTTACATGGGCTTGCTCCTACCTATCTTTCCGAGTTGGTCCTGCCGTACATACCAATACGTACGCTACGGTCACAAGACGCAGGCCTCCTAATTGTCCCTAGAATTTCTAAGCAAACAGCGGGAGGCAGGGCTTTCTCCTATAGATCTCCATTTTTATGGAACAGTCTGCCTACCCATGTGAGAGACGCAGACTCGGTCTCAACCTTTAAGTCTTTACTGAAGACTTATCTCTTCAGTAGGTCATATGATTGAGTGTAGTCTGGCCCAGGAGTGTGAAGGTGAACGGAAAGGCTCTGGAGCAACGAACAGCCCTTGCTGTCTCTGCCAGGCCGGTTCCCCTCTCCACTGGGGTTCTCTGCCTCTAACCCTGTTGCAGGGGCTGAGTCACTGGCTTGCTGGTGCTCTTTCATGCCGTCCCTGGGAGGGGTGCGTCACTTGAGTGGGTTGAGTTACTGACGTGATCTTCCTGTCTGGGTTGGCGCCCCCCCCCTTGGTTTGTGCTGTGGTGGAGACCTCTGTGGGCTATACTCGGCCTTGTCTCAGGATTGTAAGTTGGTGGTTGAGGATATCCCTCTAGTGGTGCGGGGGGCTGTGCTTTGGCAGAGTGGGTGGGGTTATATCCTTCCTGTTTGGCCCTGTCCGGGGGTTTCTTCGGATGGGGCCACAGTGTCTCCGGACCGCTCCTGTCTCAGCCTCCAGTATTTATGCTGCAGTAGTTTATGTGTCGGGGGGGCTGGGGTTAGTTGGTTATACCTGGAGTACTTCTCCTGTCTTATCCAGTGTCCTGTGTGAATTTAAGTATGCTCTCTCTAATTCTCTCGTTCTCTCTTTCTCTCTGAGAACCTGAGCCCTAGGACCATACGTCAGGACTACCGGGCATGATGACACCTTGCTGTCCCCAGTCCGCCTGGCCTTGCTGCTATTCCAGTTTCAACTGTTCTGCCTGCGGTTACGAAACCCCTACCTGTCCCAGACCTGCTGTTTTCAACTCTTAATGATCGGCTATGAAAAGCCAACTGAGAGACCTGAGCCCTAGGACCATACGTCGGGACTACCGGCCGTGGTGACTCCTTGCTGTCCCCAGTCCGCCTGGCCTTGCTGCTATTCCAGTTTCAACTGTTCTGCCTGCGGTTATGGAACCCCTACCTGTCCCAGACCTGCTGTTTTCAACTCTTAATGATCGGCTATGAAAAGCCCACTGAGATTTATTCCTGATTATTATTTGACCATGCTTGTCACTTATGAACATTTTTGAACATCTTGGCATGGTTCTGTTATAATCTCCACCCAGCACAGCCAGAAGAGGACTGGCCACCCCTCATAGCCTGGTTCCTCTCTAGGTTTCTTCCTAGGTTTTCGCCTTTCTAGGGAGTTTTTCCTAGCCACCGTGCTTCTACACCTGCATTACTAGCTGTTTGGGGTTTTAGGCTGGGTTTCTGTACAGCACTTCGAGATATTAGCTGATGTAAGAAGGGCTATATAAAATAAAATTGATTGATTGATTGAGTAGGTGAACGGATGATCTCTGCATGTGTGGTTCCCACCGTGCAGCATGGAGGAGGAGGAATGATGGTGTGGGGGTGTTTTGCTGGTGACACTGTCTGTGATTTATTTAGAATTGAAGGCACACTTAACTAGCATGGATACCACAGCATTCCGCAGCGATACTCCTTCCCACAAATTAACTTTAAGAAGGCACACATGTTAATTGAAATGCATTCCAGGTGACTACCTCATGAAGCTGGTTGAGAGAATGCCAAACGTGTGCAAAGCTGTCATCAAGGCAAAGGGTGGCTATTCGAAGAATCTCAAATATAAAATATATTTTGATTTGTTTAACACTTTTATGGTTACTACGTGATTCCATATGTGTTATTTCATAGTTTTGATGTCTTTACTATTATTCTACAATGTAGAAAATAGTAAAAATAAAGAAAAACCCTTGAATGAGTAGGTGTGTCCAAACTTTTGACTGGTAGTGTATATATTTAGGGGTTACTTACCCGTATTGGATGACGCCCATCATAGGTCCGGCCACGCCCACATTGATGACCTGTGCCACCTCAGCCAGGAAGTCTTTCTGGATCTTAAAGCGACGCTTCCCAATACTCCAGCTACCGTCCATCAGCCATGCTATGTCAACTTTACAGTCTGCCAATCAATCAATAAATCAATCAATGTGATATCCCAATACTCCAGCTACCGTCCATTAACCACGCTATGTCAACTGTAAAGTCTGCCAATCAATCAATCAATTAATCAGTCAATATAATATCCCAATACTTCAACTACCGTCCATTAACCAAGCTATGTCTACCTTTCAATCAATCAATCAATGTTATATCATAGGTGTTATACCATATAACACATTAAAAAAACAACTATCCAGCCTGGTCCCAGATCTGTATTTGCAGTCTTGCCAACTCCTATGGTGAACGACCGTGTGTGTGCATGTGTGTGGGAACATACTTGGGTCTCCCTGAGTAACAGGCTCGGGTCCGGCCCGGGGTATTGAGTCCTGCTCTCTCACACTGAAACCTAAAGACAGAAGATGACAGACAGAAGAGAAGATGACAGACAGAAGAGAAGATGACAGACATGTCAAACAAAACAGAGAAGACAATAACTGCAGATAATGAACATCATCATTCTTTTACCAACTGATCATTACAAGATACACAGACCACATCTAAGGCTGGATTCACTATACATTTGAGACCTCAAGTTTTGGTCCTGGAGAGCCATATCTGTGTCTGTCTGTGTGATCTCAAGGCAGCTGGGACCATAGTCACCAAGAAAACAATTGGTAACACACAACGCCGTGAAGGACTGAAATCCTGCAGCGCCCGCAAGGTCCCCCTGCTCAAGAAAGCACATATACATGCCCGTCTGAAGTTTGCCAATGAACATCTGAATGATTCAGAGGAGAACTGGGTGAAAGTGTTGTGGTCAGATGAGACCAAAATCGAGCTCTTTGGCATCAACTCAATTCACCGTGTTTGGAGGAGGAGGAATGCTGCCTATGACCCCAAGAACACCATCCCCACCGTCAAACATGGAGGTGGAAACATTATGCTTTGGGGGTGTTTTTCTGCTAAGGGGACAGGACAACTTCACTGCATCAAAAGGACGATGGACGGGGCCATGTACCGTCAAATCTTGGGTGAGAACCTCCTTCCCTCAGCCAGGGCATTGAAAATGGGTCGTGGATGGGTATTCCAGCATGACAATGACCCAAAACACACGGCCAAGGCAACAAAGGAGTGGCTCAAGAAGAAGCACATTAAGGTCCTGGAGTGGCCTAGCCAGTCTCCAGACCTTAATCCCATAGAAAATCTGTGGAGGGAGCTGAAGGTTCGAGTTGCCAAACGTCAGCCTCAAAACCTTAATGACTTGGAGAAGATCTGCAAAGAGGAGTGGGACAAAATCCCTCCTGAGATGTGTGCAAACCTGGTGGCCAACTACAAGAAACGTCTGACCTCTGTGATTGCCAACAAGGGTTTTGCCACCAAGTACTAAGTCATGTTTTGCAGAGGGGTCAAATACTTATTTCCCTCATTATAATGCAAATAAATTTATAACATTTTTGACATGCGTTTTTCTGGATTTTTTCGTTGTTATTCTGTCTCTCACTGTTCAAATAAACCTACCATTAAAATTATAGACTGATAATTTCTTTGTCAGTGGGCAAACGTACAAAATCAGCAGGGGATCAAATACTTTTTTCCCTCACTGTATACTGACCAGAGAGGTATCCTACGATGATATACTGACCAGAGAGGTATCCTACGATGATATACTGACCAGAGAGGTATCCTACGATGATATACTGACCAGAGAGGTATCCTACGATGATATACTGACCAGAGAGGTATCCTACGATGATATACTGACCAGAGAGGTATCCTTTGGCAACGAATCCTTCAGAACTAACCTGCTCCGGGGCAGGCTAACGCTAACTCAGGGATAACTCCACATACCCTGAATGAAATGACTGAGCCGTGAGTTGAGGACCAATGAAATGACTGAGCCGTGAGTTGAGGACCAATGAAATGACTGAGCCGTGAGTTGAGGACCAATGAAATGACTGAGCCGTGAGTTGAGGACCAATGAAATGACTGAGCCGTGAGTTGAGGACCAATGAAATGACTGAGCCGTGAGTTGAGGACCAATGAAATGACTGAGCCGTGAGTTGAGGACCAATGAAATGACTGAGCCGTGAGTTGAGGACCAATGAAATGACTGAGCCGTGAGTTGAGGACCAATGAAATGACTGAGCCGTGAGTTGAGGACCAATGAAATGACTGAGCCGTGAGTTGAGGACCAATGAAATGACTGAGCCGTGAGTTGAGGACCAATGAAATGACTGAGCCGTGAGTTGAGGACCAATGAAATGACTGAGCCGTGAGTTGAGGACCAATGAAATGACTGAGCCGGGAGTTGAGGACCAATGAAATGACTGAGCCGTGAGTTGAGGACCAATGAAATGACTGAGCCGGGAGTTGAGGACCAATGAAATGACTGAGCCGTGAGTTGAGGACCAATGAAATGACTGAGCCGGGAGTTGAGGACCAATGAAATGACTGAGCCGTGAGTTGAGGACCAATGAAATGACTGAGCCGGGAGTTGAGGAGAATGACTGAGCCGGAGTTGAGGACCAATGAAATGACTGAGCCGTGAGTTGAGGACCAATGAAATGACTGAGCCGTGAGTTGAGGACCAATGAAATGACTGAGCCGTGAGTTGAGGACCAATGAAATGACTGAGCCGTGAGTTGAGGACCAATGAAATGACTGAGCCGTGAGTTGAGGACCAATGAAATGACTGAGCCGTGAGTTGAGGACCAATGAAATGACTGAGCCGTGAGTTGAGGACCAATGAAATGACTGAGCCGTGAGTTGAGGACCAATGAAATGACTGAGCCGTGAGTTGAGGACCAATGAAATGACTGAGCCGTGAGTTGAGGACCAATGAAATGACTGAGCCGTGAGTTGAGGACCAATGAGATGACTGAGCCGTGAGTTGAGGACCAATGAGATCAGATTCCTTCCCTCCCTCTCGTAATGATTGCGTCATCATCCCCTTCATTTGTGTTAAAAAATAGTAATGTTAAAATATATCACATTACACATTTAGTAACGACAGAATGCATTTTAAACTTCACGCACTGTAACACTTTTGTATAACCCAATACAATTATTTTATCAATAGGAGTAAGGTGCTTGTGGTTGTGCATTGATAAGCACAGTAAAGTAAAACTAATAAAATAAAGATGGTACTTCAACAAGCCTATTTTACACCACAGCCTGCTGAATTTGCAAGATAACTTTTCTTTCATTAGATTTCAGTACAAATTTAAAATGTGTCACTGACTCTCCCATGGATTGATGTTTCAACATTGTCCTCAATGAAGAGTTTGGCATTCGACTGGCAGTTACAAGCCTGCTAGAGATAGCAGCAGGCGGGAAAACCATATCCACCGCCGTAGTATGGGTGAAGCCTGAGCTGGAATGTGAAGCTAACTGAAGCGCCGGATAGCTTTAGAAAAACCCTGAGTTGATCTAGCTTGCTTCGTAGGATACCCCTCAGGCTGTTTTTGCTGGTGACCAGCCTTTGCTGTGTTTTTGCTGGTGACCAGCCTTTGCTGTGTTGTTGCTGGTGACCAGCCTTCGCTGTGTTTTGGACACAGCATACAATAATATGCTGGTCACCCGCAATCCCAGCATCAAGTCACATTATTCTGGCTCGCAAAGTGTTGTCTAATTTAGTGTTGGGGAAACTAAGCTTCCTGAAGCATTGAAGTTTTCCAGCCAAATGTGTTGAAAATAGGTTCATTACTCGAGGCTTTAATCGACACAGTGAACACTAGTGGCACCTGCTGGTCAAAATAATTTAGAACAGCCAAATTATTATAGATGACGTCCCACACCCTGTAGTGCTTGCGCGGGGTAGCCTTTTTTTTTATCTTCAACCGAAACCAATACTAAACCAATCAGGTGGTTGTTTTCCAAAACGAAAGCGTCGGACGTCATTGATCATGTGCTTCTGATAAAGTGATACAGGCATCGGCACACTGCTTCGAAAATAAACTGCTTAGTGATTTCGACGCATGACTCGGAGCTCCGGTATCAAATGTAACATCACTAGCGAAAACACAACGAAGGCGGCTCACTAGTGATGGGACACCGAGGCTTTCTGAAGACTTCGGCGCATTCACCAAATTGTGTGCGAAAATCGGTTCATTACTCTGAGCTTCATTATCTGTTCACAATGCACATCAGTGACATCTGCTGGTCAGCAATAAATAGCAGCGTACGATTATTAAACAGAGTTTATTTTTTCTCCACTGTTTTCATCTAAACTCTTTAGTAGCCTATGATCCGTTGGAATACCAGGCATGCATCATGCTTCTCTTTGTTGCCTTCAAGTGGACTATTTTTCAAAAAACGGAATCTAAGGCATTATTTAGGATGCTTAAGACAGAAGCTTCTACTAAATGAAACAAATTATTTGAACAACAGTGCAGAAAGTGTGGTTTCACATAAAACAAATTTTTCTAAATAGTATGCCTTCAACAGGATTCAACCTCATACCTTCACATCACTAAGTGTTCCATAGTTCCCTACTCTACCAGATAAACTACTGGTCAGGTGAAACTTTTTGTACAAAATCCTAACCAAATTTTTAAGTCGGTGTTTGAAAGCAGCTTGGAATCGATGAAAGCATCGGAACCACGGAGAAATCAGTGGGGATCTCGCATTTTGCAACACACGGTTTGAAAAAGCATGTTGATCAAACAAAGCTGCAGACGTCATTGATGACGTACTTCTGATAAAGTGATACACGACACATGCCTTGGAACTCCGGTATTAAACGTAACATCACTACTGGTCACCAGTGAAAATACAATGAAGGCTAGTCTGACCATCATAACCAGCTAGACCGTGCTGGTCGGCCACCAGAACCAGTTATACCATGCTGGTCAGACCAGCTTGACCAGTTAGACCATGCTGGTCAAACCAGCTTGACCAGCATCTAACCAGCATAGACTAGCGCGGACCAGCTTGAAATGTACGCTGGTCTACGCTGTTTTCTTAAGCAAGGAGGTGCTACATTATCTCACCTGAATCAAAAGGGTTCACTTCTGGTTTCCAGGAGTCCACTGGTTCCACTGTGTAGAAAGATTTTAAACAAGCTGAGCATTAGCAAACGTCAAAGGCATAGTACAGCACTCACCATTGTCAGGACACACTGTGTGTATAACACTTCATAACAATCAGGACAATATCTGGGACTGTTATGACTCCCGAGTGGCGCAGTGGTCTAAGGCGCTGCATCACAGTGCTAGCTGTGCCACTAGAGATCCTGGTTCGAATCCAGGCTCTGTCGTAGCCGGCCATGACCGGGAGACCCATGGGGCGGCGCACAATTGGCCCAGGGTAGGGGAGGGAATGGCCGGCAGGGATGTAGCTCAGTTGGTAGAGCATGGCGTTTACAACGCCAGGGTTGTGGGTTTGATTCCCACGGGGGTCCAGTATGAATAAAATAATGTATGCACTAACTGTAAGTCGCTCTGGATAAGAGCGTCTGATAAATGACTAAAATGTAATGACATATTATCACAATGAAAGGCAAAGCAGCAGTCTTTTGAGTAAATTGGCTACAGTTTGGTTTAGTGCAGCCTTGTCCCCAGGCTCAATACTAGCTGGCTGGTGGACAAGATTATGATTAGCGCAACTAGAAATGGCAAAAATAAACTTGAAACTTTGGTACCCACCTCTAGTGTGAGTTGTGTCTAGTGGCAGTTTACGCTCAGGGTCAGCGGACCGGGGTGCTGGAAGATGCAGATAGAGAATATAGAATCGTCATTGACCCCAAGATTCAACCAGATGTGTTGATGTGTGTGGTTGTATTTTCCGTGGGATTAGCTTGAAATGGCTCATCCCTGTTTTTCTCAGTCCTGTTGGTCTCAGTCCTGTTGGTCTCAGGCCTGTTGGTCTCAGGCCTGTTGGTCTCAGTCCTGTTGGTCTCAGTCCTGTTGGTCTCAGGCCTGTTGGTCTCAGGCCTGTTGGTCTCAGTCCTGTTGGTCTCAGGCCTGTTGGTCTCAGTCCTGTTGGTCTCAGTCCTGTTGGTCTCAGTCCTGTTGGTCTCAGGCCTGTTGGTCTCAGTCCTGTTGGTCTCAGGCCTGTTGGTCTCAGTCCTGTTGGTCTCAGTCCTGTTGGTCTCAGGCCTGTTGGTCTCAGGCCTGTTGGTCTCAGGCCTGTTGGTGTCAGAAACCAGCTCTTCATTTAAGATGTAGATGCCTTCAACATTTTCACCAACCCTAACCCAATAGAACAAATGTGTTCAGGCCCTATAATCTGTAGCTCAATGTCCTGAACTGTAGATGCCAATTGAGCTAGTTTCTATTCATGGGTCCATAAACAGCGTGGTTTGGTTTGTGCATTGAGGTGTGTGTGTTGGTAGAGGACTGCGATGCTAAAAACAAATCTAAAACTATTTGTTTTTTTTAAAGCAACTGCACCACATGGATAATTCTTGGAATCTCACAAAACTCATTGGCAAAATAAAGTGATCGATTAAAAAAGGCTTGATCCCAAAATAAAGATGTTGATCATCCTCCCCATACAGTCTCTGATTGACTCATATTGTATGTATGAAAACAATCAAATCTTTATCTTTCAATGTATTTAGGGTTGCAAATATCCAGTAATTTCCCCCCCCAAAAAATTCCAGAATTTCCAGAAATCTCGGTGGAATCAGAAAGGAATAAGCAGGAATTGTCCAATTCCAACCAGGATTTCAAGGACAGAAAATGAAAAAGAAACTTACTGTACTGTCCAAAGTTATAATACCAGCGTTCATACTCGGAGATATCAGTCCTGGGGTCGCGGGCTACACAGGAGACATTACGTTAACTACAGTTGAAGTCGGAAGTTTACATACACCTTTAGCCAAATACATTTAAACTCAGTTTTTCACAATTCCTGACATTTAATCCTAGTAAAAATTCCCTGTCTTAGGTCAGTTAGGATCACCACTTTATTTTTAAGAATGTGAAATGTCAGAATAATAGTAGAGAGAATTATTTTATTTCAGCTTTTATTTATTTCATCACATTCCCAGTGGGTCAGAAGTTTACATACACTCAATTAGTATTTGGTAGCATTGCCTTTAAATTGTTTAACTTGGGTCAAACGTTTCGGGTAGCCTTCCACAAGCTTCCCACAATAGGTTGGGTGAATTTTGGCCCATTCCTCTTGACAGAGCTGGTGTAACTGAGTTAGGTTTGTAGGCCTCCTTGCTCGCACACGCTTTTTCAGTTCTGCCCACACATTTTCTATAGGATTGAGGTCAGGGCTTTGTAATGGCCACTCCAATACCTTGACTTTGTTGTCCTTAAGCCATTTTGCCACAACTTTGGAAGTATGCTTGGGGTCATTGTCCATTTGGAAGACCCATTTGCGACCAAGCTTTAACTTCCTGACTGATGTCTTGAGATGTTGCTTCAATATATCCACATAATTTTCCTTCCTCATGATGCCATCTATTTTGTGAAGTGCACCAGTCCCTCCTGCAGCAAAGCACGCCCACAGCATGATGCTGCCACCCCCATGCTTCACGGTTGGGATAGTGTTCTTCGGCTTGCAAGCTAACCCCTTTTTCCTCCAAACATCTATCACATCTATCATTCCAGTGTTAATACGAAATTGTAACTATTTTGCACTATAGCCTATTTATTGCCTTACCTCCATAACTTGCTACATTTGCACACACTGTATATATATTTTCTGTTGTATTTTTGACTTTATGTTTTGTTTTACCCCATATGTAACTCTGTGTTGTTTTTATCGCACTGCTTTGTTTTATCTTGGCCAGGTCGCAGTTGTAAATGAGAACTTGTTCTCAACTGGCTTACCTGGTTAAATAAAGGTGAAAAAAAAAAAAAAAAAAAAAAAAAACATAACGATGGTCATTATGGCCAAACAGTACTATTTTTTGTTTCATCAGACCAGAGGACATTTCTCCAAAAAGTACGATCTTTGTCCCCATGTGCAGTTGCAAACCGTAGTCTGGCTTTTTTATGGCGGTTTTGGAGCAGTGGCTTCTTCCTTGCTGAGCGGCCTTTCAGGTTATGTCGATATAAGTCTCGTTTTACTGTGGATATAGATACTTTTGTTCCTGTTTCCTCCAGCATCTTCACAAGGTTATTTGCTGTTGTTCTGGGATTTATTTGCACTTTTCGCACCAAAGTACTTTCATCTCTATGGCGTTTATACTTGCGTACTATTGTTTGTACAGATGAACGTGGTACCTTCAGGCGTTTGGAAATTGCTCCCAAGAACGAACCAGACTTGTGGAGGTCTACAATTTATTTTCTGAGGTCTTGGCTGATTTATTTTGATTTTCCCATGATGTCAAGCAAAGAGGCACTGAGTTTGAAGGCAGGCCTTGAAATACATCCACAGGTACACCTCCAATTGACTCAATTTATGTCAATTAGCCTATCAGAAGCTTCTAAAGCCATGACATAATTTTCTGGAATTTTCCAAGCTGTTTAAAGGCACAGTCAACTTAGTGAATGTAAACTTCTGACCCACTGGAATTGTGATACAGTGAATTATAAGTGAAATAATCTGTCTGTAAACAATTGTTGGACAAATTACTTGTGTCATGCACAAAGTAGATGTCCTAACAGACTTGCCAAAACTATAGTTTGTTAACAAGAAATTTGTGGAGTGGTTGAAAAACAGGTTTAAATGACTCCAACGTAAGTGCATGTAAACTTCCGACTTCAACTGTATAATGTTAGTTAGTATCACCACCGTGGGCATCATACTGGCTCAGGATGCACACGTTTCCATGCTTATGATTGGTCAGATCTGTGGCTAAACCAATCACAAACCAGGAAAGAGAAGAACCTTTTACCTGGGTCATGTTCATTAGCGCACACCGTAGCAAAACAAATATAAGTGTTTCTTATTGGACAAGGCCCTCCCTGTTTCAGTCCTTTTCTACGGTTTTGGTGCCTAGTGAATATGACCCAGGGCCTATTCCCATATGTCTAGACTCTATGCCCTTTAATGTAAACCGTGCCATATGTCCTTCATATTCCAGAGTTCATGGCATCTGGAGAGATATTGGCCACGGAATATACAGGGTGAACCATATTAAACACATGCTCTACACGATACCTGAGTATATCAGTCAACATTCCAGTTACGGATTGATCTTTACATGCTGTGCACACTGATATGAACAGATGTGGATGTGTAGAGCCCCTATGCACATATGTACAACGCATTTTGACACAACGGAGAGTTTTTCTGCACAAAGGTAACTACACAAGCATTGTGGAGAATACGCCCAGTGGTTGTTTAAACGTTTTCTACTCTCTGTTGTATCCCAATAATATAAATCGTATCCCAACCATTGGGTTAAATGTGCAGTCCATCAGCTTGTTCAACCTGAGTGTGTTGTGGGCCCTCTGTGGTGCAGTACCGCGCTGCTCTGAGAGGGGGCAGTGGAGACGCCTGTTATGTTGTACTACAGTACTTCCGCCGCGGCTGGTAAGGTGGTCACCTGACTTACCTTCCATCTCAGGTGCTGCCTCCGCCTCGCTCCATGTGTAGCCTGAATCCGGAGCTGCTTGACTTACGTCTGAATATACAGGACAGAGGGTTAGGGAGGCAAACATCATATTAGTAGAGGACTGCTGGCGAAGACGGTTGACAAGAATTGGACTTAGTTCCATTTTCAGTTCTGAATTCCAATATATTTTAAATACATTGGACACAGGACACTTATAGACAAGTGACAGGTATTGAAATGGGACTTGACCACTACTCTGGTATAGTAAATGCCAACACGCAGAATACAATAACTAGATGTGTTGATACTGTGAAACAATTTTACAACGATGTATTATTAAGATACTTTAATCAAGTTAGTTTAGGATTTACAGTATGATTTGATTATGACCAATTTGAGCAGAACGTTAACTAGATAGCTTTTTGTATTGTTTCATGTATTTACTGTTTGTTATGATCTGTTAAAGTATTCTGATTTAGAAGGAATGTTTTCCTCGTCTTCAGTACCTGTTGGCTGTCTCGCTCCAGGGTACCAATCAGGTCGTGCGAAGGAAGGGGGCGGCCTATCCCTTCGAGCCAAAGCTGAGAGGGGGAGGGGCAAGATTAGAATGCTGTGTTCATGACGGACAAGCAGTGTGATGTCATGTTGTGATGTCATCACTCAATCTGACCAGTGCATGTTGTGACGACATCACTCTGACCAGTACACCATGTGTCCTCTCTAAAACAATAAACAACAGCGTTCTTAGCGAGGTGTACACATGTTGGCCAATACTCATATAGGGACAGTAAAAAAAAAAAAGGAGAATCTTCACTGATTTTAGCCAAGAAGTAGAGTAGAGTTCAATCTGTGTCTGGGGAACTGGTCCATTGTGTCCATGGTATCAATGTACTATAATAAAGTTGGAGGTTGAAGTTTGTTTTGTTATATATAACACCAGGTTGAAACATAAAAAACTGAAATATAACATTTACATAAGTATTCCGACCCTTTACTCAGTACTTTGTTGAAGCACCTTTGGCAGTGATTGCAGCCTCTAGTCTTCTTGGGTATGACGCTACAAGCTTGGCACACCTGTATTTGAGGAGTTTTTCCCATTCTTCTCTGCAGATCCTCTCAAGCTCTGTCCAGTTGGATGGGGAGCTTCGCTGCACAGCTATTTTCAGGTCTTTCCAGAGATGTTTGATCGGGTTCAAGTCTGGGCTCTGGCTGGGCCACTCAAGGACATTCAGAGACTTGTCCCGAAGCCACTCCTGCATTGTCTTGGCTGTGTGCTTAGGGTCGTTGTCCTGTTGGAAGGTGAACCTTCGCCCCAGTCTGAGGTCCTGAGCGCTCTGGAGCAGGTTTTCATCAAGGATATCTCTGGACTTTGCTCCGTTCATCTTTCCCTCGATCCTGACTAGTCTCCCAGTCCCTGCCGCTGAAAAACATCCCCACAGCATGATGCTGCCACCACCATGCTTCACCGTAGGGATGGTGCCAGGTTTCCTCCAGACGTGATGCTTGGCATTCAGGCCAAAGAGTTCAATCTTGGTTTCATCAGACCAGAGAATATTGTTTCTCATGGTCTGAGAGTCTTTAGGTGCCTTTTGGCAAACTCCAAGCGGGCTGACATGTGTCTTTTACTGAGGAGTGGCTTCTGTCTGGCCACTCTACCATAAAGGCCTGGAGTGGAGTGCTGCAGAGATGGTTGTCCTTCTGGAAAGTTTTCCCATCTCCACAGAGGAACTCTAGAGCTCTGTCAGAGTGACCATCGGGTTCTTGGTCACCTCCCTGACCAAGGCCCTTCTCCCCCGATTGCTCAGTTTGGCCGGGCGGCCAGCTCTAGGAAGAGTCTTGGTTGTTCCAAACTTTTTCCATTTAAGAATTATGAAGGCCACGGTGTTCTTGGAGACCTTCAACGCTGCTGCAAAAACAAAAATCGTACCCTTCACCAGATCTGTGCCTCGACACAATCCTATCTTGGAGCTCTACGGGCAAATCCTTTGACCTCATGGCTTGGTTTTTGCTCTGACATGCACTGTCAACTGTGGGACCTTATATGGACCCAGTGTGTGCCTTTCCAAATTATGTCCAATCAATTGAATTTACCACAGGTAGAAACATCTCAAGGATAATCAATGGAAAAAGGATGCACCTGCACTCAATTTCGGGTCTCATAGCAAAGGGTCTGAATACTTATGTAAATAAGGTATTTCTGTTTTTTATTTGTAATATACATTTGCAAACATTTCTAAAAATCTGTTTTCGGTTTGTCATTATGGGGTATTGTGTGTAGATTGATGAGGGGAAAAAAATATTGAATCCATTTTAGAATAAGTCTGTAACATAACAAAAGTGGAAAAAGTCAAGGGGACTGAATACTTTCCGAATGCACGACATAACACTAGGTTGAAGATTGTTTTGTGATATATAACACTATGTTGAATTATGTTTTGTGATAGATAACACTAGAATGTTTTGTGAGATATAACACTAGGCTGGAGGTTGTTTTGTGATTCTAAGCAATGTTGTGCTGCTATTTTTATTGACTTGGCCAAAGCTTTTGATACGTTGGACCATTCCATTCTTGTGGGTCGGCTAAGGAGTATTGGTGTCTCTGAGGGGTCTTTGGCCTGGTTTGCTAACTACCTCTCTCAAAGAGTGCAGTGTATAAAGTCAGAACATCTGCTGTCTCAGCCACAGCCTGTCACCAAGGGAGTACCCCAAGGCTCGATCCTAGGCCCCACGCTCTTCTCAATTTACATCAACAACATAGCTCAGGCAGTAGGAAGCTCTCTCATCCATTTATATGCAGATGATACAGTCTTATACTCAGCTTGCCCCTCCCCGGGTTTGTGCTCTACAACAAAGCTTTCTTAGTGTCTAACAAGCTTTCTCTGCCCGTAACCTTGATCTGAACACCTCCAAAACAAAGGTCATGTGGTTTGGTAAGAAGAATGCCCCTCCCTCTCCCCACCGGTGTGATTACTACCTCTGAGGGTTTAGAGCTTGAGGTAGTCACCTCATACAAGTCCTTGGGAGTACGGCTAGACGGTACACTGTCCTTCTCTCAGCACATATCAAAGCTGCAGGCTAAGGTTAAATCTAGACTTGGTTTCCTCTATCGTAATCGCTTCTCTTTCACCCCCGCTGCCAAACTAACCCTGATTCAGATGACCATCCTACCCATGCTAGATTACGGAGACATAATTTATAGATCGGCAGGTAAGGGTGCTCTCGAGCGGCTAGATGTTCTTTACCAATTCGGCCATCAGATTTGCCACCAATGCTCCTTATAGGACACATCACAGCACTCTATACTCCTCTGTAAACTGGTCATCTCTGAAAAAAACGGTCGCAAGACCAACTGGTTGATGCTTATTTATAAAACCCTCTTAGGCCTCACTCCCCCCTATCTGAGATACCTACTGCAGCCCTCATCCTCCACATACAACACCCGTTCTGCCAGTCACATTCTGTTAAAGGTCCCCAAAGCACACACATCCCTGAGTCGCTCCTCTTTTCAGTTCGCTGCAGCTAGCGACTGGAACGAGCTGCAAAAAAAAACACTCAAACTGGACAGTTTTATCTCCATCTCTTCATTGAAAGACTCAATCATGGACACTCTTACTGACAGTTGTGGCTGCTTCGCGTGGTGTATTGTTGTCTCTACCTTCTTTTGACTTTGTGCTGTTGTCTGTGCCCAATAAAGTTTGTACCATGTTTTGTGCTGCTTCCATGTTGTGTTGCTGCCATGTTGTTGTCATGTGTTGCTGCCATGCTGTGTTGTTGTCTTAGGTCTCTCTTTATGTAGTGTTGTGGTGGTTCTCTCTTTATGTAGTGTTGTGGCGTCTCTCTTTATGTAGTGGTGTGGTGTCTCTTTATGTAGTGTTGTGGTGTCTCTCTTTATGTAGTGGTGTGGTGTCTCTCTTTATGTAGTGTTGTGTGCGTCTCTCTTTATGTAGTGTTGTGGCGTCTCTCTTTATGTAGTGTTGTGGTGTCTCTCTTTATATAGTGTTGTGGCGTCTCTCTTTATGTAGTGTTGTGGCGTCTCTCTTTATGTAGTGTTGTGGCGTCTCTCTTTATGTAGTGTTGTGGTGTCTCTCTTTATGTAGTGTTGTGGTGTCTCTCTTTATGTAGTGTTGTGGGTGTCTCTCTTTATGTAGTGTTGTGGTGTCTCTCTTTATGTAGTGGTGTGGCGTCTCTCTTTATGTAGTGTTGTGGCGTCTCTTTATGTAGTGTTGTGGTGTCTCTCTTTATGTAGTGTTGTGGTGTCTCTCTTTATGTAGTGTTGTGGCGTCTCTCTTTATGTAGTGTTGTGGCGTCTCTCTTTATGTAGTGTTGTGGTGTCTCTATGTAGTGTTGTGGTGTCTCTCTTTATGTAGTGTTGTGGCGTCTCTCTTTATGTAGTGTTGTGGCGTCTCTCTTTATGTAGTGTTGTGGTGTCTCTCTTTATGTAGTGTTGTGGCATCTCTCTTTATGTAGTGTTGTGGGGTCTCTCTTTATGTAGTGTTGTGGCGTCTCTCTTTATGTAGTGTTGTGGTGTCTCTCTTTATGTAGTGTTGTGGTGTCTCTTTTATGTAGTGTTGTGGTGTCTCTCTTTATGTAGTGGTGTGGTGTCTCTCTTTATGTAGTGGTGTGGTGTCTCTCTTTATGTAGTGTTGTGGTGTCTCTCTCTATGTAGTGTTGTGGTGTCTCTCTTTATGTAGTGTTGTGGTGTCTCTCTTTATGTAGTGTTGTGGTGTCTCTCTTTATGTAGTGTTTTGGTGTCTCTCTTTATGTAGTGTTGTGGTGTCTCTCTTTATGTAGTGTTGTGGTGTCTCTCTTTATGTAGTGTTGTGGCATCTCTCTTTATGTTGTGTTGTGGTGTCTCTCTTTATGTAGTGTTGTGGTGTCTCTCTTTATGTAGTGTTGTGGCGTCTCTCTTTATGTAGTGTTGTGGCGTCTCTCTTTATGTAGTGTTGTGGTGTCTCTCTCTCTTTATGTAGTGTTGTGGTGTCTCTCTCTTTATGTAGTGTTGTGGTGTCTCTCTTTATGTAGTGTTGGGGTGTCTCTCTTTATGTAGTGTTGTGGTGTCTCTCTTTATGTAGTGTTGTGGCGTCTCTCTTTATGTAGTGTTGTGGTCTCTCTTTATGTAGTGTTGTGGCGTCTCTCTTTATGTAGTGTTGTGGTGTCTCTCTTTATGTAGTGTTGTGGCGTCTCTCTTTATGTAGTGTTGTGGTGTCTCTCTTTATGTAGTGTTGTGGTGTCTCTCTTTATGTAGTGTTGTGTTGTCTCTCTTGTCATGATGTGTGTTTTGTCCAATATATAAACTTTTAATCCCAGCCCCCGTCCCCGCAGGAGGCCCATTGCCTTTTGGTAGGCTGTGATTGTACATAAGAATGTTTTCTTAACTGACTAGCCTAGCTAAATAAAGGTTCAATAAATCAAGGTTGAAGTTTGTTTTGAGATATATAACATTAGGTTGAAGATTGTTTTGTTGTATATAACACTAGGTTGAAGGTTGTTTTGTTGTATATAACACTAGGTTAAAGCTTGTTTTTGTTGTATATAACACTAGGTTTGAAGATTGTTTTTCTTTAGTTGTATATAACACTAGGTTGAAGGTTGTTTTGTTGTATATAACACTAGGTTAAAGCTTGTTTTGTGATTTATAACACTAGGTTAAAGCTTATTTTGTGATATATAACATTAGGTTGGAGGTTGTTTTGTGAAATATAACACTAGGTTGAAGATTGTTTTTTGTGAAATATAACACTAGGTTGAAATTTGTTTTGTTGTATATAACACCAGGTTGAAGGTTGTGTTGTGGTATATAACACTAGGATGAAAATTGTTTTGTGATATATAACACTAGGTGTGAAGGTAGTTTTGAGTTATATAACACTAGGTTGTTTTGTGATATATAACACTAGGTTAAAGCTTATTTTGTGATATATAACATTAGGTTGGAGGTTGTTTTGTGATATATAAAACTAGGTTGTTTTGTGATATATAACACTAGGTTGAAGGTTGTTTTGTGATCTATAACACTAGGTTGAAAGTTATTCTGTGAAATATAACACTAAGTTGTTTTGTGATATACACTGCACAAAAAAATTAAGGGAACACTTAAACAACACAATGTAACTCCAAGTCAATCACACTTCTGTGAAATCAAACTGTCCACTTAGGAAGCAACACTGATTGACAATACATTTCATATGCTGTTGTGCAAATGGAATAGACAACAGGTGGAAATTATAGGCAATTAGCAAGACACCCCCAATAAAGGACTGTTTTTGCAGGTGGTGACCACAGACCACTTCTCAGTTCCTATGCTTCCTGGCTGATGTTTTGGTCACTTTTGAATGCTGGCGGTGCTTTCACTCTAGTGGTAGCATGAGACGGAGTCTACAACCCACACAAGTGGCTCAGGTAGTGCAGCTCATCCAGGATGGCACATCAATGCGAGCTGTGGCAAGAAGGTTTGCTGTGTCTGTCAGCGTAGTGTCCAGAGCATGGAGGCGCTACCAGGAGACAGGCCAGTACATCAGGGGACGTGGAGGAGGCCGTAGGAGGGCAACAACCCAGTAGCAGGACTGCTACCTCCGCCTTTGTGCAAGGAGGAGCAGGAGGAGAAACCGCCAGAGCCCTGCAAAATGACCTCCAGCAGGCCACAAATGTGTATGTGTCTGCTCAAACGGTCAGAACAGACTCCATGAGGGTGGTATGAGAGCCCGACGTCAACAGGTGGGGGTTATGCTTACAGCCCAACACCGTGCAGGACGTTTGGCATTTGCCAGAGAACACCAAGATTGGCAAATTCGCCACTGGCGCCCTGTGCTCTTCACAGATGAAAGCAGGTTCACACTGAGCACATGTGACAGACGTGACAGAGTCTGGAGACGCCGTGGAGAACATTCTGCTGCCTGCAACATCCTCCAGCATGACCGGTTTGGCGGTGGGTCAGTCATGGTGTGGGGTGGCATTTCTTTGGGGGGCCGCACAGCCCTCCATGTGCTCGCCAGAGGTAGCCTGACTGCCATTAGGTACCGAGATGAGATCCTCAGACCCCTTGTGAGACCATATGCTGGTGCGGTTGGCCCTGGGTTCCTCCTAATGCAAGACAATGCTAGACCTCATGTGGCTGGAGGGTGTCAGCAGTTCCTGCAAGAGGAAGGCATTGATGCTATGGACTGGCCCGCCCGTTCCCCAGACCTGAATCCAATTGAGCACATCTGGGACATCTTGTCTCGCTCCATCCACCAACGCCACGTTGCACCACAGACTGTCCAGGAGTTGGCGGATGCTTTAGTCCAGGTCTGGGAGGAGATCCCTCAGGAGACCATCCGCCACCTCATCAGGAGCATGCCCAGGCGTTGTAGGGAGGTCATACAGGCACGTGGAGGCCACACACACTACTGAGCCTCATTTTGAGGGTGACTCCAAATCCAGACCTCCATGGGTTGATACATTTGATTTCCATTGATAATTTTTGTGTGATTTTGTTGTCAGCACATTCAACTATGTAAAGAAAAAAGTATTTAATAAGATTATTTCATTCATTCAGATCTAGGATGTGTTATTTTAGTGTTCCCTTTATTTTTTTGAGCAGTGTATAATACTAGGTTGATGGTTGTTTTGTGATATATAACACTAGGTTGGAGGTTGTTTTGTGTTATATAACACTAAATTGGAGGTTGTGTTGTGGTATATAACACTAGGTTGGAGGTTGTTTTGTGATATATAACATTAGGTTGAAGGTTGTTTTGTGATATATAACACTAGTTTGAAGGTTGTTTTGTGATATATAACACTAAATTGGAGGTTGTGTTGTGGTATATAACATTAGGTTGAAGGTTGTTTTGTGATATATAACACTAGTTTGAAGGTTGTTTTTGTGATATATAACACTAGGTTTTAAAGTTGTGTTGTGGTATATAACACTAGGTTGGAGGTTGTTATATTTGTATTTTAAAATGTGTTATATTTGTGTTTTTAAAATGTGTTGTATTTGTGTATTTAAAATGTGTTATATTTGTGTATTATATTTCTGTATTTAAAATGTGTTATATTTGTGTATTTAAAATGTGTTATATTTGTGTATTATATGTGTATTTAAAATATGTTATATTTTTGTATTTAAAATGTGTTATATTTGTGTATTTAAAATGTGTTATATTTGTGTATTATATTTCTGTATTTAAAATGTGTTGTATTTGTGGCTTTTTTTTTGTTTTATATTTGTGTATTTTTGTTTGTGTTATATTTGTGTATTTTAAATGTGTTATATTTGTGTATTTAAAATGTGTTGTATTTGTGTATTATATTTGTGTATTTAAAATGTGTTATATTTGTGTATTTAAAATGTGTTGTATTTGTGAATTATATTTGTGTATTCAAAATGGGTTATATTTGTGTATTTAAAATGTGTTATATTTGTGTATTTAAAATGTGTTATATTTGTGGATTATATGTGTATTTAAAATATGTTATATTTTTGTATTTTTTGTGTTATATTTGTATTTTTAAATGTGTTATATTTTTTGTATTTTTTTGTGTGTTTTTATTTGTGTATTATATTTGTGTATTTAAAATGTGTTATATTTGTGTATTTAAAATGTGTTGTATTTGTGAATTATATTTGTGTATTTAAAATGTGTTATATTTGTGTATTTAAAATGTGTTATATTTGTGTATTTAAAATGTGTTATATTTGTGTATTATATGTGTATTTAAAATATGTTATATTTTTGTATTTAAAATGTGTTATATTTGTGTATTTGAGAATATAACACTAGGTTGAAGGTTGTTTTGTGATATATAATACTAGGTTGAAGATGGTTTGTGATATATCATACCATTCTTAAGCAAAATACTGGAGAAATTGGTCTTCAAAAAGCTAAATGATTGAAGTGCCAACTGTATTTAGTTAAAATTCCAATCAGATTTTCGTGCCCAGCACAGCACAGAGACAGCCTTAGTTAAAGTGGTAAATGATCTTAGAGCCAATACCGATGCCAAACAGCTCTCTGTCCTTGTACTCTTGGATTTAAGCGCTGCATTTTTTTTTGACACTGTTTGACCATTGATGTGTCCTTCTGGACAGACTGGAGAGGTGGTTGGCCTCTGTTGACCATGATGTCCTTCTGGACAGACTGGAGAGGTGGTTGACCTGTGTTGACCATGATGTCCTTCTGGACAGACTGGAGAGGTGGTGGGTTTGGCCTCTGTTGACCATGATGTCCTTCTGGACAGACTGGAGAGGTGGTTTGGCCTCTGTTGACCATGATGTCCTTCTGGACAGACTGGAGAGGTGGTTGGCCTCTGTTGACCATGATGTCCTTCTGGAGAGGTTTGTTGGCCTCTGTTGACCATGATGTCCTTCTGGACAGACTGGAGAGGTGGTTGGCCTCTGTTGACCATGATGTCCTTCTGGACACACTGGAGAGGTGGGTTGGCCTCTGTTGACCATGATGTCCTTCTGGACACACTGGAGAGGTGGTTTGACCTCTGTTGACCATGATGTCCTTCTGGACAGACTGGAGAGGTGGTTGGCCTCTGTTGACCATGATGTCCTTCTGGACAGACTGGAGAGGTGGTTTGGCCTCTGTTGACCATGATGTCCTTCTGGACAGACTGGAGAGGTGGGTTGTCCTCTGTTGACCATGATGTCCTTCTGGACAGACTGGAGAGGTGGTTGGCCTCTGTTGACCATGATGTCCTTCTGGAGAGGTGGGTTGGCCTCTGTTGACCATGATGTCCTTCTGGACAGACTGGAGAGGTGGGTTGACCTCTGTTGACCATGATGTCCTTCTGGACTGGAGGTGGGTTGGCCTCTGTTGACCATGATGTCCTTCTGGACAGACTGGAGAGGTGGGTTGACCTCTGTTGACCATGATGTCCTTCTGGACACACTGGAGAGGTGGTTGACCTCTGTTGACCATGATGTCCTTCTGGACAGACTGGAGAGGTGGGTTTTGGTCTCTGTTGACCATGATGTCCTTCTGGACAGACTGGAGGGGTGGGTTGGCCTCTGTTGACCATGATGTCCTTCTGGACAGACTGGAGAGGTGGTTGACCTCTGTTGACCATGATGTCCTTCTGGACAGACTGGAGAGGTGGGTTTGACCTCTGTTGACCATGATGTCCTTCTGGAGAGGTGTGGTTGGCCTCTGTTGACCATGATGTCCTTCTGGACAGACTGAAGAGGTGGTTGGCCTCTGTTGACCATGATGTCCTTCTGGACAGACAGGAGAGGTGGTTGGCCTCTGTTGACCATGATGTCCTTCTGGACAAACTGGAGAGGCGGGTTGGCCTCTACGGTCCAGTTATAAATTGGTTTAGGACCTATTTAACCGGTCGAGAGTTTTTTGTCACCCTTGGTCTACATAACTCAGAGGCGTTCCACAACGTTCGATTTTGGGTCCGGTACTGTTCAGTTTATATACAGTCATGGTCAAAAGTTTTGAGAATTACACAAGTATTGGTCTTCACAAAGTTTGCTGCTTCAGTGTTTTTTATATATTCTTGTCAGATGTTACTATGGTATGCTGAAGTATAATTACAAGCATTCCATAAGTGTCAAAGACTTTTATTGACAATTACATTAAGTTTATGCAATGAGTCAATATTTGCAGTGTTGACCCTTCTTTTTCAAGACCTCTGTAATCCGCCCTGGCATGATGTCAATTAACTTCTGGGCCACATCCTGACTGATGGCAGCCCATTCTTGCATAATTAATGGATTTTTGTTTTTGCCCACCCGCCTCTTGAGGATCGACCACAAGTTCTCAATGAGATTAAGGTCTGGGGAGTTTCCTTGCCATGGACCCAAAATGTCGATGTTTTGTTCCCCGAGCCACTTAGTTATCACTTTTGCCTTATGGCAAGGTGCTCCATCATGCTGGAAAAGGCATTGTTCATCACCAAACTATTCTTGGATGGTTGGGAGAATTTGCTCTCAGAGGATGTGTTGGTACCATTCTTTAATCATGGCTGTGTTCTTAGGCAAAATTGTGAGTGAGCCCACTCCCTTGGCTGAGAAGCAACCCTACACATGAATGGTCTCAGGATGCTTTAATGTTGGCATGACACAGGACTGATGGTAGCGCTCACCTTGTCTTCTCCGGACAAGGTGTTTTCCGGATGCCCCAAACAATCGGAAAGGGGATTTCATCAGAGAAAATGACTTTACCCCATTCCTCAGCAGTCCAATCCCTGTATCAGTCAGTGTCCCTGATGTTTTTCCTGGAGAGAAGTGGCTTCCTCGCTGCCCTTCTTAACACCAGGCCATCCTCCAAAAGTATTCGCCTCACTGTGCGTGCAGATGCACTCACACCTGCCTGCTGCCATTCCTGAGCAAGCTCTGCACTGGTGGTGCCCCCGATCCCGCAGCTGAATCAACTTTAGGAGACGGTCCTGATGCTTGCTGGACTTTCTTTGGGCGCCCTGAAGCCTTCTTCACAACAATTGAACCTCTCTCCATGATGTTCTTGATGGTCCGATAAATGGTTGATTTAGGTGCAATCTTACTAGCAGCAATATCCTTGCTTGTGAAGCCCTTTTTGTGCAAAGCAATGATGGCACGTGTTTTTTTGCAGGTAACCATGGTTTAACAGAGGAAGAACAATGATTTCAAGCACCACCCTCCTTTTAAAGCTTCCAGTCTGTTATTCTAACTCAATCAGCATGACAGAGTGATCTCCAGAATTGTCCTCGTCAACACTCTCACCTGTGTTAACGAGAGAATCACTGACATGACGTCAGCTGGTCCTTTTGTGGCAGGGATGAAATGCAGTGGAAATGTTTTTTTGGGGATTAAGTTCATTTTCATGGCAACTTTGCAATTAATTGCAATTCATCTGATCACTCTTCATAACATTCTGGAGTATATGCAAATTGCCATCATAAAAACTGAGGCAGCAGACTTTGTGAAAATTAATATTTGTGTCATTCTCAAAACTTTTGACCACGACTGTAGATGCCAAAATGAATTGTGCTACCTTGTTTGTGGACTTGTCAAAGCATTTTGACACAGTTGATCATTATGTTTAATTGAGAAAGATTTCCTCAATAGGCCTGGGCACTGATGCCTGTATGTAGTTTCAGAACTATCTCAGTAATATAACTCAGGCTATTGTGACAGAGGGGGTCAGATCTGAATTTCTTGCATAAAGGGGTACCCCAGGGTTTGATTCTGGGGACACTATTGTTTATGCTGTATATAAATAACATTGGAAATACTGTAAAAGATTGTAATATGAAGTGAAAATTATAAGAGAAGATTGGGTTTGTTTTTTATGACCATGTTTTGAGAATTATATTGTGGTTTGTATTGATGTGTGTGTTTGTATTGATGTGTGTGTTAGTATTGATGTGTGTGTGTGTGTATTGATGTGTGTGGTTGTATTGATGTGTGTGTGTATTGATGTGTGTTGTTGTATTGATGTGTGTGTTTGTATTGATGTGTGTGGTTGTTGTTGATGTGTGTGTTTGTATTGATGTGTGTGTGTTGTATTGATGTGTGTGGTTTGTATTGATGTGTGTGTGTGTGTATTGATGTGTGTGGTTGTATTGATGTGTGTGGTTGTATTGATGTGTGTGTGTATTGATGTGTGTGGTTGTATTGATGTGTGTGTTTGTATTGATGTGTGTGGTTGTATTGATGTGTGTGGTTGTATTGATGTGTGTGTGTGTGTATTGATGTGTGTGTGTTTGTATTGATGTGTGTGGTTGTATTGACGTGTGTGTGTGTGTATTGATGTGTGTGGTTGTATTGATGTGTGTGGTTGTATTGACGTGTGTGTGTATTGACGTGTGTGTGTATTGATGTGTGTGTATTGATGTGTGTGG